>CM042557.1:4870983-4990983 GCA_023630585.1 Cranoglanis bouderius | reverse complement strand
ATGATCGGGACACGGTGGCTCACTGTTGGCAAGAGAGAGAGAACACCAAAGTCCCATACAAGTCCGCACAGAATTAAGATTTTGACAGGCAGTAGCCTAGTGGGTCATCTTAAAGACACTGGCTGCCTGGGTCATCAATCTAGCATTTAGCTTTTCGTTGCTGGTTCTCATAGGCTCTGCCTGTATGTGAACTTTGAAGAGACAAGTCACAACAGAACAGCAGCTAACAAAACAAAACAAACTTGAGACAATTAAAAGAGGGAAAGATGAATGGAGATTAAATGAAAACACAGGTATAGATAGAGGTAAATAGAAGGCTTAAGCTAGCTATCATGCATAGGGTTTATGACAGGCCTGCCAGAGTGGGGGCGCTGTTGAGTCATAACCCCTATGGAGCTGTTATGGCTTAAGAGAGAGAGAGCTGGGCCAAACACTTAAATGATCAGAGATGCTATGGCTTATAATAAGTGGATGGACTGTATGCCCTTTAGATATGTCTTGGGTGAATTGAGGTTGCTCAGATGAGAATCGGTGGTGAAGCCAACCTTCCTGATGGTCCCCAAACACTCAACTGCAGTGTGACTCAGGGCCCCTCGTTTTCTCGTACCATGGAGCGACCACTCAAACAGTTATGACTTTCAGCACAATTGGGCGGCGGTCAGGTGAGGCATGCCAACTGCCAGGCTGCAGAGCCAGAATTGGGTTTCCTCCTAAAACCATTTTTGGGGCCAGCTGCTTCAGTGGCAAGCTGTGCCAGATGGGCAGGTCCGTTGGTACGGAGCCTTACTCTGGGTACTTAACCAAAACTGCTCTGGTGGTCAGTTGGAATCATCTGCCTTTTCACCTGGAGTGCTCAAGTGCTGATGTCACCTGCGTGCCGCCTACCAATGGTACGAGGGCCGAGGTGTCCGACGTGCACAACCACAGTCAGCGCCGGGTCCGCCAATCCAGGCGAATCCATTCACCGAATACAACCTGGGGACAACCATCACTTCTCCGCAGAGCACTAGGGGGAGCACTACCTGCAAGTATACAAATGGCTGAACAATTGTAACTTCATATTAATTTAAAATTTCAATTTAAACCTTGTTTAAATTAAATCTAAATTAAAGCAGGTGTAGGGTAAGAGATAAAGCTGATACTTATAGTAATCAGAATCACTCAATTAATGGGAAAGATAGAAATATAGAAATAAGGTAATAATGAACCGTACATGAAAATTAGAGGTACAAATCCAAAAGGAGAAAAGAGGAGGAAGCCTTCTCCATCTGTGAATGTCCAGAGGAGAAGTCCTACTAAGAGGCAAGTACCAATGGACAACACAGGAGCTTGATTTAAATCTTACTTAAACTTGGTTTTAGTTCAAACTAAATAAGCATGCATAGTAAGAAAGGCTTGAGTGAAAGTGTTACTGAATGGTAATAAAAATGAAATAAAAGAAATGAAAGGAATCAAAATATAAAGAGGGAAAAACCCCAATAGTAGTCCAAAAGAGTAAAAATAAAAATAAAATAGCAAGAGGGAAGTTGAAATTCGAGGTAGTTCAAATGAAATTAAAATAGAGGGCTAAAGTAGACCTAACTAAGAAGGCCCACAAGGTGGCGGCAGTGGGCTTACGCAAGCGTGAGTAAGGAGGGGGTTAGGTTACCTCATGTTAAACGCTCAAGTGGGTGTTTACCCTCTGGTGTTCAGTCAGAGGTACTGCGCCCTACCCTAAACTCAGACAGGAAGTGAAATCGGCGCGCGTTCCATAGGAGACAGCTTTAATGGCGATTTCATGCATTACCACAAGGAAAAAGAGAACTTTGTAGATCTTAGGGATCCTTTTGTGCTTGTTTATACACAAGAGTGTGGGCAGAATTTCTTCGCTGCCATGCACACAAAATTTCAACAGGATTTCTTCGCTGTTGTTTAAATTTACACTTGATAAGAGTGTAGAGGGCTCCCTTATACATGTAATGCCTCAGCACAAGCAGCATCATATAATTCACACAATTATAACCAGAAGAAATAAAACAATGGGCCTTCTCAGCCAGAGAACCCACAAGAAACTCTGGACCAAAATGTCTCCACTCAGGGAGCCATAAAACAAGGAATCCACCCCAGACACCCAGGAGCCACTTAAATCCAGCATGTGCATCTGCCTTATCTCAACCAACACGGCAAGCGTTAAAGGCCTCCTTGACCCAGGGCTGAACCATCTCGACCACAGAAACTGCTCTCAAATGCAGTGATTTAGGCCTTTTTGGGCCAGACCAGTAATGCCAATAAATTGTGGAAGAAAGGAGAGACCTTTTCGCTCAGTCACAAAGATTACACATTCCACAAGTCCACACATGGACTCGCACATTCCACAATCGGTGCCTACCAGGAGCAACGACTGTGGGAATTAATACATCTTTGAACAACTGCAATCACCTATGTCCTACCATGTGTTGTTCTATTTTCGTCATGTGTATCACCTTTAAGTTGCCACTAATTATTTCATTTAATCATGTATTAGTGTAGTAGCCCTAGGAGGATCATTGTGTTTTAAATATTAGTAATGTACTTTAAGTATAGTCAAACATGTCTTGTTTGGTATGTATGTGTTCATTGAGTGATTTCCTAAATCATAAGAGTAAGGAAATTTGTGTAGATTGTTCTGATATGTACATGCAAGTTTCAGGACAAAGTTTAATAATCCACTCATCATTGAAGAGTGCGGAACCACTCATCCACATGGACAAGGGGCTGATTAGCATAATAGGTGGAGAATCTGGCTAACACCCCACCCAAAGACAATATTGATTGGAGGAAGCACTCTGGGCTGGACTAGCCCAGGAAGTGTTAAAATCCTAAGAACACAAGTTTGAGGGCGTCACTTGCTTCGCTCTCTCTCCTGTCTCTTGCTTCTTGGCACGTTTTGAAGGACGGGGTCGGTGGAGGGTCTCCAGAGCCAATCAACGTCGGGGAGATCAGATCACGTTTACCTCGGCCTGGGGACCCAGCGAGAGCCGCCGCCTGCTATTCAAACCTCCCGCCTTCATTCCACTCAGCATTCCGATTGGTCTTCCGAGACGCCTCTCACCGACCAGACCGCTGACGACACCACGACGTAACGAGGAAATCCCTTCAACACAGCTAAGGCAAGCGCAATACCCCAGAATCTAGCTAATCTGGTGTCTATAATAAGTTGAGCCCTTCTAAAGGAAGTGAAGATAACTTAATAAGTTGATGGTTCGTTCAGATCATGGTCTGTGAAATAGCATGCAACGCTAGAGACTCGGAACTTCATTCACCCTTCATCATCACCCGTTTATGTATGCGTGTGTGTGTGTGTGTGTGTGTGTGCGTGTGTTTTATATATTAGATTAGTTTCTGTGTCATAGAATAGTTCAATAAAGTCTCGTCTGTTCTTAAATGCGTGTTCTTTTTGCTTACAAGTGTCTATTGCCTTGAATTGCGATTCTGCTACATGCTCTTAGAATAATGTGCCACTATGTTTAGGATATTATTGCCGGTGGCCACGGAGGTAATATCTAATGCATAATTGATGAATACACTAGTTTCAACTTATCGCTGGACGAATAGTTGATCAGTAATACTAAATTAGTCAAATTTCCCTTTACGAGCTGATCTGTTAATCTCTCTGACATCTTTGGAGGAGAATAAAGATAGCTCGATTTAACAACTAATTTTTACTTACGTAAAATGGTGGAGAATATATCAAATTAACCCAAACAGCTAATTTTCACTACATATTCTGGTAGATAATGCGGGCACACTTTAAAACTCTTGTCTCCTTTAAAACGATGCTTTGACTCCAAGCGTGCGCTTTTCTATCATTTTTAAAGCTGATTCGCTACATACATATCAATCAAATACTTGCCAGCAGTGATTTTGATTGGGTTTGCATACGGTGCATGTTTTGGTTAGCTAAGCCAATATTTTGCGCCGATGGGAGTGATATCGCTTAGTCAAATAACATTGGTCATATGCAATGAATTGAATCTAGCAATATAATAATAATAAGGCCTTTTAGAAAGATAAGAGGAACATTGCTCAAATCAATCTTTTACTGCACTGGAAGACGATTTCTTCATTCTTACCAGGCGATTACATTATTAAAAATGTGCTATAATCCGATTTCATCGTCTTCAGACACAAATTTAATGTTTGGAACTGCAGTTTTAACTTTAAGCACTTAACCGTGGCTAAAATGTCATACAAATATAGCACTGTTAACGTGCTAACACTGAAACAATGAGCTTAAAGCTTTTCAGTTACCAGAAGAGTGGGGGACGGGATTCGCGTAGTGACTCGGCTCCCTCGCGACTCAGCTCACCTCGAGACTCGGCTCCCTCGCTGAGCGCATGAAAATACAACAAATCTAATACAACAAAAATCTAATAAAACACGCTTAGATTTGAAACAGAGTTGCTCACGAAATAAAGTTTAAAACACTGCCCACATACATCACCAGTTGTAGCGAATCAGATGAATCTGAAACATTTAAAATATATTCTCCACCAATTTATGTAACGAATTAGCTCAAATGGCATGAAATATATCTATATATCTAATCAACACGTGTTATGACCAGTTATAAATATATGTCAGCCATGAAACGGAATTAATGTATGTGCACATATACGTATAGATAATTAATTACAACAGATTATAATTAATTATGACTACATATGTGGTCTAGATCAGCTTTTAGGATTACCTAAAGTCTAGTTTTAGAATTATGAACTCTAAAGAGAGAGTTTATCCTTCTGGCCAGGAAGGATTCTCCGTTTTGTTATTAAAAATAGAGCATGTAGCGAGACTCGCAATGTAGAAGGCACTTGATTACGTGACAAAAACAGAGAAAATCAAGCATGGTGATAATAGATTTTAATAAGTGAGTGAAACTACACATACACACAATTAACTCTAAGCAAACAATACATATGTACATCTATATACAAGACAAGAAAAGATATAGAAAGAAAGTAATGAAATGAAAGGGAATGGAAGACAAAAACACAAACGATTAGCCTTTCTCAAAACCAGCAAGAACTTGAATCTCCTGTAAACAGGGGTACAATCTTAACGCCTATATAGATCAATTAAACTATACTTGCATGGCTTAGGTGTTGTCGGTTTCAAAGTTTTGCGTGCGGTCCAGTAGGAGTTCATGCTGAGTTCGGTGGTTCGTTGTCTGAAAAGGCGTGGGCCGTGAGGCGGTTGCATCTTTTGTCCCAGAGAGAGAGTGGTTGTAGCCGGCCTCTGCCTTCGGGCAGAGCATGAGCCAGAAAACCGAAGGCAAGGGTGCTGGAAATGGTAAAAACAGGAAGACAGGAGATAGAAGAGAGAGAGGAGCAATGCGTATCGTTGTTTTTAAAGACAACACCAACGCACACGCCTCTCTGGGCTTTTGGCCAATCAGGAAGCTGGATTTATTGGCGGGATGAACTCTCTTTGTCTGGTCTCAGACCTGAATTTGCATGTCCTGGGAGGAGCTGGTTTAAACTGTATTATATATGCGATTAAGAAAAAAGCATGAAATAATGTATCCCATTGTAATATGATATGCATAATCAATCAGAGCATCAAGAGACGATTAACTACATACCAAATTCGATGGAATTATAAAAATATTACAGGTAAAACATGGTTACAGACATTTAAAATGATATCCTAAATTAAACTATCCAAAATCATCCTAGCTTGGTTACATAGACACACAATACATGCAAATAAGAAAACATCAAACTATTTGGACATCGAATAATTACATATAATTACACGTCACATTCAAGAGAGATTTTTCCATTGTGAGTGTAAGGTAAGCTTGTGTGTGTGCACACGTGCACGTGTAGGTAACCTCGTGTGTGTGTGTGTGTGTGTGTGTGTGTGTGTGTGCGTGTGTGTGTGACCTTTGAAGTTCCCGGCGGGGGGGGGGGGGGGGGGGATCTTTGTTCTTCAACAGGCTAGCGCCAGAATGGTCATTAAATGGTTATGGTTTTAAAGGTCACAGAAAAATGAAACTTCTTTGCTAAGTCCAGGTTGATTCAGAAATCAGTTTGATACAGTCAGACGTTACATACATGTATATATATATATATATATATATATATATATATATATATATAAAATTGATTTACACCAGTGTTTACCATCTCCAAATGGACGGGCTGGTCGAATAGTTTAATCAAACCCTTAAAAATATGATTCATATGTTCGTTCACAATGATTCTAGGAATTGGGATAAGTGGCTCGAAGCCCTGTTGTTTGCAGTATGAGAGGTCCTGCAAGTGTCCACAGGATTTTCCCCATTCAAATTATTGTATGGGCACAAGCCCCACAATGTCTTAGACATCATTAGGGAAAATTGGGAGGATGGACCTTCAAATAGCAAAAATGAAATTGAGTACAGTCTGGACCTGACAGCATAACTCCACACGTTGAGCCACCTAACACAGGTCAATTTGTGTCCAATGCAA
Source organism: Cranoglanis bouderius (assembly GCA_023630585.1). Taxonomy (NCBI): domain Eukaryota; kingdom Metazoa; phylum Chordata; class Actinopteri; order Siluriformes; family Cranoglanididae; genus Cranoglanis; species Cranoglanis bouderius. The sequence continues at coordinate 4,984,510 of CM042557.1, read as the reverse complement.
AGGAATTTCAGTCCGGATTGAATGACACGGAGGATCAGCTACAGGAATTTGCATTGGGAGAGAAAGTGTTCATGCTAATTCTCACATTGACCTCTAAATTACTCACAAAGTGGCAAGAACCCTTTGAGGTCACACAGCAAGGTGAGGAAGTTGACTATGAGATCAGGCAAACAGATAGAGGCAATGCACTACAGATATACCACCTCCTTACACCATGGGAAGAGATGGTTACTGTGGCTCTGTTGATGGTAGTTCTGGACAGAGAGGAGCTGGGACCATAGGTGTCCTTAAAAAGATCAGCTCATTCCAACCTGGTTTCTTGTGGAGAACATCGGTCACTGTTGCAGAGAGCACAAGTTGCCGTGTTGCAAGGGCAATTTTCAGATGTGTTTTCACCTCTACCCGTTCACACAAACCTTATAGAAAATCACATAAAAGACTCCTGCAGGCATGGTGTAGTTCAGGAGGAACTGAAGGCTATCACTTAGTTGGGAAACGGATCACCCCCTTGCTTTAATTTGCCTTATTTTTTTTTATTTTTATTTTTTATTTTTTTTACAATTTTAAAATTGTAATTTTTTTAATTACAGCCTTTAGTCTGTTGGGATATGTCTCTACTAACTTTGCACATCTAGACTTTGCAATATTTGTCCACTCTTCTTTGCAGAACTGCTCAAGTTCAGTTAAATTTCATGGTGACCGTTTGTGGACTATAGTCTTCCACATCATTCCACAGATTTTCAATGGGGTTTAAGTCTAGGCTCTGACTAGGCCATGCAAGGACATTCACCTTTTTCTCCTTCAACCACTGTGTGGTCAGTTTTGCTGTGTGCTTTGGGCTATTGTCATGTTGGAAGGTAAATCTTCTTCCCATTGACAACTTTCTGGCAGAGGGCAGCAGATTTTCCTCAACAATTTGAAGGTATTTTGCCCCATCCATTTTCCTTCTATCCTGACAAGTGCTCCAGTCCCTGCTACAGAGAAACACCCCCATAACAGTATATTACCACCTCCATGCATTACTGTAGGAATGGTGTTATTTGGATGGTGAGCTGCATTGGATTTCCTCCAGACATATTGTTTATAGGCCAAATAATTCATCTTACCATAACACCTTTTTCCATGTGGCCTCACAATCTTCAAGGTACGTTTTGGCAAAGCTCAGTCATGGGTGGATTTCTTCTTGCAACCCTCCCATACAAGCCACATTTGTGGAGAATTTGTGATATTGTTGTCACATGCACACAATGACAACTCTTTGTCATAAATTCCTGCAACTGCTTCAGAGTTGCTGTAGGCCTCTTTGTAGCCTCTCTGACCAGTTTCCTCCTGGCTGTTTCATCCAGTTTGATCCAGGGAGGGTATGTATTGTACCAAATACCTTCTAAATAATAGAGTTCACTCTGCTTCTAGGCATTGATAAAGCCTTTGAAACTTTTTTGTATCCATCTCCTGACTTGTGCCTGTCCACAACTTTATCCCAGAGATCATTTGACAGTGTCTTGCCACCCATAGTTGATTGTTTGCTTCATGTGGACTACAAAATGCTCCAGGAAAGGTCTTTTCATGCTGAGCTAATCAAAATGACCACAGCTTATCACAGTTGAAGGTCAAATGGCTTTGTGTGCCACAGAGAAGGTGATTAGCTACACCTTATTGAGTTTGCAAGTCATTTTTAGGAGGGGGGTGATCCTTTTTCCAACTCAGTGATTCTGTTTTTTTGTTTGTTTTTTTTTCCCTGACATGTTGGTGTTGCACCTGACATGTTGTAAATGCAGCTGGATAAAAGAAAAACTGGGTCCATCTTCATTTCAGGCTGAAAAGCAAAAAAATGTGATTATTTTAAAGGGGGGTGATTCTTTCCTATACCCAATGTAAACCCATATGTTATTCACAATAGAACATAGAAAAAATAAAATGTTTAAACTGAGGAAATGTACCATTTTAAGAAAAAACAAAGGTAATTTTGAATTTGATGGCCACAACGCATCTCAAAAAGTTGGGATGGGGCAACAAAAGGCTGGTAAAGTAAGAGTTTCTAAAAAGAAACAGCTGGAGGTTAATTAGCAACAGGTCAGTAACATGACTCGGTATATAAAGTGTATCGTAGAGACAGAGTCTTTCAGAAGTAAAAAGCGGCAGAGGTTCACCATTCTGTGAAAAACTGCATCTACAATTTGTGGAACAATTTCAGAATAATGCTCCTAAATGTAAATTTGTTAAGACTATGAATATCTCATCATCTGCAGTACATAATATCATCAGAATCTGGAGCACAAGGGACAAGGCTGAAAATCAATATGAATTAATGAGCCAAAGTTCATTTAAAATGGACTGAGGCAAAGTGGTATGGCATTAGTGCCTATGGAATGGGCAGCTTGCACATCTGGAAAATCACCATAAATGCTCAAATGTATATACAGGTTTTAGAGCAACACATGCTTCCATACAGATTCCATCCCATCTTTACTTCCGAGAGACTCTACCTCTCTAAAACACTCTTTTTATTACCAATCATGTTACTGACCTGTTGCCAATTACCCTAATTAGTTGCAAAATTTTCCTCCAGCTGTTTCTTATTAGTAACAATTACTTTTCCAGCATTTTGTTAATAAAATAACGTATGTAGCAAAAAAAAAAAAAAAAGTCTACTCAGACATTCCCACAAATTTTTATTTACAACCCAACCCCCAGTCAATAGATCAGTCAATAAACCTGTCATGGCAGAATAAAGAACACTCTCAAAATATAAAACAGCTTGTATTTAATTAGTTTGCTCAGGTATTGCGGTGAGAGACCATTCAGTGATTTATACCAACTGGGCCTGTGTGAAAATGTATTTGTCCCCGTAGTTACTAATTGCCCAAATCTATGAAACTGCATTCATAATGGGATTCAGCTAGACTAGATGCAATCAGGCCTGATAAGTGCCAGCCCTGTTCAATTAAATCAACACATAAATAGAACTTTTCCAACAGCATGAAGTGGGTTAAAAGGTATTACCCAGTAACACACTATGCCAAAGTTGAGAGAAATTCCAGAAATGATGAGGACTGAAATACATCAGTCTGGGAAGGGTTACAAAGCTATTTCAAAGGCTCTGGGACTCCGAAGGACCACAGTGAGAGCCATTATGTCCAAATGGAAGAACTCGTCACAGTAGTGAACCTTCCCAGAAGTGGTGGACTTTCCAAAATTCCTCCAAGAGCACAGCAACGATTCATCCAGGAAGTCACAAAAGAGCCAAGGACAACATCAAATTACTTACAGGTCTCTCTTGCATCAATACAGGTCACTGTTCATGACTTCACAATCAGAAAGACACTGGGCAAAGAATGGCATCCATGGAAGAGCGGTGATGCGAAAACCACTGCTAACCCAGAAGAACATTAAGGCTCATCTGAATTTTGCCAAAACACACATTGATGATCCTCAAACATTTTGAGAGAATGTTCTGTGGAGTGATGAGTTGAAAGTGGAACTATTTGAAAGACAGGGGTCCCGTTACATCTGGCGTAAACCAACATAGAATTCCACAAAAAGAACATCATACCTACTGTCAAGCATGTTGGTGGAAGTGTGATGGTGTGGGGATGCTTTGCTGCTTCAGGGCCTAGGCAACTTGTAATAATACAGGGAAACATGAATTCTGCTCTCGACCAGAAAATTCTAGAGGAGAATGTCTTCAGTCTGTAAGTTGAAACTCAAGTGCAACTGGATTATGCAGCAAGTCAATGATCCAAAGCATAGGAGTAAGCCCTAGTCCTAGAAGTAAGTGAAAGACTGATCTCCAGTTATCTGTCATGAGTGAAGGTAGAGACGGATGCAAGTGCAGATAACGATAGTGGAACATTATATATATATATATATATATATATATATATATATATATATATATATATATATATATATACACACACACACACACAAAACAAGACCTCTAGAACATGGGGCAAAGTACAAAGAAAAAGACACAGGAAACATAAAACAATAGTGCGCATAACGTGGAACAAATAGACAGACCAAACAATGCAAGACAACCAGTGCAGAATGTGACTATAAACACATAAGTGCTAATGAGTGCTAATAACGTGAATCAGGTGAAACAAGACATGTGACTATGTGCAGTAGCTGATGGGAATCGTAGTCCTTCTCCAGTATTTACATGACCTTACTGGAAGCGTTTGGTTGCAGTTATTGCTGCTAAAGGTGGCACAAACAGTTTTTAATTTTAAGGGGGCAATTAGTTTTTCACATTGGTGCTAGGTGTTGGATAACTTTATTGCTTCATTAAAAAAAATGTATTCTCAAAAAAATGTTTACTCAGGTTGCCTTTGTTTTATGTTGCATTTTGTTTGAAGATCTGAAACTATTTAGTATGAGACATACACAAAAACCGAAGAAATCAGCAAATACTTTCACAGCACTGTATTTCTTATCTTAGCAATATTTCTGAGATGAAAGAAGGCTATCCTATAATATTAATATGTATAAAAGTAGCTGCATGTGGTTCTAGTAAGAATACTTCTGTCTTGTCAGAATTAAGTAGTTAATTAAGAAGTTAATAAGCATCCAGTGTCTAATGTCCTTTACACATTCCTCAACTTTATTAAGCTGCAACTTTACTGTTTTCAGCAAAACAGTGGAAACTGCAAAGATTCATGCAATGATACACTTCCACAAACAAGTGTTGTGAAGATTCCTGTTCTTTAAATAAAACAGGGTGCTCACTCACAATTGATTGTCATCCCATTGATTGAAAACACCTGACTCTAATTTCACCATCAAATTAACTGCTAATCCTAGAGGTTCACATACTTTTTCCATTCACAGATATGTAGGTTCACAAGGGTTCACAAATTTTCAAGCACCACTGTAATTTCAAATTCAAAATCCATATTCAGTTTTTATTTGTCACACACAACCATACACAATATGATGTGTAATGAAATGGTGTCTACAACTGACTGGCCACACAGTTTGACAACACATGCAGACCCAGCTTGCACAAAGCCTACAATAGAGGTTGTAAATAATTTGAGTGGTTATTGTTGACATATTAAACCAGATATGTATAACTGAGATACAGCTGCCAACATGTCCTTTAATTACATCACAAAGCTCCTCACTTTTCTGATTTGTCCAAACTTAATGATCACCCGGAAGACCCAGAGCATGTCTATAAATATATGAAGAGCATATCTATTCAGGACTGATCCAGGGAATGCATTGGAAAACATTTGTGATGTTATACTTTGTAGTACTCCTTTCTCTTAGCCTGGCAAAGGGAGAAATTTGCCATATTCTGGATAACCCAGCATATCCTCTGCTATCTAATGATGGAGATGTGATAATTGGAGCTATATTTTCAATACATGGTACACAGATGCAGTCACTGCCATATATTGAAAAACCTCAACCTTTAATCTGCATTAGGTTTGTTGTAGTGGAAAATTTCACACTGGTGTAATTTTAAAAAAAAATATTTTTAGGAAAGCTGTATTGTATTTCTCCACTGTATTTCTTTTAGGTTTTTTTTTTTTAGATTAAATATATAATTTGAAATTTCTTATGAAATAATGTATATTTGTAGAGTTAACCTCAGAGGATTACGCCTTGCTCAGACCATGACTTTTGCGATTGATGAAATCAACAGAAGCAACCACTTGCTCCCAAATATCTCAATTGGTTACAGGATTTATGACAATTGTGGCTCAAGATTGTTAAGTGTGAAGGCAGCCCTGGCTTTGATAAATGGTATGGACATAACAGCAGATTCTGCCTGCTCTGGACAAGCAGTTGTACAAGCCATTATAGGGGAATCAGACTCTACTCCTACTATAGCACTCACAAAAACTACAGGACCTTTTAAGATCCCAGTGGTAAGGATCAATGATTTTAATAATTATGTAATGATTTTTTTATTATGTTATATGATTAATATGTAATGTTATTCGTACTACCAGCATTGTTTACATGAGTATACTTTTGGAATTATAAGGTACACAATACATAAACTTTGTTTTCACAGATTGTGATATTCGTTTGTGTTTTTCTGTTTTGTGCTAATATTTTTTTTTTTTTTCATTAAAACAGGCTTCTGTCGAATTGTCTCTTGCTAAGAACAAATAAACAGATGCAGATGTCATTTTTTGTCTCCTCAGATAAGTTATGCTGCCACATGTGAATGCCTGAGCAACAGAAAAGAGTACCCCTCTTTCTTCAGGACCATAGCAAGCGACTTCTACCAGAGTAGAGCACTGGTATATTTGGTCAAGCACTTTGGCTGGTCTTGGGTTGGAGCTGTGAACAGTGATAATGACTATGGCAACAATGGAATGGCCATTTTTCTGAATGCAGCCAAAGAGGAGGGAATATGTGTTGAATACTCTGAGAAGTTTGTCCGAACAGATCCTGCCAATATAATGAAAGTGGCAGATATTATTAAGAAAGGCACAGCCAAAGTAATTATTGCATTTCTCACCCACTCTGATATGAACATTCTAATAGATCAGCTTATTCTAAAGAATGTCACTGGCTACCAGATGATTGGTGTTGAGGCATGGATTACTGCTGTCAGTCTGGTAACACCAGCAAGTTACAACATATTGGCTGGATCCATTGGTTTTGATGTGGGAAAATTTAACATTGGTAGTTTTGCTGACTATGTTATAAATGAATTTTGGCAAACGGCTTTCTATTGCTTGCATACAGAGGGAAACATTTCTCAAACTGAAAACAACTGCAGCAAATATGAAGATATGATTCCATTTAAAAACTACAATGAAGATATATCAGAATTGAGATTTGCAAAAAACATTTACAATGCAGTTTATGCTGTGGCACATTCACTACACAGCCTGTTGAGATGCACAGAAAACCAGAGTTGTGAGAAAGATAAAACAATACAACCATGGCAGGTAACACAAAGAAGAGAAGAAAAGCAGACTATGTTCATGACTGATACTGTCATAAAATGAATACTTTTCTTTACCCTTTGAAGGTTGTTGAGACTCTAAAAAAGGTCAATTTTACCACCAAATTAGGAGAAAGGGTTTGGTTTGACAGCACTGGTGCAACAGCTGCAAAGTATGATGTGGTGAACTGGCAGCGAGGGTTCAATGGAGAAGTGCAGTTTAAGGCAGTGGGTTATTATGATGCCTCTCTGCCAAATGGACAACAGTTTGTCCTAAACACTGAAAATATAGTGTGGGCTGGAGAGAAAAGAGAGGTAAATACTTTGGGCCCCATTCATCAATCTTTAAGTAAAGTTGTGTGTAAATGTTTGCATGAGCCAAACTGAACTAAAAATTTATGTAGAGAAATTACAGAGGTGAATTCGGTGTCACGCATCTAGTGCGTGACACCGAAGTGAGGTCAAGTGAGGTCAAAAGATAATGGTTTGACACAAATCTGAATAAAAAAGTTCTACTGCTATTCGACAGAGTTTCTCTGCTACCGGGGGAGACCAAATCATTGAAAAGATACCGTGGCAAATGGAGCTGACATATAAGCCAGCTTTCATTTTCCAGAAAAAAAATATATAAATCATTCTGTACTGTAAATATCCATTGCCTCCAAAGGGCACTGAGTGCTAACTTTTCCAGTAATATAAATTCTGCAATACTATATTCTGGCTATATACAACATACAGGTCTAAAAAAAATACTTAATTTGTGTGTGTATTTGAAATAAATAAATGATTTAAACTTGACAGTGTAATCCAGATATAAAAATGCAGTATGTCATCACAGATTATAAGATTCTAAGCCAATCAATTGTGGTTTACATTAGTTAGTCTTCTTATGCGTAAATTTAGACACACTCAGGAGCAGGATACAAACGTTTTTTCAGAATTTTGGGGATTTTTACAAATACCAATGTTTTTAGTATACAAACTTGTATGATCAATTTATGCATAAATCCATTACTATCTAGTTTGACAAATAAGGTCCATTATTTGCTAATTCTATGTTTGTTTGTTTTTTATGAAATATAATCTGTACTGAAATAGTTTATTTTTTTTATTAAATCAGGAACTTTAAGTCCATATATAACTTTTTTTTCTGCAAATACCAAGTGTTGTTCAAATGTCATCTACATCCTACTGAATATATATTAAATGGTTTAAATCATTATAGTGTTTTAATGTTAATAATTCAAAGATGAAAAGCTGTTTATTAATGAGCATATTGTTATAGCTCAACAGCTTTATAGAATTGTCAGATAGAACCTTATAAATTGAAAGTTCTGAAACATTGGCTGTGTCCGAAACCACATACTTACCCACTACACAGTAGGCGAAAAGCAATACACCAGAGGAGTAGTATGTCTAAATTCTCAGTAGGTGAGAAACTGTAGGCGAGAAATACCCAGATGGCATACTGCTTCGGCGAGATTTTGCAGTGTGCAACCGATGGACACTACTCAAGTCAAACAGTCCCATAATGCAATGGGAGCATGCGTACGAGCTCAGAAAAAAAAAAAAAAATCGTAGAAGACAGAGTCAGCTCTTGTTAAGTATTAAACCTTGGTTAAACAAGACTTGTTTAACAATACCCGAATAAATTGTTAACTTGTTTAAGATTTTTGTGCTAACAAGGCGGATGTAGTATGTCTGGGATTGTAGTCATAATACACACACATACTGATTAGTACATACTGTTTCAATGGCCGTGCAATAGGTACTGCATCGAATTCAGTATGTACTGTCACAGTACGCGATTTCGGACGCAGCCATTATCTTAAAGTAAAACAGATTATTAATAAGTGGACACATTCTATGTGAAATGAACTATGTGAAATGAACCATAATGTATTGTTCACCTTAGAAGCCAAAGTCTGTGTGCAGTGAGAGCTGTCCTCCAGGAACCAGGAAAGCTGTACAGAAAGGAAGGCCTGTGTGCTGTTATGACTGTATACCATGTGCAGAGGGAGAGATCAGTAACCAGACAGGTAATGTCAGCATTACCAAGTTTCAAAGACAATATGTTAATTGTACATTTTGTATCCTCCTTTTATTATTTAAGATACAATTCCTGAAAAATTGCATTAATAAATGAACTCATGTGATAAAGTTTATTTTCCTTCCTAATAAGAATAACCATGATTATTTTGCAGATTCAAATAACTGTGAGCAGTGTCCAGGAGAATATTGGTCTAATGCTGATAGAGATAAATGTGTGTTAAAGGTCATAGAGTTTCTTTCATTTACAGAAGTTATGGGGATAGTACTAGTACTTTTCTCTTTGTTCGGAGCTACATTAACTGTGGTAGTAGCTATTTTATTCCTAATAGAAAAGGACACTCCTATTGTTAAGGCCAACAACTCTGAGCTGAGCTTCCTGCTGCTGTTCTCCCTCACTCTATGTTTCCTCTGTTCACTAACTTTCATTGGTCGGCCCTCTGAGTGGTCCTGTATGCTGCGCCACACAGTGTTTGGGATCACCTTTGTTCTCTGCATATCCTGTGTACTGGGGAAAACATTAGTTGTGTTAATGGCCTTCAGGGCTACACTTCCAGGCAGTAATGTCATGAAATGGTTTGGGCCTCCACAGCAGAGACTCACTGTTCTTGCTTTCACTCTCATACAGGTCCTTATTTGTGTGCTTTGGTTAACAGTTTCTCCTCCTTTCCCTTATGAGAACATGAACTACTACAAGGAAAAAATCATATTAGAATGTAACCTGGGCTCAGCTGTAGGTTTCTGGGCAGTGCTGGGTTACATAGGAGTTCTTGCTTTCTTGTGCTTTGTTTTGGCTTTTCTAGCTAGAAAGCTGCCAGATAATTTTAATGAAGCTAAATTTATCACATTCAGCATACTCATATTCTGTGCTGTGTGGATCACCTTTATTCCAGCTTATGTCAGCTCTCCTGGAAAATTTACTGTAGCTGTGGAGATATTTGCTATTTTGGCCTCCAGTTTTGCTCTACTATTCTGTATATTTACACCTAAATGTTATATTATTCTGTTTAAACCAGAACTAAACACAAAGAAAAATATGATGGGTAAAATGGCATCTAAATCAATTTAAGAAATATGTTTTCCAAATTTCAAACAAATACATCATTTTAGCTGACAAATGTTGAACTTGGACACACAGTGTCAACTCAAGTAAATGACATTTAGATATCTTACTTCTACTTAAATTTACTATCCATATGGATAAGAACAAATTAAAACTATCAGAAAAATTGCAATTGTGTCTTATCTCTGTCTGTAGAAATATATTTTGTATGCAGCAAATGCATGTTTATAATCGCTGATATGACAAATTACTATTTCGCACAAAGAATGTTATGTCAAATTATTTTCACTAAAAAGTAATTTGAGTTATATCTCTCATATTAATAGGCCGCAAAATATATATATTCAATCAATCAACCAATCAGTCAGTAAATCAGTCAATAGATCAGTCAACAAATCTGTCATGGAAGAATAAAGAACAATCTCAAAATATAAAACTGCTTGTATTTAATTTGTTTGCTCATGTATTGTGGTGAGAGACCATTCAGTGCTTTATACCAACTGGGCCTGTGTGAAAATGTCTTTGCCTCCATAGTTACTAATTGCCCAAATCTATTAAACTGCATTCATAATGGGATTCAGCTAGACTAGATGCAATCAGGCCTGATAAGTGCCAGCCCTGTTCAATTAAATCAACTTAAATAGAACTTTTTCAACAGCATGACGTGGGTTAAAAGGTATTACCCAGTAATACACTATGCCAAAGTTGAAAGAAATTCCAGAAATGATGAGGACTGAAATACATAAGTCTGGGAAGGGTTACAAAGCTATTTCAAAGGCTCTGGGACTCCAAAGGACCACAGTGAGAGCCATTATGTCCAAATGGAAGAACTTGTCACAGTAGTGAACCTTCCCAGAAGTGGCGGACTTTTTCAAAATTCCTCCAAGAGCACAGCAACGATTCATCCAGGAAGTCACAAAAGAGCCAAGGACAACATCAAATTACTTACAGGCCTCTCTTGCATCAATACAGGTCACTGTTCATGACTCCACTATTAGAAAGACATTGGGCAAAAAATGGCATCCATGGAAGAGAGGTGATGCGAAAACCACCTCTAACCCAGAAGAACATTAAGGCTCATCTGAATTTTGCCAAAACACACATTGATGATCCTCAAACCTTTTGGGAGAATGTTCTGTGGAGTGAGGAGTCGAAAGTGGAACTGTTTGAAAGAAAGGGGTCCCGTTACATCTCGTGTAAACCAACATAGAATTCCAAAAGAAGAACATCGTACCTATAGTCAAGCATGTTGGTGGAAGTGTGATGGTGTGGGGATGCTTTGCTGCTTCAGGGCCTAGGCAACTTGTAATAATACAGGGAAACATGAATTCTGCTCTCTACCAGAAAATTCTAGAGGAGAATGTCTTCAGTCTGTAAATTGAAACTCAAGTGCAACTGGATTATGCAGCAAGTCAATAATCCAAAGCATAGGAGTAAGTCCTAGCCCTAGAAGTAAGTGAAAGACTGATCTCCAGTTATCTGTCACGAGTGAAGGTAGAGATGAATGCAAGTGCAGATAACGATAGTGGAACATTTAATATATATACAAAAGCAAAACGAGACCTCTAGAACACGTGGCAAAGTACAAAGAAATAGACACAGAAAACATAAAACAATAGTGAGCATAACATGGAACAAATAGACAAACCAAAAAATGTAAGACAACCAGTGCAGAACGTGACTATATATACATAAGTGCTAATGAGTGCTAATAACCTGAATCAGGTGAAACAAGACATGTGAATAGGTGCAGTGGCTGATGGGAATCGTAGTCCTTCTCCGGTATTTACATGACATTATCGGAAGTGTTTGGTTGCATTTATTGCTGCTAAAGGTGGCACAAACAGATTTTAAGTTTAAGGGGGCAATTAGTTTTTCACATTGGTGCTAGGTGTGTTGGATAACTTTTTTGCTTCAATAAAAAAAAAAAAAAAAAAAATTCTGTTTATTCAGGTTGCCTTTGTTTTATGTTGCATTTCGTTTGAAGATCTGAAACTATTTAGTATGAGATGTACACAAAAGCAGAAGAAATCAGCAAATACTTTTTCACAGCACTGTATTTCTTATCTTAGCAACATTTCTGAGATGAAAGAAGGCTATCCTATAATATTATGTATAAAAGTAGCTGCATGTGGTTCTAGTACAATTCTTGTCAGAATTAAGTAGTTAATTAAGAAGTTAATAAGCATCCAGTGTCTAATGTCCTTTACACATTCCTCAACTTTATTAAGCTGCAACTTTACTGTTTTCAGCAAAATGGTGGAAACTGCAAAGATTCATGCAATGATACACTTCCACAAACAAGTGTTGTGAAGATTCCTGTTCTTTAAATAAAACAGGGTGCTCACTCACAATTGATTGTAATCCCATTGATTGAAAACACCTGACTCTAATTTCACCATCAAATTAACTGCTAATCCTAGAGGTTCACATACTTTTTCCACTCACAGCTATGTAGGTTCACAAGGGTTCACAAATTTTCAAGCACCACTGTAATTTCAAATTCAAAATCCAAATTAAGTTTTTATTTGTCACACACAACCATACCCAGTACTATGTGTAGTGAAATGGTGTCTACAACAGTTGTGACATAAAATAGAATTTACATAGAGTTAGAAAAAGGCAAAGTATTTTTTAAATGTTTAAAAAATATAATGTAAGGATATAAAAATAGGTGGCAGCAACAGTATAATTGGTATAAAGTGCAGATATGTGCAGTTGTTTCGTGCAAAATAATGCTGTGCAACATTAAGCTTAGGTAGTTGTATGAAACTGCCCACATATATAATAAATATTTATAAATACAGAATAAAGTGATGCTTCTCATCAGGATGCTCTCAATGGTGCAGGTGTAGAAGTTCCTTAGCACTTTAGTTTAAAACTAAAGTTTAAAATCTCTTAAGCATTTAAGGTGGTAAAAATGCTACCGGGTCTTATTAACCAGGTTGTTGATGTGACAGGACCATTAGGTCCTGCATGATGTGAACACCAAGGTACAGAAAACTGTCCACTGTCTCCACTGGGGTCCTGTTGATCATAAGGGGGTGGTAGCTCCTCTCCTGTTTTGTGCTGAAGTCCACTATCAACTCCTTTTTCTTGCTGACATTCAGGACTGACATTCCCCTGGCACCAGTTCTCCTGGCTTTTAATCTCTTCCAGGTAGGCCTTCTCATTTTTATCAGAGATCGGGCCCACCACTACAGTGTCGTCAGCAAATGGTGGTGCAATTGTAGTGGAGTTGGAAGTGGCCACACAGTCATAAGTGTACAATGGCACATCCCTAGGGGGCTCCAGTGCTGAGTGTGAGGGAAGGTGAGACATTTCTGTCCACCCATACTGCTCATGGTCTGCCTATAAGGAAGTTGGCGATCCACTGACACATGGACAGGCTAGGTCCCAGGTCCTCCAAGTTGGTGGTGCAATTTGGAGGGAATTATAGGGTTAAATGCTGAAGTCGACAAACAGCATTTTAAAATAATTTCCCTTCCTGGTGTCCAGATGGATCAGGGCTGGGTGTTGGCGGTGTGTGATGGTGTCCTCGGTAGAGCAATTGGGACAGTATGCGAACTGTAATGGGACCAGGAACTCAGGTCAGGGCTACTGGGCAAAAGTCATTGAGGCAGGCAGGTTGGGGTTTCTTTGGGACAGAAACAATAATGGACTGTTTGAAGGATGTGCGGATTACCGACTGTGCTGGGGAGATGTTGAATATCTATGTGAACACCGGTGCTAACTAGTTAGCACAGGCTCTAAGGTCCTGCTGCCTTCCTGGTGGGAAGGTCTGACTGGTCCTATTGCCTTCCTGTTTACTCTCCTGAAAGCCTTCCTCACATCATGCTCCGAGATGATAAAAGCATTTCCCACTCTGACACTCTCACAAGCTGCAGCCTTGAAGCGAGCATAAAAAATGTTCAGCTCGTCTGCCAGAGAAGAGTCCACATTCACCATTGTGGAGGATGGTGTTTTATAGTCAGTTATCATTGTGGAATGGTGACTCTAGTTTCCTCTAGTTAGCTTTGCTTCCTTCACTGCTCTGTGCATGTTGTAGGACACAGCCTTCTACTCATCCGTGTTCCCTATCAAAAGCTACTCTTGATGCTACGCATCAAACACTAATGAGAACATTCTTTGTTCGACCGGTTGCGAAGCATGTGTGTCAAACACGCCAAGAATTGGCTTAAATAACCTCGGTGAGTTACGTCATTGATAACGTGCACCTGCAGGTTATAAATAGACGTGAAACATGCATACCTTCAGGTTTCTTTGTCTTCGAGACCGCTTTGTGTGTGTGTGTTGTCCCTGTGTTGGTAAGAGGTAAATTATATCATGGCTTGTGCTTCTGTTAGGCGATGCGTGCCACCGTGTGTACAAGTTATTCCAGATGATGATCCACACAATTTTTGTTTGGAGTGCCTCGGGGAAGAGCATGCTATTGCTGCTCTTGAGGACGCTGAGTGCGAGCACTGTGAGCTATTTCCTGTCCGAGTGCTCCAGTCGAGGCTCGCTTTCTTTCAAAGCTCTGACCTGCTGAAGGACCTGAGCACGGGTGGGAGTATTAGTGAGGAGGCGTTTTTCAGAGCTTGGCTGTTCTATGGCTGCGTTGGCTGCCACAGAAAGACCCCCTCCCCATGGCACATCTTTTGCATGCTCGCTCTTCGCACTGAAGACCGGAGTCGAATCCCGACCTCGACAAAAGAAAAAAATAAATAAATAAATCACCACTCTTCAAAAATTTGATGAGATTCTTCCCCGCCATGCTCAGGCGTCAGGGCTGTTGGCCACCCAGCCCTGACCCAGTCCGGTCTCCCTGCAGCGAGAGTCACAGAAGCAGAGTGTGGCGAGCCATGTGCCCCCTTGCAGGGACTGGGGAGTGGCTCGAAGAGCTCAGCAGCCAGCAAAAGGCAGGATCTGAGGACGATTATTTCGTCCAGAAACAAGTACCTGAGGATCAAGTGCCCATGACCATGGGGGTGTGCCCCCCCGGGTAGGGGCGTGAGAAGTTCCAACAGAAAGTAGAGGCTCCTGCCTGGCACCCTCAGGGGGCCGCTGTACAATCTCCGCCACCACTGGTGTTTCGGGGGAGAGCGGCCTCCAGCGAAATGTTAGAGGTTCGGTTGCCTCCTGCCATGTTTCAGGACACCAGACATCTAACATCCCCCCATCAAAGCGAAGTGTCAAAACTAGTGCCCCTTTCAGAGAAGCTGGCAGAGTGGAAGCTACTGCCAAATATCTCTCCATGGGCAGAAAGGACTGTAGAGAAGACCTAAAGGATTCAGTTTGCATATCGGCCTCCGCGTTTCAATGGCATGGTCTCCACTTCCGTCAAACCAGAGCGAGTGCATTTGTTGACACAGGAAGTGCAAGCTCTGCTGGACAAAGGGGCCATAGAACGTGTTTCCCTGCCAGACAGAGAGTCAGGCTATTATAGCCGGAATTTTCCGGTTCCAAAGAAAGATGGGGGGTTGTGTCCAATTTTAGATCTTCATGGGTTGAACCGCTACCTCAGAACAGACAAGTTCAGGATGTTGACGATAAAGATGATTGTGTCGCAGATCCAATCAGGGGACTGATTTCTGACAATCGATCTCAAGGACGCATATTTTTCATGTAGAAATCTTGCCACAACACAGGAAGTTCTTGACGTTCGCTTTTGGGGGAAAAGCTTACCAGAATCGGGTTCTTCCATTTGGCCTAGATTTGGCACCTTGCACATACACGAAATGCATGGATGCAGCACTGGCTCCTCTGTGACTCCAGGGAATCCGCATGTTAGATTACATAAACGATTGGCTGATTCTGGCTCAGTTGCAAGAGCTGGCGCTTTGACATTGAGATGTTGTCTTAGCTCATCTCGAATCTCTGGGGTTGAGACTCAACACTGAGAAAAGCGTTCTCTCTCCTGCTTGGAGGACAACGTATTTGGGTTGTATGGGATTCGATCAGGCAGGCACAGCTGTCTCATGCACGCGTCAAATCCATTCTAAATGCCCTAACGAACATCAAGCTAGGCCAGAGAATTATTGTTCATTATGTTCAGAAGGTTCTAGGTCTCATGGCAGCTGCATTCACGGTGATACCCTTGGGCCTCCTGCATATGAGATCATTTTAGTTGTGGCTCAGAGCCAGGGGATTTCATCCAAGGGCCAATCCCTAGAGGCAATAATGGTCATGCGCCAGGGGCTTTGTATCATTTCTATGTGGTTCAGACCCCGGTTTCTGACTTTGGGACCCACTCTAGGTCCGTATTGTCATCGCAAGATGCTAACGACAGACGCTTCCCTCATGGGTTGGGGTGCGGCCTTGGATGGCCGTCCAGCCCAAGGGATCTGGAGAGGTCATCCTCTTGACTGGCACATCAATTGCTTCGAAATGATGGCTCTATTTTGGGCCCAGAAATACTTCCTACAGCAGTTAAGAGGGTACCATGTCCTAGTGCAGGTGGACAACACAGCGGTAGTCTCTTACATAAATCACTTGGGCAGACTGCTTCCGCGCCGCCTGAATAGGCTAGTGCAGCAGATTCTGTCCCTCAGGGTGATTTACATCCCCAGGCATGTGAATGTGGGAGCAGACTTGCTGTCCAGCCAAGCTGGGACACATGGGAAATGGAGACTCCACCCTGAAGTAGTTAGTCAAATCTGGCCACCATTTCGGCTTGCCATGCTCTGATTGATGGGGTTTTTGTGGGAAAGCACCCTTTAGCTGCCAGCTTCATTCGTGGAGCCAAGTGGTTGAGGCCGCTCACTAGAGTGACAGGTCCTTCGTGGAACATAGCTATAGTGCTCGAGGGTCTGGTTGACACCCCTTTCGAACCACTAGAGTCAGCACCTGTCAGGTTTCTGACCCGAAAGATGTTTTTTCTGAAGGCTATTACTTCTCTGAAGGGAATTGGGGACTTGCAGGCTCTGTCAGTCTCGTGATCCTGCCTAGATCCTGCCTGGGCTGTCAAAGCTATTTTGCATCCTCACCCTAATTATCTTCCAAATGTTCCATTCTCGACCATACATCCGGTCGTTCTTGAAGCCTTCTGTCATCCGCCTTTCACGACAATGGAGCAGAAAAGATTTCACTTACTGTGTCCAGTATGTGCTCTTCAGATTTACGTCCACTGCACCAGCCAGCTTTTCATTTACATTCATGGCATTTGGCAGATGCCCTTATCCAGAGCAACTTACATTTATTACATTTGTATATCTGAGCAATTGAGAGTTAAGGGCCTTGCTCAAGGGCCCAATAGTGGCAGCTTGGCAGTGCTGGGATTTGAACTCATGACCTTCCGATCAGTAGTCCAACACTTTAACCACTGAGCTACCTCTGCCCTCATATGACCTTTTCATGTGCTATGGGGGCCACAACCAGCAGGCGGCTGCCACTAACCAAACTGTGTCTCATTGGGTGAGGGATGCCATTGACCTAGCCTACGAGGTGTGTGGTGAAGCTTCGCCGCTAGGAGTTAGGGCCCATTCAACCAGGGGGGCTGCATCTTCTATGGCTTTGGCAAAAGGTGTCCCCTTGCAGCAAATGTGTGATGCGGCAGTTTGGTCCTCTCCACACACATTTGTCAGATTCTATAGCTTGGATGTCCATGCTACTCCGGGCCTGCATGTCCTTGAGTTAACATCCTGTAGGCATGTCTGAGACCTTCTTCAATGTTTTTGCACGCACACTACACAACCTTGGGGGTTCAGACACTTCCAGTGCGGTGGTGTTGGTATTCTCGTTCCCATTAGCATTTGATGCGCAGCATCGAGAGTAGCTTTTGATAGGGAACGTCTCGGGTTACTTGACTGTAACCCTGTTCCCTGAAAAAGCGTGAACGAGATGCTGCGCCTCAATGCCGCACTGCAGACGTGTCTGGCGTCTCTCAGACAAAGTGTAACCTGAAGGTATGCCTGTTTCACGTCTATTTATAACCTGAGGTGCACATTATCAATGATGTAACTCAACGAGGTTGTTTAAGCCAATTCTTGGTGTGTTTGACACACATGCTTCGCAACCGGTCGAACAAAGAATGTTCTCATTAGTGTTTGATGCGCAGCATCTTGTTCCAGCTTTTTCAGGGACGAGATGTTCCCAGTGGTGAGCCCCAAGTTGGTGAGCCCTGGCCGAAATGGCAGCCATGTAGACCCTAATTGTAGAAGGAGCCAACCCTGCTGAGAAACATTCCTGTACGAACTCCAGGACTGTAGCTATTGCACAGTTTACTGGGTCTACCCGGCGTTCCTCACACCACGATAAAAAAGTTGCCACATGAATGCATTCAATTTTCTAGTGGATGGTGCTCTAGCATTTAATGGTGCTCTACAACCTTGGTTGAGAGACTGGAATCTATGAGCTGGTGCCCCTCAGGGACCAGACCAATAATTTCCATAGTTCCGGCCAAGGGTGATAAATCAACCCCCTGGCTTGAGACAATAGATCCCTGCGAATGGGGAATCTCCCAGGGAGTGCCATCCAGCAGAGATATTATTTCCAAGAACCAAATTCAAGCTGGCCAGTTTGGAGCCGCCAATCCACCTGCCTTAGCCCCTGCCTCGACAGGATGTCTGCCCCCACGTTCTGGTTGCCCAGAATGTACATTGCACTCACTGACAAAAACTTTTCTTCTGCCCAGAGAAGTAGTAGTAACCCTCCCTGGTGATTGATATATGAGACCACCGCTGTATTGTCTGTTGCAACTAACAGATGGTGACCTCTCAACTGAGGAAGAAAGAATTTCAGTGCTAGGAATACGGCCCGCATTTCTAGACGATTTATATGCCAGTCTAGATGAGGGCTGCTCCAGAGACCGTGAGCTGGACGGCCATCTAAGACCACATCCCAGCCCGTGACGGAGGCGTCTGTCATTACCCTCTCGTGATAAGGAGATGCCCTTAGAGTGTGACCCGAGGCTAGAAACCGGGGACACCTCCAAATTACGAGAACGTAGGTATCGCTGCATGACACTGATTATTCGTAGGGGTTTCGTCCTCGGATGAGGATCCCTTCACTGAGGAGAGCAAACCCGTGAGACATGTGAAATGGAGAGGAGTGGTGCTCCCATGGGCAAACCTTAGTGTTAGCTTTGGCTTTAAGAATATGCCGCTGAGTCATCACACATTCGCCCACCTGTGAGGTCACTAATGCCAGAGTTGGGGGATTGCAAAGTCTGCCTAAGGCATCCAGACTTACCCCTACAGTAGCTACACTGCTCTCACTCTTGCTAACCCTCTCTAGTGTCTGGATGTGCATATCTGTAATCTTCTCCATTATCACAAATAAACAGATAAAGCTATTACTAACGACAGAAGAAGAATGACTAAATATCCTGCACTCAACACACTGAACAAGCTGAATGTTTACCTTAGTCAAAGATATGTTGGGATTATTTTAGAAAGATCTGTCATAGATGGCCTCCGCTTGCTGTCTTTAGATGTCTCTTTAGCTGTCTTTGTACTAGATGGTGCATAGTCAGTCCTCTTTTAAAATGCATCTGCTATTGTTTCCATCAGATCAGCAGAGGGCACTGAAGCCTGGCAATGTGCTTATTTGGAAAACTCCATGAGTACATTTCATCCATGTAATAAATGTTATAGCATGCGAGTATATTTTTTTTCTATACATTTAGATGAGGACTTAAGGGTGGCAATACAGATGAGAGCATGCAGTAGGAAACAGTGGGGGTTAACTAGGGATTTAGAAGGGACAAAACAAGCTCCTGTAAGAAATCACTCACCTGGATAGCAATCTGATAGGCGGCCACATGAATGCTATAAATACAAATAACAACCATATTAATTAAAACACCACTGGCACCAACATAATATACTTTCATAAATACCTGCAGGTATGATATTGCTCTATACAACTAAAACACAACCTCAACACTGTATGATGCTTTTCACAATTAAATCAGTAATAAACAACAAGTTGTCTACAGTTATCACAAAACTAAGTTAACATTTTAACCCTACTAACCGCCTTTAATCATATGTTGAGTCATGTTCCATAATCAGAGTTGTCAAATAGTTGTCACCAGCTATCCTGTTGTTGTTACTTATTAAAAGACCTCAAAATAATTCTGTAAAACATAAAATAGAATACAAATCAGAAGAACATAAAAACATCACATGTTACAGCACTAGGATCCATACATCATAGAATAAACACAATTTTCTTTGTCCTAATAACTACTATTCAGGCCTGAGAAGCTCCTGCCACACACAATCTAAATGTCTGTACTGTGGTCATACAGCAGCACCACAAAAGACAATGCAGTGGCATAGCTATAAACTAGCTTGAACAACGGAGAATAGCGACAACGATCAGCACTAAAGGAAAGCCTTGTTAAGGCACTGAGACGAAGAGGACTCAAATGCAGAACACAGACTCGAGTGTAGATAGAAAACAGGTTTTATTGAAGAATAAAGGGAGCAGGGGGGAAGTGAATGGGTGGTGAGTAATGTGGTCAAGGTTGGGATTCGAACCCGGGTGCGTAGTGAGCGCGCCATGGATAAGGGAGAACAGGGACGAGCGAGAGCAAGCTTGAGTGTAGTCCTTTACACTTTATTAACTTTTGCTCTCTAGGATTTATTCCAAGACTCAAATGGCTTCTCCCTAATTGGTTGGTTGATGACCCCACAGGCTTATAGAGGCCCAGGAGCGCAATCTATTGTCCTACTGGTCGTGGAACACATACAAGAAATACAACAATGCAAACAGATTGGCCACACAGTTGGACAACACATGCAGGCCCAGCATGCACAAGGCCTAGAATAGTGTTTGTAAATAATTTGAGTGGTCATTGTTGACTGAATTAAACCGGATGTGTATAACTGAGAGATACAGCTACTATCCTGTCCCTTAATGACATCACAAAGCTCATCACCTCTCTGATTTGTCCAAACTGGATGGTCATACCCAGAAGACCCAGAGCATGTCTATAAATATACAAAGATTATATCTGTTCAGGACTGATCCAGGAAAATCATTTGACAAAATTTGTGATGTTATACCTTGTATTACTTCTTTCTCTTAGCCTGGCAGAGGGAGAAAGTTGCCATATTCTGGAAAACCCAGCATATCCTCTGCTATCTAAAGATGGAGATGTGATAATTGGAGCTGTCTTTTCAATACATGATGGTACACAAATGCAGTCACTGCCATATACCAAAAAACCTCAACCTTTAATCTGCATTAGGTTTGTTGTAGTAAAAACCTCACATTGGAGTCATTTTTTGGAAATCTGTATTGTATTTCTGCATTGTTTCTATTAGTATTAATTTTAATCTTTTTTATGATTTGTATTTATATTTGTAGATTTAATCTCAGAGAACTAAGACTTGCTCAGACCATGACATTTGCAATTGATGAAATCAACAGAAGCAACAGCTTGCTCCCAAATATCTCAATTGGTTACAGGATTTATGACAGTTGCGACTCAAGATTGTTATCCATGAAGGCAGCCATGGCTTTGATAAATGGTATGGACATAGCAGCAGATGATGCCTGCTCTGGACAAGCAGCAGTACAAGCCATCATAGGGGAGTCAGAGTCTACTTCTACTATAGCACTCACAAGAACTACAGGGCCTTTTAAGATTCCAGTGGTAAGTGTCAATGATTTTAAGAATAATTTATTCATGATTTATTTAATAGTTACACAACACACTTGAAATATACATGGGATAATTAGAGCAATAACACAGAACTAATATAGAGCAATGTCTACATTTAAGTCATTATATATCTAGTTTTATCTATTTAATAATCAAACATCCCCCAAAATGAGTCTCTTTAACCTCAATAGCTACGAAAAGCTCAGTTTTACTTTGATACACAGTTCTAACAAGGAGATAAATTGTGCTAACTATTTTAATATTCCCTCAAATGTATATGTTCAGACTAGTTATGTATTTGTTTTAGCAATGCATTTTATTTTTACTGGAGGCACATTGATGCAGTGAGTACAATTGCTGCCTCACATCTCCAGGGTTCTGGGTTCAGTCCTGGGCTTGGGATATTGTCTGTGCAGAGTTCTGCAAGTTCTCTTCATGTTTCCGCAGAGTTCTTTGGTTTATATGCACTGTCCAAACACATGCAGATAGACAACTGCCACTATATTGACCCAGGTCTGAAAGATTGTGTAAATGGGTGTGTGCATGGTGTCCTGCTATACAAATAAATTCTCCTGCCTTGATCCCAGTGTTTCTGGGACTGGCTCCAGAAGATGAGCACATTAATTTTATTCTTACTACCAGCTTTATTTAAATACTCTTTGACATATAATGAATATAAGAATATAATATCTAAACTTTGTTTTCACAGCTGGGTGCTAGCTGTCAATTTCTCTGTTATAACAGGCTTCTGTCTAATTTTCTCTTGCTAGGTAAAAAAAAAACAAAAAAAAAACAAAACGAAACAGGCTTTAGTTAATGTTTAATAACTTTTTCTCTCCTCAGATAAGTCACTCTGCCACATGTGACTGTTTGAGCAACAGAAAAGAGTACCCCTCTTTTTTCAGGACTATTACGAGTGACTATTACCAGTGTAGAGCATTGGCATATTTGCTCAAGCACTTTGGCTGGTCTTGGGTGGGAGCTGTGAACAGTGATAATGATTATGGCAACAATGGAATATCCATTTTTTTGAAAGCAGCCAAAGAGGAGGGAATATGTGTTGAGTACTCTGAGAGGTTTGACCGGTTAGATACAGCCAATATCATGAAAGTGGTCAATATTATTAAGAAAAGCACAGCCAAAGTAATCATCTTAGTTCTCACCCAAATTGACATGAATATTCTAATAGACCACTTTATTCTAAAGAATGTCACTGGCTACCAGATTATTGGTGGTGAAGGGTGGATTACTGCTGTCAATCTAGTAACACCAGCAAGTTACAACATATTGGCTGGATCCATTGGTTTTGATGTGGGAAAACTGAACATTAATAGTTTTGCTGACTATGTTGTAAATGAATTTTGGCAAACAGAATATCATTGCTTGCATACAAAGGGAAACAGTTCTCAAACTGAAAATGATTGCAGGAAATATGAAGATATGATTCCATTTAAAAACTACAGTGAAGATATATCAGAACTGAGATATGCAAAAAACATCTACAATGCAGTTTATGCTGTGGCACATTCTCTACACAGCCTGTTGAGATGCATAGAAAACCAGGGTTGTGAGAATGACAAAACAATGCAACCATGGCAGGTAACACAAAAGAAGAGAAGCAAAGCAGGCTATGCCTATTAATGATATTCTAAGAAATGAATAATTGTTTTCTTTTAACTCTGAAGGTTGTTGAGTCTCTAAAAAATGTCAACTTTACCACCAAATTTGGAGAACAAGTTTGGTTTGACAGCACTGGGGCAACAGCGGCAAAATATGATGTGGTAAACTGGCAACGAGGGTTCAATGGAGAAGTGCAGTTTAAGGTTGTGGGCTATTACGATGCCTCTCTGCCAACTGGACAACAATTTGTCCTAAATGATGAAGATATAATCTGGGCAGGAGAGACAAGAGAGGTACATCCAATATTTGCTAATTTTCAGTTTTTATTAAATATTAATAGGAATAGGTGATTTTTTAGCAGGCCTTGTAAGACCCTCTATAACCTTTTTGGCAAAACAACAACCAATGTTCTACTAATGTTATCTACACACCAATGAATATATGTGAAAAGCTTTACACCAAAATAGTGCTTAAAAGTATTACAAAAAATACAAACCTGAAAAGCTGCTTGGATTTCCCTGATGAGCAAATAATTATGACTTAACAGCTTCATGGAGCTGTCAGATAGAACCTTATTATTCATAGTCTAATTTAAAATAGAGTAATAATATATGAATACATTGTTACTATTGTGTATACGCTATGGCCAAAAGTATGTGATCACCTGAACATCACACCCATATGTCAGCCTTCTCCAAACTGCTGCCACATCGTTTGAAGCACAAAATTGTCTAGAATGTCTTTGTATGCTGTAGCGTTAAGAATCCCCCTTTACAGGAATTAAGGGGCCCAAACCTGTACAAGCATGAAAAATGCCCCTGTGCACAAAATGAGGTCCATAAAGACATGGTTTGCCAGTGGTGGTGTGGAAGACCTTGAGTGGCCTGCACAGAGCCCTGACCTCAACCCCACTAAACATTGAATTGGAATGAACTGGAAAACTGATTGTGCACTTGGTCTTCTCGGTCAACATCAGTGCCTGACCTCATGAATGCTCTTGTGGATGAACATCTGAATGTGGAGATTATTATAACAGCAAAGAGGGGACTAAATCAATAGTAGGTTTTTCAACAAACACACATAGGTGTGATTGATCGGGTGTCCACAAACTTTTGGCATAATGAGAAAAGAGCATTTGTTGTTGCAGAACAGTGAGTTCTGGAGGTGTTTCTGAGCCCATACAGTGATTTACATTACAGAATCATCCCTGTTTTTAATGCATGGTCGCCTGAGGGCCCAAAGATCACGGGCATGCAATATTGATTTTCACCCTTGTCCCTTGCACACAAAGATTTATCCAGCTTCTCAGAATCTTTTGATGATATTATGTACTGTACATATTCATAATTTTCTCAATTTTACATTCAGGTACATTATTCTGAAATTGTTCCACAAATTGTAGACGCAGTTTTTCCGCGATTTGTGAACCTCTGCCCATCTTTACTTCTGAAAGACTCTGCCTCTCTAAGATACTCTTTTTATACCCAATCATCTTATACCCACATTACTGACCTGTTGCCAATTAACCTCCAGCTGTTTCTTTTTAGTAATACTTACTTTTCCAGCCTTTTGTTGCCCGTCTCAACTTTTTTTGAGACTCGTTGCTGCCATCAAATTCAAAATTACCTTAATTTTTTTCTTACAATGGTACATTTACTAAATTTAAACATTTGATACGTTTTCTATGTGCTAATGTGGATAACATATGGGTTTATGAGATTTGCAAATCACTGGATTCTGTTTTTATTACATTTTACACAGCATCCCTTTTTTGGAATTGGGGCTGTGCGTGAAAAGTATTGATTACAGCTATAATATATTGTCTGTATTAGAAGCCAAGGTCTGTGTGCAGTGAGAGCTGTCCTCCAGGCACCCGAATAGCTGTACAGAAAGGAAGGCATGTCTGCTGCTATGACTGCATACCATGTGCAGAGGGAGAGATCAGTAACCAGACAGGTAATTTCAGCATTACAAATTCTCACAGACAAGTTGTTAATTGTACATTGTGTATCCTCTTTTTATTATTTAGGATACAATTCCTGAACAATGTTATTAATAAATAAAACCATGAGATAAAGTTAATTTGCTTTCATAAAAAGAATGACCATGATTATTTTGCAGATTCAAATATCTGTGAGCGGTGTCCAGGAGAATATTGGTCTAATGCTGACAGAGATAAATGCATGTTAAAGGTCATAGAGTTTCTTTCATTTACAGAGGTTATGGGGATAATATTGGTACTTTTTTCTTTGTTTGGAGCTGCTTTAACTGTGTTAGTAGCTATTTTGTTTTTAATAGAAAAGGACACTCCTATTGTTAAGGCCAACAACTCAGAGTTGAGTTTCCTGCTGTTGTTCTCCCTGACTCTGTGTTTCCTCTGTTCACTAACTTTCATTGGACGGCCGTCTGAGTGGTCCTGTATGCTGCGTCACCCAGCTTTTGGGATCACCTTTGTCCTCTGTATCTCCTGTCTACTAGGGAAAACAATAGTGGTATTAGTGGCCTTCAGGGCTACACTTCCAGGCAGTAATGTCATGAAATGGTTTGGGCCTCTGCAGCAGAGATTCACTGTTCTTGCTTTGACTTTCATACAGGTCCTTATTTGTGTGCTTTGGTTAAAAGTTTCTCCTCCTTTCCCCTACAAGAACATGAACTACTACAAGGAAAAGATCATATTAGAATGTAACTTGGGCTCAGCTGTAGGTTTCTGGGCTGTGCTGGGTTATATAGGAGTTCTGGCTTTCTTGTGCCTTGTTTTGTCTTTTCTAGCTAGAAAGCTGCCGGATAATTTTAATGAAGCTAAATTCATCACATTCAGCATACTCATATTCTGTGCTGTATGGATAACTTTTATTCCAGCTTATGTCAGCTCCCCTGGAAAATTTACTGTAGCTGTGGAGATATTTGCTATTTTGGCTTCCAGTTTTGCTCTGCTATTCTGTATATTTACACCTAAATGTTACATTATTCTATTTAAACCTGAACTAAATACAAAGAAAAATATGATGGGTAAAATGGCATCTAAATCACTGTACTAAACAAGTTGTTCATATCAAATAAATCATTATTATAGCTGACAAATGTTAACATTGGACACAATGTCAAATATAATCAAATAAATAATATTTAAATATTTTACATCTAATTACATCTATGGATATGGTTATGGACAAGGATATGGATGAGAATAGATTAAATTTATCATTTAAATATTGTCACAATTGTGTCTTATCTCTTGTCATATACATTTCTATATAGTAATATGTATTTTCTAATCACTTATTTTATTGGCACAAATAATTTGTCAATTATGTCAATTTTTATTTTGTTTTAAATGGAAGGGTTATCTCCTCATATTAATATGCCCTAATGTAAATAACCAAAAACCTACCAATAAATCAAATATTTAATCAATCGATCAATAACAAATAAATATAAATCAAATTGGTCGTGACAGAATAAATAATAATGTCTCCATATGCAATATAAAAATGTTTGTACCAGATGATGGATGGTCAATCATATTTTTAAAATGCATTTGCTATGGTTTCCATCAGATCAGCAGAAGGCACTGAAGACTGGCATGTGAGAGTACTTGCTTGTGCACCTGGCAAAATGTCTCCCACAATTTACATAATATGCTTATTTGGAAAACTCCATGAGTACCTTACATGCACATAGTAAATATTACAGAAATAAGCATTTAATTTACTATGCATGTAGTACCAAGCAGCAGAGGTTGCGCTTTAGGTAAGGACTTAAGGGTGGCAGTACGGATAGGAGCATGCAATAGGAAATGGTGAGTGTTGGCTAGGAATTAGAAAGAACAAAACAGTCTCCTATGAGAAAACACTCACCTGGAACACAATCTGATAGGTCTCTCTACAAATGCAAATAACAACATTATTAATTAAAATGCAGCCAGCAGCAACATAATATACTTTCAAAAATACCTGCAGGGATAACATTGCTCTGAACAACAAAAACACAGCCTCAGCCCTGTATATGCAATGCCAAATTAAATCAATAATAAACAATAAATTGTCTATTTTGTTTACAGTTATCACAAATGTAAGGCAACATTTTAACCCTACTAACAGGCTTGAATCATATGTTACCAAGGGAATGAGGACATGGGAGACAGGCGTGGCACAACTCAAAAGGGTTTTAATTGAATGTAAACTTGCTTTTCCTTTTTGCTCACTGTAACTCATTAGGAGAATCACCCAGAGGTGCAGCCTCAATATTACCACTCACTCTTCTGTTTCCGCCCTCCATTTGCAAACTGGTGTTCAACCATGGCCCCACTGCCACATACCCTCACTGTCCGACTCAGGCTAGGGAGCATGCTGTGGGGCCACTGGAGTGGAGTGTGATCGAAACAGAGGGTGAAGGCCCATCCCAGCTCGATCGAGGGAAGCCTGCATGTACTAGGGCAACTGACATCAAACTCTGCATCAGGGAGATTTATTGTATGGGCACAAGCCCTGAAGTGTGTTAGACATCATTAGGGAAAATTGGGAGGAGGGACCTTCGAACAGCAAAAATGAAATTCAGTACATTCTGGACCTGAGAGCAAAACTCCACACCTCGAGTCACCCATCACAAAAGAATTTGTGTCCAAGGCTGGACTGTATGACAGGGAATTTGCAGTGGGAGAGAAGGTGTTCATGCTACTTCCCACATTAAGCTCTAAATTACTCACAGAGTGGCAAGAGCCCTTTCAGATTACACAACGAGTTGGGGAAGTCAACTATGAGGTCATGATATAGGAGATGATATCTGTTCGCCAACTATGAGAAGAACAGATGGAGGCAATACACTAGAAATATACCACCTCAATCTCCTTACACCATGGAGAGAGGTGGTTCCTGTGGCTCTGGTGACTTTGGTTCTGGAGAGAGATGAGCTGGGTCCTTAAAAAACTCAATCAGCCCCGGTCCCATGTGGAGAACATCTCTTGCTGTTCCAGAGAGCACAGGTTGATGTGCTGCAAGGGGAATTTTGCGATGTGTTTTCACTTCTACCTGGTCACACAAACCTTATAGTGCCTCACATCGAGACTCCTCCAGGCATGGTTGTAAGCACCCACCCCTATCATTTGCCTGAACACAAAAAAATGTAGTTCAGGAGGAACTCAAGGCTATGCTAATCACGAGAGTAATCAAAGAGTCCTACAGTGATTGAAGCAGCATGGTGGTTTTGGTGCCCAAAGAAGGCTAATGGGTCAGTCTTGTTCTGTGTGGACTATAGAAAAGTCAACACAGTATCTAAATTTGATGCTCCCCCAATGCCACACATTGATAAACTGCTTGATTGGCTAGGTGTGGCTGACTTTTATTTGACACTGGATTTACTGAGTGTTGACTACAAAATAACTCTGTTTGGGTTACACCAATTGATCATCCTTTCATTTCTCATTTTCCAACGAAGAATGCCATAGCGGAAAATACTTTCATCATCTCTGAGCATGATGTAAGGATGGCTTTCAGGAGAGTGAACACCAGGAAGGAAGCAGGACCAGACAGCATCACAGGTTGGGTCCTTAGAGCCTGTGCTGACCAGCTAGCACCGGTGTTCACAGAGATATTCAACCTCTCCCTGGAACAGTCAGAAATCCCTACGTGCTTCAAGCAGTCCGTCATCATTCCTGTCCCAAAAAATACCCAGCCCACTCCACGACTATTGTCCTGTGCTTTGAAACACTGGTCAGAGACTTCATCACCTCTTCGCTACTAGACACCCTGGATCCACTAAAATTTGCATACAAATTGATCCACGGATTGAATCATCACGCATCTTCTCCACACTTTTCTGTGCCATCTGGACTCCAGGAAGGGAAATTATGTCAGAATGCTGTTTGTTGACTACAGCACAGCATTTAACACTATAACTCCCTCCATACTTACCACCAAGCTAGACTTGGCTCTGAGACCGTCTCTGTGCCAGTGGATCTCCAACTTCCTGACAGACAGACCACAAGCAGTTAGGGTGGGCAAACATGTCTCACCCCCCCTCACCCTCAGCACTGGAGCCCCCCAGGGATGTGTATTGAGCCCCCTGCTGTACTTCCTGTACACCTATGACTGTGTGGTCACTTCCAACTCCTCCACCATCATTAAGTTTGGTGATGACATTGTTGTGTTTGGCCTGATCTCCGATAATGACAAGAAGACCTATTTAGAGGAGATTAAGTCAAGTCAAGGTCAAGCAGGTTTTTTTAAATTGTCATTCCTCTATATAGCGTGTATACATTGGAACGAAATGACGTTTTTTCAGGACCATGGTGCAACACAGAACAGTACGCAAGACTACATAAAGTGCAGATACACAACAGTGTGAGACAAGTGCAAAACAATAAGTACACAAAACAAAACAATAAATACACAGGACAGTAAATACACAGGACAATAAATACAGAGCCTGGAGAACTAGTGCCAGGAGAACAATCTCCTCCTGAACATCAGCAAGACAAATGAGCTGGTTGTGGACATCAACACAAAGCAGGAGAGGAACTATCATCCACTTGAGATCAATTGGACCCCAGTGGAGCGTGTGGACAGTTTCCGTTACCTTGGTGTCAACATCACACAGGACCTGACATGGTCCTGTCACATCAACACCCTGGTGAAAAAGGCCTGTCAGCATCTATTCCACCTCAGGCACTTGAAAGACTTTAAACTGCCCTCTAAGGTTCTCAGGAACTTTTGTACCGGCACCATTCAGAGCATCCTGACAGGAAACATTACAGCCTGGTTTGGGAACAGCACCATGCAGGACAGACGAGCTCTCCAGAGGGTGGTGTGAACAGCTGAGCGAATTATCCACACTAAGCTGCCTGACCTGCAGTCCATCTACAACAAGTGGTGCTGGACCAAGGCCAGGAAGATAATGAAGGACCTCAGCCATCCCAACAATGG
The DNA here is from genome assembly GCA_023630585.1 of Cranoglanis bouderius. Taxonomy (NCBI): domain Eukaryota; kingdom Metazoa; phylum Chordata; class Actinopteri; order Siluriformes; family Cranoglanididae; genus Cranoglanis; species Cranoglanis bouderius. Next base: position 4,954,346 of record CM042557.1, on the reverse strand, counting down.
ACTGTTCTGTCTGTTATGGTCATGGAAATGTTTCCGTTCCCTGAAGGCCAACACAGAGAGAATGAGGAGGAGCTTTTTTTCCGCAGGAGATTTGGGCCCTCCAAGGACTAGAACTGAACTGGACTCACACATACAACACCCACTACCTCATCCTGCCTGTTATTACATTTTTACATTCACTCGCATCATATTTTGCACTCCCTACAATTAGCACACCTTATTTGCAAATGTAAATTTTTCTGCTCCATTTAGTATAACTGTAATTTTTACTTTTTTACTATATGTAATTGTAATTTTTGTATTATATTCTAAATTGTAACATTTTTCTATTCATATATTCTAGTTTTATTCTCTATTATATTATGTTCTCTTTTTTTCCTTTCTATTATATTTTTATCTATTATATTTTATTTTATTTTTATTCTCTTTATATATCTCGGTGCGGTCGTAAAAAGCATTTCAATACACGTCATACTATGTATGGTTATGTGTGTGACAAATAAAGTTTGGATTTGATTTGATTTGTTTTGTTTAGAGCCCCAGAAATGTTTCACCATCTCATGGAAAGAATACTCCACCCATACAGATGGCTAGAGTTTAGCTGGGTTACCTGGTCACTGAGAAATGAGAGCCCCAACACAACTTTGGGAGGCATCAACCTTCATCATTAATTGCAGGTCAGGGTCTAGGTGATGTAGGATGGGGCAATCGTGAACCTCTGTTTCAAGGTTTCAAATGCCTGAGAGCCTCTGGGTTTCACCTTAGGTTTTGAGGTTTTCCCATAAGGAGGGAGGTCAATGGCACCACTGCAGTGCTGAAGCTCCTGATAAACCATTGACAAAATTTGTCTTATACCCAGGAAATGTTGGAATGCCTTGTTTGTTTTGTTTCTCCTGAAAAGCTGTCTTTGGTCAGCGCCAAACATGTCTGCTGTTACTCTGGCCAAACAACTCTATCTTTGATTCATCTATCCAGAGCACATTATTTGAAAAGGCCTGGTCTTTGCCTATATGCTCATTGGCAAACTGTAGTCTTGCTCTAATGTTATTTTTAGAAAACAAAGGCTTTTTTTCCTGGCATACCTCCCATGCAGGTCAAATTTGTGCAATCTCTTTCTGATTGTAGAAGCATGCACAGGGCCATTTCTAGGCATAGGCGAACTACGCGGTCGCCTAGGGCGCCACCAGCTTGGGTGCGCCAATGAGAGCCCCAATGCCTATGCCCGACTCACGCTCCCACAAGAAAGAGAGTGAGTACCAGAGTTGTACGCTAACATCCTCTCATGCTGAGCCAGGTAAACAAGGTGTGTAAATGTCTATATGAGTTCCAAGTTATGTGAACATGATATGAGCAGAGCATAAGCATAGATAACTTACTTTTCATGGCACTGTAGCAGCTAAACACATACAGTGATAGCTTAGTTGTGCCTCTCCTTGGCTAGTGACACCAAACTATCCTAGTCTCATATTAGATATCAAAAAGTTGTTGTATATTTTATTGGTCTGGTAGTCCTACAAACAGTGTTAACACCCAAGTCAAGTTTTATGATAAATCCAAATTTTTGTCTGATCATGTAATACATTGATACCAACTAGCAGGGAATGCAGGGAAACAGTCTATTTAGAAGTATGTTTTAATTATTATTTTTTTAATTCATGTAGGAGAATCTGGGCTCAGCCCCGGATGATTAACAATTATTATGATGTTAGTTTAGTTTAGTTTTATTTTCAATCTTTAATCAGATGACTCTTTATGATTGCATATGATTATCTGGTATTCTTCATGATAGTGGGTGCTGCTGTTAGGAAGAGAGACAGACATGTAGAGGGCTGGGAATGTCCATGCTTTCCCGACATGTGGGGGGTGATTGGGGTGAAGTGGTGCACCAATAGGAATCTCGCCTAGGGTGCCAAAATGGCCAGAAACGGCCCTGAGCATGCACTTTTACACCAACAGTTGCAATACTTACTAGCAGATCCAGACCCTGTGATAAAATTTTGGGGTTCTTGGAGACTTCTTTTTGCATCAGACCGTCTGCTCTTGGACTGAATTTGCTGGGATGGCCAGTCCTGGACAAATTGCCAATCATTTGATATCTGCACCACTTGTAGATTATTTACCTTACAGTGGAATGATGTATTCCAAATCATTTGGAGAGCTTTTTAAATCCTGTGCCAGACTCAGGCATCCACAACCTTTTTTTTTGCAGGCCTTATAGAACTCTTTAGATCTTGGCATGATAACACCACACGCCTCAGTAACAAAGGGAACACCAGACACTAGATGTGCACAGTTTAAATAAGACAGGTTCCACCTGTACTCCCAAAGCAGGATATAATTACTGGCACCCAATATTGAAGACCTGATCTTAATTTTATGGATTTGAAGGTGTGATAAATGTATGGGTGTACTTACTTTTTCCATGTGACTGATTTTTTATTTATTTATTTTTTTTGTTAATTTAAATTGTAAAAATTATTATTGTTATTTTTCTTCTTCTTCTTCTTCTTCTTCTTCTTCTTCTTCTTCTTCTTCTTCTTGTTCTGGACTGATCCAGGAAAAGCATTGGACAAACTTTGTGATGCTATTCCTTGTAATATTCCTTTCTCTTAGCATGGCAAAGGGAGAAAATTGCCATATTCTGGAAAACCCAGCATATCCACTGCTATCTAAAGATAGAGATGTGATAATTGGAACCATCTTTTCAATACATGATGGTACACAGTTGCAGTCACTGCCATACAATGAAAAACCTCAACCTTTAATCTGCATTAGGTTTGTTGTAGTGGACAATTTCACACTGGAGTCATTTTTAGGAAAGGTGTATTGTGTTTCTGCACTGTATTTTCTTTAGTTCTCATTTTATATTAAATATATCATTTGTATTTTTCATAGTTGTAGATTTAATCTACATTTACAGCATTTGGCATATGCCCTTATCCAGAGCAACTTACATTTAACTCATTTATGAGCAACTGAGGGTTAAGGGCCTTGCACAAGGGCCCAAAATAACAGCTTGATAGTACTGGGATTTGAACTCACAACCTTCCGATTAGTAATCCAGCACCTTAACCACTGAGCTACCACTGCCATGCCTAACTGCAGAGAATTACACCTTGCTCAGACCATGACTTTTGCAATCGATGAAATCAACAGAACCAACCGCTTGCTCCCAAATATCTCACTTGGATACAGGATTTATGACAATTGTGGCTCAAGGTTGTTGAGTATGAAGGCAGCCAGGGCTTTGATGAATGGGCAGGACATAACAGCAGATGATGCCTGTTCTGGACAAGCAGTAGTACAAGCCATCATAGAGGAGTCAGAGTCTACACCTACTATAACACTCACAAAAACTACCGGACCTTTTATGATCCCAGTGGTAAGGATAAATGATTTTAAAAATTATTTATTAATAATAAATAATTTATTTAATAGCAAAAACACATTTGAAATTTCCAAGACCTCATTCTCACTTTATTTCTAAAGAAATGGCTACAATTAAGTCATTACATATATATTTTTATCTATTTACTAATGATTCTAATAAATTTTCTAAGATGAGTCTCTTTAGCCTCAGCTAAGAGAAAATCAATAACAATTCTAGCAAGAAGGTAAATTGCAGTTATTATTGTGTTTAATATTCAATCAAATATCTCTTTGAGCAATGTAGGTTATTCTTACGGGCAGCACAGTGGGGAAGTAGGTAATATTGTCACCTCATACCTCCAGGGTCCTGGCTTCAATCCTGCACTCATGTTGCTGTCTTTGCACAGTTTTTCTGACAACACATGCAGATAGGGGGGCAGGCTACTCTAAATTGCCTTTAGGTGTAAAAGTGTGTGTGATCGTGTGTACGTATGGTGTTCTGTGTTAACATTTTATCTACCTTTCTCTCCTCAGATAAGTCATGCTGCCACCTGTGAATGTCTGAGCAACAGAAATGAGTACCCCTCTTTCTTTAGAACCATAGCAACTGACTTATACCAGAGCAGAGCATTGGCATATTTGGTCAAGCACTTTGGCTGGTCTTGGGTGGGAGCAGTGAACAGTGATAATGACTATGGCAACAATGGAATGTCCATTTTTCTGAATGCAGCCAAAGAATAGGGAATATGTGTTGAGTACTCTGAGAAGTTTGAGCGGTCAGATACTGCCAAAATCATGAAAGTGGCAGATATTATTAAGAAAGGCATAGCCAAAGTAATTATTGCACTTCTTGCCCACACTGATATGAACATTCTAATAGATCAGCTTATTCTAAAGAATGTCACTGGCTACCAGATGATTGGTGTTGAGGCATGGATTACTGCTGTCAAACTAGTAACACCAGCAAGTTACAACATATTGGCTGGATCCACTGGTTTTGGTGTGGGAAAATTTAACATTGGTAGTTTTGCTGACTATGTTATAAATGAATGGCTTTCCATTGCTTGCATACAGAGGGAAATATTTCTCAAACTGAAAACAACTGCAGCAAATATGAAGATATGATTCAATTTAAAAAGTACAATGAAGATATATCAGAATTGAGATTTGCAAAAAACATCTATGATGCAGTTTATGCTGTGGCACATTCTCTACACAGCCTGTTGAGATGCACAGAAAACCAGAATTGTGAGAAAGAGGAAAAATTACAACTATGGCAGGTAACACAAAGAAGAGAAGCAGGGTATGTCCATGTCATGAAATGAATATTTGTTTGAATACTTGTTTTCTTTACCCTTGAAGGTTATTGAGGCTCTAAAAAATGTCAACTTTACCACCAAATTAGGAGAAAATGTGTGGTTCGACAGCACTGGGGCAATGGCCGCAAAATATGATGTGGTGAACTGGCACATCATATATATATATATATATACATCTTTTGCATTCCAAAGGGCATCTGGCAGTCAGAAGGCCTCTTGGGGTTACTCTCGGCCACCTGAGTGGCGAAACTTTTTATGTTAAGTCCAGGTTAATTCAGAGATCAGTTTGGATACCGTCAGATGTTAGAAGGTTCTGAAAAATAAACCAAATTCAAACAGATTATTAATATATAGACACATTGTTACAGCTGTGTCTCAAACAAGCCATATTTATTAAATTCTATGGGAAGAATAATGCCTGTAGCTGTAATCTATTGTTCACATTAGAAGCCAAAGACTGGATGCTGTGAGAGCTCAGTGGTTAAGTGGTTGGACTACTGAACGGAAGGTTGTGAATTCAAATTCCAGCATGGCCAAGTCATCACTGTTGGGCCTTTGAGCAAGGCACTTAACCTTCAGTTGCTCAAATGTATAAATGAAATAAATGTAAGTTGCGTTGGTGTCTGCCAAATGCCATGAATGTAAATGAGAGCTGTCCTCAGGAAACGCTGCACAAAAAGGAAGGCCTGTCTGCTGCTATGACTGTATACCATGTGCAGAGGGATAGATCAGTAACCAGACAGGTAATGTCAGCATTACCACTTTTCAAAGACAAGTTGTTAATTGTGTATCCTCCTTTTATTATTTAGGATACAATTCCTGAACAATAGCATTAATAAATGAACTCATTAGATGAAGTTTACTTTCCTTCCTAATAATAATAACCATGATTATTTTGCAGATTCAAATAACTGTGAGCAGTGTCCAGGAGAATATTGGTCTAATGCTGATAGAGATAAATGTGGATTAAAGGCCATAGAGTTTCTTTCATTTACAGAGTTTATGGGGATAGTACTAGTATTTTTCTCTTTTTTAGGGCTACATTAACTGTGTTAGTAGCTATTTTATTCCTAGTAGAAAAGGACACTCCTATTGTTAAAGCCAACAACTCTGAGCTGAGCTTCCTGCTGCTGTTCTCCCTCACTCTATGTTTTCCCTCTAAGTGTCCTGTATGCTGCGCCACACAGCTTTTGGGATCACCTTTGTCCTCTGTATATCCTATGTCCTGGGAAAACATTAGTTGTGTTAATGGCCTTCAGGGCTACACTTCCAGGCAGTAATGTCATGAAATGGTTTGGGCCTCTACAGCAGAGACTCACTGTTCTTGCTTTCACTCTCATACAAGTCCTTATTTGTGTGCTTTGGTTAACAGTTTCTCCTCCTTTCCCTTATGAGAACATGAACTACTGCAAGGAACAAAATCATATTAGAATGTAACCTGGGCTCAGCTGTAGGTTTCTGGGCCGTGCTGGGTTATATAGTAGTTCTGGCTTTCTTGTGCTTTGCTTTGGCTTTTCTAGCTAGATAGCTGCCAGATAATTTTAATTAAGCTAAATTTATCACATTCAGCATACTCATATTCTGTGCTGTGTGGACCACCTTTATTCCAACTTATGTCAGCTCTCCTGGAAAATTTACTGTAGCTGTGGAGATATTTGCTATTTTGGCCTCCAGTTTTGCTCTACTATTCTGTATATTTACACCTAAATGTTATATTATTCTGTTTAAACCAGAACTAAACACAAATAAAAATATAATGTGTAAAATGACATCTACATCAATTTAAGAAACATGTTTTCCAAATTTCAAACAAATACATCATTTTAGCTGACAAATGTCGAACTTGGACACACAGTGTCAACTCAAGTAAACAACATTTAGATATCTTACTTCTACTTTACTATGCATATGGATAAGAACAAATTAAAACTATCATAAAAATTGCAATTGTGTCTTATCTCTGTCTGTAGAAACATATTTTGTATGCAGCAAATGCATGTTTATAATCACTGATATCTGACAAATTACTATTTCGCACAAAGAATGTTGTCAAATTATTTTCATTAAAAAATAATTTGAGTTATATCTCTCATATTAATAGGCCACAAAATATGTAATCAATCATTCAATAAATCTGTCATGGCAGAATAAAGAACAATCTCAAAATATAAAACTGCTTGTATTTAATTAGTTTGCTCAGGTATTGCGGTGAGAGACCATTCAGTGATTTATACCAACTGGGCCTGTGTGAAAATGTATTTGTCCCCATAGTTACTAATTGCCCAAATCTATTAAACTGCATTCATAATGGGATTCAGCTGGACTAGATGCAATCAGGCCTGATAAGTGCCAGCCCTGTTCAATTAAATCAACACTTAAATAGAACTTTTTCAACAGCATGACGTGGGTTAAAAGGTATTACCCAGTAACACACTATGCCAAAGTTGAAAGAAATTCCATAAATGATGAGGACTGAAATACATCAGTCTGGGAAGGGTTACAAAACTATTTCAAAGACTCTGGGACTCCAAAGGACCACAGTGAGAGCCATTATGTCCAAATGGAAGAACTCGTCACAGTAGTGAACCTTTCCTGACTTTTTCAAAATTCCTCCAAGTGCACAGCAACGATTCATCCAGGAAGTCACAAAAGAGCCAAGGACAACATCAAATTACTTACAGGCCTCTCTTGCATCAATACAGGTCACTGTTCATGACTCCACTATTAGAAAGACACTGGGCAAAAAATGGCATCCATGGAACAGCAGTGATGCGAAAACCACCGGTAACCCAGAAGAACATTAAGGCTCATCTGAATTTTGCCAAAACACACATTGATGATCCTCAAACCTTTTGGGAGAATGTTCTGTGGAGTGAGGAGTCGAAAGTGGACCTGTTTGAAAGAAAGGGGTCCCGTTACATCTGGCGTAAACCAACATAGAATTCCACAAGAAGAACATCATATCTATAGTCAAGCATGTTGGTGGAAGTGTGATGGTGTGGGGATGCTTTGCTGCTTCAGGGACTGGGCACCTTGTAATAATACAGGGAAACATGAATTCTGCTCTCTACCAGAAAATTCTAGAGGAGAATGTCTTCAGTCTGTAAGTTGAAACTCAAGTGCAACTGGATTATGCAGCAAGTGAATGATCCAAAGCATAGGAGTAAGTCCTACTCCTAGAAGTAAGTGAAAGACTGATCTCCAGTTATCTGTCACGAGTGAAGGGAGAGATGGATGCAAGTGCAGATAACGATAGTGGTACATTTAATATATATACACAAAACAAGACCTCTAGAAAACGTGGCAAAGTACAAAGAAAAAGACACAGGAAACATAAACCAATAGTGAGGATAACGTGGAACAAATAGACAGACCAAACAATGCAAGACAACCAGTGCAGAACATGACTATATATACATAAGTGCTAATGAGTGCTAATAACCTGAATCAGGTGAAACAAGATATGTGAATTGGTGCAGTGGCTGATGGGAATCGTAGTCCTTCTCCAGTATTTACATGACATTATCGGAAGCGTTTGGTTGCATTTATTGCTGCTAAAGGTGGCACAAACAGATTTTAAGTTTAAGGGGGCAATTAGTTTTTCACATACTTTTTTGCTTCAATAAAAAAAAAGTATTCTGTTTACTCAGGTTGCCTTTGTTTTATGTTGCATTTCGTTTGAAGATCTAAAACTATTTAGTATGAGATGTACACAAAAACAGAAGAAATCAGCAAAAACTTTTTCACAGCACTGTATTTCTTATCTTAGCAATATTTCTGAGATGAAAGAAGGCTATCCTATAATATTAATATGTATAAAAGTAGCTGCATGTGGTTCTAGTACAAGTACTTCTGTCTTGTCAGAATTAAGTAGTTAATTAAGAAGTTAATAAGCATCTAGTGTCTAATGTCCTTTATACATTCCTCAACTTTATTAAGCTGCAACTTTACTGTTTTCAGCAAAACGGTGGAAACTGCAAAGATTCATGCAATGATACACTTCCACAAACAAGTGTTGTGAAGATTCCTGTTCTTTAAATAAAACAGGGTGCTCACTCACAATTGATTGTCATCCCATTGATTGAAAACACCTGACTCTAATTTCACCATCAAATTAACTGCTAATCCTAGAGGTTCACATACTTTTTCCACTCACAGCTATGTAGGTTGACAAGGGTTCACAAATTTTCAAGCACCACTGTAATTTCAAATTCAAAATCCAAATTAAGTTTTTATTTGTCACACACAACCATACACAGTACAGTGTGTAGTGACATGGTGTCTACAACAGTTGTGACATAAAATAGAATTTACATAGAGTTAGAAAAAGGCAAAGTATTTTTTAAATGTTTAAAAAATATAATGTAAGGATATAAAAATAGGTGGCAGCAACAGTATAATTGGTATAAAGTGCAGATATGTGCAGTTGTTTCGTGAAAAATAATGATGTGCAACATTAAGCTTAGGTAGTTGTATTAAACTGCCCACATATATAATAAATATTTATAAATACAGAATAAAGTGATGCTTCTCATCACGGTGTTCTCAATGGTGCAGGTGTAAAAGTTCTTTAGCACTTTAGAGGGCAGTTTAAAATCTCTTAAGCATCTAAGGTGGTAAAAATGCTACCAGGTCGTATTACCCAGGGTGTTGATGTGACAGGACCATTAGGTCCTGCATGATGTGAACACCAAGGTACAGAAAACTGTCCACTGTCTCCACTGGGGTCCCATTGATCATAAGGGAGTGGTAGCGCCTCTCCTGTTTTGTGAAGAAGTCCACTATCACCTCCTTTGTCTTGCTGACATTCAGGAGGAGGTTGTTCCCCTGGAACCAGTTCTCCTGGCTTTTAATCTCTTCCAGGTAGGCCTTCTCATTTTTATCAGAGATCAGGCCCACCACTACAGTGTTGTCAGCAAACTTAGCAATGGTAGTGGAGTTGGAAGTGGCCACACAGTCATAAGTGTACAATGGCACATCCCTAGGGGGCTCCAGTGCTGAGTGTGAGGGAAGGTGAGACATTTCTGTCCACCCATACTGCTCATGGTCTACCTATAAGGAAGTTGGCGATCCACTGACACATGGCCAGGCTAGGTCCCAGGTCCTCTAAGTTGGTGGTGCAATTTGGAGGGAATTATAGGGTTAAATGCTGAAATCGACAAACAGCATTTTAACATAATTTCCCTTTCTGGTGTCCAGATGGATCAGGGCTGGGTGTTGGCGGTGTGTGATGGTGTCCTCGGTAGAGCAATTGGGACAGTATGCGAACTGTAATGGGTCCAGGGTGTCAGGTAATGAAGAGGTGATGAAGTCTCAGACCAGCCTTTCAAAACACTTCATAAGAACTGAGGTCAGGGCTACTGGGCAAAAGTCATTGAGGCAGGCAGGTTGGGGTTTCTTTGGGACAGAAACAATAATGGACCGTTTGAAGGATGTGCGGATTACCGACTGTGCTGGGGAGAGGTTGAATATCTATGTGAACACCAGTGCTAACTAGTTACCACAGGCTCTAAGGTCCTGCTGTCTTCCTGGTGGGAAGGTCTGTCTGGTCCTGTTGCCTTCCTGTTTACTCTCCTGAAAGCCTTCCTCACATCATGCTCCGAGATGATAAAAGCATTTCCCACTCTGACACTCTCACAAGCTGCAGCCTTGAAGCGAATGTAAAAAATGTTCAGCTCGTCTGACAGAGAAGAGTCCGCATTCACCATTGTGGAGGATGGTGTTTTATAGTCAGTTATCATTCTCAGTCCCTGCTAAAGGCTCCTAGAGCCACCCTTTTGGAATGGTGACTCTAGTTTCCTCTAGTTAGCTTTGCTTCCTTCACTGCTCTGTGCACGTTGTAGGATACAGCCTTGAACTCATCCGTGTTCCCTATCAAAAGCTACTCTCGATGCTGCACATCGAACGTGAACAGTTATCAGCTAATGTGAACAGTCTTTGTTCAACCGGTTGCAAAGCATGTGTGTCAAACACACCAAGAATTGGCTTAAATAACCTTGTTGAGTTACGTCATTGATAACGTGCACCTGCAGGTTATAAATAGATGTGAAACATGCATAGCTTCAGGTTTCTTTGTCTTCGAGACCGCTTTGTGTGTGTGTTGTCCCTGTGTTGGTAAGAGGTAAATTATATCATGGCTTGTGCTTCGGTTAGGCGATGCGTGCCACCGTGTGCACAAGTTATTCCAGATGATGATCCACACAATTTTTGTTTGGAGTGCCTTGGGGAAGAGCATGCTATTGCTGCTCTTGAGGATGCTGAGTGCAAGCACTTCGAGCTATTGCCTGTCCGAGTGCTCCGCTCGAGGTTTTCTTTCTTTTGAAGCTCGGCGTCCTCAATAAGATCGTGGGGCTCTCACGTTGAGCTGGCTGAGAGAGAGCCTTCTCTCTCTCCCGTGCTCTTCCCAGATCGCGAAGACCCCGCCCCTGCTGCTGAAGCGCGCCCCGGCACTTCTTCAGAGCGAGACGAGGGCATGTTTCTCTTGCCTCCGGGAATATGGAGACTGAGCGCGCCGCCTCTGAGTGCTCCTCGCGCGATGACAAAATGTTTGGGGATCTACTCGAGGTAGTGACTAACGCATTGGCCAGGTTTAAGTTAGACTGGCCACAGGAGCAAGAGAACCCCAGGCACTCCAAATTAGACGACAGATTTCTGTCGGGTGGCCAAGGCGAGAGATCCCAATATCGATCTCTCCCCATTTTTTCCCAGACCTCCATAGGAGTTATCTCGCTCATGGACTAAGCCTTACTCCCCGCCTATCTTTGATGTTGATCTATTCAACAATCGTGGGTGCTAAGGCGCATGGGTATGTGACGATGCCTCAGGTTTGGGAGTTGCTCACGGGCTATCTCTCCCCTGGGAGTGCGTCATCACTTAAAAAGCCTATCCTCCCCACCAAGCCTTGCAGAGTAACATCGTCACTGGTGGGGAAGGCATTTCAAGCAGTAGGTCAGGCTGGTGCTGCCTGGCACATGATGGCGGTTCTGCAGGTGTACCAGGCTGACCTGCTGAAGGACCTGAGCACGGGCGGGAGTATTAGTGAGGAGGCGTTTTTTCAGAGCTTGGCCATTCTATGGCTGCATTGGTTGTAAGGAAATTATACCTTCCCTGTAGGTCAACTTTTGCATGCTCGCTCTTCACGCTGCAGACCAGAGTTCGAATCCCGACCTCGACAAAAGAAAAAAAAAAAAAAAAAAACCACCACTCTTCAAAAATTTGATGAGTTTCTTCCCCGCCATGCTCAGGTGTCAGGGCTGTCGGCCACCCAGCCCTGACCCAGTCCGGTCTCCCTGCGGCGAGAGTCACAGAAGCAGAGTGTGGCGATCCATGTGCCCCCTTGTAGGGACTGGGGAGCGGCTTGAAGATCTCAGCAGCCAGCAAAATGAGGGATCTGAGGATGATTATTTCATCCAGAAACAAGTCCTTAGGGTCAAGTGCCCGGGACTGTGGGGGTGTGCCCCCCCGGGTAGGGGAGCGAGAAGTTCCAACAGAAATTAGAGGCTCCTGCCTGGCACCCTCAGGGGGCCGCTGTACAATCTCCACCACCACTGGTGTTTCGGGAGAGAGCGGCCTCCAGCGAAATCTTAGATGTTCGGTTGCCTCCTGCCATGTTTCAGGACACCAGACATCTACCATCCCCCCATCAAAGCGAAGTGTCAAAACTAGTGCCCCTTTCAGAGAAGCTGGCAGCATGGAAGCTACTGCCAAATATCTCTCCATGGGCAGAAAGGACTGTAGAGAAGGCCTACAGAATTCAGTTTGCATATCGGCCTCCGCGTTTCAATGGCATGGTCTCCACTTCCGTCAAAACAGAGCGAGTGCATTTGTTGACACAGGAAGTGCAAGCTCTGCTGGACAAAGGGGCCATAGAACGTGTTTCCCTGCCAGATGGAGAGTCAGGCTATTACAGCCGGTATTTTCTGGTTCCCAAGAAAGATGGGGGGTTGCGTCCAATTTTAGATCTTCACTGGTTGAACCGCTACCTCAGAACATACAAGTTCAGGATGTTGACGATCAAGATGATTGTGTCGCAGATCCAATCAGGGGACTGGTTCATGACAATCGATCTCAAGGATGCATATTTTTCATGTAGAAATCTTGCCACAACACAGGAAGTTCTTGAGGTTCGCTTTTGGGGGCAAAGCTTACCAATATTGGGTTCTTCCATTTGGCCTAGCTTTGGCACCTCGCACATACACGAAATGTATGGATGCAGCACTGGCTCCTCTGCGACTCCAGGGAATCCGCATTTTAGATTACATAAATGACTGGCTGATTCTGGCTCAGTTGCAAGAGCTGGCACTTCGACACTGGGAAGTCGTCTTAGCTCATCTCGAATCTCTGGGGTTGAGACTCAACACCTGGATGAAATCATATCTGACTGAGAGGAAACAATGTACAAGAGTGGTTGATAAGTGTTCTTCTTTTGCTAGCTGTCCTATAGGGGTCCCTCAAGGGTCTATTTTAGGACCCATTTTATTTAGTATTCATATTAATGATCTCCCTCAAGTATGTCCAGGTGTTAACGTTCAAATGTATGCAGATGATACTGTACTCTTTGTTCATGCAAGAACTAAAGAACTTGTTGCAAGCAAATTGACATCTGCAATGGCGGAAGTCTCAGATTGGTTAAATAAGTCTTGTTTGTCTCTTAATGTAAGCAAGACAGTTTGCATGTATTTTACTGCAAGAAAACACAACTCGGTGAATCCAGACATCGTGTTTAATGGTGAAGTAATCAAATGTGTGGCTCATGTCAAGTATTTAGGATTTATAATTGATCAACACCTGTCTTTTAAAAAACAAGTAAGAAGGGTTATAAATAATGTTAAATTTAATTTAAATAATTTCAAAAACATCAGGCACCAACTGTCTCAATCAGCTGCATTACTTTTTGTACATACTTTGATTCTCCCTCATTTGTCATATTGTATAACAACTTGGTCACAGGCAGGTGTGACTACACTTAAGCCTGTGTACTGTCTTCATAAACAAATTCTGAAAGTGTTAGACAAAAAACCAAGGGACAATCATTATTGTACCATTTTGAAAAAGTTTAATTTTTTAAATTTTGATAATTTTGTATTTTGCAGTGATGTATGCCTGATGTATAAAATTACCCATAGTCTTGCTCACTCTTCTCTTAGGGGATGCCTGGCCCATAACGGCAGTGCCAGTAGGACTAGAGCATCTGCTAGGGGAGACTTGGTACCGCAGTATAGAAAACCAGCCTTTGGTCAAGCAGCATTTTCGGTTAGAGTAGTGAGGATATGGAATTCCTTACCTATAAACATCCGAAGCATTGACAGCTTCATAGTTTTTAAAACCAAGCTTAAGTACTGGCTACTATCAGAACAAATCTGTAACCACTAATGATTGTTTTGTAAGTTCCGTGTTTTTATATACTGATTTTATTAATCTTGCATTCTTGGATATATGTATTGTGATGTTCTATGTAGTGTATATGTAATATTGTATGTTATTTTATTTGTTTACCTGCCCAGGGACAGCAGATGTAAATTAGCTATTAGCTAACTCTGGTGCAATTACTTTTAATTGTGCATTGTCCCTGTAAAAATAAACAATAAAGTAAAGTAAAGTAAAAACATTCTCTCTCCTGCTTGGAGGACAACGTATTTTGGTTGTATGGGATTCGATCACGATGCAGGCACAGCTGTCTCATGCACGCATCGAATCCATTCTAAATGCCCTAACGAACATCAAGCTAGGCCAGAGAATTATTGTTCATTACGTTCAGAAGGTTCTAGGTCTCATGGCAGCTGCATCCAAAGTGATACCCTTGGGCCTCCTGCACATGAGATCATTTTAGTTGTGGCTCAGAGTCAGGGGATTTCATCCAAGGGCCAATCCCCAGAGGCAATAAGGGTCAGGGGCTTTGTACGCTTTCTATGTGGTTCGACCCCGGTTTCTGACTTTGGGTCCCAATCTAGGTCCGTATTGTCATCGCAAGATGCTAACGACAGACACTTCCCTCACGGATTGGGGTGCGGCCTTGGATGGCTGTCCAGCCCAAGGGGTCTGGAGAGCTCATCTTCTTGACTGGCACATCAATTGCTTCGAAATGATGGCTCTATTTCGGGCCCAGAAATACCTCCTCCAGCAGTTAAGAGGGTACCATGTCCTAGTGCGGGTGGACAACACAGTGATAGTCTCTTAGATAAATCACCTGGGCGGACTGCTCCGCGCTGCCTGAATAGGCTAGTGCAGCAGATTCTGTCCCTCAGGGCGATTTACATCCCCAGGCATGTGAATGTGGGAGCAGACTTGCTGTCCAGGCAAGCTGGGACACACGGGGAATGGAGACACCACCCCGAAGTAGTCAGTCAAATCTGGGAAAGATTTTACGAAGCAGAGGTGGACCACTTTGCTTCACAGAAGACGGCACAATGTCCCCTCTACTTCTCTCTGACTCCCCCTGCTCCCCTGTGTCTGGACGCCATGGCCCATAGTGGCCCGGACGGGGTCTTTACGCATTTCCCCCTATCGCTCTGCTCCAGGGGGTCCTGGCCAAGGTCCATCAACTGGGGTCTCGCCTCTTATTGATAGCGCCCCATTAGCTGACCAGAGTATGGTTCTCAGATCTAATATCCCTCCTCGATGGCTCGCCGTGGGTGATTCCGATCAGGAGAGATCTCCTATCTCAGGCTCAGGGGACAGTATTTCATCCCTGGCCCGAGCTCTGGAACCTTCATGTCTGGCCCCTGAGGGGGACCAACTAAGAGATGCTGGGCTTCCAGCCAACATAGTAGAGACTATTCTAAGTGCCAGGGTTATGCCTTCAAGTGGCACATTTTCGGAAATTGGTGTATGGCACACCATTTAGACCCAGTTCACTGCCAAGTTGTTTCAGTGCTGGAGTTCCTGCAAGAGAAATTGTCTCTCAGAGTCTATGTGGCCGCCATTTCGGCTTGCCATGCTCTGATTGATGGGATTTCTGTGGGAAAGCACCCTTTAGTCGCTCGCTTCATTCGTGGAGCCAAGCGGTTGAGGCTGCTCACTAGAGCGAAAGTCCCTTCGTGGAACATAGCTATAGTGCTCGAGGGTCTGGTTGACACCCCTTTCGAACCACTAGAGTCAGCACCTGTCAGGTTTCTGACCCTAAAGATGGTTTTTATGAAGGGTATTACTTCTCTGAAGGGAATTGGGGACTTGCAGGCTCTGTCAGTCTCGAGATCCTGCCTAGATCCTGCCTGGGCTGTCAAAGCTATTTTGCATCCTCACCCTAATTATCTTCCAAAAGTTCCATTCTCGACCATACATCCGGTCATTCTTGAAGCCTTCTGTCCTCCACCTTTCACGACAATGGAGCAGAAAAGACTTCACTTAGTGTGTCCAGTACGTGCTCTTCAGATTTATGTCCACTGCACCAGCCAGTGGCGTAAGTCCGGGCAGCTTTTCATTTACATTTACATTCATGGCATTTGGGGGTTGCATCTTCTATGGCTTTGGCAAAAGGTGTCCACTTGCAGCAAGTGTGTGATGCGGCAGGTTGGTCCTCTCCGCACACATTTATCAGATTCTATAGCTTGGATGTCCATGCTACTCTGGGCTTGCATGTCCTTGAGTTAACATCCCGTAGGCATGTCTGAGACATTCTTCAATGTTTTTGCACACACACTACACAACCTTGGGGGTTCAGACACTTCCAGTGCGGTGGCGTTGGTATTCTCGTTCCCATTAGCGTTTGATGCGCAGCATTGAGAGTAGCTTTTGATAGGGAACGTCTCGGGTTACTTGACTGCAACCCTATTCCCTGAAAAAGTGGGAACGAGATGCTGCGCCTCAATGCCGCACTGTAGACAATTTTCTCGTGGATGGTGCTCTAGCATTTACATCTACAACTTCAGTTGAGAGACTGGAATCTATGGGCTGGTGCCCCTCAGGGACCAGACCAATAATTTCCATAGTTCCGGCCAAGGGTGATAAATCAACCCCCTGGCTTGGGACAATAGATCCCTGCGGACGGGGAATCTCCCAGGGAGTGCCATCCAGCAGAGATATTATCTCCAAGAAACAAATTCAAGCTGGCCCGTTTGGAGCCTCCAATCCACGTGCCTTAGCCCCTGCCTTGACAGTATGCCCCCACGCTCTGGTTGCCCAGAATGTACATTGCACTCACTGACAAAAACTTTCCTTCTGCCCAGAGAAGTAGTACTAACCCTCCCTGGTGATTGATATATGAGACCACCGCTGTATTGTCTGTCGCAACTAACAGATGGTGACCTCTCAACTGAGGAAGAAAGAATTTCAGTGCTAGGAATCCGGCCCGCATTTCTAGGCGATTTATATGCCAGTCTAGATGAGGGCTGCTCCAGAGACCGTGAGCTGGACAGCCATCTAAGACTGCGCCCCAGCCTGTGAGGGAGACGTCTGTCATTACCCTCTCGTGATAAGGAGACGCCCCTAGACTGTGACCCGAGGCTAGAAACCGGGGACACCTCCAAATTATGAGAACGTAGGCATTGCCGTGTAATGTCTGACGGTATCCAAACTGATTTCTGAATTAACCTGGACTTAACATAGAAGTTCTTGGTTTCTTTGAGCTGTGAACCCATATCAGTTGACCGAGAATAACCCCTCAGTCTTCTGCTGCCTGATGCCATTGGAATGCTACTGGGGGGGGACATGACCCCTCTCTTCAGACACACACACAAACACAACTTACACCCACAATGGAGAAACCTTTCATGAACCTAACGGGTGTGAACAGCTGGAAAATTTAAAGATTAGGTGAATCAACAGGGGTCAACTAAACTTGACCGAAAGCCTGTAACTCTCTGATCTAATCTCTGTTTACGACCCTATGGAATTAACTTCGGCGCCGAAAAGGCTGGAAGGAAAATGTCCCCCCTTTAAAGGGTACCATTAGGTGACCAAATACCGGTGGGACGGTAGAAGAACACCAGCCCCCTCTTCTGGGCATACACACACTCACGCACACACGATGAAAATGTTTCTTGAATGTAACCATATGCCTAGGATAGTTATAATGAATTCATATATGCATGTATTGTGTGTTTAGATAACCTAACTATAATGATTTTAGATAGTTTGAGCTAGGATATAATTTTAAGTTGTTTGTGACCATGTCGAAAGATCTTTCACTCTTCAATGTATCATAACCTCCTTGAGTTTGGTATCAAAATAATTGTCTCTTAATGCTCCGATTAATGACGCATACTAAAGGACGATGGGATGTATCATTCTATACTTTTCCATATTTTGTTCTAATCCAAAGCTAATACAAACCCTGCCTTGACATGCGAACCCGCTCTGGAACAGACAAAGAAAGTTCTTCCCCAAGAACTTTCTTCTCTCTCTGTATTTGCCAGCAGTTCAGAGAGGCATGTACATTATCCATAAAAGACAGCGACACGCATTCCTCTCTTCACCCTTCACTTATTTTCCTTCACTTACTCCTTTTCTTGACTTCTCTTTTTCTTTTTGACTTCTTCACTTTTGCGGACTTTCTCTCTTCCACCCTCTTTTCTGGTGCTCCTCCGGACTCTTTGTCTTGTTAACCATGTGGCAATTATGGCTTTCTTTCTTCTTTCTACTTTGGCGAGACCAAACTCTGTTTTACCCAGATTCTACCGACACGAAAGATTCAGCAAACTCCCCGAGAAATCTTGGGACCAAGGACCTCGTGAAACGACATAAGCTGATGCAATTATAAATTCTAATTGATCTATAGATGTGTCCTTTTTAAGCCAGTGCCCCTGTTAAGGTGAATCAATTCATTGCTGATTTTCGAGGTTAAACTGTTGCGTGTTCTGCCATTCTGTTATTTTCAGCATTTTCCTTTTGTTTCTTTCACTTTCCCTGTATATATGTATTATTTGTTTAGACCTAGTTGTGTATATCAGTAGTTTTACGTAGTTATTAAAATCCATTATTATCATGCTGGATTGTCTCTGTTTTTACTCATGACAAGGTTCACTTTTAACGTGCTCTTCGCTACGGGCTGTATTTCTTTTAACATAGAATAAACTATACTTCGTGGCCAGAAGAATAATTTATTCTTTTAGAGTAATACGAAGATTGCCCTGGTAAGTTTGGTGGACAAACAAATCAAGCCGCTTCGCATTTAGTCAAGTCAAACGTTTTTATTGTCATATGCACAGTGAGGAAAAACAGGTTTCCCTTTACAATGAAATTCTTTCTTTGCTGTCCACAATAAATGCCAGGACAAGTACAAACTATGTAGAATAAAAATAAATAAATAAATAAAAAATAAGAAAAAATAATAAAAAACCCAGACATACCTACACACACAAACATATAAGAGATATAAGAATAAACTATGTAATATAAAATACAGACTATGGATGCATATATATATATATATATATATATATATATATATATATATATATATATATATATATATATACACATACACACATATATACATGCAAATGTGCAACATTGACTATGTGCATGAAATTTATACAGTACGTGCGGAATTGAATGCAACTACAAATAGCAGCAGTGACATTGAAAGATGCACAAACTGAGATGAGGCTCCTTAATAGTAGCAGCAATAATATTAGTAGAAATATGCAATGATAATAATTCTATATAATTTAATTCTAAAGCTAGACTACAGTAAGTCAGTAATTAATATAACATTCCCTTCCATGGTTGATTTATATCCATAACTAATCAGAACACGCTTTGATTAGAGATATAGATATATTTCACCCATTTGAGCTAAACTCGCTACAGCAGCATGACACTGATTATTCGTAGGGGTTTCGTCCTCAGATGAGGATCCCTTCACTGAGGAGAGCAAACGCGTGAGACATGTGAAACTGAGAGGAGTGGTGCTCCATGGGCAAACCTTAGTGTCAACTTTGGCTTTGAGAATATGCCGCTGAGTCATCACACATTCGCCCACCTGTGAGGTCACTTATGCCAGAGTTGGGGGATTTCAAAGTCCGCCTAAGGCATCCAGACTTTCCCCTACAGTAACTACACTGTTCTCACTTTTGCTAACCCTCTCTAGTGTCTGGATGTGCATATCTAAGGCAGTAATCTTCTCCATTATCACAAATAAACAGATAAAGCTATTACTAACGACAGAAGAAGAATGACTAAATATCCTGCACTCAACACACTGAACAAGCTGAATGTTTACCTTAGTCAAAGATTTGTTGGGATTATTTTAGACAGAGCTGACATAGATGGCCTCCGCTTGCTGTCTTTAGATGTCTCTTTAGCTGTCTTTGTACTAGATGGTGGATAGTCAGTCCTCTTTTAAAATGCATCTGCTATTGTTTCCATCAGATCAGCAGAGGGCACTGAAGCCTGGCAATGTGTTTATTTGGAAAACTCCATGAGTATATTTCATCCATGTAATAAATGTAATAGCATGCGAGTATATATTTTTTCTATACATTTAGATGAGGACTTAAGGGTGGCAGTACAGAAGAGAGCACGCAATAGGAAACAGTGGGGGTTAACTAGGGATTTAGAAGGGAAAAACAGGCTCCTGTAAGAAATCACTCACCCGGATAGCAAGCTGATAGGTGGCCACATGAATGCTATAAATACAAATAACAACCATATTAATTAAAACATCACTGGCACCAACATAATATACTTTCATAAATACCTGCAGGTATGATAGTGCTCTATACAACTAACACACAACCTCAGCACTGTATGATGCTTTTCACAATTAAATCAGTAATAAACAACAAATTGTCTACAGTTATCACAAAAGTTAACATTTTAATCCTACTAACCGCCATTAATCATATATTGAGTCATGTTCCATAATCAGAGTTGTCAAATAGTTGTAACCAGCTATCTTGTTGTTGTTACTTATTAAAAGACCTCAAAATAATTCTGTAAAACATAAAATAGAATACAAATCAGAACAATATAAACACATCACATGTTACAGCACTAGGATCCATACATCATAGAATAAACACTATTTTCTTTGTCCTAATAACTACTATTCAGGCCTGAGAAGCTCCTGCCACACACAATCTAAATGTGCGTACTGTCGTCATACAGCAGCACCACAAAAGACAATGCAGTGGCACAGCTATAAACCAGTTTGAACAACGGAGAATAGTGACAACGATCAGCACTAAAGGAAAGCCTTGTTAAGTCACTGAGACGAAGAGGACTCAAATGCAGAACACAGACTCGAGGATAGATAGAAAACGGGTTTTGTTGTTTGGTTGATGACCCCATAGGCTTATAGAGGCCCAGGTGCACAATCTATTGCCCTACTGGTCGTGGAACACATACAAGAAATACAACAATGCAAACAGATTGGCCACACAGTTGGACAACACATGCAGGCCCAGCATGCACAGGGCCTAGAATAGTGTTTGTAAATAATTTGAGTGGTCATTGTTGACTGAATTAAACCAGATGTGTATAACTGAGAGATACAGCTACTATCCTGTCCCTTAATGACATCACAAAGCTCATCACCTCTCTGATTTGTCCAAACTGGATGGTCATACCCAGAAGACCCAGAGCATGTCTATAAATATACAAAGATTATATCTGTTCAGGACTGATCCAGGAAAATCATTTGACAAAATTTGTGATGTTATACCTTGTATTACTTCTTTCTCTTAGCCTGGCAGAGGGAGAAAGTTGCCATATTCTGGAAAACCCAGCATATCCTCTGCTATCTAAAGATGGAGATGTGATAATTGGAGCTGTCTTTTCAATACATGATGGTACACAAATGCAGTCACTGCCATATACCAAAAAACCTCAACCTTTAATCTGCATTAGGTTTGTTGTAGTAAAAACCTCACATTGGAGTCATTTTTTTGGAAATCTGTACTGTATTTTTGCATTGTTTCTATTAGTTTTAATTTTAATCTTTTTATGATTTGTATTTATATTTGTAGATTTAATCTCAGAGAACTAAGACTTGCTCAGACCATGACATTTGTAATTGATGAAATCAACAGAAGCAACAGCTTGCTCCCAAATATCTCAATTGGTTACAGGATTTATGACAGTTGCGACTCAAGATTGTTATCCATGAAGGCAGCCATGGCTTTGATGAATGGTATGGACATAGCAGCAGATGATGCCTGCTCTGGACAAGCAGCAGTACAAGCCATCATAGGGGAGTCAGAGTCTACTTCTACTATAGCACTCACAAGAACTACAGGGCCTTTTAAGATTCCAGTGGTAAGTGTCAATAATTTTAAGAATAATTTTTTATCATTTATTTAATAGTTACAGAACACACTTGAACTATACATGGGATAATTAGAGCAATAACACATAACTAATATAGAGCAATGTCTACATTTAAGTCATTATATATCTAGTTTTATCTATTTAATAACCATACATCCCCCAAAATGAGTCTCTTTAACCTCAATAGCTACGAAAAGCTCAGTTTTACTTTAATACACAGTTCTAACATGGAGGTAAATTCTGCTAACTATTTTAATATTCCCTCAAATGTATATGTTCAGACTAGTTATGTATTTGTTTTAGCAATGTATTTTATTTTTACTGGAGGCACATTGATGCAGTGAGTACAATTGCTGCCTCACATCTCCAGGGTTCTGGGTTCAGTCCTGGGCTTGGGATATTGTCTGTGCAGAGTTCTGCCAGTTCTCTCCATGTTTCCTCAGAGTTCTTTGGTTTATATGCACTGTCCAAACACATGCAGATAGACAACTGCCACTATATTGACCCAGGTCTGAAAGATTGTGTGAATGGGTGTGTGCATGGTGTCCTACTATGCAAATATATTCTCCTGCCTTGATCCCAGTGTTTCTGGGACTGGCTCCAGAAGATGAGCACATTAATTTTATTCTTACTACCAGCTTTATTTACATACTCTTTGATATATAGTGAATATAAGAATATAATATCTAAACTTTGTTTTCACATTGTTTTTCAGCTGGGTGCTAGCTGTCAATTTCTCTGTTATAACAGGCTTCTGTCTAATTTTCTCTTCCTAGGTAAAAACAAACAAACAAAAAAAAACAACAAAACAAAACAGGCTTTAGTTAATTTTTAATAACTTTTTCTCTCCTCAGATAAGTCACTCTGCCACATGTGACTGTTTGAGCAACAGAAAGGAGTACCCCTCTTTTTTCAGGACTACTACGAGTGACTACTACCAGTGTAGAGCATTGGCATATTTGCTCAAGCACTTTGGCTGGTCTTGGGTGGGAGCTGTGAACAGTGATAATGATTATGGCAACAATGGAATATCCATTTTTTTGAAAGCAGCCAAAGAGGAGGGAATATGTGTTGAGTACTCTGAGAGGTTTGACCGGTTAGATACAGCCAATATCATGAAAGTGGTCAATATTATTAAGAAAAGCACAGCCAAAGTAATTATCTTAGTTCTCACCCAAATTGACATGAATATTCTAATAGACCACCTTATTCTAAAGAATGTCACTGGCTACCAGATTATTGGTGGTGAAGGGTGGATTACTGCTGTCAATCTAGTAACACCAGCAAGTTACAACATATTGGCTGGATCCATTGGTTTTGATGTGGGAAAACTGAACATTAATAGTTTTGCTGACTATGTTGTAAATGAATTTTGGCAAACAGAATATCATTGCTTGCATACAAAGGGAAACATTTCTCAAACTGAAAACGATTGCAGGAAATATGAAGATATGATTCCATTTAAAAACTACAGTGAAGATATATCAGAACTGAGATATGCAAAAAACATCTACAATGCAGTTTATGCTGTGGCACATTCTCTACACAGCCTGTTGAGATGCATAGAAAACCAGGGTTGTGAGAATGACAAAACAATGCAACCATGGCAGGTAACACAAAAGAAGAGAAGCAAAGCAGGCTATGCCTATTAATGATATTCTAAGAAATGAATAATTGTTTTCTTTTAACTCTGAAGGTTGTTGAGTCTCTAAAAAATGTCAACTTTACCACCAAATTAGGAGAACAAGTTTGGTTTGACAGCACTGGGGCAACGGCGGCAAAATATGATGTGGTAAACTGGCAACGAGGGTTCAATGGAGAAGTGCAGTTTAAGGTTGTGGGCTATTACGATGCCTCTCTGCCAACTGGACAACAATTTGTCCTAAATGATGAAGATATAATCTGGGCAGGAGAGACAAGAGAGGTACATCCAATATTTGCTAATTTTCAGTTTTTATTAAATATTAATAGGAATAGGTGATTTTTTAGCAGGCCTTGTAAGACCCTCTATAACCTTTTTGGCAAAACAACAACCAATGTTCTACTAATGTTATCTACACATCAATGAATATATGTGAAAAGCTTTACACCAAGTAGTGCTTAAAAGTATTACAAAAAATACAAACCTGAAAAGCTGCTTGGATTTCACTGATGAGCAAATGATTATGACTTAACAGCTTCATGGAGCTGTCAGATAGAACCTTATTATTCTTAGTCTAATTTAAAATAGAGTAATAATATATGAATACATTGTTACTATTGTGTATACACTATGGCCAAAAGTATGTGATCACCTGAACATCACACGCATATGTCAGCCTTCTCCAAACTGCTGCCACATCGTTTGAAGCACAAAATTGTCTAGAATGTCTTTGTATGCTGTAGCATTAAGAATTCCCCTTTACTGGAATTAAGGGGCCCAAACCTGTACAAGCATGAAAAATGCCCCTGTGCACAAAATGAGGTCCATAAAGACATGGTTTGCCAGTGGTGGTGTGGAAGACCTTGAGTGGCCTGCACAGAGCCCTGACCTCAACCCCACTGAACATTGAATTGGAATGAATTGGAATACTGATTGTGCACTTGGTCTTCTCGGTCGACATCAGTGCCTGACCTCATGAATGCTCTTGTGGATGAATGTCTGAATGTGGAGATTATTACAACAGCAAAGAGGGGACTAAATCAATAGTGGGTTTTTCAACAAACACACATAGGTGTGATTGATTGAGTGTCCACAAACTTTTGGCAAAATGAGAAAAGAGCATTTGTTGTTGCAGAACAGTGAGTTCTGGAGGTGTTTCTGAGCCCATGCAGTGATTTCCATTACAGAATCATCCCTGTTTTTAATGCATGGTCGCCTAAGGGCCCAAAGATCATGGGCATGCAATATTGATTTTCACCCTTGTCCCTTGCACACAGACATTTCTCCAGCTTCTCAGAATCTTTTGATGATATTATGTACTGTACATATTCATAGTGTTTGCAATTTTACATTCAGGAACATTATTCTGAAATTGTTCCACAATTTGTAGACGCAGTTTTTCGCAGATTGGTGAACCTATGCCCATCTTTACTTCTGAAAGACTCTGCCTCTCTAAGATACTCTTTTTATACCCAATCATCTTATACCCATGTTACTGACCTGTTGCCAATTAACCACTAGCTGTTTCTTTTTAGTAACACTTACTTTTCCAGCCTTTTGTTGCCCCTGTCTCAACTTTTTTGAGACTTGTTGCTGCCATCAAATTCAAAATTACCTTAATTTTTTTTCTTACAATGGTACATTTACTCAATCAAAACATTTGATATGTTTTCTATGTTCTAATGTGAATAACATATGGGTTTATGAGATTTGCAAATCAATGGATTCTGTTTTTATTACATTTTACACAGCATCCCTTTTTTGGAATTGGGGTTGTATGTGAAAAGTACTGATTACAGCTATAATATATTGTCCGTATTAGAAGCCAAGGTCTGTGTGCAGTGAGAGCTGTCCTCCAGGCACCCGAATAGCTGTACAGAAAGGAAGGCATGTCTGCTGCTATGACTGCATACCATGTGCAGAGGGAGAGATCAGTAACCAGACAGGTAATTTCAGCATTACAAATTTTCACAGACAAGTTGTTAATTGTACATTGTGTATCCTCTTTTTATTATTTAGGATACAATTCCTGAACAATGGCATTAATAAATGAAACCATGAGATAAAGTTTACTTGCTTTCATAAAAAGAATGACCATGATTATTTTGCAGATTCAAATATCTGTGAGCGGTGTCCAGGAGAATATTGGCCTAATGCTGAGAGAGATAAATGCATGTTAAAGGTCATAGAGTTTCTTTCATTTAGAGAGGTTATGGGGATAGTATTGGTACTTTTTTCTTTGTTTGGAGCTGCATTAACTGTGTTCGTAGCTATTTTGTTTTTAAAAGAAAAGGACACTCCTATTGTTAGGGCCAACAACTCAGAGCTGAGTTTCCTGCTGTTGTTCTCGCTGACTCTGTGTTTTCTCTGTTCACTAACTTTCATTGGACGGCCGTCTGAGTGGTCCTGTATGCTACGTCACCCAGCATTTGGGATCACCTTTGTCCTCTGTATCTCCTGTCTACTAGGGAAAACAATAGTGGTATTAGTGGCCTTCAGGGCTACACTTCCAGGCAGTAATGTCATGAAATGGTTTGGGCCTCTGCAGCAGAGACTCACTGTTCTTGCTTTGACTTTCATACAGGTCCTTATTTGTGTGCTTTGGTTAAAAGTTTCTCCTCCTTTCCCCTACAAGAACATGAACTACTACAAGGAAAAGATTATATTAGAATGTAACTTGGGCTCAGCTATAGGATTTTGGGCAGTGCTGGGTTATATAGGAGTTCTGGCTTTCTTGTGCCTTGTTTTGTCTTTTCTAGCTAGAAAGCTGCCGGATAATTTTAATGAAGCTAAATTCATCACATTCAGCATACTCATATTCTGTGCTGTATGGATAACTTTTATTCCAGCTTATGTCAGCTCCCCTGGAAAATTTACTGTAGCTGTGGAGATATTTGCTATTTTGGCTTCCAGTTTTGCTCTGCTATTCTGTATATTTACACCTAAATGTTACATTATTCTATTTAAACCTGAACTAAATACCAAAAAAAATATGATGGGTAAAATGGCATCTAAATCACTGTATTAAACAACTTGTTCAAATCCAATAAATCATTATTATAGCTTACAAATGTTAACATTGGACAAATAATGTAAAATATAATCAAATAAATAATATTTAGATATTTTACATCTAATTACATCTATGGATATGGTTATGGACAAGGATATGGATGAGAATAGATTAAAATTATCATTAAAAAATTGTCACAATTGTGTCTTATCTCTTGTGATATACATTTCTATATAGTAATATGTATTTTCTAATCAGTTATTTTATTGGCACAAATAATTTGTCAAGTATGTTATTATTATTATTATTTTTTTTAAATGGAAGGGTTATATCTTCTCATATTAATATGCCCTAATGTAAATAACCATAAGTTCAAATTCAAGTTCAGTTTATTTGTATAGCATTTTTAACAATGGACATTGTCCCAAAGCAGCTTTACAGAAGTATGCAAATTCAGGACATAGATTTTAATATTATGAATTTATCCCCAATGAGCAAGCCAGCGGCGATGGTGGCAAGGAAAAACTCCCTGAGATGATATAAGGAAGAAACCTTCTTCAACAGGGAACCAGACTCAAAAGGGAACCCATCCTCATCTGGGTAACACCGGATAGTGCAATTATAAAAAAATAAATCTCTTCTATAAATGTACCAGTACAACATGGTCAGATAGCAGTTGTGAGACCATGAAAAATTCATTAGAGTTTTTATATGAAGTCTGTTTTGTTGAACTTCACCACTGAAATCTCAATGATCTTTAGGCTGCACCGTGTAGGGCCATCCTCAGCAGCAGCATGTGACTTCAATTGATGAGATCTCCAACCCGAAGTAGGGCATCAGGATGGATTGGGCCGGTCCAGAGAGTATAAGGGGTCAGGATCATTGGCATCTCAGGAGTATCATGTGAAGCTCAAGAGAAAGGGAGAGAGAGAGAGAGAGAGAGAGAGAGAGAGAGAGAGAGAGAGAGAGAGAGAGAGAGAGAGATCATTAGGTATGCTTATTGTCCTGTACTGGTTAAGGACAATGTACTTTGCATAAGTGAAAGCAGGTACTCCGGCAAAACTAGCTTATGACAGGATAACTAAAAGGGAGAGCCAGAGGGTAACACGGGACAAGGCGGCCAGCCACCCCACCACCAACAAACTTTGGTGGACGACTGAAGGTGGGGGGGTGACAGCATCCAGACATCCCAGTTCACCACAACACACTATGCCCCTGAGACCTCTAGATCTGCTCATTTACCTAAGGTAAAAAAAAAAAAAAAAAAAAAAGAAGCTATTCATGAAAGGCTTGATTAAACAAATATGTTTTCAGCCTGCACTTAAACACTGAGACTGTGTCTGAGTCCCGAACACTAATTGGAAGGCTGTTCCATAACTGTGGGGCTTTGTAAGAGAAAGCTCTTCCCCCTGCTGTAGCCTTCACTATTCGAGGTACCGATAAATAGCCTACACCTTTTGATCGAAGTAGGCGTGGCGGATCATAAAAGACCAAAAGTTTGCTTAGGTACTGTAGCGCGAAGCCATTTAGTGCTTTATAAGTCAATAGTAGTATTTTATAATCAATGTGAAATTTCACTGGGAGCCAATGCAGTGTGGATAAGATAGGGGTGATGTGGTCATATCTTCTAGTTCTAATAAGGACTCTTGCAGCTGCATTCTGAACTAACTGGAGTTTGTTTATGCTCCCACTGGAACATCCAGACAGTAAGGCATTACAATAATCCAACCTAGAGGTGACGAAAGCATGGACTAATTTTTCTGCATCATGTAGTGACAATATATTTCTTATCTTAGCAATATTTCTGAGGTGAAAGAAGGCTATCCTAGTAATATTATCTACGTGGGTGCCAAAGGAAAGACTCTAGTCAATAATCACACCAAGGTCTTTTACTGCTGCACATGATGAAACAGAAAGGCAATCCAGGGTTACTATGTAATCAGAAAACTTACTTCTAGCTGCATGTGGTCCTAGTATAAGTACTTCTGTCTTGTCAGAATTTAGTAAGAGGGAGTTAATGAGCATCCACTGTCTAATGTTCTTTACACATTCCTCGACTTTATTAAACTGGTGTCTGTCATCTGGCTTTGCTGAAACATACAACTGTGTGTCATCAGCATAACAGTGGAAGCTAATTCCATGTTTACGAATAATTTGACCCAGAGGCAGCATATATAAAGAAAAGAGCAGTGGGCCTAAAATAGAACCTTGCGGAACACCTCAGTATGCATAGAGAATTCACCATTTACATCTACGAACTGATAACGATCAGTCAAATAAGACCTGAGCCAGGAGAGGGCCGCTCCCTTAATGCCAACAATGTTTTTTAGTATACCAAGGAGAATAGTATGATCAATTGTATCAAAAGCTGCACTAAGGTCAAGCAACACAAGCATGGAGACATAACCCTGATCAGAGGCCATCAGTAGGTCATTTACCACTTTAACCAGTGCTGTCTCTGTGCTATGATGAGGCCTAAATCCTGACTGATATATTTCATGAATGTTATTCCTATTAAGGTACGAGCATAGCTGCTTTGCTACAACATTTTCTAAGAGCTTGGAGATAAAGGGGAGATTTGATATTGGCCTATACCTGGACAATTGACAGGGGTCGAGGTCAGATTTTTTAATCAGGGGTTTGATAACTGCTAATTTAAATGATTTAGGTGCATAGCCACTGCTAAGGGAAGATTTGATTATTTTTAGAACGGGTTTGATTATTTCTGGAGTAATCTGTTTGAAGAAACGTAGGTAGGGGATCTAGTATACAAGTTGATGATTTTGAAGAAGAAATTAATGAAATTAGTTCGGTCTCTCTAAGGGGAGTAAAGGACTCTAATCGTTGATCTGATATTGCTATATTATTATCTACAGGGTTAGTAAGACTGTTTGGTTTTAAATTAATAGTCTGAATTTCTTGTCTAATATTTTCAATTTTGCCAATAAAAAACTCATGAAATCATCACTGCTATATAATGATTGTTTGCCTGTTTCTGTGGCGGTTTTATTCCTAGTTAATTTTGCTATAGTATTAAATAAGAATCTAGGATTATTTTTGTTATCTTCAATTAAGGTAGAGAGATAGACTGATCTAGCTGCAATAAGAGATTTCCTATAGTTCAGGAGGCTCTCCTTCCATGCTGTTTGAAATACTAACAATTTGGTTTGACGCCATTTACGTTCTAATTGTCGAGTGGTCTGTTTTAAGGTGCATGTGTGATCATTATACCAGGGTGCTAGCTTTTTCTCTCTAATTATTTTTGTTTTAAGTGGAGCTACCTTATCTAATGTGTAGCGGAACATTGACTCTAAGCGTTCAGTCGCCTGATCAAGTTCTATGGGATCAGACGGTGATCGAATTATGGTTGATATCTCTGGGAGGTTATTGATAAAACTCTGTGCAGTAGCTAACGTGAATGTACGTTTGACACAGTAGCGCGGCAAATGCAAATATTATGATCAATGCGCATTTTACACGAGATGAGATAATGATCTGAGATAGCTTCAGACTGCGGAAGTGTGACTATATTTTCTATATTTAATCTGTATGTTAGTATAATGTCAAGAGTGTGACCACCATTATGAGTGGGCCCTATTACATTCTGATTGACCCCTACCGAATCTAAAATAGACACAATTGCTGTTCTCAAAGGATCTTCCGGGTTATCAAAATGAATATTAAAGTCACCGACAATTAATGCTTTGTCTAAAAAAACAACCAGGTTCGAGCTAAAAACTGCATATTCACCAAGAAATTCCGAGTATGGCCCTGGGGGTCTGTAAATAATAATAAGTTCAATCGACTTGATAGACTTATTTTTTGTACATATGTTATACTAGTATGAAGAACTTCAAAGGAGTTGAACTTATGGCTAGATTTTTGTGTGACACCTAGATTTTCATTATAAATGAGTGCTACACCAGTTAGACGGGGCTGATGTATATAAGTATATCCAGGAGGACTGGCTTCATTTAGTGCTATGAACACGTTTGGTTTAATCCATGTTTCTGTTAAGCACATTATATTAAACTCCTGATCAGTAATGGTTTCATTAACAATAAGTGCTTTAGATGTAAGAGATCTAATATTTAACAATCCGAGCTTCAGATCAAAGGTGCTGGCTGTGCATTCAGTATGGTCTAATTTTATGGTAATTAGGTTACTCAAACAAACTTTCCAAAAATTTCTACATATTTGTTTAGCTCCGGGAACAGACACAGTCTCTATAGGATAAACTACAGATGTCATATTGTCATTTAATTAATTTGAACATTGACTGTCATAACTGTTATTGTTATTTGAATTTGTACTTACGAGTCATATGGTGTGTAGTGTCTTGGAGATGTAGTCTGAAAGGAGATCCACTCCGAGTCTGCTGGGGTGCAGGCCATCAGTGCGGAACAATCTAGGACGCTCCCAGAAAAGATTCCAGTTATTAATAAAGAGCAGTTTCTGTTCATTACACCATGTAATTAACCATTCGTTTAAAGTGAAAAGTCTACTGAACCTTTCAAGTCCACGTCTGTATTTGGGGATAGGTCCAGACACGATGATCTTCGTTGTGGGCGATGTGTTGCGTACCGTCTCGATCAGGCTGCCGAAGTCCCTCTTCAGGATTTCTGTCTGCCATAGCCTGATGTCGTTCACCCCAGCGTGCAGCACGACAGCTCCGATGTTCTTGGCATCCTTCAGGATCACGGGTACCTGCGCAGCAGCATCAAGAACACGAGCACCAGAAAAACAGTGGGTGTGAACCTTACCTTTAGTTGAGGTGACGCGGATGTTCCGAACAATGGAGTCTCCGATGATCACGGTGTTGGGTTTGGTCTCGCAGAGAGGGGTGAAGCGGTTCCTGGTGGTGATCTCGAAGACTGGGGGCGGCGGAGGGGGGGAGGTCCTCGCCTGGCGTTTGGGCCGTGCCTTCCGCAGTTGGTGCACCCAAGGTCCGTGGTGTGTCAGCACCGAAGTGAAGGAGACCTGGGCTCTATGCGTCCTGGGTGCATGGCCCCTGTGCAGAGAAGTACACGGAGTAGAGGTGGTGGGAGTGATTGTATCACGCCGTGAGCTTATCGTGCTTTTGTGAGCTTCAGTGCGGGACGTCTCTAGCATGGCTCTCCGTTCAGGCAGCTGGGCCTGCTTCTTTAGTAGGTCGCGGATCTGCTTCTGCACGGCCTCCAACTCCAACTGCACCGTGTGCAATTCGAACGAGTCCTCATCTGCACTCAAAAGTGAAGAAACAACCAACATGTTTTCGGCTTTAAACAGAAGTGTTCGAGTGAGAATGTAAATAAGACTAACTATAAAAAATGGAAATGATAGCGCAAAGTTATTAATAAAAAAAGGAAACAGTATATATATAATTTAAATGCCAACACAAGCAACAAGCAACAAACTCCCAGCAAACGATTCGAAAACAGGAACTAGCATCACAGGAACTAGCGTCACAGGAGACCAAACCAAACTACCACTGATTCAGTGTCTACCAGTAAAGCAAATATCAAAAAAATAAAAAATAAAAATCAATCGCTCAATAACAAATAAATAAAAATCAAATTGGTCATGACAGAATAAATATTAATGTCTCCATATGAAATATAAAAATGTTTGTACCAGATGATGGATATTCAATCATATTTTTAAAATGCATTTGCTATGGTTTCCATCAGATCAACAGAGGGCACTGAAGACTGGCACATGAGACTACTTGCTCGTGCACCTGGCAAAATGTCTCCCACAATAATATGCTTATTTGGAAAACTCCATGAGTACCTTACATGCACATAGTAAATATTATAGAAATAAGCAATTAATTAATTTAATTAGTACCAAGCAGCAGAGGTTGTGCTTTAGGTAAGGATTTAAGGGTGGTAGAATGGATAGGAGCATACTATAGGAAATGGTGGGTGTTGGCTAGGAATTAGAAGGAACAAAAGAGGCTCCTATGAGAAAACACTTACCTGGAACAAAATCTGATAGGTCTGTCTACAAATGCAAATAACAACATTATTAATTAAAACGCAGCCAGCAGCAACATAATATACTTTCAAAAATACCTGCAGGGATAGCATTGCTCTGAACAACAAAAACACAGCCTCAGCCCTGTATGATGCAATGCCAAATTAAATCAATAATAAACAATAAATTGTCTATTTTGTTTACCGTTATCACAAATGTAAGGCAACATTTTAACCCTACTAACAGGCTTGAATCATATGTTACCAAGGGAATGAGGACATGGGAGACAGGTATGGCACAACTCAAAAGGGTTTTAATTGAATGTAAACTTGCTTTTCCTTTTTGCTCACTGTAACTCATTAGGAGAATCACCCACAGGTGCAGCCTCAACATTACCTCTCATTCTTCTGTTTCCGCCCTCCATTTACAAACTAATGTTCAACCATGGTCCCACTGCCACATACCCTCACCGTCCGACTCAGGCTAGGGAGCATGCTGTGGGGCCACTGGAGTGGAGTGTGTTCAAAACACAGGGTGAAGGCCCATCCCAGCTCGATCGAGGGAAGCCTGCAGGTACCAGGGCAATTGACATCAAACTCTGCATCAGGGAGACACAAAGCTCTCCCCCTCCACACTTCACAAGTATTCCCCTGCAGTACGAGAGGTCCTGTAAGTGTCCACAGGGTTTTCCCCATTCAAATTATTTTATGGGCACAAGCCCTGAAGTGTGTTAGAAATCATTAGGGAAAATTGGGAGGAGGGACCTTCTAAGAGCAAAAATGAAATTCAGTACATTCTGGACCTGAGAGCAAATCTCCACACCTCGAGTCACCCATCACAAAAGAATTTGTGTGCAAGGCTGGACTGTATGACAGGGAATTTGCATTGGGAGAGAAGGTGTTCATGCTACTTCCCACTGTGACATCTGACGGTATCAAAACTGATTTCTGAATGAACCTGGACTTAACATGAAAAGTTTCACCACTCAGGTGGCCGAGAGTAACCCCGAGAGGCCTTCTGCTGCCAAATGCCCTTTCGCAGACACACACACACACACACACACACACACACACACACACACACACACACACACACACACACAGAACTTACACCCACAATAGAGAAACCTTTCATGAACCTAACAGGTGTGAACATCTGGAAAACTTCACGATTAGGTTCATCAGCAGGGGTCAACCAAAATTCCGACCGAGGGCCCATAAATCTCTCATCTAATCTTTGTTTACAATCCACATGGATTAGCATTGGAGCCGAAAAGGCTGGAAGGAAAACGTCCTCCCTAAAGGTCACCCTGAGGTGACCAAAGACCGGTGGGACATTAGAAGAACACCAGCCCCCTCTTCTGGACATACACACACTCACGCACACACAGTGAAATTGTCTCTTGAATGTAACATGTAATCATATGTCTAGGATAGTTATAATGTATTCATATATGCATGTGTTATGTGTTTAGATAACCTAACTATAATGATTTTAGATAGTTTGCATGAGAAGCTAATTTTAAGTTGTCTGTAACCATGTCTAATGATCCTTCACTGTCCAAGTTATCATAATATCCTTGAGTTTGGTATCAAAATCATTGTTTCGTAATATGCCAATTAATGATGCATACTATAGGACGATGGGATGTATCATTCTATACTTTTCCATATTTCATTCTAATCCAAACTTAATACAAACCCCGCCTTGACATGCGAACCGGGTCTGGAACAGACAAAGAAAGTTCTCCCCCCAGAACTTTCTCCTCTCTCTGGATTCACCAGCAGCTCAGAGAGGCGTGTACGTTGGCATTATCCATAAAAGACAGCGACACGCGTTCCTCTTCATTTTACACTCTGTCTTTCTCTTTTTCTCTTTATCTTTTGACTTCATCTTTAACTTCACCTTTTGGCTTTTCTCTCTCTCTCTCGTGGACTTACTCTCTTCCGCCCTCTTTTTCCAGTACTCCTCCGGACTCTCCTTTGTCTCGGTTAACCACGTGGCAATTACCGCTTATTTTCTTCTTTCTACATTGGTGAGACCCAACTCCGTTTACCCCGACTCTACCGACGTGGAAGATTCAGCAAACTCCTCACTAAATGTACGAACTAAGGACCCTTGTGAAAGGCATAAAACTTATGCAAGTATAAATTTTAATTGATTTATAGAGGTGTCCTTTTAAGCCAGTGCCCCTGTTGAAGGTGAATTCAATTCATTGCTGATTCTCGAGGTTAAACTGTTGTGTGTTCTGCCATTCTGTTATTTTCATCATTTTTCCTTTTGTTTCTTTCACTTTCCCTGTATATATGTATTATTTGTTTATACCTAGTTGTGTATATCAGTAGTTTTTACGTAGTTATTAAAATCCATGGTTATCACACTGGATCGTCTCTGTTTTTACTCATGGCAAAACGTTGCTCTTCGCTACACGCTGTGTTTCTTTTAACTTAGAATAAGCTATACTTCGTGGCCAGAAGAATAATTTATTCTTTTAGAGTAATACGAAGATTGCCCTGGTAAGTTTGGTGGACAAACAGATCAAGCTTCTTCACATTTAATTCTAAAGCTAGACTACAGTTAGTCAGTAATTAATATAACATTCCCTGTCATGGTCGATTTATATCCATAACTAATCAGAACACGCATTTGAGCTAGATTCGCTACATTTAATGGTGGAGATTGTGCAGGCACGTTTTAAAAACCTTGCCTCATGAGTGAATGCGCTTCGAATCCAATGCGTCTTTTGTTTCGTTTCGTTCTTAAATCCGTATTTCGCGCGCTCAGCGAGTGAGTATCCAAACTCACTCCGCTGATAACTGAAAGGCTCTAAGCTGATTTTCAGTTCAGCACGCTAACAGCGCTATATATTTGTCTGACAAATTTAGCCGCGGTTAAGTGCTTAATGTTAAAACTGCAGTTCATAACATTAAACTTGTGTCTGAAGACGATGAAATCGCAGTACAGCACATTTTTAATTTTGTAATCACCTGGTCAGAATGAAGAAACCTTCTTCCAGCGCAGTAAAAGATTGATTTGAGTGATCTTCCTCTTATATTTCTAAAAGGCCTTATTATATTGCTAGACTCGATTCATTGCGTTGGACTAATGTTAATTCGATAGGCAATAAGTCTCTTCTGGCAGAGCTAAACCGGCATAGCTAACTGTAAGACGCACTGCAGGTAAAAATCAGCCTCAAATGGTGATTGATATTTAAACAGAAGAGCCCCAACACTCTGATCAAGTGTAAATTTAAACAACGGCAAAGAAATCCCGTTGTGATTTTGTGTGCATGGCAGCGAAGAAATCCTGCCCACACTTCTTGTGCATAAACTAGCACACAAAAAAGAAAAGGGATCCCTGAGATCTAAAAAGTTTTAGATTAAAAGTTTATTAAGCCGCCTTTGATTAAACGCGCTCCGATTTCAAATTCACGTCTGAGTTAGGGCAGCTTGCAATACCTCTGACTGAACACCAGAGGGCCACCCGCTTGAGGGCTAACCGCGGTAAAACCAACCCACCTTTTAACTCACTATTGTGTGGGCCACTGCTGCCACCTTGTGGGCCTTCTCTGTTAGGTCTATTCTATTTTCGTTTCTGCATTCTCATGTGTTGACTGTTCTCTGTCTCAAACCTTTTGTCCTTTTTGGCTATCGTACTCTAGGAGGATTAGTGTTCTCAATTTTTTATTTTTTTTGGTTTGTTTGTTTTATTATTCTTTTTGTTTATTGTGTGTTTTCCATTTTATTTCTCTCGCTGCTTTCTTTTTCTTTATTAGCGTTATTAATTTTTATTTTAATTATTAATTTTTTTTTCATATTATTATTTTTAATTTTTGTGTTTATTATTATTATTATTATTATTATTATTATTATTATTATTTATTTATTTTATTTATTTATTTTTTTTTTTCTATTTTTTTTTCTCCTTTTCTTCTCTTCTTTCATTTTATTATTATTTTACTTATATTTTGATTCTCTTTTCCTTTCTCCCAATTGATAACACTCTTCCACTTAAAGAATTCCTTACTGTGCATGCTTGCTTAGTGTGAACTAAAACTAAGCCGAAGTAAGATTTAAATTCTAGCTTCTGTGTTAGCCATTGGCACCTGACTATTCACAGGACGTCCACAGATAGAGATACAAACACTCACAATACAAAACACATTTCTATGTTATTGTAAGCAGGTACATCAGCATTCACTGCTTCCTCAGTGTCCTCTGTGTTCTCGGAAAACTCCCTAGAAAATCCCCTCTATTTATTCTGAGGCGCTGTGAGGCGCCTCCTTCTTTAATTTACATATGCCCTGGCAAATTCCCCTTATTTTCCATTATGGCCCTTCTGGCTCCTCCCATTCTTATCTGCCTCCTTCGCCGAGTTCCCCTTATTTTCATTTTCCTGGACCCTCCCCTCTTTTCGTCATTTTTGACTCATATCCTGTTTCTCTGAATTTCCCCTTAATTCCAATTTTTACTCATTTCCTTGTGTCCTTTTTTGGTGTTTCCGTCTCTTGGATTTCCCCTTATTTTCGGCCTTTGACGTCATTTGTTATTAAAAAAAAAACTGTCTGTATTTAATCCAAACTTCCTAGTTTT
Source organism: Cranoglanis bouderius (assembly GCA_023630585.1). Taxonomy (NCBI): domain Eukaryota; kingdom Metazoa; phylum Chordata; class Actinopteri; order Siluriformes; family Cranoglanididae; genus Cranoglanis; species Cranoglanis bouderius. Next base: position 4,917,245 of record CM042557.1, on the reverse strand, counting down.
CGGTATATTCAGCTGTGGACTACCGTGCTAGTGGACTACCGTGCTACTAAACACTTCACCGTTATTCTCTCTTCAGGATGCCTAAAATGTGTAAGCGCTTTTTACTTCTCTCATTTTATTACTTCACTTTACGTCCTTACCTCTACTATGTGTCTACTATTTTCTGTAACATGCTTAATGCTGTTTTTTGTGAGACTTTAGTAATGCTGTGGTTATAGTCTGTAAGCTGTGTCTCTGGAGTTTTAGCAAGCTGTTTATGCAATACATTTCTTAAACATGACTATTACTATCTTTGTTATTGTCCGGCTACTTAGCTCGTATAACCTCGGCCAAGAGTGGGTGATTCCTACCCGAACCTACTCCTAACTCATCTGTGTTTTTCCTCCTAGCTCGCCCACGTGGTTCTTTCCCAACTTCCTCTGGGACAACTGAACTCGCCCTCTATCATCGCTATCAGTTGACACATCTGGCCACTGGTATTTCTGAGTACCTGGAGCAGCTCTATAGTTCACCTGTACCTCCCGAACCTTTGTTTCCAGTCCAAATTTCTCAAAGGGTTAACTTGGAGTCCGTATCTACACAGACGCCCATGTCATTTACCAATACTCGTTCTACCCAAACCCCTATGCTTTTGGTGATGACCACATCTCAGTCTACTCAGACTGACCGTTGCCCTCATGTACAGGGTTGTCCATGGGACTCTAAAACTCCCCTGTCTCCCAGTGTTTTCCAGAATTTGGATGAATCAACTCTGTCTACTCCAGTCTCCCCCACTGATTACTCCCCAACGAGTCCAGTCACTCCTCCCACCATTATTCCCCTTTCTCTGCCTTCTACTGCAATCCGTCCCCGCGCGAGGTGGGCTCTCCTCTTTTCAGATTAATCTGTGCCACCTAATAAATATATCTCTTCTCCCCACTCTTGCCTCTTGGTGTTTTATTTACTTTAGGTTCCTACATCTATTTCTTGTTATAACTATCCTGCTGTATCTTTAGCTACTCTGCCATATATGAACTTAACCTTTCAACCTCAACATCAGCAGCCCCACTGCCCATTGGTATGCCCTTGAGACCTGGCTGACTACCATGATGACTACGTTCCTGCCAAAAGCAGCTACCGACAAGCAGCACTTAAGCAGGGAGCAGCTGGACGAAGAAGTAAACAGGCTGATGGCGCATGATCCTACCCAGAACTACAGCTACAAGGACTGGGCCAAGATCATTGGAAGCCTCGCTCACAACATCCTCATCCAGGCACGGTGCAGCGAGAAGAGCAACATCGACCTGGAGCAAACAGTAATGACGCTCCAGTTTCAAGTCGAAGAGGCCCAGGCAAGCCAGGCCCATGTTCAAACTAGCCTGGCTCAGCTATCCCCAGAGACCGCGGACCAGCGCAGAACGGATCCCAAGCTACAAGAGGAAGTGGAGAAACTCCGAAAAACCCTGCAAGACCTTCAAGCTGAGACCAAGCAAAGAGGGCAGCTGGAGAGAAAAACCAGGGATGAACTGAACAAGAAAATCCAAAAAGGTGACATTCTCCTGATCAAAGCAGAGAATGAACTGGAGGAAAGGCACGCTAAGCTCAAGGCCTGCGAGAACCACCTGCTGACGGCCCAAACTGAAATCGAGGCCTTAGTACGAGAAAAAGACTCTCTCAAAAATGAACTTGACACTGTTAGCTCAGAATTGAAATATTCCTACTTGCGCCAGAGTGACTAAACAAGGGAAACACTCACCACGGAGTTTCCCACAACCAGTGAGTCGAGGCCTCCTGGGCACGAGCTCCTAGCTCGAAAGGGGGGTGAAAGCCCACTGCTCAAGAAGTCACCAAGTGACATTCAAGAACCCCCGTCAGCCACAAGGGGGGGAAGCCTTTCCCGGGCATACTCGCCACCAGTCACAGCATGGCTCACAAAGAACTGGACAAGCTGGCCAGGGACATTCCTACGTTCACTCCAATCCCGGCAGGAGACCACGACATTCATGCCTATCTACAAGACATAGACTTTCTTTTACAGACTTTGAACAATGTGACTATGTGTGACAGATTATACTTGCTCAGGATTATGTCCAGTAGTGATGTGCGGAGCATCTTAGATCGACAACCAGAGACTGTCAGATCGGACTACCAAGAACTACAACAGGCGCTGATTAAGGAGTACTCTGACCCTGAATCAGATCAAGGGATTATTGCAGCTATGGACTTGAAACAGAACCGGCTAAAAACCCCACAGGCCTATTACCACAGACTCCGGCGGGCCTACTTCGGGGCACGGAACGAACCAGGAATGGAGGAGGACGTCAACTTCAGGACTCTGTTCCTCCGGAATCTGCATCCTACAGTGAACCATCACCTAGGAGTGCTATCCTGCCCGTGCAGCATGTCCACTCAACAGCTGCGGGACCTGGCCCACAAGGCTTACACCAAGCAGAAGGCCGCCTCCGAAAAGACTGTGAAAAATCCAACCATTTACCCTGTCTCTGATCACTGCTCAGAACTGGCCCTAGAGGGCCCACAAACCCACTACAGAGACCGACCCTTTAACAGAGAGAGAGGACCGACACCAGCCAGCAGAGAGCACTACAACCGAGGTGGTGCGCATCCCAAACACCAGACTGGACGCCCTGAAAGATTCCGGGACCAGCCACATCCAGCTAACAACCCAAAGGGCAGAGTCACATGGGAACCCCGCCAATGGCCTAGAAACTGCCAACCTTCATCGGCCCGGGAACCTAACCCAGACAAGACTAAGTCCGAGCCTTCACTAAAACAGGATGACACGGCTACGTCTAAGTCTGCAGAGATCCTGAGAATGCTGAAGGAGATCATCTGGAATAAAGCTCGCAAGTTAAATGAGAAAGATAAGCCACACTCCTTGTGACTAAGAGCCAGGCCTGAAACCAACCTCTCTAGAGGGCCTCCGACTGAGCCAACAACACCGACTCCCGCTGATCAGCCACCAAAAACAGGACAAGCTAAGACATCACCAAGTGACAGCATCACCTAATCACCTCCACCAATGGCTGCACACCCAGAGCAAACTGACACACTGCTTCACACCACTGACCAAGACTCCAAGGTACCAGAAAGTGCTGTTTTAGTTGTCTACCTCTCTGACAAATCACCTGAGACCAGCCCCAACTGCCTATCAGTCACTACACAAGCCCCGGTGCCAAGGCTCCTGGGAAATCTGATTGAAAAGGGATTGGCCGGGAAACTCTACCTACCTATCACACTGGAACATGCAGTGAAACTGGAAGCCCTGGTGGACACGGGAGCAGACCTCACTCTGATGTCATCCAAACTCTTTGACAGACTCAGAGTTGAAACTAAGAGACAGAATCGGACTTTAAAATCACAAAGGTGTGAGCTCAATGTACAATCATACAGCCAAAATGAGGTACAGCTTGAGCAGATATTCATGTAACCATTGGTCCTATGAGCCTGGTGCACCCTGTGTACATTTCACCAATGGACACTTATCCCCTTTTCATGGGAAAAGATCTGCTAGGCCACTTTGAGCCCTTATTGGACTTCATACAGTTAAAAATCTGGGCTCAAGTGTGAGAACCTCTGCCTCTCCAGTCACACAGGTCACCTGAGACAGACTGCCAGGTCACAGAGGTCACGGGAAATCCAACGGTCACAGAGGTCATTGGAAATCCCACGATCACAGAGGTCACGGAGGTCACGGGAAATCTCATGGGCAACTGCAGAAACACGAGGTCAGCACCAGAGCAAAGTTCAAATCCACTACTCTGCACTTTTGGACTCAACAAAGACTCTGAGTCCTTCTGCCCTAAGGTCACGACCGGCCTGCAACTAAACGATGTGAAAACTACAGACATCATACTGGCATTGTGGGCAGACAACTCAGCCATCAGCCTCACGCTGTTTAACACCCTCCTCAAGGGCATGCCTGACCTTCCATTTGCCAACAAGCGCACCCGCTTTCCCTGGGACCCCTGTCTATCAACGATGACAACTGCAAAGGGGATCTGTGCATTGAACGTGAAATGGAACAGTCGTTGCCTAACCCATTACTTCCTGGTCTTACCAGACCCACCACATGATGTTTACCTTGGAGCAGACATCCTGATTTGCCTTAGGGCCCATGTGGACTTTATAAATGAGGTGGTGTGGGCCCCAATGATCTCACAGCCCCCTGTTGTTCCTGTCAACCATGAAAACCTCATGTCAGGGCAGACCATTCCAGACGTCTGCACCCTGGTCAGTGAACAGGGCACTGTAGTCCCGGCTTACACCAAAGGGGTTGCTGTTCGGCTCAACATGCGATGTGGTCAAACATTAAACCACACGCTGGGTTTCTTCCAACCTTCACCTGAATGCTTGGAACTTGGACTTACTTTGGAAGCCACAACCCTCACTGAAGTGTCATCCTGTGCAGTTTACATCCTGTTCAACAACTGCACAGCAATGGACATTAGAATTCCCAAGGCCTACCGCCTGGGGTGGCTAGTGAGCCATGACTTTCATGACTTTGAACTGAGTTTACCGATCATCGGGCCAATTCCAGCTCCTATGGTCCCAGAAGGGAGCTCAGATGACACAGTATTGACAGCCCCCTTCAATTTTGTCTCCATCACTTCAGTCATGCCAGTAATCACAGGATTAGCATACAGAATGGCTCTAACAAAGAACCAACACCTTGCAGTCTACACAGTCTCCAACCAGTCTGCCTGTGAAACTGATGAGAATACTGCCCCTCTGACTGCTAACGAGACAGGAGATAACAACACAGAGGAGCCCTATCCAGGATTTGAGACACAAGTCCAGCAAATTCTAAAGGATGAAGACGCCATACAAAACGGTACAGACCGTCAAAAACTCAGACAGGTCCTGTATAAGTTTAAAGCATCATTCGCCAAAGAATCTCTGGACTGTGGCCTCACGAGCCTCCATACAGTGCACATCCCAACGCACCCAAATGCTCCTCCCACTTTCATCAAGCAGTACAAGATTCCAATCGCCTCACACGAACCTGTGCAGGAGATTATCGATTCCATGCTTGAGAAAGGTGTCATCCGCCCATGCAACAGCACCTATTCTGCTCCCATCTGGCCCGTCCTTAAGCCAAACGGGAAGTGGCGACCCACCATTGACTACAGGAAACTGAACCAGCAGGTGCCACTGTCATGATGGCCCAAGACCCAGCTGGGGCAGGAAATACTCGGAATCCGAAGAGCCACCATCTTCTCTATGCTTGAGGTGGCCTCAGGATTCTGGACTATACCTGTACATCCAGATGACCAACACAAGCTTGCCTTCACTTTTGGCAACTGACAGTACACGTTCACAAGGTGCCCATTCGGCTATGCCAACTCACCAGCAGAGTTCAACAACTTCTTGAACAAAGCTTGCCTGGATGCCAGAATAAGAGGCAACCTCATCTACGTAGACGATGTTCTCATGAAGAGCACAACGGTGGCTGACCACCTGAGAGAAATAGACTATGTACTGGACCAATTAACCACTGGCGGTGCCAAGATCGCCCTGCACAAAGGACAGTGGTGCCGAACCAAAGTCAACTATGTGGGCCTACTCATCGGGCATTGAACCTCAGACCAGCCGCATCCAGGCCATCCAGAACATCAAGCCTCCCACTAATGTCTCAGAGCTGCGGAGTTTTCTAGGCGTGTGCAACTACTCACGACAGTTCATCGAAAACTACTCGGACCTTGCATGAATATTAACTACGCTTCTCAAAAAGGACTGCCCATTCGCCTGGACAGAGGCTCAAGTGAACGCCATGAAAGAACTTAAAGGACATTTGTGCACAGCTCCATGCCTGGCTTACCCTGATCCACAAAAAGAGTTTTATTTGGAAGCTGGATTCTCCAACCACTGTCTCAGTGTGGGTCTTTGCCAAAAGCATGACCAGGACAAAAGAGTGGTTGCATATGCCAGCAAGACACTCCTTCCACCGGAGACTAAATCCTCAGACTGTGAAAAGGCACTGCTCTGCACTGTATGGGCCATACAGCGATTCTCCAACTACATCAGAGCACAAAAGATTATCACAGAGACTTGCCACCAGCCTGTAATGTTTCTCAACAGCCAACGCATCCGAGATGGTGTGGTCACCAATTCACGCATAGCCACGTGGTTGATGGCCCTCCAGGGGAGCAACATTGAGGCATGATATGCCCAGATACGCCCAGAATCACAAGTCTGCGCTGCAACAAGTACTTCCTCACAGTTGTATGCCAATTCACCAAGTGTGTAGAGTGTCTCCCAGCACCCAACGACACTGTCCATACCACGGCATACCTACTGATGAACCATATCTTCTCCAGGTTCGGACTGCCGCTAAGAGTCAACTCCAACAGGGGCACACACTTTACAGCTGAGATCATGCAACAGACTTGGAAGCTCCTGGGTGTACAGGATCAACTACACATCAGAAAATATGTGTCTGCCAACCAAAAGGACTGGAATGTGAAACTTCCCCTGGTACTCATGGCCATCAGAGCCACCCCGCAGGAATCAACTCGTGTGTCTCCCTTCGAACTAATGACTGGGTGGCAAATGACCCTACCACTGCACCTGCTGTACCAACCGGGAGACTCCAACCTTGTCACAGCCTACACCACACACCAATACCTGGATGAGCTACACCGGCACCTAAGGACGACATTTGCTTTTGCCCAACAACAGCTGCAAAGGAGCGCTGAAGGCAAGAAAGCATATTATGACCGGAAAGCATCACACCAGGAACTGAATGTGGGTGACAAGGTCTGGTATTACAGCTTCACACAGCCACTCCAGACAGCCTCCAAATGACTGTCAAAGAAATTGCTGCCCCACTGGACAGGACCGCATGAGATTGTGGACAAACTCTCCCCAGTCGTGTACAGAATCCAACTAAGGCGGGGACAGAAAGACCCAATTTTCAAATGGGTCCATCGAAATCAAATAAAGAGACATGTGGCTGCTGGCAGGGAAAGGCAAGGGTGGGCTAATGTAAACTAACCCAGTTGCAGTCCGCAGAGCCAGCAAACCGTCCTAACCAACCAGGGACATCAATTGCTTAACTACTGCCTTTCTCTTTCTCTCTCCCTCTCTTTTCTGCACTAGGCTGCTGCTGTGGCTCACCATCCTACACCTCCAGACAACTGGAGGACAACTGCAACCAGAAATCGCTACACCGGGTCCAGCAACAGGCACTGTACTGTGAGAGCAACCTGGACTCCTCATCACCAACTGCAGGACCCACACCCAGAAAGTGTACGTCCAACTCAACCCTCGCAACAAGCACACTATCCACGCACCATGGCACAATATAGCTGGGCAGGCGCCCGATGGACAAAGAATGCCCTCAGTCACGCAGAGGCTGATGTCAAGTACATGCTCACCCAACTGCAGAAAATGACTGTCACCCAAGCAGAGCTAAGTGGACACAACCGCCGTACTAAGCAGTTCTTTAGAGCTTTACTCGGAGCCGCCGCTGCTGTCGGAACCCTGTTCAACATCGGCATGTCTAGTGTCAATGCAGTGAGCCTAGCCACCATAAGGCGACACAGGGCTGAAATTCAATCTGAGATTCCACAACTTAGAGAGCAGCTCGTGACCCAAAGTCAAACCGTACAGACCATTGGCAAATCATTGAAAGGCACTGTGGTTGTCCTCAATACTCACAGCATACTGCTGAACCAAACTGATCTCAATGAAGCAGTTGTTCTCAATCTTCCAAAATGATTTTGCTCAAACTCAACTGGTCATGTCCCTCATGACAGACATGCTGCGAGAGGTGTGCTCCTCCATAGACAGCTTGGCAATGGGTAGGATTCCAACATACTTGGTACCCCTGAGCCTCATGCAATTGGTGCTGGCCTCTGCTACTACTGGACCAACCGACCCTCTGCAAGCACATCTCGCTTACTCTCTGGGTAGTGCACCCTTACACGTCGACCCCGAACAAGGTGAGGTGGCCTTCCTCCTGAATCTACCCATCATCGAATCAAATAACATCTAGAGACTCAAAGACGTTGTCAATGTCGGGTTTTTGAAAAAGCAACACCCACATCAAAATACACACGCCAGATGTGGTGGCCTACCATTACAGCAATACCCAGCTGTACCTGGCCCCAAACCTGCACATGTATACTTTAACTAAAGATATTCACTACCTCTGTCCCAGCAAGCCTTTCCTCAGGGATAACACCGAAGGGATCTGTGGATTGCAGCTGATGAGGGGAGACACACGCTGCCCCGCCGAGGCCAAGCCGCGCACCCAAGTCATTGAAACACAAGCCAAGATTGTGGGTAATCGGTGGCTGGTCAACACTCCCACATGTACGGCCACCCTGACTACGATCAGCATGACACCGCCACCCACGTCAGCCTGCCCAACCAGAGACTGTGGATTCAAGTACAGAAAGGTGCCATCCTCCACTTCGACAACCTGCCATTGTACCACCTCCCGAGTGAAGGTACTGGTCAGAGCTGGAAATCCCGACTTTCTTCAAGAACCACAACCTCGCACTGGATCCAGAACTGCAACTGAGGATTGAGCAAGGGGGGACCCAATTAATCGACCTCACTCCCCTCGATGCGACCCTCCAAGCACTATCCTGCTTGCCCAGCCCGACCAGTTCAACAGTGGTTCAAGCCTGGACAGCCGCTGACAAGGCACTCTGCCTCTCTACGGCCATAGGGTACGCCCTGATGCTAGGCCTGGCCTTCACCCTGTTAAAACGGATCAACGCAACACAAGAATCCATGAACGGGTGCATGGCCGCCCTTCCTCGAGGCTTCAAACGGAAACCACGGAGAGGGGAGACCCAAACAGAGACTACACCCAACCTCATCGAGATGGATCCTCAACCCGGGGATCAAAAAGCTGAGGACAATAGGAACCCCTGTCAATTGACCAGTTTGATACACCCGCATTCCGATCGTCATGAAGACAGTCGCCCAACGATGTCCACACCGGGACATCATTGTCCGAAAAGGGGGGACTGTAACGTCTGACGGTATCCAAACTGATTTCTGAATTAACCTGGACTTAACTGGTCTTCTGCTGCCAGATGCCATCGGAATGCTACGGGGGGGCACGACCCCCCTCTTCAGACACACACACACACACACAGAACTTACAGTCACAATGGAGAAACCTTTCATGAACCTAACGGGTGCGAATGTCTGGAAAACTTCAAGATTAGGTGAATCAACAGGGGTCAACTAAAACTCGACCGAAGGCCTGTAAATCTCTGATCTAATCTCTGTTTATGACCATATGGATTAACATCGGAGCTGAAAAGGCTGGAAGGAAAATGTCCTCCCTAAAAGGTCATCCTTAGGTGACCAAAGACCGGTGGGACATTAGAAGAACACTAGCCCCCCCTTCTGGACATACACACACTCACGCACACACAATGAAAATGTTTCTTGAATGTAATGTGTAATCATGTCTAGGATAGTTATAATGTATTCATATATGCCTGTTTTATGTGTTTCGATAACATAACTATAGTGATTTTAGATAGTTTGAGCTAGTATATAATTTTAAGTTGTCTGTAACCATGTCTAAAGATATTTCACTGTTCAAGGTATCATTATCACCTTGAGTTTGGTATCAAACTCATTGTCTGTTAATACGCCAATTAATGACACATACTATAGGATGATGGGATGTATCATTCTATACTTTTCCATATTTTGTTCTAATCCAAAGCTAATACAAACCCCGCCTTGACATGCGAACCCGCTCCGGAACAGACAAAGAAAGTTCTTCCCCAAGAACCTTCTTCTCTCTCTGGATTCGCCAGCAACTCAGAGAGGCGTGTACATTGGCATTATCTATAAAAGACAGCGACACGCGTTCCTCTTCACTTCACCTTTTGGCTTCAGTTTTCTCTCTCTTTTACTTTACTTTTACTTCACTTACTCCTTTTCCTTTGACTTCTCTTTCGCGGACTTTCTCTCTTCCGCCCTCTTTTCCGGTGCTCCTCCGGACTCTTCTTTTTTCTCGTTAACCACGTGGCAATTACCGCTTTCTTTCTTCTTTCTACTTTGGCGAGACCCAACTCCGTTTACCCCAATTCTACCGACTCGGAAGATTCAGCAAACTCCCCGCGAAATCTTCGAACCAAGGACCCTCGTGAACGACATAAAGCTGATGCAAGAATAAATTCTAATTGATCTATAGAGGTGTCCTTTTTAAGCCAATGCCCCTGTTAAGGTGAATCAATTCATTGCTTATTCTTGAGGTTAAACTTTTGTGTGTTCTGCCATTCTGTCATTTTCATCATTTTACTTTCGTTTCTTTCACTTTCCCTGTATATATATATTATTTGTTTAGACCTAGTTGTGTCAGTACTTTTCACTTGTGTCAGTAGTTTTTACGTAGTTATTAAAATCCATTATTATCACGCCGGATCGTCCCTGTTTTTACTCATGACAAGGTTCACTTTTAACGTTGCTCTTCGCTACGCGCTGTATTTCTTTTAACATAGAATAAACTATACTTCGTGGCCAGAAGAATAATTTATTCTTTTAGAGTAATACGAAGATTTCCCTGGTGAGTTCGGTCGACAAACAGATCAAGCCACTTCGCATTTAATTCTAAAGCTAGACTACAGTAAGTCAGTAATTAACATAACATTCCCTTTCATGGTCGATTGATATCCATAACTAATCAGAACACACTTTGATTAGAGATATAGATATATTTCACCCATTTGAGCTAAATTTGCTACAGCCTGTTGCACATGAGACCATTTCAGTGATGGCTGAAAAGTCGGGGATTTCATCCAAGGATGAAACCCCTGAGAGTAATCAGTGTCACACAGCGATGCCTTTATGCTCTGAAAATTTGGAGGTGTCCCCGGTTTCTAGCCTCGGGTCACACTCTCGGGGCGTCTCCTTATTGCAAGACGGTAATGGCAGACGCCTCCCTCACAGGCTGGGGCGCGGTCTTAGACGGCCATCCAACTCACGGTCTCTGGAGCAGCCCTCATCTAGACTGGCATATAAATTGCCTGGAGATGTGGACCGTATTCCTAGCACTGAAATTCTTTCATCCTCAGTTGAGAAGTCACCATGAGTTACTGTGGTGGTCGCATATATCAACCACCAGGGAGGGTTACGTTCATTCCCCCTGTGCAGGCAGGCGCAACTAATTCTTCTCTGGGCGGAGGGAAAGTTTTTGTCAGTGAGTGCAATGTACATTCTGGGCAACCGGAATGTGGGGCAGACATCCTGTTGAGGCAGGGGCTGAGGCCCAGGGATTGGAGGCTCCATCCACAAGTGGAGGAGTCCTCTGGGCCACAAGTGGAGGAGTCCTCTGGGCATAGGGGCTCATTCCACTAGGGGGGTCACCTCCTCAAAGGCTTTATCTAAGGATGTGTTAACCTTTACAGAATGTGTGTGCTGCGGCGGGGTGGTCTACGTCGCAGGCATTCATTCAGTATTACAGTTTGGCCTTATTGGCCAGCTTGTATATGGTTCTCTGAGATAGTATCTCTGCTATACGGCACTCCCTGGGAGTTTCCCATTCGCAGGGATCTATTGTCTCAATCCTTAGGGTTGATTTATCACCCTCAGCCAGAACGATGGAAACTGTGGTCTGGCCCCTGAGGGGCACCAGTTCAAATATTCTGCTCTCTCAACCAAGGTTGTAGAGACCATGTTAAACAGTAGGAACATCACTGTGACCCAGTGAACTGTGCAATGGCTTCAGTCCTGGAGTTCTTACAGGAACGTTTCTCAGCAAGGTTGGCTCCTTCTACAATTAGGGTCTACGTCCCGCCATTTCAGCCAGCCACGCCCCTACTGATAGAGCCCCTGTGACGGGCCATACCCTCAGTATGATGGAGTGGATATACACATTCCCACAGCATGAAGCTCACACAACGTTGAGTTCCCTTAGAAAGGGAATGTCTGGGTCACACATGTAACCCTGTTCCCTGAGAAGGGAACGAGACATTGCGTAGCTTTGTCATACTGGGTCTTGACTGTGAATTGTGTCTTCGCTTCATATAATAGAGGCTGACGGCGTGGTTCACAGGTGCCGTTTTTATATCACGCGACGCACTTAATTGCTACATCACCTGACCACGGCAGGCCTATAAATAGGCATGATCTTACACAGACTTCAGATATCGGTCACGCGTGGAGGCGCTTCCCACAGTGTGAAGCTCACACAACATCTCATTCCCTTCTCAGGGAACAGGGTTGTGTGCGTAACCCAGCCGTTCATTTCACAGAAAGTTATATACTGTATATAACTGTGTATGTGACAAATAAAAATCATGCATCTTGAATATTGAAGGATGGATATTGGATGTTGTGGGGGTCATGTGTGTTTGTACCTCAGCAGGGTCGAAAGATGTTGTTACAGCAAGTCACCCAGGCATATCTAGAATGGAATCATTTGGCTGAAGTTATTTCTGGTGGCCAAAGCTAGACATTGACATTGAAGCAGTAGCCAAAGGCTTTGTCACATGTGAAGAACATCATAACATGCCATGGCAGAGACTTCACATAGATTGTGCTGGATATTTTAGGGGTATAATGTTCCTAATTGTGATAAATGCTTGATCAAAATGGATAGATGTTTACCCTGTACCATCTGCAACATCAGCCATCACCATTGAATGCTTTAGCAATCAGGTACTGTTGGAGATGATTATCTCAAACATTGGAACATGTTTTGTAAGTTCTGAGTTCAAAGAATTCATGAGCAAGAATGGCATTGTATTCATCACTGCAGCCCCTTACATTATCATCATGCATCAAATGGATGTGCTGAATGGGCAGTACAGACATGTGAAAATGGTGAAGGCAGATGGTGAAGGAAGTAAGTCAACTAAATTGTCTATAGTGCTGTTTACTTCCCGTATAATTCCACAGTCAACAACTGGGTTGTCACCTTCTGAACTGCTGCAAGGGAGGAAATTATGATCAACATTAGATCTAGTTCACCCTGACCTGTGAACAAAGGTGGAAAAGTAAGTGTGGTACAAAGTCATGGTAGAAGATGGTAGTATAGTATGTAGACATGTAGACCAGGTCCTGGCTGACAAGAGAATAGTAAACTGTCTGAAACAAAGATTGCAATACCAACTTTTTTGTCTAGTGAACCAACAGAGGCTGTCCTCGTGTCAGAAAGGACTAATCCAGAGGAAGATGTACAGTACTGTGCAAAAGTTTTAGGTACATGCAAAAAAAATGCTGTAGAAATGCTTCAAAATAATGAAATTAAATGTTTCTACATTTTAAAAAAAATCCATAAAGTGCAGTAAATAGTAGTAAATGAAACAAAATCAATATTTGGTGTGGAAAAATATTTTTAAAAAATATATAAATATAACAATAAAAATAAAAATAGTAGTCTCTGGTACAATTTGTGCAGTTTTATAAGGAAATTAGCTGGTAAGTTTTATTGAGCATCTTGCATAACCAGCAGTTCTTCTGCTTCCAGCAGTCTCCATTGTGTTTTTGTCTGAAAAGTGGTCTCTTACGTAATATGCTGCTTTCTTTAATGACATACAAACATTTTTTCTGTAACACTTAATTTTGTACTAGAAAACTAATGTTTGGGAATCTAAAATGTTTTTTGTACTGACTTGATAATGTAGAGGTCATAAAATAAAAAATCTACAACAAAGTTTGTACTAAAAAAATAGGGTAGCTAATAGGGGGCCTAAAACTTTTCCACAGTACTGTATGTATACCAGAGCCAATGGCTTAAGACTGTACAGAACAGTTGGGGACATACAAACAGGCCCAGGGTACACCCGAAGGGTCAAAGAATAGAATGCAACCTGAATGACGCTTACATGACGCTCACATTTATAGTTGAAAAGGGCTGCAAAACAGGCATGACATAATGATAAATATCCAGATACATTGCACAAATAGCAAAAAAGCAATAAAATAAAAGAAAAACACACTCTACCTGATAAGAAAAACTACACAAAAGACAAAGAGCCACCATGAAAAAATACAAGCTAAAAAAGAGGCCTAGCTATTTAGTCACACCTCCTTTGTCCCACCAGTGTAATGTTCCCATAGAGATTTTTTCCATTTTTATAAATGTCACAAAATCATTCTGATTCAACCAGCTGGGACAACAGACCTAGCAGACATAGATATCACCATTCTATAGCTGAAAAGGTAGATGGAGCCTTTACTCTTTACTCTTTTACATATGGTAATGGCCATAGTAAATTTTTCCAGAGGTAATGGGACTACCTGTATACTGCAAGGAGAACCTGCATATCCACAGATATGGAAGGATGGTGATATCATTGTTGGAGGGGCTTTCCCTTTTCATAGTAACTGGGAGATCACAGACTTGTCTTATTTGGTCATGCCACAGCAAATGAAGTGTGTGAGGTAAGAACTTGAGCATGTCAGATATTGATCATTTATAATATTCAACAGCATTATATGACCCACAGTTAGACAGTGGTGCATGATTTCATCCTATTTCATCTCATCCTAATTAATATTACTGTATTACTCTCTGATTTTTAAAACAGTCTTGATTTCAGAGCCTTTCAGTATTCACAATCCTTGATCTTTGCAATAGAAGAGATCAACAACAGTTCCTCTTTACTTCCTGGGATATCATTGGGTTACAAGATCTATGACACCTGCAGTTCAGCTGCATTGGGGGTTAAAGTAGCCATGGCACTTGTTAATGGAAATGAGAACTCAATCTTAGATGAATACTGCACAAAGCCAGCCCAGGTGCAAGCCATAATTGGCGAGACATATTCTTCAGTGTCCATGGCGATTGCAAAGAGTATAGGACCTTTCAGCATTCCCTTAGTAAGAATATGTTTTTACTGTACAGTTTTCTCAAAGTTAACAAACTGGAAAAAAAAAACCCTGTAAAATTATGTTGATGTTTTGTGCCTTATGGAAGTTCACATTTATCAAAGTATAAAGAAAAATTATTATTAATCATAATGCCTGTGAAACAATTTTTTTGTTAATATAATTTTAGATCAGTCATTACTCTACCTGCGAGTGTCTCAGTGACAAAAGGAAATATCCCTCATTTCTACGCACTATTCCCAGCGATTATCACCAGACCAGAGCCTTGGCAGAGATGGTCAAACACTTTGGCTGGACCTGGGTGGGAGCAATAAGAAGAGATGATGATTATGGTAACAGTGGGATGGCTGCATTTACTGAAGTTGCTAAGCAGTTGGGCATCTGCTTAGAATATTCCCTTCCATACTTTAGAACTTACTCAGATGAAAAAGTGCTGAAAATCATTGAGCAAATCAAAAGCTCCACTTCTCGAGTGATAGTTGCATTTCTTGCTCACTGGGACTTGGAAGTCTTGCTCCATGTCTTTTTTGAACACAACATCACTGGATACCAGTGGGTGGGAACTGAGGGCTGGATCTCTGATTCAGAATTAGCCGCAAAAGATAAACACCATATACTACAAGGAGCCATAGGATTAGCTATCCCTAAAACAACAGTGACTGGTCTAAAGGACTTTATTCTAGATATAAAACCACTAAAATCTGTTAGCAGTGACATTTTTACTAAATTCTGGGAAGCATTGTTTAAGTGTAAATATGCAATGCAAAATGATTCAATGGACTCTCCATTGTGTACGGGTGAAGAGAAACTCTCTGAGATGGAAAACACCTTCACTGACATGTCCCTGATGCCTATTTTCAGTAATGTGTATAAAGCAGTATATGCCATTGCCCATACACTACATAAACTTCTTGGCTGCAAACAAACATGCACTACAAAGCAGCAGCCTGATCCTTTCACAGTGAGTTAATAGTGCTGAAAAGACATCATTTTAGCGGTTATATCAAATGCTATTCTTTTACTGAGAATATACTTTGCAAAAGTAGAGCACTTTAAATGTGAAATAATTATTTCTATTTATTCAGTTTCTAGAAAATCTCAAAAAAATGCATTTTAAAACCAAAGAGGGTGAAGAAGTGTTTTTTGATGAAAATGGTGACCCTGCAGCAAAGTATGATATAATAAACTGGCATGTGAATGAAGAACATGAATTTGTTACTGTTGGGCTTTATGACTCATCCACAACTGGTCATGATCGATTAGCAGTAAATATGGCCTCAATTGTATGGGCACAAAATACCAACCAGGTGAGTACAAATGAATTGGAAAAATGCAATTGCATTTGCCCTAATAAATGCTTTCCTAATATATAATAGGAAAATACTGAAATACAAAAATACATTTCTCAATCATAGGTGCCAATATCAGTGTGCAGTGGGAGCTGTCCTCCTGGCACAAGGAAAGCTGTGCAGAAAGGAAAACCATTCTGCTGCTTTGACTGCATACCATGTGCTGAAGGAGAGATCAGTAATATGACAGGTACTGAGACTTCTAAAAAGGGAAACAAACTAGTTTTTTTTTTTTTCTGTTGTGAATATTCAAGAAGATATGTTAATTCACAAAAAGTCTAAACTGTGTCCAAGTTGTGTTTGGTTGTTTAAGAGACAAGTAAGGAGAATGTGGATTTTTTTTTTCTTTTTTTTTTTTTTTGTAACAGGATCAACTCAGCTTCTATGTAGAACATTATTTGTATTATATAATGCTGATTACTTCTCCATGTATCTAAACTTCCTTGTTTGCCATTTATTTTCTCTCTCACTCTGTGACAGATTCCATTGAATGTAATCAATGCCAGCAAGATTACTGGTCAAATCCTCACAGAGATGATTGTATCAAGAAGGAAATTGAATATTTGTCCTATGAGGAAACTATGGGAATTTTGCTGACAGCTGTTTCTATTATTGGTGCATTTATGACAATGGTAATAGCAATCATATTATTTAGACATAAAAATACCCCAATAGTCAAGGCCAATAACTCTGAGCTGAGCTTCCTGCTGCTCTTCTCTCTGACTCTGTGTTTCCTTTGTTCACTTACTTTTATTGGTCAGCCATCTAGTTGGTCCTGTATGCTGCAGCACACAGCATTTGGGATCACCTTCGTCCTCTGCATCTCCTGTGTACTGGGGAAAACAATAGTGGTGTTAATGGCCTTCAGGGCTACACTTCCAGGCAGTAATGTAATGAAATGGTTTGGGCCTCCACAGCAAAGAATCAGTGTCATAACTTTCACTCTCATACAAGTCCTTATTTGTGCGCTTTGGTTGACAATATCCCCTCCTTTCCCCTTTAAAAACCTAAAGAGCTACAAGGAAAAAATCATTCTAGAATGTCATTTGGGCTCAACTATCGGTTTCTGGGCTGTGCTGGGCTATATAGGTTTTTTGGCTATTTTCTGCTTTTTTTTGGCTTTCCTGGCACGTAAGTTACCTGATAATTTTAATGAAGCCAAATTTATCACATTTAGTATGCTAATATTCTGTGCAGTTTGGATCACCTTTATTCCAGCTTATGTTAGTTCTCCTGGAAAATTCACTGTAGCTGTGGAGATATTTGCCATATTAGCATCAAGCTTTGGTTTGCTATTCTGTATATTTCTTCCAAAGTGTTACATAATAATACTGAAACCGGAGAAAAATACTAAAAAGCAACTTATGGGCAAAGTGTAAGTTACATGAACTAGTAGCCTGTATGTGTATGTGTATACGAATGTTTCTGTTGTAATATGAACCTGTATTTTGGCACTGATTACAACCCATATACAAAGTATGACCATTCTGTGTGCTTCCTTCTATGAAGGGAGAACCATGATGTCTCAGACTTTACCATGACTGGATATAGTACGAACAAGCATTTGCTTACATTCAGGAAAGTAATTCATATTATCAGTAACTATCACTAATATTTTGTTACTGGAAAAGTTCTACCAGATTAAAGATATGTCATGACCAACATGTAAAGTGTTCTTTTCAGTTATATTAGATTGTATTCTGGGGGGGCATGGTGGCTTAGTGGTTAGCACATTTGCCTCACACCTCCAGCATTGGGGGCTCAATTCCCACCACCACCACCCTGTGGTGTGCATTCTTCACAACCATCTCTGTGTGTGCAGACCAAGTTAAACCTTAGGAGTCGACAGAGGCGCCTGCAGGATCACTTGGATTTTTTTTCTTATAGCAACAACAACGAGTTAAAATACTTACGATCATGCAGAAAAGAGAAAGACATCATTAGAAACTGTATAGGGTCTACTTTTATTTGTGTCCACTCTTAATAAAAACAAAATGTTATGTATTTGTAAAATACAGAAAACAACAGGATGCACCTTCCTCTGTGTCCATCTCCGTGACCTTCTACCTGGAGCGCATCAAAAAACTGAACAGAAACTCAGAGTATAATTGTTGCACAGACATGCGAAATATGTCTATAGAAAACTTGGAATGTCGACATTTAAATTAACCAATTCAAAACCAAAACAAATATTCTCTGATTATTTAATGTGCATGAAACTAACGATAGGTACAGTTTTTCTATCTCAGCTCATTGGTGCTGATCTAGACACATCTGTCACAAAACGGGAGGTGAGTTGGATGCAAGTATGTGTATGTGATAAGATCTGCAAAAATGATGGGTCTAAAGAAACATCAATCAAAGATGGGGTGTTCATGTCCCTGTAGTAATGTGCAATGCACAGGGCAACCTTGTGAGACAGAATAGAGGCCAGGCCGGTGTCTGACCACAGTACCCAGAATCTTCAGGCACATGATGGAAAGGGCAGTGATGGACACATCTCTGGTGAATCAAGGGAAGTAGTGAACCAGCAAGAGAGGGTTGGCATTCAAAGAAAGAGTGAGCAAGAATCAGTGAGTGTGGACCAGGTGATGGAGGTTACGTTGGCATGAGATGAAGGGACAAAGATGAGAGTACTGTCAAAAATCATCTGCACCATGGGGGCAGATCACTTTGAGAAAGAAGAGAGGAAACCCAAAGAGAACAGATGTCTGAAAGAGCTTGGAAACCTGTGAGGTGACCTGCACAGACTGAGAATGGCCTTTCTTCAACAAAGACAGGAAGAAAAAACAGCTCTCAAAGAGATATATGACAACCTGAAAGGAAGAATTGTAACTTTGTGGCAGTCATACTGCCAGCACAGGGACAAAAGAAGGAAGGCAAAAGTGAGGGCAAGTTTCATAATAACTTATTAAAACTCATCAAGGACAAATGATTGGGAGAACTGAATGCAACAAAGTAGAAGGTGGAGGATTACCTTGGTGAAGTCTACAGTGATCCAAGGCAAGAAGAAGTGCTAGCAGTGGTAGAGACAGCTATATGCTATATGAAACATCCACCACATTTGATGAGGGAGAGCCCAGGTGGAAAGGCATAAACAATTTTGTCAGGAAAGCAAGGGAAGATCAGCCCCAGCATCCAATGGGGCTTCATACAGGGTGTAAGTGTTGCGGACATCTGAGAACATGCAAGCTTTTGAAGTTGGCATGGAAAAAGGCATCTTCCTAAGACCTGTCTATATGCAGAGGGTTGCTTTATCCCTAAGGAAGATGACTCTAAACAAATCAAGCAGTTTTGAACCACCTTGCTGCTAATTGTGGAAGGGAAAAACTTCTTTGGAATCTTGGCAAAGAGGTGATGACATTCCTGTTAGCCAATGGTTATATCTCAGTCTAAAAAAGTCCTAGGATTGTCTGGCTGTATTGAAAACACCAGTGTAATCACCACAATCATTGTAGATGCAAAGCAGAACAAAGGTGACTTAGCAGTCGTATGGCTCAACCACACAAATGCCTTTGGCACAATACCCCAAAAGCTGGTGGAGACCACAGAGAAAGCCTCTCTATCATATACAGTACCTGACAAATTTTAGCAGCTTCTTCGGGGCTTCTTTGACTGGTTTAAGATGCCTTTCACCTGTAGTAAATTTACCACAAATGGCAGAGACTGGAAATAGGAATTGTGTCTGGGTACACAGTCTTGGTGATTCAGTTTTCTACAGCAATCTCCTGGTCAAGTCAGTTGAGAAACTGAGGTGGAGACCAGTACTTGCAAGTGGTACACAGCAGGCTCCAATCAGGGCTTTTATGAATGACCTGACAATGACCAAAAGGTCAGTCTGAGAAGGCAGGTGGGTTTTGGGACATCTGGTAGAAATCAATAAAGAGGCTTGAATGGAGTTTAAACCATCAAAATCAAGTCTAGAAGAGGGTCTGCATTCAAGATCAGTTTTGATTCAAAATTGGTGAGGACTATCCCCACTGTCGGCAAAAATCCTGAAAAGAGCCTCGGGAAGTGGGGCGAGCTCAATGATGGGGAGAGTGCAAATGAGATGATGATCCAGGCTGAATAAGACTATGCTCTCTGGTACATTCAAGGCCTCAGGCCATCATCATGGGGTCCTTCTGGGTTCCTTGTCTGTGAAATGACCCCTTCCATGAAACAGCAGGAAAGCTGCATTCTATAAAGGTATGGGCGCAGTCTCTGAACTACCAGGATGTGTGGAGAATAGAAGAGCACTGTCTTAAGTTACTACTCAGTATATAAGGTTCTTCCAACACCAAAAAAATTCTCCGTAGGTGGGGACTGTAAGACAGTCCTGGCTGCACATTGTATGGGAGACCAGCCAGCCTGGAGCACATTCTTTTTTCTAGCCATATAAGCCTGACAGATGGATGTTTCAGTGGCAGCATGACACAATGCTGGCCCAGCTGGCTGTTGCGTTGACAAGCAAGAAATAGGAACAAACAAAATCTTGATGTTAATGGACCATGTTTTGTCCATTTTCTAAGAACAGGCTAAAAGGCAGTTAAGGAGCCAGGAAGCACAGGGGTCCTGCACATGGTGGGTGACTGGAAAATACCAGGAGACATCAGAAGGCAGCTCAAATCCCCAGGGGAACTTGCTAATGTCCAAATGGTCACTAACTTGGCAGAGAGGACGGAAAAAGGCACATGAGGGAAAGCTCAGGAAACACCAGCCTCTGATGTTCAAGATTTAGCAGACGAGGTGGTAGGGCTGGAATCTCTCAGTTGAGGTTGGCAGCAGGAGTTTTCCAGTGCAATCACTCTGGAGAGCTTTAGAAGTAAGAGGTAAAAGGTCCAGATAAGCAGAAGTTGGTAGTGGACATCAGTAAGCAGGCAGAAGGAGATGACCCCATCATATTTTTGTTAGAGAGCCTTGGAGTAGATCTGCTGCTCCTGCAAATTGAAATAAGCCTGTAAAGGTGGATTAGGCACTTTACAAGGATGTGCGCAGTTCAGGTCCTGCTATAGTTGTATCAGGCACCACCCACAGGACCTGTGGTAGACCAGGACTCGCTGGAGAGTTTATATCGCACAATTGGCTTGGGAACAACTGGGGATCCCCCAGGAGAAGCTGGAATATGTGGTTGAGGATATAAAATACTGGTATGACCTTCTCAGTCAGCTGCAAGCACAAACCCCATCAAGAAAAGCACCTTCAGCAAATTCCAAATTAACCAACGTGGCCATGTTTTTGAAGTAACCCAATGGTAATTTAGAAAAATCTAGTTACAGATCAGCAGAATAATGCACAAACCTTAACTAAGCCTTTAAGCCCCCTTTTGACATCCATACTCCAAACACACTTCCTAATAAAGTTTTCTGTGAATCCATACAACCAGTCCTCTGTTGCAGCTGTTTTCATAATCAAGCTCCAATATATTAGGATTGATTGGCATGTGGAGGCCATGCTGTTTGCAAATTTCATCATATTTTTAATGAGGATTAGATTCCATTGAGTAAATTAGGACTAATTTTCGTAAATTTGAATGGGTGTGGCTAAATGATCCAACAGGTGCATTTTAATGTGTTCAGTCAAAGAATTAGGAGGAAAAATAAATTTTACTACTAACATTATTTTTCTAAAAATAAAAATAAATAAATAAGAATTTTCAAAAAGAATAGCGCCCCTAAATGGCAAATTTGCATGACTTACTAGCATCCCTACATGAACCTAGCATTCAAGTTAAATGACCATAGATCAATGTCAACCCCCTTAAATGCCTGCTGAAATCTGATCGGCTAGTGACGGCCATGTTTTTAAGTAATCAGGTCATCAAAGGTCCACTTACAGATTTTCAAGTTTCATGCCAATCCATGCAAATTATCATGAGTTAAAGCTGTTTGAACAAAGTAGGCTCTGCCTCATAAGAGTCGATTGGCATGTGATGGCCATATTGTTTACAAGTGTCAACAAGTTTTTGATGGTTTCCAGTACTGTGTGTAGTTTGACACCAAGTTTATGAAGAATCTGGCTTCATTGCCAGCAACAACCATATTATCAAGTTTTTTGATGATACTACAGCAGTAGGTCTCATCGGTGCATGGGGTGATGAGAGCTCTAAGATAAGAGGGTGCTGTTCCAGTTTTGGCTTACCGCTTACCGCTCCTGGCAGGTCTACCTTTGAGTGCCACCCGTCCTCTACAGATGATCCAGAATGCAGCTGCATGACTTGTTTTCAACCTCCCTAAGTTCTCTCACACCACCCCGTTGCTGCACTCCCTTCACTGGCTTCCAGTAGCTGCATGCATCAGATTCAAAACATTGATGCTTGCCTACAAAGCCAAAAGTGGAACAGCACCCTTTTATCTTAGAGCTCTCATCACCCCACGCACTGCACCACGCTCCTTCAGGTCAACAAGCACTGCTCGACTGGTCCCACCCTCTCTCAGGATACAAGGTAGATCTGCCTCACAACTTTTCTCTGTTCTGGCACCAAGGTGGTGGAATGAACTTCCAATCAGTGTCAGAACAGCTGAGTCACTGGCTATCTTCAAGATAGACATACCTCTTTCTTAAATACTTACCCCTTGATAGTTAGTGTTTTCTTCCCCAAAAAATATATTTAAAAAAAAAAAAAAAAAAAAAAAAAGTTTTACAACAACTCCTAACAGTTGCTCTCTTTTCAACAGGTTTGTGTTCAGTGTTCGTTGTAATCGTACGAACCAGAAGTGAAATATTCATTGACGGAGAATTTAAAGCACTCTTATACGTAGCTCTGGATAAGGGCGTCTGCTAAATGCTATAAATGTAAATGTAAATGTAGGTCTCATCAGTAAAAGTGATGAATCAGCATACAGGATGGAGGTGGAGAAGCTGTCAGTGTGGTGTAAGAATCACAACCTCTTGTGTTGACAAAATCAAGGATATCGTAATTAAATTCAGGAGGGCCCACACACACCAACATCACCTGCTGATCATTGATGACACTGCTATGGAGAAGGTCAGCAGCATTAAGTTCCTGGGGGTGTACCTGGCGAATGACCTGACCTCGACCATTCTCAAACACCACGGCCATTCTCATGCTGCATCTGCAGCTCCACCTCCTTCAGAGACTAAAGTGGGCAAGTCTACCCACTCTAGCCCTCACCTCTTTCTACAGGAGCACCAATGAGAACATGCTGACCTACTGCATCACTGCCTGGTTCAGAAACTACAAATCTTTTGAATGGCAACAACTGAACAGGATAATGGTGACTGCAGGAAAGATCAACAGGTGCCCCATCCCCTCTTTGCTGGTGATCTACAACCAGCATTGTGTCCGCAGAGCCTGCAGCATCATTAAAGACTCATCCTGAACCTCCCACAGTTCAAGTTCAAGTTCAGTTTATTTGTATAGTGCTTTTAACAATGGACATTGTCCCAAAGCAGCTTTACAGAAGTATTTAAATTCAGGACATAGATTTTAAATTTATGAATTTATCCCCAAGGAAAAACTCCCAGAAATGATATAAGGAAGAAACCTTGAGAGGAACCAGACTGTAATCTCACTGTAATCTCAATGATCTTTAGGCTGCACCATGTGGGGCCATCCTCAGCAGCATCATGTGACTTCAATTGATGAGGTCTCCAACCAGAAGTAGGGCATCAGGATGGGTCGGGCAGGTCCAGAGAGCAGAAGGGGTCGGGATCACTGCCATCTCAGGAGAATCATGTGAAGCTCGACAGAAGGAGAGAGAGAGGGAGAGAGATAGAGAGAGAGAGAGATCATTAGGTATGCTTATTGTCCCGTACTGGTTAAGGACAACGTACTTTGCGTAAGTGAAAGCAGGTACTCCGGCAAGACTAGCTTATGACAGGATAACTAAAAGGGAGAGCCAGAGGGTAACACAGACATGAGGGCTCCCTGGGACAAGGCGGCCAGCCACCCCACCGCCAACAAACCTTGGTGGATGCCTGAAGGTGGGGAGGTGACAGCATCCAGACATCCCAGTTCACCACAACACACTATGCCCGTGAGACCTCTAGATCTGCTCCTTTACCTAAGGAAAAAAAAGCTATTCACGAAAGGCTTGACTAAACAAATATGTTTTCAGCCTGGACTTAAACACTGAGACTGTGTCTGAGTCCCGAACACTAATTGGAAGGCTGTTCCATAACTGTGGGGCTTTGTAAGAGAAAGCTCTTCCCCCTGCTGTAGCCTTCACGATTCGAGGTACTGACAAATAGCCTGCGCCTTTTGATCGAAGTAGGCGTGGCGGATCATAAAAGACCAAAAGTTCACTTAGGTACTGTGGCGCAAAGCCATTTAGCGCTTTATAAGTCAATAATAGTATTTTATAATCAATGCGGAATTTCACTGGGAGCCAATGCAGTGTGGATAACATAGGGGTGATGTGGTCATATCTTCTAGTTCTAGTAAGGACTCTTGCAGCTGCATTCTGAACTAACTGGAGTTTGTTTATGCTCCTACTGGAACATCCAGACAGTAAGGCATTACAATAATCCAACCTAGAGGTGACGAAAGCATGGACTAATTTTTCTGCATTATGTAGTGACAATATATTTCTTATCTTAGCAATATTTCTGAGGTGAAAGAAGGCTATCCTAGTAATATTATCTACATGGGCGTCAAAGGAAAGACTGGAGTCAATAATCACACCAAGGTCTTTTACTGCTGCACATGATGAAACAGAAAGGCCATCCAGAGTTACTATGTAATCAGAAAACTTACTTCTAGCTGCATGTGGTCCTAGTATAAGTACTTCTGTCTTGTCAGAATTTAGTAAGAGGAAGTTAATGAGCATCCATTGTATAAGGTTCTTTACACATTCCTCGACTTTATTAAACTGGTGTCTGTCATCTGGCTTTGCTGGAACATACAACTGTGTGTCATCAGCATAACAGTGGAAGCTAATTCCATGTTTACAAATAATTTGACCCAGAGGTAACATATATAAAGAAAAGAGCAGTGGGCCTAAAACAGAACCTTGCGGAACACCAAACTTTACCTCAGTATGCACAGAGAATTCACCATTTACATATACGAACTGATAAAGATCAGTCAAATAAGACCTGAGCCAGTAGAGGGCCGTTCCCTTAATGCCAACAATGTTTTCTAGTCTACCAAGGAGAATAGTATGATCAATTGTATCAAAAGCTGCACTAAAGTCAAGCAGCACAAGCATGGAGACACAACCCTGATCAGAGGCCATCAGTAGGTCATTTACGACTTTTAACAGTGCTGTCTCTGTGCTATGATGAGGCCTAAATCCTGACTGATATATTTCATGAATGTTGTTCCTATTTAGGTATGAGCATAGCTGCTTTGCTACAACCTTTTCTAAGATCTTGGAGATAAAGGGGAGATTTGATATTGGCCTATAGCTGGACAATTGTCAGGGGTCGAGGTCAGATTTTTTTAATCAGGGGTTTGATAACTGCTAATTTAAATGATTTAGGTACATATCCAGTGCTAAGGGAAGAGTTGATTATTTTTAGAAGGAGTTTGATTATTTCTGGAGTAATCTGTTTGAAGAAACATGTAGGTAGGGGATCTAGTATACAAGTTGATGATTTTGAAGAAGAAATTAATGAAATTAGTTCGGTCTCTCTAAGAGGAGTAAAGCACTCTAATCGTTGATCTGATATTGCTATATTATTATCTACAGGGTTATTAAGACTGTCTGGTTTTAAATTAATAGTCTGAATTTCTTGTCTAATATTTTCAATTTTGCCAATAAAAAAACTCATGAAATCATTGCTGCTATATAATGATTGTGTGCCTGTTTCTGTGGCCGTTTTATTCCTAGTTAATTTTGCTATAGTATTAAATAAAAATCTAGTATTATTTTTGTTATCTTCAATTAAGGTAGAGAGATAGACTGATCTAGCTGCACTAAGAGATTTCCTATAGTTCAGGAGGCTCTCCTTCCATGCTGTTTGAAATACTACCAATTTGGTTTGACACCATTTACGTTCTAATTGTCGAGTGGTCTGTTTTAAGGTACGTGTGTGATCATTATACCAGGGTGCTAGCTTTTTCTCTCTAATTATTTTCCTTTTAAGTGGAGCTACCTCTTATCTAACATATAACAGGAACATTGACTCTAAGCATTTAGTCGCCTGATCAAGTTCTATGGGATCAGACTGTGATCAGATCATAGTTGATCTCTCTGGGAGGTTACTGATAAAACTCTGTGCAGTAGCCGACGTGAATGTACGTTTGACAGAGTAGCGTGGCAAAGTGCATATATTATGATCAATGCGCAATTTACACGAGATGAGATAATGATCTGAGATAGCTTCAGACTGCGGAAGTGTGACTATATTTTCTGTATTTAATCCGTATGTTAGTATAATGTCAAGAGTGTGACCACCATTATGAGTGGGCCTTATTACATTCTGATTGACCCCTACTGAATCTAAAATAGACACAACCGCTGTTCTCAGAGGATCTTCCAGGTTATCAAAGTGAGTATTAAAGTCACCAACAATTAATGCTTTGTCTAAAGAAACAACCAGGTTCTCTATAAAAACTGCGAATTCACCAAGAAATTCATAGTATGGCCCTGGGGGTCTGTAAATAATAGTAAGTGGAATCGACTCAATAGACTTGTTTTTAGTGGTTACATATGTCATACTAGTATGAAGAACTCCTTTGAACAGTCTCCTCCTGCCATATGGTAATAAAGGTCTTACAAGACTTTCAGTTAATGAGATATTAACCAAAATGTAAAATCTTGTGCTATTGTTCCACCAGCAGGCTTATCTGGGTCCCTATGTGTGGCTGAGTAGAGGCGAATTTGGTGTTTCTATCCCTTATGGTCTTTCCTCTCCATATGATTTTACTGGAGAATCATAATAATAATAATAAGAAGAGGAAGAAGAAGAAGAAGAAGAAAAAGAAAAAGAAGAGGAAAAAGAAGAAGAAAAATCCTAACAAAAACGAATATGGTTCCAGCACCTTGTGTAATGATGTGTAATGAGAGAGGATTGAATTTCAGTAATGGTTAGATATTTACTCATGCTCAAAGAGAGATGATTAAATCTCAGTCTTGACAGAAACTATTCAATAACTCAAGGAGCACGGATCAGGTTTGTGCATTTTTAGTCCATGGAAGTGAACAATACAGATTCATTCACTTTAGTGACTAATTTTTGATGAAATGTGTGAAGTATGGTGAATAATATGAAGTCAACTTTACCATCTTTAGGAGAAAATAAGGTAATTTTGAATTTGATGGCAGCAAAGCGTCTAAAAAAGTTGGGACATGGCCATGTTTACCACTGTGTAGCTGTCAGGTTATGTGGCGATAGGTGGATGCAAGTGCAGATAAAAGTCTTTATAATTGGAACAGTCAGTTTATTAGGAACAGCAATCAAATCCAAAATGTGAGGCAGATATCGTGGTCATAAAACAGGAGTGGGTCAGGTGATCGGCAAACAACATGAACTAGGCTAAACAAGAATCAGAACATGGCGGAAACAGGGATCAAAAATCATGAAAACAAAGCGATGAACAACGGCTTGGTATGAGACAGAACACTAATGAAACTGTGCTAAGACTTTGCGTTGGACACAGACACACAAGTGGTTTAAATAAGAAACACAATAAGAGGTTAACACAAGACAGCTGAAACATATTAGGACACAACCAATGACAATACAGGGGTGGAGACAAGACATGAACCAAAATAAAACACACATGGAGAAGTAAACAGTGTCAATGTCACTGAGTGCGCTGCTCGCATGGCTCACTTTGGCGATCAGCGCGAGGGGAATCATAACAGAAGCATCCTCTTCTTTTAACAACAGTCTGTATATGTCTGGGAACTGAGGAGACCAGTTGCTGCAGAATGTTGTCCCATTCATGTCTGATACAGAATTCTAGCTGCTCAACAGTCCTGGGTGCTTCTTTGTGCGTATATTTACGTTTCATGATCGCCAAATGTTTTCAATTGGTGAAAGTTCTGGATTGCAGGCAGACCAGTTCAGCACCTGGACTCTTCTACTATGAAGCCATTCTGTTGTAATAGATGCAGTATGTGGTTTAGCATTGTCTTGCTAAATGCCTATGCAAGGCCTTCCCTGAAAAAAGACATTGTCTGGATGGAAGCATATGTTGCTTTAAAACCTATATATACCTTTCAGCATTGATGGTGCCTTTCCAGATGTGCAAGCTGTCCATTCCATATTCACTAATGCACCCCATACCATCAGAGATGTAGGCTTTTTGAACTGAGAGCTGATAAAAAGCTGGATGGTCCCTCTCCTCTTTAGTCCAGAGGGCCTTGGCGTCCATTGTTTCCAAAAAGAATTTCAAATTTTGATTCGTCTTACCACAGAACAGTTTTCCATTTTGCCTCAGTCCATTTTAAATGACCTTTGCCCCAGAGAAGATGACGGCGTGTCTGGATCATGTTCACATATGGCTTCTTTGCACGATAGAGCTATAACACTGCATGTGTGGATGGCATGGCAAACTATGCTCACAGGTAATAAGTTCTGGAGGTGTTTCTGAGCCCATACAGTGATTTCCATTACAGAATCATGCCTGTTTTTAATGCAGTGCCTCCCGAGGCCCGAAGATCATGAGCATGCAGTATTGATTTTGCCCTTGTCCCTTGTGCACAGAGATTTCTCCAGATTCTCAGAATCTTTTGATGATATTATGTACTGTAGATGATGAGATATTCAACGTATTTTTACATTGAGGAATATTATTCTGAAATTGTTCCACAATATGTTGACACAGTTTTTCACAGATTGATGAACCTCTGCCCATCTTTACTTCTGAGAGAATCTTCCTCTTTAAGATGTTCTTTTTATACCCAATCATGTTACTGACCTGATGCCAATTAACCTAATTAGTTGCAAAGTCTTTCTCCAGCTGTTTCTTTTTAGTAACACTCTTTTTCCAGCCTTTTGTTGGCCCTGTCACAACTTTTTTGAGATGTGTTGTGGCCATCAAATTCAAAGTTACCTTTTCTTAAAATTGTACATTTCCTCAGTTTAAACATTGGAGATGTTTTCTATGTTCTATTGTGAATAACATATGGGTTTATGAGATTTGCAAATCA
Source organism: Cranoglanis bouderius (assembly GCA_023630585.1). Classification (NCBI taxonomy): domain Eukaryota; kingdom Metazoa; phylum Chordata; class Actinopteri; order Siluriformes; family Cranoglanididae; genus Cranoglanis; species Cranoglanis bouderius. The sequence goes on along the minus strand of CM042557.1, from coordinate 4,888,039 downwards.
TTGCATTCTGTTTCTATTTACATTTTACACAGTGTCCCAACTTTTTGGAATTGGGGTTGAACTTGCACCAAATTTTAGACACAGCTGACTGGGAACAACCAACATCTTTTGCCACCATCTGAGTTGGATTTCCTTCTTGAAGGGTTTTATAACCCTTTCCATTGTTTCAACTGACAACTCTCTTGTTGCCCATTTTCCTTTCAAAGTCCAAGGTTAAGGTCTGTAACTACTCTCTTTTAACTGCAGACTAATTTGCATTTTAGACTTGTGCTGGTATTTGTTTTAGAAATGCAAATTGCAGTCCAATCGATTCAAAGCACTGATGAAGGATTAACTCTATTGGATGATAGTCATTAAAGCACAATGGAATGATTGTCATATTCTTGAATCAAGTGAGAACAACAGTTTGGGCTAAATGTTAAAAATGTTAGTGAATACCTCCGTTAGCTGATGGGCACACTCCTTAAGTACTCGTCCTGGGATCTTATAAGGTCCATAGCTTTCCCTGAGGTTGATCTTTAGGACAGTTCTTCTCACATCTATTGGGGTAACAGATAGTGTCTGGTTGTCAAGTCTAGATGTTGTTTTTCTTCCCTGTTGATGAACTTAGCACAAACTTCACCTACTCTTTTCTCCTTTTAAAGTGGTCAGATAGAGTATGAAGTGTATAAGGTGGAGTGTTTATATTTTTGCACTTTGACATATTTGGCATGAATTGCTTATACTGTATATTTGTGTCTTCTCCCCCTGTTGCTCCCAGTTCATGGTGCCCTTCTCCAGCAAGCTATGACACTATGAAAGCTGTTTCAGTGGAATTCTTAGGAAAACTGGCTGGATTATGGGTCATATAAAGGAAGCATTAGAAAAGGAATCTGCAGCATTACATAGGGTTATCATCAAACATTTCTGGTGTGAACAGGTGAGCAGGAAGATCTGAAGTACATACAGTGGGTATAGAAAAGAATCACCCCCATTAAAATAATCACATTTTGTTGTTTTCAGCCTGAAATGAAGACAAACACAGTTTTTGTTTATCAGCTGTATTTATTCAGTGCAACTTATAACATCAAGTGAAAGATATAACACCAACATGCCAGAAAATAAAAAAAAATAAATAAAAAACAGAATCACTGAGTTGGAAAAAGGATCACCCCCCTTCTAAAAATGACTTGTAAACTCAATCAGGTGTAGCTAATCACCTTCTCAATGGTACACAAAGCCATTTGACTTTCAACTGTGATCAGCTGTGGTCATTTTGATTAGCTCAGCATGAAAAGAGCTTTCCTGGAGCATTTTGTAGTGCAACTGAAGCAAACAATCAACTATGGGTGGCAAGGCACTGTCAAAAGATCTCCGGGATAAAGTTGTGGACAGGCACAAGTCAGGAGATGGATACAAAAAAAAGGCTTTATCAATGTGTAGAAGCACAGTGAAGTCTATTATTAAGAAGTGGAAGGTATTTGGTACAACACAGACCCTCCCTGGATCAGGACGTCGCTGCAAACTAGATGAAAGAGCCAAGAGGAAACTGGTCAGAGAGGCTACCAAGAGGCCTACAGCAACTCTGAAGCAGTTGCAGGAATTTATGACAAAGAGTGGTCATTGTGTGCATGTGACAACAATATCACAAATGCTCCACAAATGTGGCTTGTATGGGTGGGCTGCAAGAAAAAGCCACCCACAACTGAGCTTTGCCAAACCACACCTTGAAGATTCTGAGGCCACATGGAAAAAGGTGTTGAATTATTTGGCCTCAACACCAAGCGATATGTCTGGTGGAAATCCAATACAAACCACCATCCAAATAACACCATGCCTACAGTAAAGCATGGAGGTGGTAATATCCTGTTATGGGGTGTTTCTCTGCAGCACGGACTGGAGCATTTGTCAGGAGAGAGGAAAATGGATGGGGCAAAATACCATCAAATTCTTGAGGAAAATCTGCTGCCCTCTGAGCCTTCTGTCTTCTCTGCCAGAAAGTTGTCAATGGGAAGAAGGTTTACCTTCCAACATGACAATGACCCAAAGCAAAGGTTGAAGGAGAAAAGGGTGAATGTCCTTGCATTGCGTAGTCAGAGTCAGGCGTAAACCCCATTGAAAATCTGTGGAATGACTTGAAGACTGAAGTTTACAAATGGTCACCATCAAATTTAACTGAACTTGAGCAGTTCTGCAAAGAAGAGTGGGCAAATATAAATAATAAAATGTTGGGACAGGGGTAATTTAGGATGTAATGTGACAAGTTGAAATAAGAAGGTGATGTGAAACAGGTGAGGCAATCATCTAATCATAGTATATAAGGATCCTCCAAAAAGGCCTAGTCCTTCAAGAGCAAGGATGTGTAGAGATTGCATCAGCAAATAATCGAACACTTTGAGAACAGCATTCCCAAAAGACAAATTGGTAGGAATTTGGGCAATGTACCTTCTACAGTGCACAATATCATTAAAGATTCAAGGAATCCAGTCAACTGTCGGTGCATAAAGGGTAAGGCTCAAAACCACTCGTGAATGCGCGTGATCTCTGATCCCTCAGAAAAAACATCATGAGTCTGTAATGGATATCCTGACATGGGCTTGGGAATACTTTGTTACACCTCCTTTTTCCCACCAGTGTAATATTACCGTAGAGAATTTCCCATTCTATCTGTATAAATACCACTAAATCATTTCTAATCATCTAAATGAGACACCAGGGCTGGCAGATATTAACTATTCCCACTGTTCTGTAGCTGGACAAATAGATGGAGCCCATCTTTACTCTTTTACATATGGTAATGGCCATCATCAGTTTTCTAAAGGTAATGGGACTACTTGTATACTGCAAGGAGAGACTGCATATCCACAGCTATGGAAGGATGGTGATATCATTATTGGAGGAATTTTTCCCTTCCATAGTAATTGGGAGATCATAGACTTGTCTTATTTGTTCATGCCACCAAAAATGAAGTGTATTAGGTAAGAAATTTAGCATCTACCATTGATTAATGCTATTTAACAGTGCTACATCATTCACAATTAGACAGCAATGACAAATTTTCCTGTAAATAATGTGACTATATTTTTCTCTAATTGTTATAAATTAGTCTTGATTTCAGAGCCTTTCAGTATTCACAGTCCTTGATCTTTGCGATAGAAGAGATTAACAACAGTACCACTTTACTGCCTGGAATCTCACTGGGGTTCAAGATATTTGATACCTGCAGCTCATCAACAATAGGAGGCGCAAGTTGCAATGACACTTGTTAATGGAAATGAGAACTCAGTCTTGGATGAGATCTGCATGAAGCCAGCCCAGGTGCAGGCCATAATCGGCGAGACATACTCTTCTGTGTCCATGGCTATTGCACAGAGTATTGGACCTTTCAGCATTCCCTTAGTAGAGTTTACACATTTAAAAAAAAAAAAAATTTAAGGTATACAGTGTTGTGAATATGGAGATGTGGAGCTGGAATTTTATCCTGTAACTTATTTTAATTTTCTTGTGCCATTTTATTATTGGCAGTTATGAGATTTATGTCTGTAAATATAATTTTAGATCAGTCATTATTCCACCTGTGAGTGTCTCAGTGACAAGAGGAAATATCCATCATTTCTGCGCACTATTCCTAGTGATTATTACCAGAGCAGAGCACTTGCAGAGATGGTCAAGCACTTTGGCTGGACCTGGGTAGGAGCAATGAGAAGAGATGATGACTATGTGGCAACAGTGGGATGGCCGCATTTACTGAAGCCGCAGAACAGTTGGGCATCTGCTTAGAATATTCCCTTCCATTTTTAGAACCTACTCACAAGAAAGAGTCACGAAGAATTGTTGAGCAAATCAAAGCTCTACTTCTCGAGTAATTATTGGATTCCTTGACAACTGGGACTTGGAGAGTTTTACTGCCAGTATTTTTGAGCACAACATCACTGGATTTCAGTGGGTTGGAACTGAAACCTGGATCTTTGATTCCAGAACTGGCCACAATGGATGAACACCATATACTGCAGGGAGCTATAGGGCTAGCTATCCCCAAATCAAAGGTGACGGGTCTGCAGGACTTCATTTTAGATATACATCCACTGAAATCTGTAGGCAGTGCCATTTTTACTGAATTCTGGGAGGCTTTGTTTAGCTGTAAATATGCAGTCCAAAATGATTCAGAGGACATACCAGCTTGCACTGGTAACGAGAAGTGGTCTGAGGTGGAAAACACATTTACTGATATGACCCTGATGCCAATATTTAATAATGTGTATAAAGGAGTATATCACTGATTGCTCATACCTTACATGAACTTCTTGGCTGCAAGCAAACATGTCCCTACAAATAAACAGCCTGACCCTTTCACAGTGAGTTAGTATTACTGGCAGGACACTATTTTAACACTATTTTAACTATCCAAAATGCTTTAATATAAAATATTGTGCCTTATTGTGTACTCCCTTGTCACATTTTAATCTGCATTATTTCCATTTTGTTTTATTTCTTCAGTTTCTACAACACCTTAAGAGAGTGCAATTCAAAACCAAAGAGGGTGAAGGTGTTTTTGACAAAAATGGTGACCCTGCAGCAAAGTATGAGATAATAAACTGGCATTTGAATAAAGAGAATCAGCATGAATTTGTCACTGTTGGACATTATGACTCATCTCAAACTGGTCATGATCATTTATTTGTAAATGTGACCTCTATTATCTGGGCACAAAATACAAATCAGGTGAGTATTAGAGAGAAAGTTTACACATTCTCAATAAAATCTTTCCTAATATTTAAAAGGTACTGAAAGTTTGCTGCTAAATAATCAGTTTAGGTTGTTAAATATGTTTCTTGACCATAGGTGCCAATATCTGTGTGCAGTGAGAGCTGTCCTCCTGGAACAAGGAAGGCTGTACAGAAAGGAAAGCCCATCTGCTGTTTTGACTGCATACCATGCGCTGAAGGAGAGATCAGTAATATGACAGGTACTAAAACTTATTCCTTCTATCACTTCATAATCTATAAGCTTTATGATTAATTAACTGACCAAGGGTTTATTTTTTTAGTAAGGTATATGTGGTTCTTGTAACACCAACAATTTTCTTCATCAATCTCATGTTGATTGTTATGTGCAGTATCTAACGTCTTTTCTGCTTCTTATTTCCTCTCTTATTTTGTGACAGATTCCATTAAATGTCAAGAATGCTATCAAGATTACTGGTCAAATCCTCTGAGAGATAAATGTGTGAAGAAGGAAATTGAATATTTGGCCTACAAAGAAACTATAGAATTTTGCTAACAGCTGTTTCTATTATTGGTGTATTTATGACAATGGTAATCGCAATCATATTCTTTAGACATAAACATACCCCAATTGTCAAAGCCAACAACTCTGAGCTGAGCTTCCTACTGCTCTTCTCTCTGACTCTGTGTTTCCTTTGTTCACTTACTTTCATTGGTCAGCCGTCTGAGTGGTCCTGTATGCTGCGGCACACAGCGTTTGGGATCACCTTAGTCATCTGCATCTCCTGTGTACTGGGAAAAACTTTAGTGGTGTTAATGGCTTTTAGGGCTACACTTCCAGGGAGTAATGTCATGAAATGGTTTGGACCTCCACAACAGAGACTCAGTGTTCTTTTTCACTCTCATACAGGTCCTTATTTGTGTGCTGTGGTTGACAATATCCCCTCCTTTCCCCTTTAGAAACCTAAAGAGCTACAAGGAAAAAATTATTCTAGAATGTCATTTGGGATCAAACCTAGGTTTCTGGGTTGTGCTGGGTTATATAGGTTTTTTTGGCTCTGTTATGTTTTCTTTTGGCTTTTCTGGCTCAGGAAGTTGCCTGATAATTTTAATGAAGCCAAATTTATCACATTTAGTATGCTGATCTTCTGTGCAGTTTGGCTCACTTTTATTCCAGCTTATGTCAGTTCTCCTGGAAAATTCACTGTAGCTGTGGAGATATTTGCCATTTTAGCATCAAGCTTTGGCTTATTATTCTGTATATTTCTTCCAAAAGTGCTACATAATAATACTAAAACCTGAGAAGAATACTAAAAACCAAATGATGGGCAAAATTATGTGAACTTGTAGCCTTTTTTCTTTTAGTATGCCCTTTTATCCTTTTTAAAGCATGTGACCCATTCAAAATTAACCTCAGCTGTATAACATTTTAGACCATCAGCAATTTTTTTGTCAGACAAATTATGTAAGATTATACATACATTATTTTAAATTAAGTGTACTTTGCCAATTTTAAGTGTTAATACAAAGTATAAATACAAATATGCTAAGGCAGTAATATTATAACTGAGAATCAGCTGACGAATGTTTACTTAATTTTTCAAATCTAATGACAAGGAACATTGTTATAACATAGAAGGTTCCAACTTTGCCTAGAGAGGACCCAAAACAAAAATGAACAACACCTACAAAAATTAACAACACCCCCTCTGTTGTCACACCTGTATATTACAAAGACCATTTACATCACTGGCCACTGGATGCCCTGTGTTGTCACACCTGTATATTACAAAGACCATTTACATCACTGGCCACTGGATGCCTGAGTCAACAGACAAAATCCATCAGTCCATTAATTCTGGGGAGCTGATCACAACTTGATAATGACCACTTTGTTTGGGCCCTTAAACATTTTATGGCTGCATTGTCTCTCACATCACATCACCTCTGGTGGGTAGTAACATGCTACATTTACTTTGTTACATTTACTTGAGTAACTTTTGAAAAAAAAAAAAAATAAATAAATAAAATTTAACTGGTTTAACTGGCCATACTTATACTCTTACTGAAGTTAATTTTTAATCACAGAAATGTACTTTTACTTTGCTACAGTTGCTTGAGCGTTCCTCCGTCACTGATAAATGTTAATAAATATATGTAGTTTTAACAATTCGTTTATATCATGTATAATGTGGACACAAGAACCGCACATTTATTTAGCGGCTCCATCCAGGAGAGTGTAGGAAGATGTATGCGCACACACACACACACACATACTAAACTCACTTTGTCGTGAGTTCAAATCCCAACACCGCCAAGCTGCCACTGTTGGGCACTTGAGCAAAGTCCCTTAACCCTCAACTGCTCCCAGGCGCTGCAGCAAAAATGGCTGCCCACTGCTCCGGGTGTGTTCACGGTTTGTAGTGTGTGTGTTCACTACTCACAACTCCTAATGTGTGTGCACTAACCTGGATGGGTTAAATGCAGTGGACAAATTCCAAGTATGGGTTACCATACATTGGCCTTCACATGTCACTTTCACTTAAAACACACAAACACTCACTCTACACTCTCTACACATACTTTCTCCTCTGTTTTGTTCCATAGTCTGTTCTTTTGTTTTGTTTAAATGCACATGCTGACAAGTTTGTGTTGTTAACACATTAAGACAGTCAACCTTTGGGAAAATGTTTGTTGTTTGGTGTGTGTGAGAAAAGAAAATGACAGGTTCTGTGTTATTGTACAGTTCTCCATGTAGTCTGAGATATAGAATTTTCCCTTCATTTTTAATCAGATCTGAGTAACTAGTAACTTGCTACTTGAGCAGTCTTGATAATGACAATGATGATAATTTGATAATGTATTACTCTTACTCAAGTAATTATTAACATTATTACTGTTACTTGAGTATTATTTTCTAAGTTTTATGTGTACTTTTAGTTTTATGTGTACTTGAGTAAAAATATTTGGCTACTCTACCCACCTTTGCATCTCACTTTGTACATGTTTAAATGTGAGGCAAGGAAGTACTGAAACTCAGTTAAAAGCTAAAAGCTCATTAAAGTGTTATACCCAGCATCACTTTAATATGTTCATTTTAAACCCAAAATATCTTCAGATACACTAAAGCTTATTTTGTCAAGCTAATAAACTGTATTTGATTGTATGCAGTGGTAGCACATGCTTCTGACAGTTCAATGTGAACAATTTGTAAATATATTTACAAACTAATATTGTAAGTAAATATTTTTACTTTCTCATAGTGAGAAAGCACCCTAAATGAAGCCCTGAGGCTCAAATGAATGTCATCAGATAGATCAGCACAAGATGTACTTTCACAGTGTGGGAATGAACATAAAACCCCAATTTTATTATTCTTATTATATTTAACTGGAATTGTTTATAATCATTTTTCATGCATTTCACTGGAGTTAGTCTTTATTGCTGCCAGATATAACTGTTGTATCAACAAATGTGTCTGGTTTTCGAATTGTTCACTTTGTTGGCTGCAGTTGCAAGTAAAGTTTTATTACAAAAGATAGGCAAACAATTCCAAATCATGAGGCAAAAACAGTCAAACAATAGGTCACAAGATCGAGTGTGATTGAGTCCAGGTGTGCATGGTCAGTAGTCAGGAGGAATGTGCATGTGACAATGGTTATGTCTCGATCAGCTCCCTTGCTCCCTAGGTCATGAATCTGTCTTGATCAAGCTCCCTTGCTCCCTAGGTCATGAATCTGTCTCGATCAGCTCCCTTGCTCCCTAGGTCATGAATCTGTCTCGATCAGCTCCCTTGCTTCCCTAGGTCATGAATCTAAAAAAGTATATAGTGTACACGAGTTTGGGCACTGGTAAGGACCCTGGCTCACTACACACTGGGACACTGATCAACTCAATTTCCAGTGAGAAGATTACATACTCCCCATTGTAAAACATCACCCACAATTAAAAACTTTAAACTATTTAACTTTTTATGTCATATAAATTTGTTAAGCTTAATTACAGGCATTTCTGTCATGAGTACTTCAAGCAGGATCATACACTAGCTAGTGCAGTTTTAATTTATTATTTTTTTAAATCACTTTTTTTTTAAACACTTAAGTCATTAGACTCAAACAAACTGTATATAGAACATCAAATAAAGTTAAAAATCACTAATGCAAGTAATAATTTGAGAGCTACAACAATGATAACAAGCTACTTACATTTGTAGATGGAAGTTGACTGAGTTTGTCCCCCATTTTTTCGAGCTGAGAAGCTTCAGCAAACTGCTTGCCTTGGATTTTGCTGAAGATTTCCACCTCAGATGGAGTCCATCATCAGCCTGACTCTGTAGAGAGCTTGTCAATGAGGGCTTGGTCAATGAAGTAACCATCAGCTCTGGAGTCTATCATTGTTGAAACAATGTAGAAATCTTCTGTGTGTCTTATCTTAACCTTAATGGAAAATATCTGAGAAGATAAGCAATGGATGGAACATTAGAGGAGTGAGAAAGTGGAGTCAGCTCACTCATGCAGGCCTGTAGAGCCATTTAGTCACCATTTAAATCAGTCCAACTATAGTGGTGTTGTCAGTGGATGGGGTGCAGTCATGGGTGAAAAGGATGTAAATGTTGCTGCCAATCATTACTATAAATGATTGTCATCTAAGTACACAGAGGCATATGCCTTGTGCTGGTGGATGATTCAGTCCATCAGTTGTTGAAATGTCTCTGGGGCTCCAAACAACCCAAGCGGAATGGTGACAAACTTGGGTGTAACCCAAACAGAGTGGAAAAAGGCCATTTTATTTCATGAGATATTGGAGTCAAGGGAATCTGCCAGTACCTCTTGGTTAGATTCAGTGTGAATAAAAGCCAGCTGTGCCTAACCGATTGAGCAGTTCATCATTGAGAGGCTTCAGATATGTGTCAAATTTAGACACTACATTGACTTTTCTAAATTCCACACAAAAATGGACCAAACCATTGGTCTTGGGCACTAAAACCACCAGGCTGCTCCAGTCACTGTGGGACTCTTCGATTACTCCCAGCCTTGAATTCATCCCGATCCACATTTTTTTGTGTTCAGGCAACTGGTTTCGGTGGTGATCTATAGAGCATCCTAGCAACCTGTGCTCTCTGGGAAAGTGAGAGGTGGTCTCCACAGGGACCGTGGTGAATTGGGCTGCACTTTTAGATTTACCTCAGGTCCCAGCTACTCCCTCTCATGAACCACCATCACCAGAGCCACAGGAACTGGCTCTCCCAAGGTTTCTGGAGACTGAGATGGTATATTTGAAGTGCATTGCATCTATCCATTCACCTGACCTCATAGTTGATTTCTCCAACTTGCTGTGTGACCTCAAAGAATCCCTTGCCACTTTGTGAGTAATTTAGAGCTCAATGTGGGTAGTAAAATGAGTACTATATCTCCTGGTGCAAATTCCTTAGCTGAGTACCTATGTAACGTATGGCGGTGTCCAAACTGATCTCTGAATTAACCTAGACTGAACATAAAAAGTTTCACCACTCAGGTGACCGAGAGTAACCCGAGAGGCCTCCTTTGACCAGATGCCCTTTGGAATGCAAGGCTCTTTGGAACCCACACAGGACTTACACCTGCAATAAAGAAACCTTTCATGACTTAACAGGTGTGAGCGTCTGGAAGACTTCACAATTAGGTTCATCAGCAGGGGTCAGCCAAAACTCTGACCAAGGGCCTGTAGATCTCTGATCTAATCTCTGTTTACGACCACGTAGATTAACATCGAGCCAACAGGTCTAGCAAGGAAAATGTCCTCCCTAAAGGTCACCTGAGGTGACCAAAGACCAGTGGGACATTAGAAGAACACCAGCCCCCTCTTCTGGACATACACACACTCAGACACACACAGTGAAAATGTCTCTTGAATGTAACATATAATCATATTTCTAGATAGTTATAATGTATTCACATATGCATGTGTTGTGTGTCTAGATAAGCTAACTATAGTGATTTTAGATAGTTTGAGTGAGAAGCTAATTTTAAGTTGTCTGTAACCATGTCTAATGATCCTTCACTGTCCAAGATATCATAATATCCTTGAAATTTGGTACCAAAATCATTGTCTCGTAATATGCCAATTAATGATGCATACTATAGGACGATGGGATGTATCATTCTATATTTTCCATATTTCATCCCTAATCCAAATTTAATACAAACCCCGCCTTGACATGCAGACCCCGTTTTGGGACAGACAAAGAAGTTCTCCCCCAGAACTTCCTCCTCTCTCTGGATTCGCCAGCAGCTCAGAGAGGCGTGTGCGTTGGCATTATCCACAAAAGACCGCGACATCGTTCCTCTACACTTCTTTCTTTTTACTCCTTCCTTTTACTTCTTCTTCTTACTCTTCTTCTTTTAGCCTTCTTCTCTTTACCTACACTTTACCTACACTTTACTTCCTTACTTTACTTTCTCCTTTGTCTTTACTTTGACTTCACTTTTCTCTCTCTCTCTCTCGGACTTGCTCTCTTCCGCCTTCTTTTCGGTACTCCTCCGGACTCTCCTTTGTCTCGTTAAACCACACATGGCAATTATCGTTTTCTTTCTTCTTTCTACTTTGGCGAGACCCAACTCTGTTCATCCCGACTCTACCGATGCGGAAAGATTCAGCAAACTCCTCGCTAAATCTCACGAACCAAGGACCCTCGTGAATGGCATAAAATTAATGCAAGTATAAATTTTAATTGATCTATAGAGGTGTCCTTTTAAGCCAATGCCCCTGTTGAAGGTGAATTTCAATTCATTGCTGATTCTCGAGGTTGAACTGTTGTGTGTTCTGCCATTCTGTTATTTTCATCATTTTTCCTTTTGTTTACTTCACTTACCCTGTATATATGTATTATTTGTTTATACCTAGTTGTGTATATCAGTAGTTTTACGTAGTTATTAAAATCCATGATTATCCCGCTGGATCGTCTCTGTTTTTACTCATGGCAAGGTTCACTTTTAACGTTGCTCTTAAGCTCTGCTGTATTTCTGCTAACTTAGAATAAACTATGCTTCGTGGCCAGAAGAATAATTTATTCTTTTAGAGTATCACGAAGACTGCCCTGGTAAGTTTAGCGGACAAACAGATCAAGCTGCTCCGCATTTAATTCTAACTCTAGACTACAGTAATTAATATAACATTCCCTTTCATGGTTGATTTATATCCATAACTAATCAGAACACGCTTGATTAGAGCTATAGGTATATTTTACCCATTTGAGCTAGACTCCTACATTTAATGGTGGAAATTGTGCAGGCATGTTTTAAAAACCTTGCCTCATGAGTGAATGTGCTTCAAATCCAACACGCATTTGTTCGTTTCATTCTTAAATCGGTATTTACTTGCGCTCAGCAGTGGGCGTCCCGAGCTCACTCCGCTGATAACTGAACAGCTCTAAGCTGATTTTCAGTTCAACTTACGCTTTCAGCGCTATATATTTGTAGTGAATCAGCTTTAAAATGAAAGAAAAGTGCGCTTGGATTCAAAGCACCTTTTAAAGGAGACAAGAGTTTTAAAGCGTGCCGCATTATCTGCTAGAATATGTAGTGAAAATTACCGCATCTCTCCACCAAAATATGTAGTGAAATTAGCTGTTTGGGTTAATTTGATATATTCTCCACCATTTTACGTAAGTAAAAATTAGTTGTTAAATTGAGCTATCTTTATTCTCCTCCAAAGATGTCAGAGAGATTAACAGATCAGCTCGAAAGAGGGTGACCAATTTAGTATTACTGATCAACTATTCGTCAGCGATAAGTTGAAACTAGTGTATTCATAAATTATGCATTAGATATTACCTCCGTGGCCACCAGCAATAATATCCTAAACATAGTGAAATATTATTTAAAGAGCATGTAGCAGAATCGCAATTCAAGGCAATAGACACTTGTAAGCAATAAGAACACGTATATTTAAGAACAGACAAGACTTTATTGAACTACTCTATGACACAGAAACTAATCTAACATATAAAACACACACGCACGCACGCTGCACACACACACACACACACACACACACACAAGCGGGTGATGATGAAGAGTTAATGAAGTTCCGAGTCTCTAGCGTTGCATGCTATTTCACAGACCATGATCTGAATGAACCATCAACTTATTAAGTTATCTTCACTTCCTTCAGAAGGGCTCAACATTATAGACACCAAGATTAGCTAGATTCTGGGGTATTGCGCTTGCCTTAGCTGTGTTGAAGGGATTTCCTCGTTATGTCGTGGTGTGTCGTCAGCGGTCTGGTCGAGTGAGAGGAGTCTTGGAAGACCAATCGAATGCTGGAGTGGAATGAAGGCGGGGAGGCTTGAAAGGCAGGCGGCGGCTCTGCTTCGGTCCCCAGGCCGAGAGTAACGTGATCTGATCTCCCGACATTGATTGGCTCTGGAGACACTCCACTGCCCCGTCCTTCTAAAGCGTGCCAAGAAGCAAGAGACACGAGAGGAAACAAAGCAAGCGATGACCGCAAAACTTGTTTTCTAAGGATTTTAACACTTCCTGGGCTAGTCCAGCCCAGAGTGCTTCCTCAATCAATATTGTCTTTGGGCGGGGTGTTAGCCAGATTCTCCACCTATTATGCTAATCAGCCCTTGTCCATGTGGATGAGTGGATTATTAAACTTTGTCCTGGAAACTTTTCATGTACATATCAAGAACAATCTACACAAATTTCCTTACTCTCATGATTTGCAGGAAATCACTCAGTGAATTCCCACATACATACCTTTTAAACAACCACATGTTTGAAACATTTATACTTAAAAGTACAGGCTACTAATATGTCTTAAAAACACTACAATGATCTTCCTCCTAGGGCTACTACACTAATACATGATGTAAATGGAATAATTAGTAGCAACTTAAAGGTGATACACATGAAGAAAATGAGGAAACATATATAGCACATGGTAGTGGAAATAGGTGATTTGCAGTTGTTCCAAGATGTATTAATTCCCACAGTCGTTTGCTCCTGGTAGGCACCGATTGTGGAATGTGTGAGTCCTTGTGTGTGCCCGATTGTAGGAATTGTGGAATGTGTAATCTTACTGTGACTAGGCGAAAAAGGTCTCTCCCTTTCTTCCAGGAATTTATTAGCCTTACTGGTCTGGCCCAAAGGCCTAAATCACTGATTTGAGAGCAGTTTATGTAGGTCGAGAGGGTTCAGCCCCAGGTCAGGGAGGCCTTCAACGCTTGCCGTGTTGGTTGAGATAAGGCAGATGCACACACTGGATATAAGTGGCTTCTGGGTGTCTGGGTGTGGATTCCCTGGTTTTATGGCTCCCTGAGTGGAGACATTTTGGTCCCAGAGTTTCTTGTGGGTTCTCACTGGCTGGGAAGGCCCATTGTTTTATTTCTTCTGGTTATAATTGTGTGAATTATATGATGCTGCTTGTGCTCAAGGAGGCGTTACATATTTGTCCTGACAAGATTTAGCTTGCTTGATTAAGTGCTTAAAGTTAAAACTGCAGTTCATAACATTAAACTTGTGTGTCTGAAGATGATGAAATCGCCCAGTACAGCACATTTTTAATTGTGTAATCACCTGGCTAAGAATAGAATAAACCTTCTTCCAGCACAGTAAAGATTGATTTGGCGATGTTCCTCTTATCTTTCTAAAAATGCCTTAGTATATTGATGAGACTCAGATTCATTGCGTTGGACCAATGTTAATTAGACAGGAAATAAGTCTCTTCTGGCAGAGCCTAAACCGGCATAGCTAACCGTAAGACACACTGCATGTAGAAATCAGCCTCAAATGGTGATTGATATACTAAGCGAAGAGCCCTCTGCACTCTGATCAAGTGTAAATTTAAACAACGGTGAAGAAATCCACGTTGTGATTTTGTGTGCACTGCAGCGAAGAAATCCTGACCACATTTCTCATTATTAAATAGCACAAAGGATCCCTGAGATCTAAAAAGTTCTCTGTTCTCGTGATAACACTTGCAAATCCCCAGTGGCCGCTTTTAGAGTAAACTGGCTCGATTTCAAATTCACGTCTGAGTGGGAGCAGGTTGCAGTACCTCTGACTGAACACCAGAAGGGAGCGCCTCTTGAGAGCTAACTGGCCTGTAAAACCAACCCCCTTTTAACTCACTGTGTGTGGGCCACTGTACCTTGTGGGCCCCTTCTCTGTTAGGTCTATGCTATTTTCGTTTCTGCATTCCCTGTTCTCTGTCTCAACCTCTCTGTCCTTTCTGGTTATCTTACTCTAGGAGGATTAGTGCTCTCAATTTTTTTTTTTTTTTCAGTTTGTTTGTTTTATTATTCTTTTTGTTTTTATTGTCTGTTTTACATTTTTATTTCTACTCAATGCTTTATTTTTTAGTGTTATTAGTTTTTATTTTAATTATTAATTTTTTTATTATTATTATTTTTAATTTTTGTGTTTTATTATTATTTTTATTTTTGTATTTATTTTTCAATTTTTTTTTCCTTTCTCTTCTCTTCTTTTCAATTTTGTCATTTGTTATTTATCTTTTGGTTCTCCTCTTCATTTCTCCCAGTTGATAACACTCCTTCCACTTAAAGAATTCCTTACTGTGCATGCTTACTTAGTGTGAACTAAAAACTAAGCCAGTAAGATTTCAATTCTAGCTTTTGTTAGCCATTGGCAACTGCCTGTTCATAGGACTCTCCACAGATAGAGAAGGCTGCTTTGCTCCTTGCTCCCCTTCTCTATTGTTTTCCTTTAATTAGTTAAAATTTTTATTTGTTCTGCTTAGCTGTTGTTTGGTTGTGACATTTCATTCCAAACTCAACTAAAGGCATAAGCCTACGGGAACCAGCAAGGAAAAAAGCTAAACCCTGGAATTTTATGATTGGGCAATGGAAAGTAATGAGTAGATGACCCACTAGGCTACCACACCTGTCAAAATCTTCTTAATTCAGTTCTTGTCACAAGCACCCATCACCATTTGGCCCTTTCCCGGCCACTCTATGGCCAAAGACAATAAGTGTCTGGCCTGTAGTGAATTAATTAACTGTGCTATACCAGTTAGCCAAATTGATACTCACCCAGCGTGCCTAATTAAGTATGATTGTGACTAAGCTAATTTGCGTGGACTTGCATTGGCATCTGTGTTCTTCTCGTCAACAGTTTGCCATGTCCCGAACAAGCAGCCCCACTGCGCATTGGTATGACCTTGAGGTCTGGCCTGACTACCATAGCGACTACGTTCCTGCCCAAAGCAGCTACCGACCGGCAGCATTTAAACGAGGAGCAGGTGGGCTGAGTGAAGTAGACAGGCTGATGGCGCATGATCCCACCCAGACCTACAGCTACAAGGACTGGGCCAAGATCACATCGGAAGCCTCTCTCACAGCCTCCTCATCCAGGCATGGCGCCTTGAGAAGAACAACTTGCTCGACCTGGAGCAAACAGTAATGGCAGCTCCAGTTTTGTCGAAGAGGCCCGGGCAAGCCAGGCTATTCAAACCAGCCTGGTTAGAGCTATCCCCGAGGCCATGGATTCAACACGGAATGGATTCCGAGCTACAAGAGGAAGTTGAGAAACTCCAAAAAGCCCTGCAAGACCTTCAAACAGAGGCAGAGCAAAGAGGGCAGCTGGAGAGAAAAACCAGGGATGAACTGAACAAGAAAAATCCCAACAAGGTGAGCATTCTCCTGATCAATGCAGGGAGTGAACTGGAGGAAAGGCACGCTAAGCCCAAGGCCTCTGAGGGCCACCTGCTGATGGCCAGAACTGAAATCGAGGCCTTGAGTACGAGAAAAAGACTCTCTCAAAGATGAACTTGACACTGTTAGCCGAGGGTGAAATATTGCGTACTTGTTCCGCAGTGACTAAACAAGGGAAACACTCACCATGGAGTTTCCCATGACCAGTGATCCGAGGCCTCCTGGCCACAAGCTCCCAGCAGAAAGGGGGTGAAAGCCCACTGCTCAAAAAGTCACCAAGCAACAGTCAAGAACCCCGTCAGCCACAAGGGAGTTTGAAGCCTTTCCAGAGCATTCTTGCCACCAGTCATGGCATGGCTCACAAAGAACTGGACAAGCTGGCCAGGAACATTCCTATATTCACTCCAAACCCGAGCAGGAGACCCACGACATTCATGCCTATCTACAAGAACATAGACTATCTTTTACAGACTTTGAACAATGTGACTATGTGGGATAGATTATACTTGCTCAGGATTACGTCCAGTCGTGATGTGCGGAGCTTCTTAGATCGACAACCCAGAGACTGTCGGACTACCGACATTAGTCCTACCAAGAACTACGACAGGCACTGATTAAGGAGTACTCTGACCCTTGAATCTAGATCAAGGGATTATTTCAGCTATGGACTTAAAAACAGAACCAGCTCAGAAACCCC
>CM042557.1:4561006-4870883 GCA_023630585.1 Cranoglanis bouderius | reverse complement strand
CTAATAAATGCTTTCCTAATATATAATATAGAAAATATTGAAATACAAAAATACATTTCTCAATCATAGGTGCCAATATCAGTGTGCAGTGGGAGCTGTCCTCTCTGGCACAAGGAAAGCTGTGCAGAAAGGAAAACCATTCTGCTGCTTTGACTGCATACCATGTGCTGAAGGAGAGATCAGTAATATGACAGGTACTGAGACTTCTAAAAAGGGAAACAAACTAGTTTTTTTTTCTGTTGTGAATATTCAAGAAGATATGTTAATTCACAAAAAAGTCTAAACTGTGTCCAAGTTGTGTTTGGTTGTTTAAGAGACAAGTAAAGGAGAATGTGGATTTTTTTTTTTTTTTTTTTTTGTAACAGGATCAACTCCAGCTTCTATGTAGAACATTATTTGTATTATATAATGCTGATTACTTCCTCCATGTATCTAAACTTCAACTTGTTTGCCATTTATTTCTCTCTCACTCTGTGACGATTCCATTGAATGTAATCAATGCCAGCAAGATTACTGGTCAAATCCTTACAGAGATGATTGTATCAAGAAGGAAATTGAATATTTGTCCTATGAGGAATCTATGGGGATTTTGCTGACAGCTGTTTCTATTATTGGTGCATTTATGACAATAGCTTGCACATAGCAATCATATTATTTAGACATAAAAATACCCCAATAGTCAAGGCCAATAACTCTGAGCTGAGCTTCCTGCTGCTCTTCTCTCTGACTCTGTGTTTCCTTTGTTCACTTACTTTTATTGGTCAGCCATCTAGTTGGTTCTGTTGGCTTGCAGCTTTACACAGCATTTGGGATCACCTTCGTCCCTCTGCATTTCCTGTGTACTGGGAAAACAATAAGAGTGGTGTTAATGGCCTTCAGGGCTACACTTCCAGGCAGTAATGTAATGAAATGGTTTGGGCCTCCACAGCAAAAAGAATGAGTGTCATAATCTTTCCCACTCTAATACAAGTCCTTTATTTGTGCGCTTTGGTTGACAATATCCCTCCTTTCCCCTTTAAAGACCTAAAGAGCTACAAGGAAAAAATCATTCTAGAATGTAATTTGGGCTCAACTATCGGTTTCTGGGCTGTGCTGGGCTATATAGGTTTTTTGGCTGTTTTCTGCTTTTTTTGGCTTTCCTGGCACGTAAGTTACCTGATAATTTTAATGAAGCCAAATTTATCACATTTAGTATGCTAATATTCTGTGCAGTTTGGATCACCTTTATTCCAGCTTATGTTAGCTCTCCTGGAAAATTCACTGTATCTGTGAAGATATTTGCCATATTAGCATCAAGCTTTGGTTTGCTATTCTGTATATTTCTTCCAAAGTGTTACATAATAATATTGAAACCAGAGAAAATACTAAAAAGCAACTTATGGGCAAAGTGTAAGTTACATGAACTAGTAGCCTGTATGTGTGTGTGTATACGAATGTTTCTGTTGTAATATGAACCTGTATTTTGGCACTGATTACAACTCATATACAAAGTATGACTATTCTGTGTGCTTCCTTCTATGAAGGGAGAACCAGTGATGTCTCAGATTTTTTGAATATGACTGTCAAGATATAGTACAAACAAGCATTTGCTTGCATTCAGGAAAGTAATTCATATTATCAGTAACTATCACTAATATTTTGTTACTGGAATAGTTCTACCAGATTAAAGATATTTCAATGAGAATTTAACATGTAAAAGTGTGTTCTTTTTCAGTTATATTAGATTGTATTCCTTGGGGGTATGGTGGCTTAGTGGTTAGCACATTTGCTCTCACACCTCCAGCATTGGGGCTCAATTCCCACCACCACCCTGTGGTGTGCGATCTTCACAACCATCTCTGTGTGTGTGCAGATCAAGTTAAACCTTAGGAGTCGACAGAGGCGCCTGCAGGATCACTTGGATTTTTTTTTTCTTATAGCAAACAACAACGAGTTAAAATACTTTTAAGGATCATGGTGAAAAGAGAAAGACATCATTAGAAACTGTATAGGGCCTTACTTTTATTTGTGTCCACTCACAATAAAAACAAAATGTTATGTATTTGTAAAATACAGAAAACAACAGGATGCACCTTCCTCTGTAAACATCTCCGTGACCTTCTACCTGATGCCCATCAAAAAACTGAACATAAAACTCAGAGTACAATTGTTGCACAGACATGCTAAATATGTCTATAGAAAACTTGGAATGTCGACATTTAAATTAACCAATTCAAAACCAAAAAATATTCTCTGATTTATTTAATGTGCATGAAACTAACGATAGGTACAGTTTTTCTATCTCAGCTCATTAGTGCTGATCTAGACAACATCTGTCAGCTAAACGGGAGGTGAGTTGGATGCAAGTATGTGTATGTGGATAAGATCTGCAAAAATGATGGGTCTAAAAGAAACATCAATCTAAAGATGGGGTGTCTCATGTCCCTTGGTAGTAATGTGCAATGCACAGGGCAACCTTGTGTGAGAGCCAGAATAGAGGCCAGGCTGGGTGTCTGACCACAGTATCCAGAATCTTCAGGCACATGATGGAAAGGGCAGTGATGGACACATCTCTGGTGAATCCAGGGAAGTGAGTGAACCAGCAAGAGAGGGTTGGAATTCAAAGAAAGAGTGAGCAAGAATCAGTGAGTGTGGACCAGGGTGATGGAGGTTACGTTGGCAGGAGATGAAGTGGACAAAGATGAGAGTACTGTCAAAAATCATCTGCACCCATGGGGGCAGATCACTTTGGAGAAAGAAGAGGAGGAAACCCAAAGAGAACATGATGTCTGAAAGAGCTTGGAAACCTGTGAGGTGACTCCGCACAGAGTGAGAATGACCTGTCTTCAAGAAAGACAGGAAGAAAAAAAACAGCTCTCAAAGAGATATGTGACAACCTGAAAGGAAGAATTGTAACTTTGTGGGCAGCTCATACTGCCAGCACAGGGACAAAAGAAGGAAGGCAAAAGTGAGGGCAAGTTTCATAATAACTTATTAAAACTCATCAAGGACAAATGATTGGGAGAACTGAATGCAACAAAGTAGAAGGGCTGTGGAGATTACCTTGGTGAAGCTCTACAGTGATCCAAGGCAGCTATATGATATATGAAACATCCACCACATTTGGATGAGGGAGAGTCCTGTGGAAAGGGCATAAACAACATTTGTCAGGATAAGCCAGGGGTGTGGAAGATCGGGCCCCAGCATCCCAATGGGGGCTTCATACAGGGTGTACAAGTGTTGCGGACATCTGAGAACATGCAAGCTTTTGAAGTTGGTGCATGGAAAAAGGCCATCTTCCTAAGACCTGTCTATGTGCAGAGGGTTGCTTTATCCCTAAGGAAGATGACTCTAAACAAATCAAGCAGTTTTGAACCAACCTTGCTGCTAATTGTGGAAAGGAAAATCTTCTTTGGAATTCTTGGCAAAGCGGTGATGACATTCCTGTTAGCCAATGGTTATATTATCTCAGTCCAAAAAAGTCCTAGGATTGTCTGGCTGTATTGAACACACCAGTGTAATCACCACAATCATTGTGAGATGCAAAGCAGAACAAAGGTGACTTAGCAGTTGTATGGGCTCAAACCACACCAATGCCTTTGGCACAATACCTCCAAAAGTTGGTGGAGACCACAGAGAAAGCCTCTCTATCATATACAGTACCTGACACAAAGTTTTAGCAGCTTCTTTCAGGGCTTCTTTGACTGGTTTAAGATGCCTTTCACCTGTAGTAAATTGGTACGCACAAATGGCAGAGACTGAAATAGGAATTGTGTCTTGGGTACACAGTCTCAGGATCTCAGTTTTCTACAGCAATCTCTCTGGTCAAGTCAGTTGGAGAAACTGAGGTGGGAGACTCAGTACTCTTGCAAGTGGTACACAGCAGGCTCCAATCAGGGCTTTTAGTGAATGATTCCTGGACAATGACCGCCAAAAGGTCAGTCTGAGAGCGTTAGGCAGGTGGATTTTTGGGACATCTGGCAGAAATCAATAAAGAGGCTTGAATGGGAGTTTAAACCATCAAAATCAAGTCTAAAAAGAGGGTCTGCATTCAAGATTGGTTTTGATTCAAAATTGGTGAGTACTCATCCCCACTGCTCGGCAAAAATCCTTAAAAGAGCCTCGAAGTGGGGTGAGCTCAATGATGGGGAGAGTGTAATGAGATGATGATCCAGGCTGAATAAGATTACGCCTCTGGTACATTCAAGGCCTCAGGCCATCATCATGGGGGGTCCTTCTGTCCTTTGTCTGTGAAATGCCCCTTCCATGAAACAGCAGGAAAAGCTGCATTCTATGGGAAAAGGTATGGGCGCAGTCTCTGAACTACCAGGATGTGTGTGGAGAATAGTAGAGCACTGTCTTAAGTTCCTACTCAGTATATAAGGTTCTTCCAACACCAAAAAATTCCTCAGTAGGTGGGGACTGTAAGACAGTCCTGGCTGCACATTGTATGGGAGACACAGCCAGCCTGGAGCACATTCTTTTTCCAGCCAAATAAGCCTGACAGATGGATGTTTCAGTGGCAGCATGACACAATGCTGGCCCAGCTGCAGCTATTGCCATGCTGACAAGCAAGAAACAGGAACAAACAAAATCTTGATGTTAATGGACCATGTTTTGTCCATTTTCTGCAAGGAACAGGCTAAAAGGCAGTTAAGGAGCCACAGGAAGCACAGGGGTTCCAAACATGGTGGGTGACTGGAAAATACCAGGAGACATCAGAAGGCAGCTCAAATCCCCAGGGGAACTCAGTTAATGTCCAAATGGTCAGCTAACTTGGCAGAGAGAACGGAAAAAGGCACATGAGGGGAAAGCTCAGGAAACACCAGCCTCTGATGTTCAAGATTTAGCAGATGAGGTGGTAGGGCTGGGAATCTCTCAGTTGAGGTTGGGCAGCAGGAGTTTTCTCCAGTGCAATCACTCTGGGAGAGCTTTAGGAGTAAGATGTATAAAAGGTCCATAGATAAGCAGAAGTTGGTAGTGACATCAGTAAGCAGGCAGAAGGAGATGACCCCCATCATATTTTTGTTAGAGAGCCTTGGAGTAGATCTGCTGCCCTGCAAATTGAAATAAGCCTGTGTAAAGGTGTGGATTAGGCACTTTACAAGGATGTGCCCCAGTTCAGGTCCTGCTATAGTTGTATCAGGCACCACCCACAGGAACATAGAACCTGTGACAGACCAGAGACTCGGCTGGAGAGTTTATATCGCACAATTGGCTTGGGAACAACTGGGGATCCCCTTAGGAGAAGCTGGAATATGTGGTTGAGGATATAAAATACTGGTATGACCTTCTCAGTCAGCTGCAAGCACAAAACCCCAGTCTCACAGAAAGCACCTTCAGCAAATTCCAAATTTAAATCCAACGTGGCCATGTTTTTGAAGTAACCCAATGGTAATTTAGAAAAATCAATATGTTACAGTATCACCAGAATAATGCACAAAACCTTAACTAAGCCTTTAAGCCCCCTTTGACATCCACATACTCCAAACACACTTCCTAATAAAGTTTTCTGTGAATCCATACAACCAAGTCCTCTCTGTTGCAGCTGGTTTTTCCATAATCAATCTCCAATCTATTAGGATTGATTGGCATGTGGAGGCCATGTTGTTTGGCAAATTTCACTCATATTTTTAATAATTCTTGGAGGATTAGATTCCATTGAGTAAATTAGGACTAATTTTTCTCAGAATTTGAATGGGTGTGGCTAAATGGGCAGATCCAACAGGTGCATTTTAATGTGTTCAGTCAAAGAATTAGGAGGAAAATAAATCTTGAGATTACTAACATTATTTTTCTAAAAATAAAAAATAAATAAATAAGAATTTTCAAAAAGAATAGCGCTCCCTAAATGGAGGCAAGAAGGTACTTTGCAGCTGACTTACTAGCATCCCTTACATGAACCTAGCATTCAAGTTAAATGACCATAGATCAATGTCAACCCCTTAAATGCCTGGGTTGAAATCTGATCAGGCTAGTGACTGCCATGTTTTTTAAGTAATCAGGTCATCAAAGGTCCATCTTACAGATTTCAAGTTTCATGCCAATCCATGCAACGATCTTCGCATCATGAGTTAAAGCTAGTTTGAACAAAGTGCAGGGCTCATTGGCCCCTCATAAGAGGCCCGATTGGCATGTGATGGCCATATTGTTTACAAGTGTCAAACAAGTTTTTGATGGTTTCCAGTACTGTGTGTAGTTTGACACCTTCAAGTTTATGAAGAATCTGGCTTCATTGCCAGCAACAACCATATTATCAAGTTTTTTGATGATACTACAGCAGTAGGTCTCATCGTGCATGGGGTGATGAGAGCTCTAAGATAAGAGGGTGCTGTCTCCAGTTTTGGCTTACCGCCACCGCTTCCTGGCAGGTCTACTCTTTTGAGTGCCACCCGCCCTCTACAGATGACTCACAGAATGCAGCTGCATGACTTGTTTTCAACCTCCCTAAGTTCTCTTCACACACCACCCCGTTGCTGCACTCCCTTCACTGGCTTCCAGTAGCTGCATGCATCAGATCTCAAAACATTGATGCTTGCCTTACAAAGCCAAAAAAGTGGAACAGCACCCTTTTTATCTTAGAGCTCTCATCACCCTCTATCGCACTGCAAAACCACGCTTCCTTCCAGGTCAACAAGCACTGCTCGACTGGTCCCACCTCTCTCAGTCAGGATACAAGGTAGATCTTGCCTCACAACTTTTCTCTTCTGTTCTGGCACCAAGGTGGTGGAATGAATCTTCCAAATCAGTGTCAGAACAGCTGAGTCACTGGCTATCTTCTAAGATAGACATACCTCTTTCTTAAATACTTACCCCTTGATAGTTAGTGTTTTCTTCCCAAAAATATATTTAAAAAAAAAAAAAAAAAAAGTTTTACAACAACTCCTAACAGTTGCTCTCTTTTCAACAGGTTTGTGTTCAGTGTTCGCTGTAATCGTGACATTTAACCAGAAGTGAAATATTCATTGGACGGAGAATTTAAAGCACTCTTGTACGTAGCTCTGGATAAGGGCTGCCTGCTAAATGCTATAAATGTAAATGTAAATGTAGGTCTCATCAGTAAAAGTGATGAATCAGCATACAGGATGGAGGTGGAGAAGCTGTCAGTGTGGTGTAAGAATCACAACCTCTTGTGTTGACAAAATCAAGGATATCGTAATTAAATTCAGGAGGGCCTTGGCACACACACCAACATCACCTGCTGATCATTGATGACACTGCTATGGAGAAGGTCAGCAGCATTAAGTTCCTGGGGGTGTACCTGGCGAATGACCTGACCTCGACCATTCTCAAACACCACGGCCATTCTCATGCTGCATCTGCAGCTCCACCTCCTTTCAGAGACTAAAGTGGGCAAGTCTACTCCACTCTAGCCCTCACCTCTTTCTACAGGAGCACCAATGAGAACATGCTGACCTACTGCATCACTGCCTGGGTTCAGAAACTACAAATCTTGAATGGCAACAACTGAACAGGATAATGGTGACTGCAGGAAAGATCAACAGGTGCTCCTATCCCCTCTTTGCTGGTGATCTACAACCAGCATTGTATCCGCAGAGCCTGCAGCATCATTAAAGACTCATCCCGAACCTCCCACAGTTCAAGTTCAAGTTCAGTTTATTTGTATAGTGCTTTTAACAATGGACATTGTCCCAAAGCAGCTTTACAGAAGTATTTAAATTCAGGACATAGATTTTAAATTTATGAATTTATCCCCAAGGAAAAAACTCCCAGAAATGATATAAGGAAGAAACCTTGAGAGGAACCAGACTGTAATCTCACTGTAATCTCAATGATCTTTAGGCTGCACCATGTGGGCCATCCTCAGCAGCATCATGTGACTTCAATTGATGAGGTCTCCAACCAGAAGTAGGGCATCAGGATGGGTCGGGCAGGTCCAGAGAGCAGAAGGGTCGGGATCACTGCCATCTCAGGAGAATCATGTGAAGCTCGACAGAAGGAGAGAGAGAGGGAGAGAGATAGAGAGAGAGAGATCATTAGGTATGCTTATTGTCCCGCACTGGTTAAGGACAAACGATTTTTATGTAAGTGAAAGCAGGTACTCCGGCAAGACTAGCTTATGACAGGATAACTAAAAGGGAGAGCCAGAGGGTAACACAGACATGAGGGCTCCCTGGGGACAAGGCGGCCAGCCACCCCACCGCCAACAAACCTTGGTGGATGCCTGAAGGTGGGGAGGTGACAGCATCCAGACATCCCAGTTCACCACAACACACTATGCCCGTGGAGACCTCTAGATCTGCTCCTTTATCTAAGGAAAAAAGCTATTCACGAAAGGCTTGACTAAACAAATATGTTTTCAGCCTGGACTTAAACACTGAGACTGTGTCTGAGTCCCGAACACTAATTGGAAGGCTGTTCCATAACTGTGGGGCTTTGTAAGAGAAAGCTCTTCCCCTGCTGTAGCCTTTCACGATTCGAGGTACTGACAAATAGCCTGCGCCTTTTGATCAAGTAGGCGTGGCCGGATCATAAAAGACCAAAAGTTCACTTAGGTACTGTGGCGCAAAGCCATTTAGCGCTTTATAAGTCAATAATAGTATTTTATAATCAATGCGGAATTTCACTGGGAGCCAATGCAGTGTGGATAACATAGGGGTGATGTGGTCATATCTTCTAGTTCTAGTAAAGGACTCTTGCAGCTGCATTCTGAACTAACTGGAGTTTGTTTATGCTCCTACTGGAACATCCAGACAGTAAGGCATTACAATAATCCAACCTAGAGGTGACAAAAGCATGGACTGATTTTTCTGCATCATATAGTGACAATATATTTCTTATCTTAGCAATATTTCTGAGGTGAAAGAAGGCTATCCTAATAATATTATCTACATGGGCGTCAAAGGAAAGACTGGAGTCAATAATCACACCAAGGTCTTTACTGCTGCACATGATGAAACAGAAAGGCCATCCAGAGTTACTATGTAATCAGAAAACTTACTTCTAGCTGCATGTGGTCCTAGTATAAGTACTTCTGTCTTGTCAGAATTTAGTAAGAGGAAGTTAATGAGCATCCATTGTATAAGGTTCTTTACACATTCCTCGACTTTATTAAACTGGTGTCTGTCATCTGGCTTTGCTGGAACATACAACTGTGTGTCATCAGCATAACAGTGGAAGCTAATTCCATGTTTACAAATAATTTGACCCAGAGGTAAACATATATAAAGAAAAGAGCAGTGGGCCTAAAACAGAACTCTTGGCGGAACACCAAACTTTACCTCAGTATGCACAGAGAATTCACCATTTACATATACGAACTGATAAAGATCAGTCAAATAAGACCTGGAGCCAGTAGAGGGCCGTTCCCTTAATGCCAACAATGTTTTCTAGTCTACCAAGGAGAATAGTATGATCAATTGTATCAAAAGCTGCACTAAAGTCAAGCAGCACAAGCATGGAGACACAACCCTGATCAGAGGCCATCAGTAGGTCATTTACGACTTTTAACAGTGCTGTCTCTGTGCTATGATGAGGCCTAAATCCTGACTGATATATTTCATGAATGTTGTTCCTATTTAGGTATGAGCATAGCTGCTTTGCTACAACCTTTTCTAAGATCTTGGAGATAAAGGGGAGATTTGATATTGGCCTATAGCTGGACAATTGTCAGGGTCGAGATCAGATTTTTTTAATCAGGGGTTTGATAACTGCTAATTTAAATGATTTAGGTACATATCCAGTGCTAAGGGAAGAGTTGATTATTTTTAGAAGGAGTTTGATTATTTCTGGAGTAATCTGTTTGAAGAAACATGTAGGTAGGGGATCTAGTATACAAGTTGATGATTTTGAAGAAGAAATTAATGAAATTAGTTCGGTCTCTCTAAGAGGAGTAAAGCACTCTAATCGTTGATCTGATATTGCTATATTATTATCTACAGGGTTATTAAGACTGTCTGGTTTTAAATTAATAGTCTGAATTTCTTGTCTAATATTTTCAATTTTGCCAATAAAAAAACTCATGAAATCATCGCTGCTATATAATGATTGTGTGCCTGTTTCTGTGGCGGTTTTATTCCTAGTTAATTTTGCTATAGTATTAAATTAAAATCTAGGATTATTTTTGTTATCTTCAATTAAGGTATAGAGATAGACTGATCTAGCTGCATTAAGAGACTTCCTATAGTTCAGGAGGCTCTCCTTCCATGCTGTTTGAAATACTACCAATTTGGTTTTACGCCATTTACGTTCTAATTGTCGAGTGGTCTGTTTTAAGGTACGTGTGTGATCATTATACCAGGGTGCTAGCTTTTTCTCTCTAATTATTTTTCTTTTAAGTGGAGCTACCTTATCTAACATGTAGCGGAACATTGACTCTAAGCATTCAGTCGCCTGATCAAGTTCTATGGGATCAGACGGTGATCAGATCATAGTTGATCTCTCTGGGAGGTTACTGATAAAACTCTGTGCAGTAGCCGACGGAATGTATCGCTTGACAGAGTAGCGTGGCAAAGTGCATATATTATGATCAATGCGCAATTTACACGAGATGAGATAATGATCTGAGATAGCTTCAGACTGCGGAAGTGTGACTATATTTTCTGTATTTAATCCGTATGTTAGTATAATGTCAAGAGTGTGACCCCCATTATGAGTGGGCCTTAGTACATTCTGAATGCCCCCTACTGAATCTAAAATAGACACAACCGCTGTTCTCAGAGCATCTTCCAGGTTCTCAAAGTGAGTATTACAGTCACCAACAATTAATGCTTTGTCTAAAGAAACAACCAGGTTCTCTATAAAAACTGCGAATTCACCAAGAAATTCATAGTATGGCCCTGGGGTCTGTAAATAATAGTAAGTGGAATCGACTCAATAGACTTGTTTTTAGTGGTTACATATGTCATACTAGTATGTAGAACTCCTTTGAACAGTCTCCTCCTGCCATATGGTAATAAAGGTCTTACAAGACTTTCAGTTAATGAGATATTAAGCAAAATGTAAAATTTTGTGCTATTGTTCCACCACCAGGCTTATCTGGGTCCCTATGTGTGGCTGAGTAGAGGGGCGAATTTGGTGTTTCTATCCCCTTATGGTCTTTCCTCTCCATATGATTTTACTGGAGAATCATAATAATAATAATAATAAGAAGAAGAAGAAGAAGAAGAAGAAGAAGAAGAAGAAAAAAAGAAAAAGAAGAGGAAAAAGAAGAAGAAAAATCCTAACAAAAACGAATATGGTTCCAGCACCTTGTGTAATGATGTGTAATGAGAGAGGATTGAATTTCAGTAATGGTTAGATATTTACTCATGCTCAAAGAGAGATGATTAAATCTCAGTCTTGACAGAAACTATTCAATAACTCAAGAAGCACGGATCAGGTTTGTGCATTTTAGTCCATGGAAGTGAACAATACAGATTCATTCACTTTAGTGACTAATTTTTTGATGAAATGTGTGAAGTATGGTGAATAATATGAAGTCAACTTTATCACCATAATATTATCATTTCAAGAAACTTTCTAATCATTTTGCAATACTAAGGAATATTGTTTGACATTCTCATTATGAAAGCCTAGTGAAATGTACAGTACTGTGCAAAAGTTTTACTTTGTTATTGATTTCTTATTTTATGACTTCTACATTATCAAGTCAAAACCATTTTAGATTCCCAAACATTAGTGTTCTAGCACAAAATTAAATGTTACAGAAAATGTTTGTTTATCATTAAAGAAAGCAGCATATTACATAAGAGACCACTTTTTCAGACAAAAACACAATGAAAGCTGCTGGATTTTGCTGCAAAAATAAGAAGCAAGTGCAAAAGTCAAAGTCTCCAGAAGAACTGTGGCTGGTTTTTCAAGATGCTCAATAAAACTTAGCAGCTCATTTCCTTATAAAACTGCACAAATTGTACTGGAGACTACTATTTTTATTTTTTGTCACACCAAATATTGACTTTGTTTCATTTACTACTGTTTACGGCTCTTTACAGTATTTTTTATTTATGTACAAACATTTAATTTCATTATTTTGAAGGCATCTTTGCTCTACAGCATTTCTTTGCATGTGCCTAAAATTTTGCACAGTACTGTATATGCTGTAAAGTTTTTACAGGATCTCGTGGCCTCTTATTTAATGAAAGTCTGATTTTAGGCTCATTAATGTTAACAGCAATTACAAGAATTACAACTTAAAGAAGCAATCTATCACTTCTCATTTTACAAGATCAGTCTTACATTTCAAACACTGAGCTTCACTTTGCCAGCATTTTTATAGCCATGTTTGCCATTATTTTGCACATATGGGTCAGTTCAGTATGTGATGTGTGACTTGCTCAGACTGGTATTGATATCATGTACATTAAAAACATAATGTGAACAACATTTTTAAAATATCAGATATTGGCAGTAAATCAGAACTGAAGATGCAGGCTTGCAGTCTTACAAATATAGCCAAGTTTTTTCAGGTATGCAACAGTCTACTATCAGCAATTTTACTGATGAAATCTAAGACAAAATATATTAATCAATGGCCTTTTTTCCATGACAAAAAATAAACAATAAATAAATAATAATTCATGCCACAAAAAGGAATATATGACAAAATGCAATTATATTTTCTCCACAAATACAACCCCTGGCAAAAATTATGGAATCACCATGCTTGGAGGATGTTTTCCTTTAATAACCTTCCCATTTTGTTTACACAGCCCCAATTTGAAAAAAAAAAAAGTTGGGATGTTGGGTAAATTGTAAATAAAAACAGAATGCAATGATTTGCAAATCTAATAAACTCATATTGTATTATTGTATAGAACATAGGAAATATATCGAATGTTTAAACTGGAGGAAATTTACCATCTTTAGGAGAAAATAAGGTAATTTTTGAATTTGATGGCAGCAAAACGTCTCAAAAAAGTTGGGACATGGCCATGTTTACCACTGTGTAGCTGTCAGGTTATGTGGCGATAGGTGGATGCAAGTGCAGATAAAAAGTCTTTATAATTGGAACAGTCAGTTTATTAGGAACAGCAATCAAATCCAAAATGTGAGGCAGATATCGTGGTCATAAAACAGGAGTGGGTCAGGTGATCGGCAAACAACATAACTAGGCTAAACAAGAATCAGAACATGAGGCGGAAACAGGGATCAAAAATCATGAAAACAAAACGATGAACAATGGCTTGGTATGAGACAGAACACTAATGAAACTGTGCTAATACTTTGCGTGGACACAGACACACAAGTGGTTTAAATCAGAAACACAATAAGAGGTTAACACAAGACAGCTGAAACATATTAGGACACAACCAATGACAATACAGGGGTGGAGACAAGACATGAACCAAAATAAAACACACATGGAGAAGTAAACAGTGTCAATGTCACTGAGTGCGCTGCTCGCATGGCTCACTTCGGCGATCAGCGCTGAGGGGGAATCATAACAGAAGCATCCCCTCTTCTTTAACAACAGTCTGTATATGTCTGGGAACTGAGGAGACCAGTTGCTGCAGAATGTTGTCCCATTCATGTCTGATACAGAATTCTAGCTGCTCAACAGTCCTGGGTCTTCTTTGTCGTATATTTCGTTTCATGATGCGCCAAATGTTTTCAATTGGTGAAAGTTCTGGATTGCAGGCAGACCAGTTCAGCACCTGGACTCTTCTACTATGAAGCCATTCTGTTGTAATAGATGCAGTATGTGGTTTAGCATTGTCTTGCTAAATGCCTATGCAAGGCCTTCCCTGAAAAAGACATTGTCTGGATGGAAGCATATGTTGCTTTAAAACCTATATATACCTTTTCAGCATTGATGGTGCTCTTTCCAGATGTGCAAGCTGTCCATTCCACATTCACTAATGCACCCCATACCATCAGAGATGTAGGCTTTTGAACTGAGAGCTGATAAAAAGCTGGATGGTCCCTCTCCTCTTTAGTCCAGAGGACGCAAGGCGTCCATTGTTTCCAAAAAGAATTTCAAATTTTGATTCGTCTTACCACAGAACAGTTTTTCCATTTTGCCTCAGTCCATTTTAAATGACCTTTGGCCCAGAGAAGATGACGGCGCTTTCTGGATCATGTTCACATATGGCTTCTTTGCACGATAGAGCTATAACCTGCATTTGTGGATCCCATGGCAAACTATGCTCACAGGTAATAAGTTCTGGAGGTGTTTCTGAGCCCATACAGTGATTTCCATTACAGAATCATGCCTGTTTTTAATGCAGTGCCTCCCGAGGCCCCGAAGATCATGAGCATACAGTATTGATTTTCGCCCTTGTCCCTTGTGCACAGAGATTTCTCCAGATTCTCAGAATCTTTGATGATATTATGTACTGTAGATGATGAGATATTCAACGTATTTTTACATTGAGGAATATTATTCTGAAATTGTTCCACAATTTGTTGACACAGTTTTTCACAGATTGATGAACCTCTGCCCATCTTTACTTCTGAGAGAATCTTCCTCTTTAAGATGCTCTTTTTATACCCAGTCATGTTACTGACCTGATGCCAATTAACCTAATTAGTTGCAAAATCTTTCTCCAGCTGTTTCTTTTTAGTAACACTCTTTTCCAGCCTTTTGTTGGCCCTGTCACAACTTTTTTGAGATGTGTTGTGGCCATCAAATTCCAAGTTACCTTTTTCTTAAAATTGTACATTTCCTCAGTTTAAACATTGGAGATGTTTTCTATTTTCTATTGTGAATAACATATGGGTTTATGAGATTTGCAAATCATTGCATTCTGTTTCTATTTACATTTTATACAGTGTCCCAACTTTTTTGGAATTGGGGTTGAACTTGCACCAAATTTTAGACACAGCAGACTGGGAACAACCAACATCTTTTGCCATCATCTGAGTTGGATTTCCTTCTTGAAGGGTTTTATAACCCTTTCCATTGTTTCAACTGACAACTCTCTTGTTGCCCATTTTTCCTTTCTTCAAAGTCCAAGGTTAAGGTCTGTAACTACTCTCTTTTAACTGCAGACTAATTTGCATTTTTAGACTTGTGCTGGTATTTGTTTTAGAAATGCAAATTACAGTCCAATCGTTCAAAGCACTGATGAAGGTTAACTCTATTGGATGATAGTCATTAAAGCACAATGGAATGATTGTCATATTCTTGAATCAAGTGAGAACAACAGTTTGGGCTAAATGTTAAAAATGTTAGTGAATACCTCCGTTAGCTGATGGGCACTCTCCTTAAGTACTCGTCCTGGGATCTTATAAGGTCCCGCAGCTTTCCTGAGGTTGATCTTTAGGACAGTTCTTCTCACATCTATTGGGGTAAACAGATAGTGTCCGGTTGTCAAGTCTAGATGTTGTTTTTCTTCCTGTTGATGAACTTAGCACAAACTTCACCTACTCTTTTCTCCTTTTAAAGTGGTCAGATAGAGTATGAAGTGTATAAGGTGGGTGTTTATATTTTTGCACTTTGACATATTTGGCATGAATTGCTTATACTGTATATTTGTGTCTTCTCCCCCTGTTGCTCCCAGTTCATGGTGCCCTTCTCAGCAAGCTATGACACTATGAAAGCTGTTTCCGTGGAATTCTTAGGAAAACTGGCTGGATTATGGGTCATATAAGGGGAGCATTAGAAAAGGAATCTGCAGCATTACATAGGGTTATCATCAAACATTTCTGGTGTGAACAGGTGAGCAGGAAGATCTGAAGTACATACAGTGGGTATAGAAAAGAATCACCCCCATTAAAATAATCACATTTTGTTGTTTTTCAGCCTGAAATGAAGACAAACACAGTTTTTGTTTTATCCAGCTGTATTTATTCAGTGCAACTTATAACATCCAAGTGAAAGATATAACACCAACATGTCAGAAAATAAAAAAAAAATAAATAAAAAACAGAATCACTGAGTTGGAAAAAGGATCACCCCCTCCTAAAAATGACTTGTAAACTCAATAAGGTGTAGCTAATCACCTTCTCAATGGCACATAAAGCAATTTGACTTTCAACTGTGATCAGCTGTGGTCATTTTGATTAGCTCAGCATGAAAAGAGCTTTCCTGGAGCATTTTGTAGTGCAACTGAAGTAAACAATCAACTATGGGTGGCAAGGCACTGTCAAAAGATCTCCGGGATAAAGTTGTGGACAGGCACAAGTCAGGAGATGGATACAAAAAAATTCAAAGGCTTTATCAATGTCTAGAAGCACAGTGAAGTCTATTATTAAGAAGTGGAAGGTATTTGGTACAACACAGACACTCCCTGGATCAGGACGTCGCGCTCCAAACTGGATGAAAGAGCCAGGAGGAAACTGGTCAGAGAGGCTACCAAGAAGCCTACAGCAGCCCTGAAGCAGTTGCAGGAATTTATAACAAAGAGTGGTCATTGTGTGCATGTGACAACAATATCACAAATTCTCCACAAATGTGGCTTGTATGGGAGGGTTGCAAGAAAAAAGCCACCCACAACTGAGCTTTGCCAAAACGCACCTTGAAGATTCTGAGGCCACATGGAAAAAGGTGTTGAATTATTTGGCCTCAACACCAAACAATATGTCTGGTGGAAATCCAATACAAACCACCATCCAAATAACACCATGCCTACAGTAAAGCATGGAGGTGGTAATATCCTGTTATGCAGCACGGACTGGAGCATTTGTCAGGAGAGAGGGAAAATGGATGGGGCAAAATACCATCAAATTCTTTAGGAAAATCTGCTGCCCTCTGAGCCTTCTGTCTTCTCTGCCAGAAAGTTGTCAATGGGAAGAAGGTTTACCTTCCAACATGACAATGACCCAAAGCAAACGTTGAAGGAGAAAAGGGTGAATGTCCTTGCATGGCCTAGTCAGAGTCCAGACTTAAACCCCATTGAAAATCTGTGGAATGACTTAAAGACTGCAGTCTACAAATGGTCACCATCAAATTTAACTGAACTTGAGCAGTTCTGCAAAGAAGAGTGGGCAAATATAAATAATAAAATGTTGGGACATGGGTAATTTAGGATGTAATGTGACAAGTTGAAATAAGAAGGTGATGTGAAACAGGTGAGGCAATCATCTAATCATAGTATATAAGGATCCTCCAAAAAAGGCCTAGTCCTTCAAGAGCAAGGATGGGTAGAGATTGCATCAGCAAATAATAGAACACTTTGAGAACAGCATTCCCAAAAAGACAAATTGGTAGGAATTTGGGCAATGTACCTTCTACAGTGCACAATATCATTAAAAGATTCAAGGAATCCAGTCAACTGTTGGTGCGTAAAGGGTAAGGCTGAAAACCACTCCTGAATGCACGTGATCTCTGATCCCTCAGAAAAAACATCATGAGTCTGTAATGGATATCCTGACATGGGGTTGGGGAATACTTTGTTACACCTCCTTTTTTCCCACCAGTGTAATATTACCGTAGAGAATTTCCCATTCTATCTGTATAAATACCACTAAATCATTTCTAATCATCTAAATGAGACACCAGGGCTGGCAGATATTAACTATTCCCACTGTTCTGTAGCTGGACAAATAGATGGAGCCCATCTTTACTCTTTTACATATGGTAATGGCCATCATCAGTTTTTCTAAAGGTAATGGGACTACTTGTATACTGCAAGGAGAGACTGCATATCCACAGCTGTGGAAGAATGGTGATATCATTATTGGAGGAATTTTTCCCTTCCATAGTAATTGGGAGATCATAGACTTGTCTTATTTGTTCATGCCACCAAAAATGAAGTGTATTAGGTAAGAAATTTAGCATCTACCATTGATTAATGCTATTTAACAGTGCTACATCATTCACAATTAGACAGCAATGACAAATTTTCCTGTAAATAATGTGACTATATTTTTCTCTGATTGTTATAAATTAGTCTTGATTTCAGAGCCTTTCAGTATTCACAGTCCTTGATCTTTGTGATAGAAGAGATTAACAACAGTACCACTTTACTGCCTGGAATCTCACTGGGGTTCAAGATATTTGATACCTGCAGCTCATCAACAATAGGAGCGCAAGTTGCAATGACACTTGTTAATGGAAATGAGAACTCAGTCTTGGATGAGATCTGCATGAAGCCAGCCCAGGTGCAGGCCATAATCGGTGAGACATACTCTTCTGTGTCCATGGCTATTGCACAGAGTATTGGACCTTTCAGCATTCCCTTAGTAAGAATTTACACATTTAAAAAAAAAAAAAAAATTTAAAGGTATACAGTGTTGTGAATATGGAGATGTGGAGCTGGAATTTTATCCTGTAACTTATTTTAATTTTCTTGTGCCATTTTATTATTGGCAGTTATGAAATTTATGTCTGTAAATATAATTTTAGATCAGTCATTATTCCACCTGTGAGTGTTTCAGTGACAAGAGGAAATATCCATCATTTCTGCGCACTATTCCTAGTGATTATTATCAGAGCAGAGCACTTGCAGAGATGGTCAAGCACTTTGGCTGGACCTGGGTAGGAGCAATGAGAAGAGATGATGACTATGGTAACAGTGGGATGGCCGCATTTACTGAAGCCGCAGAACAGTTGGGCATCTGCTTAGAATATTCCCTTCCATTTTTTAGAACCTACTCACAAGAAAGAGTGCGAAGAATTGTTGAGCAAATCAAAAGCTCTACTTCTCGAGTAATTATTGGATTCCTTGACAACTGGGACTTGGAGAGTTTACTGCCAGTATTTTTTGAGCACAACATCACTGGATTTCAGTGGGTTGGAACTGAAGCCTGGATCTTTGATTCAGAACTGGCCACAATGGATGAACACCATATACTGCAGGGAGCTATAGGGCTAGCTATCCCCAAATCAAAGGTGACGGGTCTGCAG
This sequence comes from Cranoglanis bouderius, assembly GCA_023630585.1. NCBI lineage: Eukaryota > Metazoa > Chordata > Actinopteri > Siluriformes > Cranoglanididae > Cranoglanis > Cranoglanis bouderius. Next base: position 4,852,153 of record CM042557.1, on the reverse strand, counting down.
GACTTCATTTTAGATATACATCCACTGAAATCTGTAGGCAGTGCCATTTTTACTGAATTCTGGGAGGCTTTGTTTAGCTGTAAATATGCAGTCCAAAATGATTCAGAGGACATACCAGCTTGCACTGGTAACGAGAAGTTGTCTGAGGTGGAAAACACATTTACCGATATGACCCTGATGCCAATATTTAATAATGTGTATAAAGGAGTATATGCGATTGCTCATACCTTACATGAACTTCTTGGCTGCAAGCAAACATGTCCTACAAATAAACAGCCTGACCCTTTCACAGTGAGTTAGTATTACTGGCAGGACACTATTTTAACACTATTTTAACTATCCAAAATGCTTTAATATAAAATATTGTGCCTTATTGTGCACTCCCTTGTCACATTTTAATCTGCATTATTTCCATTTTGTTTTATTTATTCAGTTTCTACAACACCTTAAGAGAGTGCAATTCAAAACCAAAGAGGGTGAAGGTGTTTTTTTTTGACAAAAATGGTGACCCTGCAGCAAAGTATGAGATAATAAACTGGCATTTGAATAAAGAGAATCAGCATGAATTTGTCACTGTTGGACATTATGACTCATCTCAAACTGGTCATGATCATTTATTTGTAAATGTGACCTCTATTATCTGGGCACAAAATACAAATCAGGTGAGTATTAGAGAGAAAGTTTACACATTCTCAATAAAATCTTTCCTAATATTTAAAAGGTACTGAAAGTTTGCTGCTAAATAATCAGTTTAGGTTGTTAAATATGTTTCTTGACTATAGGTGCTAATATCTGTGTGCAGTGAGAGCTGTCCTCCTGGAACAAGGAAGGCTGTACAGAAAGGAAAGCCCATCTGCTGTTTTGACTGCATACCATGCGCTGAAGGAGAGATCAGTAATATGACAGGTACTAAAACTTATTCCTTCTATCACTTCATAATCTATAAGCTTTATGATTAATTAACTGACCAAGGGTTTATTTTTTTAGTAAGGTATATGTGGGTCTTGTAACACCAACAATTTTCTTCATCAATCTCATGTTGATTGTTATGTGCAGTATCTAACGTCTTTTCTGCTTCTTATTTCCTCTCTTATTTTGTGACAGATTCCATTAAATGTCAAGAATGCTATCAAGATTACTGGTCAAATCCTCTGAGAGATAAATGTGTGAAGAAGGAAATTGAATATTTGTCCTACAAAGAAACTATGGGAATTTTGCTAACAGCTGTTTCTATTATTGGTGTATTTATGACAATGGTAATCGCAATCATATTCTTTAGACATAAACATACCCCAATTGTCAAAGCCAACAACTCTGAGCTGAGCTTCCTACTGCTCTTCTCTCTGACTCTGTGTTTCCTTTGTTCACTTATTTTCATTGGTCAGCCCTCTGAGTGGTCCTGTATGCTGCGGCACACAGCGTTTGGGATCACCTTCGTCATCTGCATCTCCTGTGTACTGGGAAAAACTTTAGTGGTGTTAATGGCTTTTAGGGCTACACTTCCAGGGAGTAATGTCATGAAATGGTTTGGGCCTCCACAACAGAGACTCAGTGTTCTTTTTTTCACTCTCATACAGGTCCTTATTTGTGTGCTGTGGTTGACAATATCCCCTCCTTTCCCCTTTAGAAACCTAAAGAGCTACAAAGAAAAAATAATTCTAGAATATCATTTGGGATCAAACCTAGGTTTCTGGGTTGTGCTGGGTTATATAGGTTTTTTGGCTCTGTTATGTTTTCTTTTGGCTTTTCTGGCTCGGAAGTTGCCTGATAATTTTAATGAAGCCAAATTTATCACATTTAGTATGCTGATCTTCTGTGCAGTTTGGCTCACTTTTATTCCAGCTTATGTCAGTTCTCCTGGAAAATTCACTGTAGCTGTGGAGATATTTGCCATTTTAGCATCAAGCTTTGGCTTATTATTCTGTATATTTCTTCCAAAGTGCTACATAATAATACTAAAACCTGAGAACAATACTAAAAAGCAAATCATGGGCAAAATTATGTGAACTAGTACCCTTTTTTCTTTTAGTATGCCCTTTTATCCTTTTTAAAGCATGTGACCCATTAAAAATTAACCTCAGCTGTATAACATTTTAGACCATCAGCAATTTTTTTTCTTTTGTCAGACAAATTATGTAAGATGATTTTAAATTAAGTGTACTTTGCCAATTTTAAGTGTTAATACAAAGTATAAATACAAATATGCTAAGGCAGTAATATTATGACTGAGAATCAGCTGACGAATGTTTACTTAATTTTACAAATCTAATGACAAGGAACATTGTTATAACATAGAAGGTTCCAACTTTGCCTAAAGAGGACCCAAAACAAAAATGAACAACACCTACAAAAATTAACAACACCCCCCTCTGTTGTCACACCTGTATATTACAAAGACCATTTACATCACTGGCCACTGGATGCCCTGAGTCAACAGACAAAATCCATCAATCCATTAATTCTGGGGAGCTGATCACAACTTGATAATGACCACTGTGTTTGGGCCCTTAAACATTTTTATGGCTGCATTGTCTCTCACATCACATCACGTCTGGTGGGTAGTAACATGCTACATTTACTTTGTTACATTTACTTGAGTAACTTTTTGAAAAAAAAAAAAAAAAAAAACTTTTAACTGGTTTAACTGGCCATACTTATACTCTTACTGAAGTTAATTTTTAATCACAGAAATGTACTTTTACTTTGCTACAGTTGCGGGCGTTCCTCCGTCACTGATAAATGTTAATAAATATATGTAGTTTTAACAATTCGTTTATATCATGTATAATGTGGACACAAGAACCGCACGTTTATTTAGCGGCTCCATCCAGGAGAGTGTAGGAAGATGTATGCGCACACACACACACACACATACTAAACTCACTTTGTTGTGAGTTCAAATCCCAGCACCGCCAAGCTGCCACTGTTGGGCACTTGAGCAAGGCCCTTAACCCTCAACTGCTCCCCGGGCAAAAATGGCTGCCCACTGCTCCGGGTGTGTTCACGGTTTGTAGTGTGTGTGTTCATTACTCACAACTCCTAATGTGTGTGCACTAACTTGGATGGGTTAAATGCAGTGGACAAATTCCAAGTATGGGTTACCATACATTGGCCTTCACATGTCACTTTCACTTAAAACACACAAACACTCACTCTACACTCTCTACACACACTTTCTCCTCTGTTTTGTTCCATAGTCTGTTGTTTTGTTTTGTTTAAATGCACATGCTGACAAGTTTGTGTTGTTAACACGTTAAGACAGTCAACCTTTGGGAAAATGTTTGTTGTTTGGTGTGTGTGAGAAAAGAAAATGACAGGTTCTGTGTTATTGTACAGTTCTCCGTGTAGTCTGAGATATAGAATTTTCCCTTCATTTTAATCAGATCTGAAGTAACTAGTAACTTGCTACTTGAGCAGTCTTCTCATTTGATAATGTATTACTCTTACTCAAGTAATTATTAACATTATTACTGTTACTTGAGTAATTATTTTTATAAGTTTTATGTTTACTTTTTTTAGTTTTATGTGTACTTGAGTAAAATATTTGGCTACTCTACCCACCTCTGCATCTCACTTTGTACATGTTTAAATGTGAGGCAAGGAAGTACTGAAACTCAGTTAAAAGCTAAAAGCTCATTAAAGTGTTATACCCAGCATCACTTTAATATGTTCATTTTAAACCCAAAACATCTTCAGATACACTAAGCTTATTTTGTCAAGCTAATAAACTGTATTTGATTGTATGCAGTGGTAGCACATGCTTCTGACAGTTCAATGTGAACAATTTGTAAATATATTTACAAACTAATATTTTAAGTAAATATTTTTACTTTCTCATAGTGAGAAAGCACCTAAATGAAGCCCTGGGCTCAAATGAATGTCATCAGACAGATCAGCACAAAGATGTACTTTCACAGTGTGGGAATGAACACGCAAAACCCCAATTTTATTATTCTTAATTTATTTCAATCATATTGAACTGGAATTGTTTATAATCATTTTTCATGCATTTCACTGGAGTTAGTCTTTATTGCTGCCAGATATAACTGTTGTATCAACAAATGTGTCTGGTTTTCGAATTGTTCACTTTGTTGGCTGCAGTTGCAAGTAAAAGTTTTATTACAAAAGATAGGCAAACAATTCCAAATCATGAGGCAAAAAACAGTCAAACAATAGGTCACAAGATCGAGTGTGATTGAGTCCAGGTGTGCATGGTCAGTAGTCAGGAGAATGTGCATGTGACAATGGTTATGTCTCGATCAGCTCCCTTGCTCCCTAGGTCATGAATCTGTCTTGATCAGCTCCCTTGCTCCCTAGGTCATGAATCTGTCTCGATCAGCTCCCTTGCTCCCTAGGTCATGAATCTGTCTCGATCAGCTCCCTTGCTTCCTAGGTCATGAATCTAAAAAAGTATATAGTGTACACGAGTTTGGGCACTGGTAAGGACCCTGGCTCACTACACACTGGGACACTGATAACTCAATTTCCAGTGAGAAGATTACATACTCCCATTGTAAAACATCACCCACAATTAAAAACTTTAAACTATTTAACTTTTATGTCATATAAATTTGTTAGCTTAATTACAGGCATTTCTGTCATGGTACTTCAAGCAGGATCATACACTAGCTAGTGCAGTTTTAATTTATTATTTTTTTTAAATCACTTTTTTTTTAAACACTTAAGTCATTAGACTCAAACAAACTGTATATAGAACATCAAATAAAGTTAAAAATCACTAATGCAAGTAATAATTTGAGAGCTACAACAATGATAACAAGCTACTTACATTTGTAGATGGAAGTTGACTGAGTTTGTCCCCCATTTTTTTTCGAGCTGAGAAGCTTCAGCAAACTGCTTGCCTTAGTTTTGCTGAAGATTTCCACCTCAGATGGGTCCATCATCCAGCCTGACTCTGTAGAGAGCTTGTCAATGAGGGCTTGGTCAATGAAGTAACCATCAGCTCTGGAGTCTATCATTGTTGAAACAATGTAGAAATCTTCTGTGTGTCTTATCTTAACCTTAATGGAAAATATCTGAGAAGATAAGCAATGGATGGAACATTAGAGGAGTGAGAAAGTGGAGTCAGCTCACTCATGCAGGCCTGTAGGCCATTTCGTCACCATTTTAAATCAGTCCAACTATAGTGGTGTTGTCAGTGGATGGGGTGCAGTCATGGGTGAAAAGGATGTAAATGTTGCTGCCAATCATTACTATAAATGATTGTCATCTAAGTACACAGTGGCATATGCCTTGTGCTGGTGGATGATTCAGTCCATCAGTTGTTGAAATGTCTCTGGGGCTCCAAACAACCCAAACGGAATGGTGACAAACTTGGTGTAACCCAAACAGAGTGGAAAAGGCCATTTTATTTCATGAGATATTGGAGTCAAGGGAATCTGCCAGTACCTCTTGGTTAGATTCAGTGTCGAATAAAAGCCAGCTGTGCCTAACCGATTGAGCAGTTCATCATTGAGAGGCTTCAGATATGTGTCAAATTTAGACACTACATTGACTTTTCTAAATTCCACACAAAAATGGACCAAACCATTGGTCTTGGGCACTAAAACCACCAGGCTGCTCCAGTCACTGTGGGACTCTTCGATTACTCCCAGCCTTGAATTCATCCCGATCCACATTTTTTTTTGTGTTCAGGCAACTGGTTTCGGTGGTGATCTATGAGTATCCTAGCAACCTGTGCTCTCTGGGAAAGTGAGAGGTGGTCTCCACAGGGGACCGTGGTGAATTGGGCTGCACTTTTTAGATTTATCTCAGGTCCCAGCTACTCCCTCTCATGAACCACCATCACCAGAGCCACAGGAACTGGCTCTCCCCAAGGTTTCTGGAGACTGAGATGGTATATTTGAAGTGCATTGCATCTATCCATTCACCTGACCTCATAGTCGATTTCTCCAACTTGCTGTGTGACCTCAAAGAATCCTTGCCACTTTGTGAGTAATTTAGAGCTCAATGTGGGTAGTAAAATGAGTACTATATCTCCTGGTGCAAATTCCCTTAGCTGAGTACCTATGTAACGTATGACGGTGTCCAAACTGATCTCTGAATTAACCTAGACTGAACATAAAAAAAGTTTCACCACTCAGGTGACCGAGAGTAACCCCGAGAGGCCTCCTTTGACCAGATGCCCTTTGGAATGCAAAAGGCTCTTTGGAACCCACACAGGACTTACACCTGCAATAAAAGAAACCTTTCATGACTTAACAGGTGTGAACGTCTGGAAGACTTCACAATTAGGTTCATCAGCAGGGGTCCACCAAAACTCCGACCAAGGGCCTGTAGATCTCTGATCTAATCTCTGTTTACGACCACGTAGATTAACATCGGAGCCAACAGGTCTAGCAAGGAAAATGTCCTCCCTAAAGGTCACCCTGAGGTGACCAAAGACCGGTGGGACATTAGAAGAACACCAGCCCCCTCTTCTGGACATACACACACTCACACACACACAGTGAAAATGTCTCTTGAATGTAACATATAATCATATTTCTAGATAGTTATAATGTATTCACATATGCATGTGTTGTGTGTCTAGATAAGCTAACTATAGTGATTTTAGATAGTTTGAGCGAGAAGCTAATTTTAAGTTGTCTGTAACCATGTCTAATGATCCTTCACTGTCCAAGATATCATAATATCCTTGAAATTTGGTACCAAAATCATTGTCTCGTAATATGCCAATTAATGATGCATACTATAGGACGATGGGATGTATCATTCTATATTTTTCCATATTTCATCCTAATCCAAATTTAATACAAACCCCGCCTTGACATGCAGACCCCGTTTTGGGACAGACAAAGAAGTTCTCCCCCCCAGAACTTCCTCCTCTCTCTGGATTCGCCAGCAGCTCAGAGAGGCGTGTACGTTGGCATTATCCATAAAAGACCGCAACATGCCTTCATCTACACTTCTTTCTTTTTACTCCTTCCTTTTTACTTCTTCTTCTTACTCTTCTTCTTTTTAGCCTTCTTCTCTTTACCTACACTTTACCTACACTTTACTTCCTTACTTTACTTTCTCCTTTGTCTTTACTTTGACTTCACTTTTCTCTCTCTCTCTCGCGGACTTGCTCTCTTCCGCCTTCTTTTTCCGGTACTCCTCCGGACTCTCCTTTGTCTCGTTAAACCACATGGCAATTACCGTTTTCTTTCTTCTTTCTACTTTGGCGAGACCCAACTCTGTTCATCCCGACTCTACCGATGCGGAAGATTCAGCAAACTCCTCGCTAAATCTACGAACCAAGGACCCTCGTGAATGGCATAAAATTAATGCAAGTATAAATTTTAATTGATCTATAGAGGTGTCCTTTTAAGCCAGTGCCCCTGTTGAAGGTGAATTTCAATTCATTGCTGATTCTCGAGGTTGAACTGTTGTGTGTTCTGCCATTCTGTTATTTTCATCATTTTTCCTTTTGTTTACTTCACTTACCCTGTATATATGTATTATTTGTTTATACCTAGTTGTGTATATCAGTAGTTTTACGTAGTTATTAAAATCCATGATTATCCCGCTGGATCGTCTCTGTTTTTACTCATGGCAAGGTTCACTTTTAACGTTGCTCTTCGCTACGCGCTGTATTTCTGCTAACTTAGAATAAACTATGCTTCATGGCCAGAAGAATAATTTATTCTTTTAGAGTAATACGAAGACTGCCCTGGTAAGTTTGGCGGACAAACAGATCAAGCTGCTTCGCATTTAATTCTAACTCTAGACTACAGTAATTAATATAACATTCCCTTTCATGGTTGATTTATATCCATAACTAATCAGAACACGCTTCGATTAGAGCTATAGGTATATTTTACCCATTTGAGCTAGACTCGCTACATTTAATGGTGGAGATTGTGCAGGCATGTTTTAAAAACCTTGCCTCATGAGTGAATGTGCTTCAAATCCAACACGCATTTGTTCGTTTCATTCTTAAATCGGTATTTCGCACGCTCAGCGAGTGAGCGTCCCGAGCTCACTCCGCTGATAACTGAACAGCTCTAAGCTGATTTTCAGTTCAGTACGCTAACAGCGCTATATATTTGTAGTGAATCAGCTTTAAAATGAAAGAAAAGTGCACGCTTGGATTCAAAGCACCTTTTTAAAGGAGACAAGAGTTTTAAAGCGTGCCCGCATTATCTACTAGAATATGTAGTGAAAATTACCCGCATCTCTCCACCAAAATATGTAGTGGAAATTAGCTGTTTGGGTTAATTTGATATATTCTCCACCATTTTACGTAAGTAAAAATTAGTTGTTAAATTGAGCTATCTTTATTCTCCTCCAAAGATGTCAGAGAGATTAACAGATCAGCTCGAAAAGGGAAATTTGACCAATTTAGTATTACTGATCAACTATTCGTCCAGCGATAAGTTGAAACTAGTGTATTCATAAATTATGCATTAGATATTACTTCCGTGGCCACCAGCAATAATATCCTAAACATAGTGAAATATTATTTAAAGAGCATGTAGCAGAATCGCAATTCAAGGCAATAGACACTTGTAAGCAATAAGAACACGTATATTTAAGAACAGACAAGACTTTATTGAACTACTCTATGACACAGAAACTAATCTAACATATAAAACACACGCACACACGCACGCACGCACACACACACACACACACACACAAACGGGTGATGATGAAGAGTTAATGAAGTTCCGAGTCTCTAGCGTTGCATGCTATTTCACAGACCATGATCTGAATGAACCATCAACTTATTAAGTTATCTTCACTTCCTTCAGAAGGGCTCAACTTATTATAGACACCAGATTAGCTAGATTCTGGGGTATTGCGCTTGCCTTAGCTGTGTTGAAGGGATTTCCTCGTTATGTCGTGGTGTCGTCAGCGGTCTGGTCGGTGAGAGGAGTCTCGGAAGACCAATCGGAATGCTGAGTGGAATGAAGGCGGGAGGCTTGAAAGGCAGGCGGCGGCTCTCGCTCGGTCCCCAGGCCGAGGTAAACGTGATCTGATCTCCCCGACATTGATTGGCTCTGGAGACACTCCGCTGGCCCCGTCCTTCTAAGCGTGCCAAGAAGCAAGAGACACGAGAGAGAGCAAAGCAAGCGATGACCGCAAAACTTGTTTTCTAAGGATTTTAACACTTCCTGGGCTAGTCCAGCCCAGAGTGCTTCCTCCAATCAATATTGTCTTTGGGCGGGGTGTTAGCCAGATTCTCCACCTATTATGCTAATCAGCCCCTTGTCCATGTGGATGAGTGGATTATTAAACTTTGTCCTGAAACTTTGCATGTACATATCAGAACAATCTACACAAATTTCCTTACTCTCATGATTTAGGAAATCACTCAGTGAACACATACATACCAAACAACACATGTTTGACTATACTTAAAGTACATTACTAATATTTAAAACACAATGATCCTCCTAGGGCTACTACACTAATACATGATTAAATGGAATAATTAGTGGCAACTTAAAGGTGATACACATGAAGAAAATAGAACAGCACATGGTAGGAAATAGGTGATTGCAGTTGTTCCAAGATGTATTAATTCCCACAGTTCCTGGTAGGCGCCGATTGTGGAATGTGTGAGTCCTTGTGTGGAATTGTGGAATTGTGGAATGTGTAATCTTTGTGACTGAGCGAAAAGGTCTCTCCTTTCTTCCAGAATTTATTGGCCTTACTGGTCTGGCCCAAAAGGCCTAAATCACTGATTTGAGAGCAGTTTATGTGGTCGAGAGGGTTCAGCCCGGGGTCAGGGAGGCCTTCAACGCTTGCCGTGTTGGTTGAGATAAGGCAGATGCACACACTGGATTTAAGTGGCTTCTGGGTGTCTGGGTGTGGATTCCTGGTTTTATGGCTCCCTGAGTGGAGACATTTTGGTCCAGAGTTTCTTGTGGGTTCTCTGGCTGAGAAGGCCAATTGTTTTATTTCTTCTGGTTATAATTGTGTGAATTATATGATGCTGCTTGTGCTGAGGCGTTACATATTTGTCTGACAAATTTAGCCGCGGTTAAGTGCTTAAAGTTAAAACTGCAGTTCATAACATTAAACTTGTGTCTGAAGATGATGAAATCGCAGTACAGCACATTTTCATTCTGGTAAGAATGAATAAACCTTCTTCCAGCACAGTAAAAGATTGATTTGAGCGATGTTCCTCTTATCTTTCTAAAAGGCCTTATTATATTGATAGACTCGATTCATTGCATTGGACCAATGTTAATTCGACAGGAAATAAGTCTCTTCTGGCAGAGCTAAACCGGCATAGCTAACCGTAAGACACACTGCATGTAGAAATCAGCCTCAAACGGTGATTGATATATAAACGAAGAGCCCTCTGCACTCTGATCAAGTGTAAATTTAAACAACGGTGAAGAAATCCCGTTGTGATTTTGTGTGCATAGCAGCGAAGAAATCCTGACCACATTTCTTGTGCATAAATAGCACAAAAGGATCCCTGAGATCTAAAAAGTTCTCCGTTCTCGTGATAACACATGAAATCCCCATGAAGCCGCTTTTGAGTAAACTCGCTCCGATTTCAAATTCACGTCTGAGTTAGGGCAGGTTGCAGTACCTCTGACTGAACACCAGAGGGCCGCCCGCTTGAGGGCTAACTGCTGTAAAACCAACCCCCCCCTTTTAACTCACTATTGTGTGGGCCACTGCCGCCACCTTGTGGGCCTTCTCTGTTAGGTCTATGCTATTTTCGTTTCTGCATTCCCTGTTCTCTGTCTCAACCTCTCTGTCCTTTCTGGTTATCTTACTCTAGGAGGATTAGCGCTCTCAATTTATTATTTTTTTTTCGGTTTGTTTGTTTTATTATTCTTTTTGTTTTATTGTCTGTTTTACATTTTATTTCACTCAATGCTTTATTTTTAGTGTTATTAGTTTTTATTTTAATTATTTTTTTTTTTATTATTATTTTTTTTAATTTTTTTGTTTATTTTTATTTTTATTTTTATTTATTTTTTATTTTTTCATTTTTTTTACCTTCTCTTCTCTTCTTTCATTTTGTCATTTTATTTATATTTTGATTCTCCTTTCATTTCTCCCAGTTGATAACACTCTTCCACTTAAAGAATTCCTTACTGTGCATGCTTACTTAGTGTGAACTAAAACTAAGCCGAAGTAAGATTTCAATTCTAGCTTTTTTGTTAGCCATTGGCAACTGCCTATTCATAGGACTTCCACAGATAGAGAAGGCTTTCTCCTTACTCCCCTTCTCTTTGTTTTCCTTTAATTAGTTAAATTTTATTTGTTCTGCTTAGCTGTTGTTTGGTTGTGACTTGTTTCTTCAGGCTCAACTAAAGGCATAAGCCTACGGGAACCAGCAAGGAAAAAGCTAAACCCTAGATTTTATGACCCAGGCAGCCAGTGTCATTAGATGACCCACTAGGCTACCGCCTGTCAAAATCTTCTAATTCAGTTCTGTCACGCACCCACACCATTTGGCCCTTCCCGGCCACTTATGGCCAAAGACAATAAGTGTCTGGCCTACGTACCACTAACAGTTAGCCAAACTGATACTCACCACGTACCTAATTAAGTATGATTGTGACTAGCTAATTTGCATGGACTTGCATTGGCATCTGTGTTCTTCGCTCATCAACAGTTGCCATGTCCCGAGCAAGCAGCCCCACTGCCCATTGGTACGACCTTGAGACCTGGCTGACTAACATAACGACTACGTTCCTGCCCAAAGCAGCTACCGACCGGCAGCATTTAAGCAGGGAGCAGGTGGACGAGGAAGTAGACAGGCTGATGGCGCATGATCCCACCCAGACCTACAGCTACAAGGACTGGGCCAAGATCATCGGAAGCCTCTCTCACAACCTCCTCATCCAGGCATGGCGCAGCGAGAAGAGCAACATCGACCTGGAGCAAACAGTAATGACGCTCCAGTTTCAAGTCGAAGAGGCCCGGGCAAGCCAGGCCCACATTCAAACTAGCCTGGTTCGGCTATCCCCCGAGACCGCGGACCAGCACGGAACGGATTCCGAGCTACAAGAGGAAGTTGAGAAACTCCAAAAAGCCCTGCAAGACCTTCAAACAGAGGCAGAGCAAAGAGGGCAGCTGGAGAGAAAAACCAGGGATGAACTGAACAAGAAAATCCAACAAGGTGACATTCTCCTGATCAATGCAGGGAGTGAACTGGAGGAAAGGCACGCTAAGCCCAAGGCCTGCGAGAACCACCTGCTGATGGCCCGAACTGAAATCGAGGCCTTAGTACGAGAAAAAGACTCTCTCAAAGATGAACTTGACACTGTTCGCCGAGAATTGAAATATTTGTACTTGTTCCGCAGTGACTAAACAAGGGAAACACTCACCATGGAGTTTCCCATGACCAGTGATCCGAGGCCTCCTGGCCACGAGCTCCCAGCTTGAAAGGGGGGTGAAAGCCCACTGCTCAAAAAGTCACCAAGCAACAGTCAAGAACCCCCGTCAGCCACAAAGGGGTGGAAGCCTTTCCAGAGCATTCTTGCCACCAGTCATGGCATGGCTCACAAAGAACTGGACAAGCTGGCCAGGAACATTCCTATGTTCACTCCAAACCTGGCAGGAGACCACGACATTCATGCCTATCTACAAGACATAGACTTTCTTTTACAGACTTTGAATAATGTGACTATGTGGGATAGATTATACTTGCTCAGGATTACGTCCAGTCGTGATGTGCGGAGCTTCTTAGATCGACAACCAGAGACTGTCAGACTACCGACAGTAGTCCTACCAAGAACTACGACAGGCACTGATTAAGGAGTACTCTGACCTTGAATCAGATCAAGGGATTATTTCAGCTATGGAATTAAAACAGAACCAGCTCGAAACCCCACAGGCCTATTACCACAGACTCCGGTGGGCCTACTTGGGGGCACGGAACGAACCAGGAATGGAGGAGGACGTCAACTTCAGGACTCTGTTCCCCCGAAATCTGCATCCTACAGTGAACCATCACCTAGGAGTCCTAGCCTGCCCGCGCAGCATGTCCACTCAACAGCTGCAAGACCTGGCCCACAAGGCCTACACCAAGCAGAAGGCTGCCTCCGAAAAGACTGTGAAAAATACAACTATTTACACTAACTCTCTGATCACTGCTCAGAACTGGCCCTAGAGGGTGCACAAACACACTACAGTGACCGACCCTTTAACAGACAAAGAGGACCACCACCATAAACACCAAACACCAGACTGGATGCCCTGAAAAATTCCGGGACCAGCCACGACCAGCTAACAAACCAAAGGGCGGAGTCACATGGGAACCCCGCCGATGGCCTAGAAATGGCCGACCCTCATCGGCCCGGGAACCTAACCCAGACAAGCCTAAGTCCGAACCTTCACTAAAGGATGATGACACGGCTACGTCTGAGTATGCAGAGATCCTGAGAATGCTGAAGGAGATCATCCGGAATAAAGCTCGCAAGTTAAATGAGAAAGACAAGCCAGACTCCTTGTGACTAAGAGCCACTCCTGAAACCAACCTCTCTAGAGGGCCTCCGACTGAGCCAACAACACCGACTCCCGCTGATCAGCCACTAAAAACAGGACAAGCTAAGACATCACCAAGTGACAGTGTCACCCACTTACCTCCGCTAACGGTTGCACACCCAGAGCAAACTGACCCACTGCTTCACACTGCTGACCAAGACTCCAAGGTACCAGAAAGTGCTGTTTTAGTTGTCTGCCTCTCCAACGAATCACCTGAGACCAGCCCCAACTGCCTATCAGTCACTACACAAGCCCCGGTGCCAAGGCTCCTGTGAAATCTGATTGAAAAGGGAGTGGCCCGGAAACTCTACCTAGCTATTACGCTGGAACATGCAGTTAAACTGGAAGCCCTGGTGGACACGGGAGCAGACCTCACTCTGATGTCATCCAAACTCTTTGACAGACTCAGAGCTGAAACTAAGAGACAGAATCAGACTCACCCGCTTTCCCTGGGACCCCTGTCTGTCAACGATGACAACTGCAAAGGGGATCTGTGCATTGAACATGAAATGGAACAGTCGGTGCAAAACCCATTACTTCCTGGTCTTATCAGACCCACCACATGATGTTTACCTTGGAGCAGACATCCTGATTCGTCTTAGCGCCCATGTGGACTTTATAAATGAGGTGGTGTGGGCCCCAATGATCTCACAGCCCCCTGTTGTTCCTGTCAACCATGAAAACCTCATGTCAGGGCAGACCATTCCAGAAGTCTGCACCCTGGTCAGTGAACAGGGCACTGTAGTCCCAGCTTACACCAAAGGGTTCACTGTTCGGCTCAACCTACGATGTGGTCAAACATTAAACCACATGCTGGGCTTTTTCCAACCTTCAGCTGAATGCTTGGAACTGGGACTTACTTTGGAAGCCACAACCCTCACTGAAGTGTCATCCTGTGCAGTTTACATCATGTTCAACAACTGCACAGCAATGGACATTAGAATTAACAAGGCCTACCGCCTGGGGTGGCTAGTGAGCCACGACTTTCATGACTTTGAACTGAGTTTACCGATCATCGGGCCAATTCCATCTCCTATGGTCCCAGAAGGGAGCTCAGATGACACAGTGTTGACAGCCCCCTTCAAGCTTGTCTCCATCACTTCAGTCATGCCAATAACCACAGGAGTAGAATGCAGAACGGAGCTAACAAAGGACCAACACCGTGCAGTCTACACAGTCTCCAACCAGCCTGCCTGTGAGAGTGATGAGAATACTGACCCTCTGACTGCTAACAAGACAAGAGACACTAGCACAGAGGAGACCTATCCGGGATTTGAGACACAAGTCCAGCAAATTCTGAAGGATGCAGATGCCATACAAAACGATACAGACCGTCAAAAACTCAGACAGGTCTTGTACTAGTTTAAAGCATCATTTGCCAAAGACTCTCTGGACTGTGGCCTCATGGGCCTCTCTACGGTGCGCATCCCGATGCACCCAAATGCTCCTCCCACTTTCGTCAAGCAGTACAAGATTCCAATCGCCTCACACAAACCCGTGCAGGAGATTATCGCTTCCATGCTTGAGAAAGGTGTCATCCGCCCATGCAACAGCACCTATTCTGCTCCCATCTGGCCTGTCCTTAAGCCAAACGTGAAGTGTTGACCCACCATTGACTACAGGAAGCTGAACCAGCATGTTCCACTGTCACGATGGCCCATGACCCAGCTGGAGAAGGAAATACCCAGAATACAGGGAGCCACCATCTTCTCTGTGCTTGACGTGGCCTCAGGATTCTGGACTATACCTGTACATCCAGACGACAAACACAAGCTGGCCTTCCCTTTTGGCAACCGACAGTACACGTTCACAAGGTGCCCATTCGGCTATGCCAACTCACCAGCGGAGTTCAACATCTTCTTGAACAAAGCTTGCCCGGACGCCAGAATGAGAGGCAATCTCATCTACGTAGATGTTGTTCTCATGAAAAGCACAACGGTGGCTGACCACCTGAGAGAAATAGACTATGTATTGGACCAATTAACCACTGCCGGTGCCAAGATTGCCCTCCACAAAGGACAGTGGTGCCGAACCAAAGTCAACTATGTTGGCCTACTCATCGGATCACGGGGCATTGAACCTCAGACCAGCCGCATCCAGGCCATCCAGAACATCAAGCCTCCCACTAATGTCTCAGAGCTGCAGAGTTTTCTAGGCGTGTGCAACTACTCACGACAGTTCATCGAGAACTACTTGGACATTGCATGACCATTAACTACGCTTCTCAAAAAGGACTGCCCATTCGCCTGGACAGAGGCTCAAGTGAACGCCATGAAAGAACTTAAAGGACATTTGTGCACAGCTCCATGCCTGGCTTACCCTGATCCACAAAAAGAGTTTTATTTGGAAGCTGGATTCTCCAACCACTGTCTCAGTGTGGGTCTTTACCAAAAGCATGACCAGGACAAAAGAGTGGTTGCATATGCCAGCAAGACACTCCTTCCACCGGAGACTAAATCCTCAGACTATGAAAAGGCGCTGCTCTGCACTGTATGGGCCATACAGAGATTCTCCAACTACATCGGCGCACAAAAGGTCATCATAGAAACTTGCCACCAGCCTGTAATGTTTCTCAACAGCCAACGCATCCGAGATGGTGTGGTCACCAATTCACGCATAGCCATGTGGTTGATGGCCCTCCAGGGGTGCAATGTTGAGGCATGATATGCCCAGAATCACAAGTCTGAGCTGGGCAACGGCTTGGCTGCATGCCAAAACTGCTCTGATGACACACCTGCTGCAACACTGGACGCAGAGGGACCCCAGCAACAACAGCCAACCTGTCACAGGTACTTTGAGGAGAAGGTGTGCCAAGGGATGCCTACTGCCTACATCGATGGGTGTTCCTACAACCATGAAGGCACCTTAAAAGCTGGCGCAGGAGTGCTATGGCTAAACAACCACCCCTGTCCACCGCAACATTTCCAGTTGGGCCCTCAGTCATCACAACATGCTGAGGTAGCAGCCATCCTGATAACCCTTTAGATCACTGCGGCCTATAGCATCAGAGAACTCCTCATTTGCTCAGACTCTAACTATGTAAGACTCAGTTTTACATGCCATCTTTTGGGGTGGAAACAAAATGGGTTCAAGACAGCAAACAACAAGCCGGTCAAACACCAACACCTGTTCCAAGTGTGTGAGAACATCACAAAAACACATGACATGATCATCTATTGGAAAAAGGTGAAAGGACACTCAAAACAACCAGGCCTGGATAAAGACCTGAATGATCAAACTCATGCCCTTGCCAAAATGGGCGCACTACATGGAGACCTATGGTCACCTCCAGCTCAGCCACCCATCTTGAATGTGGCAGCAATAACTCACAGCAAGCGAACCCTTCCTGCAACACTACATGCCTCGCAGACACTTTCGCTGGCACCACAAATCTCTAACAATGACATAACTGATCTTCAAACCTCAGACACCTCCATCCAAGCTATTCTACACCACCTCTCTGACCCCTCCAACCACCCGATCACACCGTCTGACCTCACTGCTGCCCCATCCCTCAGACGGCTGCATGAGATCAAAGACATGCTGCGTGTGAAGGACAACATTCTGTGGTATGTCCCTGACGACCTCACAGTGCCAAGGTTCGTGGTGCCACAGGGCCAAAGGGGGGTCATGTTAATGTATGCCCATGATGCACGGCACCAGAGCCACTTACGACACACTGAAGCAAGTGGCATACTGGCCCGGTATGCAGCAAGACGTGGCAGAGTATGTCAGAGGGTGCCTGGTTTGTTGCCAATTGGAAGCTCCTGGGTGTACAGGTTCAACTACACATCAGCGAACGAATCGAACTGTGGTCAGCATGCTGAGAAAATATGTGTCTGCCAACCAAAAGGACTGGGATGTGAAACTTCCCCTGGTACTCATGGCCATCAGAGCCACCCCACAGGAATCAACTTGTGTGCCTCCCTTCAAACTGATGACTGGGCGGCAAATGACCCTACTGCTGCACCTGCTGTACCAACTGGGAGACTCCAACCTTGTCACAGCCTACACCACACACAAATACCTGGATGAGCTACACCGGCACCTAAGGACAACATTTGCTTTTGCCCAACAACAGCTGCAAAGGAGCGCTGAAGGCCAGAAAGCATATTATGACTGGAAAGCATCACACCAGGAACTGAATGTGGGTGATAAGGTCTGGTACTACAGCTTCACACAGCCACTCCAGACAGCCTCCAAACGACTGTCAAAGAAGCTGCTCCCCCACTGGACAGGACTGCACGAGATTGTGGACAAACTCTCCCGAGTTGCGTACAGAATCCAACTAAGGCGGGGACAGAAAGACCCAATTTTCAAATGGGTCCATCGAAATCAAATAAAGAGACATGTGGCCACTGGCAGGGAAAGGCAAGGGGGGGGCTAATATAAACTAACCCAGTCACAGTCCGCAGAGCAAGGAAACCGTCCTGACCAACCAGGGACATCAACCGCTGACCTACTACCTTTCTCTTTCTCTCTCCCTCTCTTTTCTACACTAGGATGCTGCTGTGGCTCACCATCCTATACCTCCAGACAACCGGAGGACAACCGCAACCAGAAATCGCTACACCGGGTCCAGCATCAGGCATTGGACTGCGGGAACAACCTGGACTCCTCATCATCAACTGCAGGACCCACACCAAGAAAGTGTATGTCCGACTCAACCCTCGCAACGTCTACCAGGTACACTACCCACACACCGTGGCACAATACAGCTGGGCAGGTGCCCGATGGACAGTGTATGCCCTCAATCACGCAGAGGCTGATGTCAAGTACATGCTCACCCAACTGGAAAAAATGACTGTCACCCAAGCAGAGCTAAGCGGACACAACCGCCATACTAAGCGGTTCTTGGGAGCTTTACTCGGAGCCGCTGCTGCTGTCAGAACCCTGTTCAACATCGGCATGTCTAGTGTCAATGCAGTGAGCCTAGCCACCATAAGGCGACACGTGGCCGAAATTCAAACTGAGATTCCACAGCTTAGAGAGCAGCTTGTGACCCAAAGTCAAACCCTACAGACCATTGGCAAATCATTGAAAGGCACTGTGGTTGTCCTCTATAATCACAGCGTCCTGCTGAACCAAACTATGAACTCAATGAAGCAGTTGTTTCTTCCAAATCTTCCAAAATGATTTTGCTCAAACTCAACTGGTCACGTCCCTCATGACAGACATGCTGTGAGATGTGAGCTCCTCCATTGACAGCTTGGCAATGGGTAGGATTCCAACGTACCTGGTACCCCTGAGCCACGTGCAATGGCCTCCGCTACTACTGGCCCAACCGACACTCTGCAAGCACATCTCGCTTACTCTCTGGGTAGCGCCATCCCCTTACACGTCGATCCCAAACAAGGTGAGGTGGCCTTCCTCCTGAATCTACCCGTCATCGAATCGAACAACATCTACAGTCTCAAAGACGTTGTCAATGTCAGGTTTTGGCTAAGCAACACCCACATTAAGATACACACCCCAGATGTGGTGGCCTACCATGACAGCAATACCCAGCTGTATCTGGCCCCAAACCTACGCATGTGTACTTTGATGAAAGATATTCACTATCTCTGTCCCAGCAAGCCTTTCCTCATGGATAACACCGAAGGGATCTGTGGATTGCAGCCGATGAGGGGCGACACCCGCTGCCCCACCGAGGCCAAGCCGCGCACCCAAGTCATCGAAACACAAGCCGAGATTGTGGGTAATCGGTGGCTGGTCAACACTCCCTCACGTACGGCCACCCTGACCTACGATCAGCATGACACCGCCGCCCATGTCAGCCTGCCCAAACAGAGCCTGTGGATTCAAGTACTGAAAGGTGCCATCCTCCACCTTGATGACCTGGCATTGTACCACCTCCCGAGTGAAGAGTACTGGTCAGAGCTGGAAATCCCGGCCTTCTTCAAGAACCACAACCTCACACTGGATCCAGAACTGGAACTGAGGATTGAGCAAGGGGGGACCCAGTTAATCGACCTCACTCCCCTCAATGCGACCCTACAAGCACTATCCTGTTTGCCCAGCCCGACCAGTTCAACAGTGGTTCAAGCCTGTACAGCCGCTGACATGGCGCTCTGCCTCTCTACGGCCATAGGCTACGCCCTGACGCTAGGCCTGGCCTTCACCCTGTTAAAACGGATCAACGCAACATGAGAATCCATAAGCAGGTGCGTGGCCACCCTTCCTCGAGGCTTCAAACGGAAACCACGGGGAGGGGAGACCCAAACAGAGGCTACACCCAACCTCATCGAGATGGAGCCTCAACCGGGGAATCAAAAGTGGAGGACAATTAGGAACCCACGTCAGTCTACCAGTTTGATACACTCACCACCCGATCGCCATGACGACTGTCGCCCAATGATGTCCACACTGGGACATTATTGTCCGAAAGGGGGGGCTATAACGTATGACGGTGTCCAAACTGATCTCTGAATTAACCTAGACTGAACATAAAAAAGTTTCACCACTCAGGTGACCGAGAGTAACCCCCAGAGGCCTCCTTTGACCAGATGCCCTTTGGAATGCAAAAGACTCTTTGGAACCCACACAGGACTTACACCTGCAATAAAAGAAACCTTTCATGACTTAAAGAGTGTGAACGTCTGGAAGACTTCACAATTAGGTTCATCAGCAGGGGTCAACCAAAACTCCGACCAAGGGCCTGTAAATCTCTTATCTAATCTCTGTTTACGACCTGTAACGAATCAATCATTACTAGCATTATTCTTTTCCACCAGAATAATATAATGGAGCAACTTTAAACATGAAACAAAACAGAAGCGCACGCTTGGATTCAACGCACCTTTTTAAAGGAGAGGAGTTTTAAAGCGTGCCCGCCTTATCTACCAGAATGTGTAGTAACTCGGATGAATCTGCAACGTTTAAAAATATTCTCCACCAGTTACAATTTATGTAACGAATTAAACGATGTTTAATACGTTTAAATGTATTCTCCAATTTATATAAGGAATTAGCTCGAAATATATCTATATATATAATCAATGCTTGTTGTGACCAGTTATAAATATACATCAGCCATGAAAGGGAATTCTTGTATGTGCACATATACATATAGATAATTAACTACAACGGATTATAATTAATTATGTTTATGTATGTGGTCTAGATCAGCTTTTAGGATTAGCTGTAGTCTAGTTTGGAATTATGAACTCTAAGAGGGAGTTTATCCTTCTGGCCACGAAGGAAATCTCCGTTTCCAGAGCGCGTAGCCGAGATCGTAGCGTTTAAGGGACTCATCACGTGAACAAAAACAGAGAAAATCAAGCGTGAGATAATAGATTTTAGATAATAGATAATAGATAATAGATTTCAACACACACGCCTCTTTGGGCTATGGGCCAATCCGGAAGTTGGATTTGTTGGCGGGATGAACGCTCTTTGTCTGGTCTCAGACCCGAATTTGCATGTCCAAAGAGGAGCCGGTTTATACCGTATTATATATGAAATTAAGAGAAAGCATGAAATAATGTATCCCATTGCAATATGATATGCATAATCAATCAGGGTATCGCAAAACGATTAACCACATACCAAATTCGATGGACTTGTAACGAATATTACAAGTATAACATGGTTACAGACATTTAAAATAATATCCTAAGTTAAGACCATCTAAAATCATTAAGGTTAGGTCACATAAACACACAATATATGTAAACAAGATAACATCACACTATTTAGGCATCGAATAATTACATATAATTACTTGTTACATTCGAGAGAGATTTTTCCATTGTGTGTGTAAGGTAAGCTCGTGTGTGTGTGTTTTTGTGTGCGCGCGCGTGTAGATAGCTTGTGTGTGTGTGTGTGTGTGTGTGTGTGTGTGTGTGTGTGTGTGTGTGTACGAAGGGGGGAAGGTTGGTCGTTAGCATTCCAAAGGTATCTGGTCGAACTGGGGCCAGAGTGGTCATTAAACAGATAGGGATTTACAGCTCAAAAGAAAAAAAGAAACTTCTGTGCTAAGCCCAGGTTGATTCAGAAATCAGTTTGATACTGTCAGACGTTACAGTACCTCTGTTATACAGCTGGGATTGACGTTCTTGTGCCTGTAGCAAATTCTCCTGTGTTAATTGCCTCAATGTGTGGAGTTTTGCTCTCAGGTCAAGAACATACTGAATTTCATTTTTGCTGTTTTCTTTTATGACATCTAAGACATCACAGGGTTTCAAATAATTAGAATGGGGAAAACCCTGTGGAGGCTTGCGGGGCTCAATCCATTTATCCCAATTCTGCTCTTCATCATGAGCAATCTTCTGAAACATATTTTTGAGTGTTTTATTAATCTGCCGATCCATCTATCATCTCCAGTTCCACTCTACCCTCACTCTTGAACAAGACCTTGAGATACTTAAACTCCTCTGCTTGAGGCAGTATCTAATTCCCGACCTGAAGGAAACAACTCACCCTTTTCCGGCCAAGAACCATGAATGCATGTAGCCACAAGCCAACCTGGGTGCGAGCATGGCAGACTCAAACATGGCCAATACAGAATGCCACAGCAAAGAAATCGTGCACAAAGCAGCAAAGTACAGAAGACCTAAGCAGCCATGGATTATTATTGTTCCTTTCTTTCTTGTTTTCTCCTGTTCGAAACTTAATTTTCTTGTGATCTCCACACAACCAAAAGTTGTTTATTTGTGATCTGTACATCACAAAAAGATGTTTTATCGTGACATAATTTTGTCATGAGAAAACGCCTTGTGAATTTCACTGGTGTTGCGTCATCGCCACTGCCATCAAATTTAATAATTGCCCACTGTAGAGATCGACTTTATCTCCGCATTAAGAGAGAGGGGTGTCCCCTTCTCAAGTGTCAGACATTAATGTGAAAGTTGTCAATCACTGACAGACAGAGCTATTTCAGCTTGAGTGAGTCCCTGATCAAAGTAAAAACGAATTTGTTCATACGTGATGCTGTGGGATTGTGCTAGGCTTTTGCTGCCTCCAGAACAATAAATGCCTATTATGTCAAGTACACAAAAAATTCAATCATGATCACAAGAAAACAACTTCTGTAAAAACACATGAAACTACAAAAGTAGACTTTTTATATGAAGTGCAGTGAACAGAGAATACAATTTTACATACACCTAGCCTAAAGACATTCAAATTGAAATTTTCTCCATACATTTCATGTTTCCATACATTTCTTTTGCCAAGTCAATTAGGGTATCTTTTTGTTCAAATCAGATGTTGTTTTAAACCAACTGATTAGAGACGGATTTATTTCAGCTTTAAACCATTCTGTTAGAATTCCAGTGGGTCAGTTTTACATACTACACAAAATTGAATGTACTTTCATTCAGAACAGTCTGAAAGATTGGCCAATTGGCCAGTTGTAACTAGGAGTTAATTGGGAGTGCACCTGTGGCTGTAACAGGGCCTACTTTTAGAGGCAGTGCCTTTTTGCCCTTGATGTCTTCCAAGCAACTCAGCCAAGACCTCAGAAAAAAAAATGGTGGACCTCCATATGTCTGCTTCCTCCTTATAATAATAAAAATAAAAATAAAAATAAAAATAATAATAATAATAATAATAATAATAATAATAATAATAATAATAATAATAATAATAATAATAATAATAATAATATAGGCCCCAGGCTCCCCCGTGACCCTGTGTAGGATAAGGGATATGAAAAATGATGGATGGATAGCTATTTATGTTCAGTGTTTATAGCCATAACATGATTACATAATTATAATGACATTATCTACTGTCTCAGTGCTAACTGTATCTTCATCCTCAGACAACAGTGACTCAATTTCAGACATATGTCTGTCTTCCTCTAATGTTGTGTATGCTAAATAAAAACATTTAAATGGACAATTTACGTAATGTCAAAAACATTTTTTTGTATTTTGTAAAAATTCACTTTTTACAATGTAAATGGCTTTGTTAAAACTATAAAATTCTACATTTATGCAAATGTCAATGCACACCAGTTAAAACATAATGTCCACTAACTTTACAAAAAAAAAACAAAAAAAAAAAAACTTTTTTTCAGAAGTCTTCAGTATTTACAAGATTAAATAATTATTTCTGACAATCGTTAGTTTCACACACATATATTATAACATTTTTGGAGTTTTAGAACAACATAAAAAATAAATAAATAAAATAAAAAAAAAAACACGTATAGAGATGTTATTAAAAGTCCCTACTCTTTTGTTTATACTGTGTTTTACATCTGCCATGATTCTCTTCAGAATGGTGAAACTTTTCCATGTGACACTCATTAGGGAAAAGTTTTTTCTCTGATAGGTTCGTCAGTGGTAAACAACCAACCAGTGGATGTTGCCTTAATTTAGGCATTAAAAATCCTTCAATAATGTTCTGTCCATTACAATGGACACAGGGTCTAGGTTAAAGTAATAGGCTAAACAAAGCCTTGAGTCCTCCTTTAGGAATAGTGATGCTCATATATGAGTCACACCCCCTTTGACTGTCGCCATCTAACATATCACTTTTCCAATGAGAATTTGCCTTACTATTTTGTATAAATGCAGCAAATCCTTTTTTCTTACTGCACATCTAACTGAAATAAACCATATTGAGTATGCTCTTAAGAATTATATTGCTGGATAGATAAATGGAGACAGTCTTTCCCCTGTTGCATGTGGTAATGGCCATTCTTAATTTTTCAAGAGCTAATGCAACTACTTGTTACCTACAAGGATGGCCAGTATATCCACAGCTGTGGAATGATGGTGATATCATAGTTGGTGGTATTTTCCCCTTGCATAGTCATTGGGAGATCACAGATTCATCCTATTCGGTCATTCCACCTCCACTGAAGTGCATAAGGTAAGCAGCATGAGGAACGATATATTTAAGAAATTGGTCAAACATGTATTACACAAGTTATGACTCCAAAATAACAACTCAGTGATTGAACCCATTAAGATGATTTATATTAAACCAATATCATTGTATTTTTTTTTCTTGATTTTTTACCAGTCTTTATTTCACAGCATTGTAGTCTTCACTGACCCTGATCTTTGCAATAGAGGAGATCAACAACAGTTCATCATTACTGCCTGGAATCACATTGGGATATAAGGTATATGACACATGTAGTTCTGCAACAATGGGGGTTAAAATGGCTATGGGACTTGTAAATGGACATGAGAACTTAATCTCGGATGAGCCTTGTACAAAACCAGCACAGGTGCAAGCTATAATAGGCGAGGCATACTCAACAGTGTCTATGGCTGTCGCAAAGAGTATAGGACCTTTCAGCAGTCCTCTAGTAAGAAATTATTTATTAACAATTAATTTTATTAGAACAACATTCAAATAATAAAAATAAAGGACAAAATGTATTTTACTCACAGTTAATTTTATGCACCATTTCAGATCAGTTACTTTTCCACTTGTGAGTGTCTCAGTGATAAGAGGAAATACCCCTCATTTCTACGCACTATCCCTAGTGACTACTTCCAGAGCAGAGCCCTGGCAGAAATGGTCAGTTATTTTGGCTGGACCTGGGTGGGAGCAATAAGAAGAGATGATGACTATGGTAACAGTGGGATGGCTGCATTTACTGAAGTTGCAAAGCAATTGGGCATATGCTTAGAATATTCCCTTCAGTTTTCTAAAACCTACTCACAAGAAAGAGTGCTGCGAATTGTTGAGCAGGTCAAAAGTGCCACATCTCGAGTGATTCTGGGATTTCTTGGCACTCGGGAGCTGGAGGTCTTGCTCCATGTTTTTTTTGAGCACAACATCACCGGATTCCAGTGGGTAGGAACTGAAGGCTGGATCTCTGATTCAGAATTGGCCACACTAGATAAGAACCACATACTACAAGGAGCCATCGGACTAGCCATTCTCAAAACAAAGGTCACAGGTCTAAAAAACTTCTTTGAAGATATAAGACCACTGAAATCTTCAGGTAGTGTTATTTTTAAAGAATTCTGGGAGACTCTCTTTAAGTGTAAATATACAGTGCAGAATAATTCAGAGGACATATCAGTGTGCACAGGAGAAGAGAAATTGTCTGAGATGGAAAACATCTTCAGTGACATTTCCTTGATGCCTATTTTCAGTAATGTTCATAAAGGAGTGTATGCTATTGCCCATGCCCTGCACAACTTTCTTGGGTGCAAACAAACATGTCCTACAAAGAATCAACCTGATCCTCTCACAGTGAGTCAGCAGTATTTCAAATTCCTATTTTTGCACTTAGGCCTCAGAGCTTTGATATATACATGTAGCAGTAAGCGGGCAGAATATTGTACTGTTGTTAATAAAAGAACCAAGTTAAGCAACCTAATGTTAATTAAAATATAGACTGTGCTATGTCAACAGTTTCTACAACATCTTAAAAGGGTGCATTTTAAAAGCAAAGAAGGTGAAGAAATTTATTTTGATGAAAATGGTGACCCTCCTGCAAAATATGAAATAATAAACTGGCAAGTAAATGCAGAATACCAACAAGAATTTGTGACTGTTGGACTTTATGACCTCTCTGTCTCCTTGCGTGAGCATCTAATAATAAATATGACAAATATTGTGTGGGCACAGAATGACACTCAGGTGAGTAAAAGGTAGAACACTGTAAATTGGCCACAATTAAATGAGTGAGCACTTACAATGTGTATTTGAAAGTTAGAAGTTAAATATATCATAATATGTATTTTAAGATTATTAAATGTTCTTCTTTATCATAGGTGCCAAAATCTGTCTGCAGTGACAGTTGTCCCCCTGGCACAAGGTAGGCTGTACAGAAAGGAAAGCCTATCTGTTGCTTTGACTGCATACCATGTGCTGAGGGAGAGATCAGTAACATGACAGGTACAAAGACTCCCAAAAGGGAAACAAATATGAAGTGGATTTTTATTGCTGCTGTCACTTCATTTTAATTCCTTATTACAATAACTGCTGCAGAAGTAACAATAATATATTGCTTTCTGCTGATTTATTTTCTTTCTTTACAGATTCTATTGCCTGTGAGAAATGTCAGCAAGATTACTGGTCAAATCCTCAGAGAGATGAATGTCTAAAGAAAGAAATTGAATATTTTTATTCAATATTTTATTCAATATTTTTAAATTGAATAATTGAGGAAACTATGGGGATTTTGCTAACAGCTGCTTCTATTATTGGTTCATTGATGACAATGGTAATAACAATAATATTATTTAAATATAGAAATACCCCAATAGTGAAAGCCAACAACTCTGAACTGAGCTTCCTGCTGCTCTTCTCGCTAGCTCTGTGTTTTCTTTGTTCACTTACATTCATTGGTCAGACTTCTGATTGGTCCTGTATGCTACGCCACACAGCATTTGGGATCACATTTGTCCTCTGCATCTCTTGTGTCCTGGGAAAGACAGTAGTGGTGTTAATGGCCTTCGGGGCTACACTTCCAGGCAGTAATGTCATGAAATGGTTTGGGCCTCCACAGCAAAGACTTAGTGTTATTGCAATCACTCTCATACAGGTGCTTATTTGTGTTCTTTGGTTGACAATATCCCCTCCTTTCCCATTCAAAAATCTAAAGCGCTCCAAGGAAAAGATCATTCTAGAATGCCATTTGGGCTCCGCTATAGGTTTCTGGGCTGTGCTAGGTTATATAAGACTTTTAGCACTGTTATGTTTTATTTTGGCTTTTCTTGCTCGGAAGTTGCCTGACAACTTTAATGAAGCTAAATTCATCACATTCAGTATGCTCATATTCTGTGCAGTATGGATAACCTTTATTCCTGCTTATGTCAGCTCTCCTGGAAAATTCACTGTAGCTGTGGAAATATTTGCCATTTTAGCATCAAGCTTCGGTTTGCTATTTTGCATTTTTTTCCCAAAATGTTATATTATCATATTAAAACCAGAAAAGAATAATAAGAAACAACTTATGGGTAAAATGCCAGATAGTTGAGCGAGTACTATAAGTATTCACCTACAGTGGATATAAAAAGTCTACACACGTCTGTTAAAATGGTAGGTTTTTGTGAAGTAAAAGAATGAAACATGTCAAGATAAATCATGTGAGATTCCCTATAGCCTAGACATGAAAAATGTTTCCGTAGGTCTATTGGCAGTCTCCCTGGTACCCCATTTTCTCCACTTGTTGATGATGGCCTTCACAGTGTTCCATGGTAAATTGAAAGTTTTGTAAATTCTTTTATACCCATCTCCTGATTGATACCTTTTGACAAGTAAGGCCCCATACATGCTTTGTAAGCTCTTTGCGGACCACGGATTCACCGGGCAGATGAAATCAATAAGATATCAAATAAATGTGTGGGTGTGAAGACTTTTTATATCTAGTGTACATTTGAGGGGGAAAATAAATAAATAAATTATATATATATATATATATATATATATATATATATATATATATATATATATATATATATATATATATATATATATATATATATATATATATATATAATATACAGTACTGTGCAAAAGTTTTAGGCACATGCAAAGAAATGCTGTAGAGCAAAGATGCCTTCAAAGTAATGAAATTATATACATTAAATGAAACGAAGTCAATATTTGGTGTGACAAAATAATAAAAAATATTTGTGCAGTTTTATAAGGAAATTAGCTGGTAAGTTTTATTGAGCATCTTGCAGATCCCGTCACAGTTCTTCTGGAGACTTTGACTGTCGCACTTGCTTCTAATTTTTGCAGCAAAACCCAACAGCCTTCATTGTGTTTTTTTGTCTGAAAAGTGATCTCTTATGTAATATGCTGCTTTCTTTAATGACATACATTTTTCTGTAACATTTAATTTTGTGCTAGAAAACTAATGTTCGGGAATCTAAAATGTTTTTTGTACTGATTTGATAATGTAGAAGTCATACAATAAAAACTCTATAACAAAGTTTGTACTAAAAAAATAGGGTGCCTAAAAACTTTTGCACAGAACTGTATATATAAATGTGAATAAAACGTAAAATAAAATGTTGGATTTACTTTAAAAAGCTCTGTCAATTGGTTCCACACAACTTTGGTGAGTGAGTCCTACAATTCAATTATATGTACTAGAAATTCAAGCAAATAGGACAAATGGTATTTGAATAGATGCAAACCATTTGTACTTATACAAATGGTATATTTATATTTGTACTTGACATATACATCATACATTTTGAATGATGTATATGTCCCTTTTACTTGATAATGTTATGCTGAACTAAAGGAAATGTTGATTTAATTTGATCTACAAAACTGCCACCAGTACCAGTAAATATAAACTGAAACGATTTTCAAAAGTTACAATTATTATAGTGAATATTTATTTGTTCAAGGTGTTATAATGTCACATACACCACTTTTTCCATTTTTCCATTAACTTAAAATAAATTCACGTCAAATTCATTTAAAATCAGTTTCTCTCTTAAAAAAATAAAAAATCCTGCTGACCAATAAGTTAAGAAAAAAATAAGTTGTTTTTTTTTTTGCAATTTTTTTTTCTTCCAAAACAACAAAAACTAAATCAGTTAAAATAGGAGTGTGTGTAAAGGAGACAAGCAGTATGCGCCAAATGCTTTATTTTCCTTTTTTAACTTTTTGAGCCTTCAGAATCTTCAAGAGTAATATATATAGTTTTCAGCTGTCCGTGCTGAAAAATAAAAATTCACCGTTCAAAACATCTTCAAACATTTTCTAAACACAGTCCTTCAAAAAAAAAAAAAAAAAAAAAAAAAAAAAAAATTCTTGTAATTGTCTTGGGTGCCCAGATCATTCCATTAATTTGTTTTTCTGAAAAAACTCAGAAGGTCAGAAGGATCATTCACACATTATACCCAATAGCAGAGTGTAAGCTTTGGCAACATCTCCAAGCTCCTGGAGCACTTTCACTCCTTCAGCTATGAAGCGGTGTTGACAATGTAGATTCCATTGTGTGTGTGAGCAATTTCTCTCTCAGTATTCTCAAAGTCCACATCCTAAATCAAGGGACAAAAAAAAAAAAAAAAGATGGAAACAGCTCACTTGAATTGTCCACTCCAATTTTTAACCACAGTTAAATACAATATACTCCATAGCCCAGCTATATGCAAGTTAATTTTGTATGCATCTGCATTGAGTTCTATGACGGCCAGACAGAGTAGTAGTTCCCTAGCCCTTGCTCAAGTTCCTAACAATTAATCCAGGCTCTCAAAGAACTTGAGAAACCTTTTACAAAAATTGAAAATGATGCACAGCAAGACAACAGAAGAGGCACTCAAAGAGACATTTAAACCCTAGTCAAGATAAGATTTACAAACCAGTGACAGCAAAGAGTCTCATATATACTGTCCCTTCTGAAACAAGACCAATTCATTTGTTTTTGCTGTAGACTGAAGACATTTGGGATTCAGATCAATAGATGAACATGAGAAGACAGTTCAGAATTTCAGCTTTTATTTCCTGGTATTTTTAATGTAGATGTATTAAATGACCTAGAACATAGCACAAATAGCAAAAAATATTGGAACATGTGAAGAAGGCCCGTCAGCATCTATTCCACCTCAGGCACTTGAGAAACTTTAAACTGCCCTCTACGGTGCTCAGGAACTTTTATACCTGCACCATTCAGAGCATCCTGACAGGAAACATTACAGCCTGGTTTGAGAACAGCACCATGCAGGACAGACGAGCTCTCCAGAGGGTGGTGTGAACAGCTGAGCGAATTATCCACACTAAGCTCACTGACCTGCAGTCCACCTACAACAAGCAGTGCTGGACCAAGGCCAGGAAGATAATGAAGGACCTCAGCCATCCCCACAATGGACTGTTCTGTCTGTTATGGTCATGGAAATGTTTCTGTTCCCTAGAGGCCAACACAGAGAGCATGGGGAGGAGCTTTTTCCCGCAGGAGATTTGGGCCCTCCAAGGACTAGAACTGAACTGGACTCACACATACAACACCCACTACCTCATCCTGCCTGTTATTACATTTTTACATCTTTACATTCACTTGCATCATATTTTGCACTCCCTAGAATTTGCACACCTTATTTACACATGTACAGTTTTTCTGCTCCATTTAGTATAACTGTAATTTTTCTTTCACAGTTTTGTAATTTTTACTTTTTTACTATATGTAATTGTATTTTTTGTATTATATTCTAAATTGTAACATTTTTCTCTTAATATATTCTAGTTTTATTCTCTATTATATTATGTTCTCTTTTTTCCTTTCTATTATATTTTTATCTATTGTATTTTATTTTATTTTTATTCTCTTTATATATATCGGTGCGGTCGTAAAAAGCATTTCAATACTGTGTCATACTATGTATGGTTACGTGTGTGACACGTAAGTTTGATTTGATTTGTTTTGTTTAGAGCCCCAGAAATGTTTCACCATCTCATGGAAAGAATACTCCACCAATACACATGACTAGAGTTTAGCTGGGTTACCTGGTCACTGAGAAATGAGAGCCCCAACACCACTTTGGGAGGCATCAACCTTCATGATGAATTGCAGGTCAGGGTCTAGGTGATGCAGTATGGGGCAGTCGTGAAACTCTGTTTCAAGGTTTCAAATGCCTGAGAGCCTCTGGGTTTCACCTCAGGTTTTGAGGTTTTCCCATAAGGAGGGAGGTCAATGGCACCACTGCAGTGCTGAAGCTCCTGATAAACCATTGACAAAATTTGTCTTATACCCAGGAAATGTTGGAATGCCTTGTTTGTTTTGTTTCTCCTGAAAAGCTGTCTTTGGTCAGTGCCAAACATGGCTGCTGTTACTCTGGCCAAACAACTCTATCTTTGATTCATCTATCCAGAGCACATTATTCCAAAAGGCCTGGTCTTTGCCTATATGCTCATTGGCAAACTGTAGTCTTGCTCTAATGTTATTTTTAGAAAACAAAGGCTTTTTTCCTGGCATACCTCCCATGCAGGTCAAATTTGTGCAATCTCTTTCTGATTGTAGAAGCATGCACAGGGCCATTTCTAGGCATAGGCGAACTACGCGGTCGCCTAGGGCGACACCAGCTTGGGGGCGCCAATGAGAGCCCCAATGCCCACGCCTGACTCATGCACCCACAAGAAAGAGAGTGAGTACCAGAGTTGTACGCTAACATCATCTCATGCTGAGCCAGGTAAACAAGGTGTGTAAATGACTATATGAGTTCCAAGTTATGTGAACATGATATGAGCAGAGCATGAGGACAGATAACATACTTTGCATGGCACTGTAGCAGCTAAACCCATACAGTGATAGCTTAGTTGTGCCTCTCCTTGGCTACTGACACCAAACTAACCTAGTCTCATGTTAGACAGCAAAAAGTTGTTGTATATTTTATCGGTCTGGTAGTCCTACAAACAGTGTTAACACCCAAGTCAAGTTTTATGATAAATCCAACTTTTTGTCTGATCATGTAATACATTGATACCAACTAGCAGGGAATGCAGGGAAACAGTCTATTTAGAAGTATGTTTTATTTTTTTTTCAAATTTATGTAGAATAATCTGGGCTCAGCCCCGGATGATTAACAATTATTATGATGTTAGTTTAGTTTAGGTTTATTTTCAATCTTTAATCAGATGACTGTTTATGATTGCATATGATTATCTGGTATTCTTTGTGATAGTGGGTGCTGCTGTTAGGAAGAGAGACAGAAATGTAGAGGGCTGGGAACGTCCATGCTTTCCCATCACGTGGGGGGTGATTGGGGGTGAAGTGGTGCACCAATAGGAATCTCACTAGGGTGCCAAAATGGCCAGAAACGGCCCTGAGCATGCACTTTTTCACCAACAGTTGCAATACTTACTAGCAGATCCAGATCCTGTGATAAAATTTTTGGGTTCTTGGAGACTTCTTTTTGCATCAGACGGTCTGCTCTTGGACTGAATTTGCTGGGATGGCCAGTCATGGACAAATTGGCAATCATTTGAAATCTGCACCACTTGTAGATTATTTACCTTACAGTGGAATGATGTATTCCAAATCATTTGGAGATGTTTTTAAATCCCTTGCCAGAGTCAGGCATCCACAACCTTTTTTTTGCAGGCCTTATAGAACTCTTTAGATCTTGGCATGATAACACCACACGCCTCAGTAACAAAGGGAACACCAGACACTAGATGTGCGCACTTTAAATAATACAGGTTCCACCTGTACTCCCAAAGCAGGTTCTGATCACTGGCACCCAATATTGAACACCTGATTCTCATTTTAGATTCTCAGATCATACAGCACATGGAAGACGGACACCTGCCAGAGAGTCAATGTGGCTTCAGAAAAGGGCGTGGGACAGTTGACATGATCTTCGCCGCCCGTCAACTCCAGGAGAAGTGTCAGGAACAGAACAGAGATCTCTACACGACGTTCGTTGACCTGACCAAAGCCTTCGACACTGTCAGCCGTGAAGGACTCTGGAAGATCATGAGAAAGTTTGGCTGTCCAGACAAGTTCATCAACATGGTACGTCAGTTCCACGATGGCATGCTTGCTCGAGTACTGGATGACGGCGTTTCCTCTGATGCATTCCCAGTCACCAATGGAGTCAAGCAGGGCTGTGTTCTTGCGCCTACGCTCTTCAGCATGATGTTTTCGGCGATGCTGTCAGATGCTTTCTGCAATGACGATGAAACCAACATTAAGATCAGGTTCAGGACCGATGGCAAACTGTTCAATCTACGGAGGCTACAAGCAAAGACCAAGGTGGAAGAGGACTCTGTGTGCGACTTCCTGTTCGCAGATGACTGTGCTCTCAATGCCGCCACAGTGGACAAGATGCAGCAGAGCATGAACTGCTTTTCCGCTGCCTGCAAAAGCTTTGGTCTCACCATCAGCACCGAGAAGACCGAAGTCCTACACCAACCCGCCCCGCAGAAACCATACGTAGAACCGGTCATCACCGTGGAAGGAGAACCCCTGAAAACTGTCGACAAGTTCACCTACCTTGGCAGCACGCTTTCCAGATCAGTGAACATCGATGATGAAGTTGTATTGCGGATAGCCAAGGCGAGCTCAGCATTTGGACGGCTACGTGTGTCAGTGTGGGAGAGGAGAGGCATCAAGTTGGCCACCAAGGTGAAAGTGTACAGAGCAGTTGTACTCCCCACCTTACTGTATGCTTGTGAGACATGGACAGTCTATGCACGTCATGCCAAGAAACTACACCGCTTCCACATGAACTGTCTGAGAAAGCTTCTAAAAATCTCCTGGCAAGAAAAGGTTCCAGACACAGAGGTACTCTCTAGAGCCGATCTTCCCAGTGTTCACACCTTGTTGAAGAAAGCTCAAGTCAGATGGGCAGGACACCTGGTTCGGATGCCTGACACACGCCTCCCCAAGAGGCTCTTCTATGGTGAACTAGCAGAAGGCAAGCGCTCACACGGAGGTCAGAGAAAACGCTTCAAGGACACACTCAAAGCTGCTCTCAAGAGCTTTGAGATCAACCCCAACACCTGGGAGACATTAGCGCTAGACCGACCAACCTGGCACTGCCGCACAAGCCAAGGTGCCACCGCATACGAGCAAAGCAGGACTGTTGAGGCTCAAAGGAAACGCGAGCTGCGAAAGTCCAGAGCTAACATCTTGCCCTCAGCTACAGCAGACCACATATGCCCGACATGCGGCAGAGCCTTCCGTGGTCAAATCGGCCTTATCAGCCACAGCCGGACACACCCTACCTTATCTTCTTCACTACCTATGTGATGTCCTTGGTCATCGTCGACAACGACGGACGAACATCATCAGATCTTGGCATGATAACACCACACGCCTCAGTAACAAAGGGAACACCAGACACTAGATGTGCGCACTTTAAATAATACAGGTTCCACCTGTACTCCCAAAGCAGGTTCTGATCACTGGCACCCAATATTGAACACCTGATTCTCATTTTATGGATTTGAAGCTGTGATAAATGTATGGGTGTACTTTCTTTTTCCATGTGACTGATCTGTTTTTTTTTTTTTGTTAATTTAAATTGTAAAAATTATTATGATCATTTTCTTCTTTTTCTTCTTCCTCTTCTGCTTCTTCTTACTTATATATGTAAATAAATAATTACTAATATATGTTAATAAAGTAATATGTTATTACTTTTACTCTCCAGGATTTATTCCAAGCCACAAAGGTCTTCTCCCTAACTGAATTACTGTTTGGTTGTTGACCCCATAGGCTTCTAGACGCCTAGGAGCACCATCTACTGCCATTCTAGTCAGGGAACACATACAAGAAATACAACAGTGCAAACAGATTGGCCACACACTTTGACAACACCTGCAGGCCCAGCATGCTCAATGCCTACAAGAGGGTTTGTAAATCATTTGCGTGGTCATTGTTGGCTGAATTAAACCAGATATGTATAACTGAGAGATGCAGCTACCATCCTGAATCTTCATGACATCACAAAGCTCACCACCTCTCTGATTTGTCCAAACTGCATGGTCATACCCAGAAGACCCAGTGCAAGTATATATAAATAAATGAAGAGTATATCTGTTCTGGACTGATCCAGGAAAAGCATTGGACAAACTTTGTGATGCTATTCCTTGTAATATTCCTTTCTCTTAGCATGGCAAAGGGAGAAAATTGCCATATTCTGGAAAACCCAGCATATCCACTGCTATCTAAAGATGGAGATGTGATAATTGGAGCCATCTTTTCAATACATGATGGTACACAGTTGCAGTCTCTGCCATATAATGAAAAACCTCAACCTTTAATCTGCATTAGGTTTGTTATAGTGGACAATTTCACACTGGAGTCATTTTTAGGAAAGGTGTATTGTGTTTCTGCACTGTATTTCCTTTAGTTCTCATTTTATATTAAATATATCATTTGTATTTTTCATTATGATTTTTAATAATTGTAGATTTAATCTCAGAGAATTACGCCTTGCTCAGACCATGACTTTTGCAATCGATGAAATCAACAGAACCAACCGCTTGCTCCCAAATATCTCACTTGGATACAGGATTTATGACAATTGTGGCTCAAGATTGTTGAGTATGAAGGCAGCCATGGCTTTGATGAATGGGCAGGACATAACAGCAGATGATGCCTGTTCTGGACAAGCAGTAGTACAAGCCATCATAGGGGAGTCAGAGTCTACACCTACTATAACACTCACAAAAACTACAGGACCTTTTATGATCCCAGTGGTAAGGATAAATGATTTTAAAAATTATTTATTAATAATAAATAATTTATTTAATAGCAAAAACACATTTGAAATTTCCAAGACCTCATTCTCACTTTATTTCTAAAGAAATGGCTACAATTAAGTCATTACATATATATTTTTTACCTATTTACTAATGATTCTAATAAATTTTCTAAGATGAGTCTCTTTAGCCTCAGCTAAGAGAAACTCAATAACAATTCTAGCAAGAAGGTAAATTGCAGTTATTATTGTGTTTAATATTCAATCAAATATCTCTTTGAGCAAGGTATGTTATTCTTACAGGCAGCACAGTGGGGTAGTGGGTAATATTGTCACCTCATAGCTCCAGGGTCCTGGCTTCAATCCTGCACTCGTGTTGCTGTCTTTGCACAGTTTTTCTGACAACACATACAGATAGGGGGGCAGGCTACTATAAATTGCCTTTAGGTGTCAAAGTGTGTGTGATTGTGTGTACGTATGGTGTTCTGTGTTAACATTTTATCTACCTTTCTCTCCTCAGATAAGTCATGCTGCCACCTGTGAATGTCTGAGCAACAGAAATGAGTACCCCTCTTTCTTTAGAACCATAGCGAGTGACTTCTACCAGAGTAGAGCACTGGCATATTTAGTCAAGCACTTTGGCTGGTCTTGGGTGGGAGCAGTGAACAGTGATAACGACTATGGCAACAATGGAATGTCCATTTTTCTGAACGCAGCCAAGGAGGAGGGAATATGTGTTGAGTACTCTGAGAAGTTTGAGCGGTCAGATACTGCCAAAATCATGAAAGTGGCAGATATTATTAAGAAAGGCACAGCCAAAGTAATTATTGTATTTCTTGCCCACTTTGATATGAACATTCTAATAGATCAGCTTATTCTAAAGAATGTCACTGGCTACCAGATGATTGGTGTTGAGGCATGGATTACTGCTGTCAATCTAGTAACACCAGCAAGTTACAACATATTGGCTGGATCCATTGGTTTTGATGTGGGAAAATTTAACATTGGTAGTTTTGCTGACTATGTTATGAATGAATTTTGGCAAACAGTATATCATTGCTTGCATACAGAGGGAAACATTTCTCAAACTGAAAACAACTGCAGCAAATATGAAGATATGATTCTGTTTAAAAAGTACAATGACGATATATCAGAATTGAGATATGCAAAAAACATCTATGATGCAGTTTATGCTGTGGCACATTCTCTACACAGCCTGTTGAGATGCACAGAAAACCAGAGTTGTGAGAAAGAGGAAAAATTACAACCATGGCAGGTAACACAAAGAAGAGAAGCAGGGTATGTCCATGTCATGAAATGAATATTATCATGAAATGAATATTTGTTTTCTTTACCCTTTGAAGGTTATTGAGGCTCTAAAAAATGTCAATTTTACCACCAAATTAGGAGAAAATGTGTGGTTTGACAGCACTGGGGCAATGGCTGCAAAATATGATGTGGTGAACTGGCAACGAGGGTTCAATGGAGAAGTGCAGTTTAAGGCAGTGGGTTATTATGATGCCTCACTACCAAGTGGACACCAGTTTGTCCTAAACACTGAAGATATATTCTGGGCTGGTGAGAAAAGTGAGGTACAAAGTTTGCTAATTCAAGTGAATATTTATATATATGTGTATATATATATATATATATATATATATATATATATATATATATACACACACACACACACACACACAGTGGGGGATAAAGTATTTGATGCACTGCTGATTTTGTACGTTTGCCCACTGACAAAGAAATGATCAGTCTATAATTTTAATGGTAGATGTATTTTAACAGTGAGAGACAGAATAACAACAAAAAAATCCAGAAAAACGCATTTCAAAAAAGTTATAAATTGATTTGCATTTTAATGAAGGAAATAGGTATTTGATCCCCTATCAATCAGCAAGATTTCTGGCTCCCAGGTGTCTTTTACACAGGTAATGTGCTGAGATTAGGAGCACTCTATTAAAGGGAGTGCTCCTAATCTCAATTTGTTACCTGT
Organism: Cranoglanis bouderius; assembly: GCA_023630585.1. NCBI lineage: Eukaryota > Metazoa > Chordata > Actinopteri > Siluriformes > Cranoglanididae > Cranoglanis > Cranoglanis bouderius. Next base: position 4,814,590 of record CM042557.1, on the reverse strand, counting down.
AAAAAGACACCTGTCCACAGAAGCAATCAATCAATCAGATTCAAAACTCTCCACCATGGCCAAGACCAAAGAGCTGTCCAAGGATGTCAGGGACAAGACTGTAGACCTTCACAAGGCTGGAATGGGCTACAAGACCATCGCCAAGCAGCTTGGTGAGAAGTTGACAACAGTTGGTGCGATTATTTGCAAATGGAAGAAACTGTCAGGCTCCCTCGGTCTGGGGCTCCATGCAAGATCTCACCTCGTGGAGTTTCAATGATCATGAGAATGGTGAGGAATCAGCCCAGAACTACACAGGAGGATCTTGCTAATGATTTCAAGGCAGCCGGGACCATAGTCACCAAGAAAACAATTGGTAACACACTACGCCATGAAGGACTGAAATCCTGCAGCACCTGCAAGGTCCCCCTGCTCATGAAAGCACATGTATAGGCCCATCTGAAGTTTGCCTGAATGATTCAGAGGAGAACTGGGTGAAAGTGTTGTGAGCAGGTGTGGTCAGATCTCTTTGGCATCAACTCAACTCGCCATGTTTGGAGGAGGAGGAATGCTGCCTATGACCCCAAGTCATAACACCATCCCCACTGTCAAACATGGAGGTGGGAACATTATGCTTTGGGGGTATTTTTCTGCTAAGGGGACAGGGCAACTGCACTGCATCAAAGGAACGATGGACGGGGCCATGTACCGTGAAATCTTGGGTGAGAACCTCCTTCCCTCAGCCAGGGCATTGAAAATGACCTTAATGACTTGGAGAGGATCTGCAAAAAGGAGTGGGACAAAATCCCTCCTGAGATGTGTGCAAACCTGGTGGCCAACAACAAGAAACGTCTGACCTCTGTGTTTGCCAACAAGGGTTTTGCCACCAAGTACTAAGTCGATGGGGTCAAATACTTATTTCCCTCATTAAAATGCAAATCTATTTATATCTTTTTTGAAATGCATTTTTCTGGATTTTTTTTGTTGTTGTTAATCTGTCTCTCACTGTTAAAATACATCTACCATTAAAATTATAGACTGATCATTTCTTTGTCATTGGGCAAACATACATGCCACTGAATATACAAATATGCATTCAAAGCTAAAAAAAGCTTATTAATTAGGATATGTTTATGGCTTCACAGCTTAACTGAATTGTCACACAGAACCCTACAGCCGTGGACAAAAGTTTTGAGAATGACACAAATATTAATTTTCACAAAGTCTACTGCTTCAGTGTTTTTAGATCTTTTTGTCAGATGTTACTAACTGTTACTGAAGTATAATCACAAGCATTTCATAAGTGTCAATGGCTTTTATTGACAATTACATGAAGTTTATGCAAAGAGTCAATATTTGCAGTATTGACCCTTCTTTTTCAAGACCTCTGCAATTCGCCCTGGCATGCTGTCAATCAACTTCTGGGCCAAATCCTGACTGATGGCAGCCCATTCTTGCATAATCAGTGCTTGGAGTTTGTCAGAGTTTGTGGGTTTTTGTTTGTCCACCCGCCTCTTGAGGCTTGACCACAAATTCTCAGTGGGATTAAGGTCTGGGAGGGTTCCTGGCCATGGACCCAAAATGTCGATGTTTTGTTCCCCGAGCCACTTCGTTATCACTTTTGCCTTGTGGCAAGGTGCCCCATCATGCTGGAAAAGGCATTGTTCATCACCAAACTGTTCATGGATGGTTGGGAGAAGTTGCTCTCTGAGGATGTTTTTGTACCATTCTTTATTCATGGCTGTGTTCTTAGGCAAAATTGTGAGTGAGCCCACTCCCTTGGCTGAGAAGCAACCCCACACATGAGTGGTCTCAGGATGCTTTACTGTTGGCATGACACAGGACTGATGGTAGCTCTCACCTTTTCTTCTCCGGACAAGCTTTTTTCCAGATGCCACAAACAATCGGAAAGGGGATTCATCAGAGAAAATGACATTACCCCAGTCCTCAGCAGTCCAATCCCTGTACTTTTTGCAGAATAGCAGTCTGTCCCTGATGTTTTTCCTGGAGAGAAGTGGCTTCTTTGCCGCCCTTCTTGACACCAGGACATCCTCCAAAAGTCTTCGCCTTACTGTGTGTGCAGATGCACTCACACCTGCCTGCTGCCATTCCTGAGCAAGCTCTGCACTGGTGGTGCCCTGATCCCGCAGCTGAATCAACTTTAGGAGATGGTCCTGGCGCTTGCTGGACGTTCTTGGGCGCCCTGAAGCCTTCTTCACAACAGTTGAACCTCTCTCCTTGAAGGTCTTGATGATCTGATAAATGGTTGATTTAGGTGCAATCTTACTAGCAGCAATATCCTTGCCTGTGAATCCCTTTTTGTGCAAAGCAATGATGGCTGCACATGTTTCCTTGCAGATAACCATAGTTAACAGAGGAAGAACAATAATTTCAAGCACCACCCTCCTTTTAAAGCATCCAGTCTGTTATTCTAACTCAATCAGCATGACAGAGTGATCTCCAGCCTTGTCCTCATTAACACTCTCACCTGTGTTAACGAGAGAATCACTGACATGATGTCAGCTGGTCCTTTTGTGGAAGGGCTGAAATGCAGTGGACATGTTTTTTTGGGATTAAGTTCATTTTCATGGCAAAGAGGGACTTTGAAATGAATTGCAATTCATCTGATCACTCTTCATAACATTCTGGAGTATATGCAAATTGCCATCATAAAAACTGAGGCAGCGGACTTTGTAAAAATTTATATTTGTATCATTCTCAAAACTTTTGGCCACGGCTATATAAATAGAAGGTTCTGAAAAATAAACCAAATTCAAATAGATTATTAATATATAGACACATTGTTACAGTTGTGTCTCAAACAAGCTATATTTACTAAATTCTATGTAAAAAATAATGCCTGTAGCTGTAATCTATTGTTCACATTAGAAGCCAAAGTCTGTATGCAGTGAGAGCTGTCCTCCAGGAACCAGAAAAGCTGCACAAAAAGGAAGGCCTGTCTGCTGCTATGACTGTATACCATGTGCAGAGGGAGAGATCAGTAACCAGACAGGTAATGTCAGCATTACCAATTTTCAAAGACAAGTTGTTAATTGTGCATTGTGTATCCTCCTTTTATTATTTAGGATACAATTCCTGAACAATGGCATTAATAAATGAATTCATTAGATGAAGTTTATTTTCCTTCCTAATATGAATAACCATGATTATTTTGCAGATTCAAATAACTGTGAGCAGTGTCCAGGAGAATATTGGTCTAATGCTGATAGAGATAAATGTGTGTTAAAGGCCATAGAGTTTCTTTCATTTACAGAGTTTATGGGGATAGTACTAGTATTTTTCTCTTTGTTTGGAGCTACATTAACTGTGTTAGTAGCTATTTTATTTCTAATAGAAAAGGACACTCCTATTGTTAAGGCCAACAACTCTGAGCTGAGCTTCCTGCTGCTGTTCTCCCTCACTCTGTGTTTCCTCTGTTCACTGACTTTCATTGGACGGCCTTCTGAGTGGTCCTGTATGCTGCGCCACACAGCTTTTGGAATCACGTTTGTACTCTGTATCTCCTGTGTACTGGGGAAAACTGTGGTTGTGCTAATGGCCTTCAGGGCTACACTTCCAGGCAGCAATGTCATGAAATGGTTTGGGCCTCTACAGCAGAGACTCAGCGTTCTTGCTTTCACTCTCATACAGGTCCTTATTTGTGTGCTTTGGTTAACAGTTTCTCCTCCTTTCCCTTATAAGAACATGAACTACTACAAGGAAAAGATCATATTAGAATGTAATTTGGGCTCAGCTATAGGTTTCTGGGCCGTGCTGGGTTATATAGGAGTTCTTGCTTTCTTGTGCTTTGTTTTGGCATTTCTAGCTAGAAAGCTGCCGGATAATTTTAATGAAGCTAAATTCATCACATTCAGCATACTCATATTCTGTGCTGTCTGGATAACCTTTATTCCAGCTTATGTCAGCTCTCCTGGAAAATTTACTGTAGCTGTAGAGATATTTGCAATTTTGGCCTCAAGTTTTGCTCTACTATTCTGTATATTTACACCTAAATGTTATATTATTCTGTTTAAACCTGAACTAAACACAAAGAAAAATGTGATGGGTAAAATGGCCTCAAAATCAATTTAAGAAACAAGTTTGTCAAATCCACAAAGATATACTTAATCATTTTAGCTGAAGAATGTTGAACTTGGAAACATAATGTTGAGGTAATATTTAGATATCTTACATCTAACTATATCACTACACCTATAGATGAGAACAGTTGTGTCTTATCTTTGTCTGTAGACAGACATTTTGTATTCAGCAACATACATGACTGTAATCAGTGATATAGGACAATTTACAAAGAATATGTGATATGTCAATGTCATTTTAAGTAATTTGAAGTTACATCTTCTCATATGCATACATACATACATACATACAGTCATGTGAAAAAATAAGTACACCCCATGGAAATTGTTGTTTTTCTTTTGACATATTTGAATGAACAGTGCCTATTAATAAAGGTGATACACTCTATCAAATGACATAAAAATTACATTTTGTAGTCATTTTCACAATTTAAATGAACAGAAAACAGATCAGTTACATGGAAAAAGTAAGTACACCCCTACATTTATCACACTTTCAAATCCATAAAATAAAAATCAAGTGTTCAAGATCTAAAGAGTTCTGTAAGGCCTTCAGAAAAAAAGTTTGGTGATGCCTATGAGTCTGGCAAGGGATTTAAAAAGATCTCCAAATTATTTGAAACACACCATTCCACTGTAAGGAAAATAATCTACAAATGGCGCAGATTTCAAATGACTGCCAATTTGTCCAGGACGGGCTGTCCCAGCAAATTCAGCCCAAGAGCAAACCGTCTGATGCAAAAAGAAGTTTCCAGGAACCCCAACATTTCAGCACAGGATCTGCTAGTAAGTCTTGCAACTGTTGGTGTCAAAGTGCATGCTTCTACAATCAGAAAGAGACTGCACAAATTTGAGGTGTGCCAGGAAAAAGCCTTTGCCTATATGCTCATTGGCAAACTGTAGTCTTGCTCTAATGTTCTTTTTAGACAGCAATGACCAGGCCTTTTAGAATAATGTGCTCTGGACAGATGAATCAAATATAGATTTGTTTGGCCACAGTAACAGCAGACATGTTTGGCAGAAAGACAGCTTTTCAGGTGAAGCACCTCATACCAACTGTGAAGCACGGTGGTGGAAATGTTATGGTTTTGGGTTGCTTCGCTGCCTCAGGGACTGGACAGCTTGCCTTCATTAATTCAACTATGAATTCTGCATCAAAACAAAGAGTGCTTGAAGATAATGTGAGGCCATCTGTCCAAAAGTTGAAGTTGAACCAAAAGTGGACCTTTTAACAGGATAATGATCCTAAGCACACTAGCAAATCCAACAAGGAATGGCTCAAAAAGAAGAAATGGAGGCTTATGGAATGGCCTATTCAAAGCCTGAATTTGAATCCCATTGAAATGTTGTGGGGGCATTTCAAACGGGCAGTACAAAATGCCTACAAGAAGTTATTTCTGCTAAAGGGGCAATACTAGCTTCTGAGGCCAAGGGTGTACTTACGTTTTCCACAGAAGAATATCACATCTATTGATATTTCTGTTGAATAAATGATTGAAAATGCTAATTTTCCTTGTGGGTTTGTTCAAGTATATCAACTTCATTAATAGGCACTATTTCAAAGATGATCAAATCAAATTTTCCAAATATGTCAAAAAATCCAACAATTTTCATGGGGTGTACTTATTTCTTTCACATGACTGTACACATGGGTTAAATTGGGCCAGGGCAATCTGGGGCTGAGCCCCGGCAAATAGGCTTACGACTTTCCTTGTACATTTTCAACAATATATGCTATATACTGTACTGTGCAAAAGTTTTAGGCACCCTATTTTTTTAGTACAAACTTTGTTATAGTTTTTTTATTTTATGACTTCTACATTATCAAGTCAGTACAAAAAACATTTTAGATTCCAAAACATAAGTTTTCTAACACAAAATTAAATGTTGCAGAAAATGTTTGTATGTCATTAAAGAAAGCAGCATATTATGTAAGTAACCACTTGTCAGACAAAAAACACAATGAAGGCTGCTGGGCTTTGCTGCAAAAATAAGAAGCAAGTGCAAAAGTCAAAGTCTCCATAAGAACTGTGGCTGGTTCTGCAAGATGCTCAATAAAACTTAACAGCTCATTTCCTTATAAAACTGCACAAATTGTACCAGAGACTACTATTTTAATTTTATTTTTTTGTTTTTTGTCACACCAAATATGACTTTGTTTCATTTACTACTGTTTACTGCTCTTTACAGTATTTTTTTTAAAATGTAGAAACGTTTAATTTCTGTCATGGTTATGCCAGAAAGAACTCTGAACTACAGTTACCAGCAGCCACTGCACCCCACTGCATCACTGTCACATAACCACCTTCACCTGATTCACATTTATTTAGAAGGGATTTAGAAGGGACAAAACTGGTTCCTTTGAGAAAGCATTCACCTGGAAGGTGGCACTATGAATGCTGTAATAACAAATGACTACCATATTAATTAAAATGTAACTGTCAGCAACATAAAGTACTTTCATGAATACCTGCAGGGATGACATTGCTCCAAAGAACAAAAACACAGCCTCAGCACTGTATGCCGCAATGCACAATTAAATCAGGTGTCAACAATACTGCCAACTCCAGTGTTATGGTGAAGCAGCTATTAGCCAGTTCAACCCATGGAACACCTGCAACAATCAGCATTAAAAGAAAGCTTAAAAAGAGAGCAAAGCAATTCCCTTTGCAGTGAATCATGTAGAGTTGACATCCATAGTGACCAAAGTGTGTTCAAAGTGACCAAGAGCTGCTCTCAAGTCACACATGAGCCTCCTGTCCCCTGGGGATCCTTCTAAGTGCATTTTTACCAATAAAACTCGTTTGGAGAAGTGATGAATGTTAGTGGCGCAGCAAAAGAGTAACCTAGACTTCTTTCATATTTCTAAAATTTACTTGTAGTGTAAATAGAACAACCGAAAGAGGCTGTGGTAAAAACCTGGAAAAGCATCACAAAACATGAAACCAACAATTTGGTGATGTCAGTGAGTCACAGGCTTGATGCAGTTATTGCAAGCAAGGGATATTCAACCAAATATCAAATGTTATTTACTCTAATCTACTTCAAGACGTATCTGTTCCTATACTTTTGCTCACCTAAAAATTGGGTGGTCCGATACAAAAGGTTTTATGTTTTATGTTGTATAACACATCTAGATGTAAATAAAAGGGAAATAAAAGCTGAAATCATAAACTTTCCTCTTATATCCATCTTTTCATCTCAAACCCAAATGTCTTTGGTGTATAGCACAAACAAATGAATTGGCTTTGGCTTTGCAATTTTTGATCCCTCTTCCATGCAATATTCTTGATGTATTCTTATGTGTGTTCACTGACCAGTAAGGGAATAAATTATGTTCCTAGCTCTGTTTGATGACAGCTAGAAGCCAAGGGGTTCATCAAGCAAACAGACATTCAATTAGGGAGAAGCCCATTGAGGCCTGGAGGAAATCCTAGCAAGCAAATAATAACTAAAGTAGTAACAGGTTCCAGCTTTATATATTCTCAGTTGCCACCTTCCTCAGCTTTTGAATAAATAATTTAACCAGCTCATCCATGGGGATATGGTGTAGTTCTGGCTTACCTGGAGAAATTGCCTCAGTTTAGCCAGTGAGGAGGAAGAAGGACAAGCTCTCAGGTAATAGCTTAAGATGTTGTTTTCCTCAGGGCTGCAGACTTCAGTTAACATGTGGGCATTGACCATTACCAAAATATAATGGTATCCTCTCAATAACATTGAAAGGTGACAAATACTTACCATCCACTTTATTACCTGTACACCTGCACATTCATGCAATTATCTAATCAGCCAATCATGTGGCAGCAGCACAATGGAAAAATCATGCAGATACAGGTCAAGAGCTTATGAAAAAATGGGAAGAAAACAGTTTTTTGTCAACTCACATTCACGGGTATGTGATGTCTGTTTCACAGGTGTTGATATCCTCCTTTGGTTTGTGCTTGTTCTGATCAAAGCTGTACAGGATAATATATCATGGTCAATCTGAATGCTGGATTCTGATTGGCTGAAAGGTGTGCATTAAAACTGTTTATTACACAGGTAGTTCCAGTCAGTTTGAACAATGTTCTAATTTCTGTTAGAGAACCCCTCGCACTCGGAGTCGCTCGCGAAGTGAACGACTCATTTCCGCATTCCACAAGCACAGCTTTAAGCTCCAAGCCAAGTTCCAAGCCAAGTTCCAAACCAAGTTCCAAGCCAAGTTCTCGTCCATGGCTGAAGAGACAACCAGACAAGCTCCGCTCTTGCTCTGGAACACTGGACATTACTAGCCTTGGGTCCTGGGGGGCAGACATTAGGATCCTGCCCAGGGGCCCAGGTCCGCCAGAGCAGTTAGAACTTTCGGCGCTTCGGGAGCAGCGCCTTTGGGGGGGGGGGCTCTGTTAGAGAACCCCTCGCACTTGGAGTCGCTCATTTCCGCATTCCACGCTCCGCGCTGCTACGGAGAACAGCACACTTCCGCATTCACAAAAATCCGCCAGACTGATTCATTCATGAACTCACGTTTTGTTTACTTTGCCATGTGCTTGTATTTTCGTTTATATCATGTCTCTGCCCCCGTTTGTTCATTGGTTCTTTGCTTTTTGTTTACGTCATGGCTCCACCTCCTTATGTTCATTGGTTTTCCATTTCATTGTGATTATTAGTTTCAGGTGTGTCTCATTGTCTGTTGTGATTATTTAAACAGCTTCTTTTGTCTGCTTCGTCGCGGAGTATTACATACTGAAATACCTACCTTTTGGATCTATGCCTTGTTTTGCTCGCATTTCATGGACTATGGATTATTCTCTCGTTGCCTTTTGGATCTATGCCTTGCCCATGTAAAATCTTGTTTTGCCTTTTGGGATTATACTCATTTTTGCTTCTTTGGATTATTGTTTGTTTTTGACCTTGCTTTTGTGTTCCTTTACTTTTGAATTAAGTTCCTAATAAACTGACCTTTTCCTCAGCGAATGCATCCAGCCTCTCCTCTGTGTTACATAACAGAATACTCCGCATTGATGCATACATTGATGCAGCGGGGAAATATTGGGCCTGCCGTGCCGAATTTTTTTGTTCCTCCCCTTGATTCAGTTTCCTTTGAACAATGGACCTTTATTTATACCCCGGAGGCCTACAATGGCTTTTCCACATGGCCTCAGTGTTTTTTGTTGCAGGCTCACCTGTATTTTCTTAGTTTGGAGGACCCCAAGCCCAACGAGGAACAATGGTTGGGGTTCCTCCTCTCCCGGTTGTTCAGCTCCACTCGCCAGTGGGCAGAGCTTCACCTCGCCAGTGGGTCCAAGAAGCTCCAAACTGTTTCGGGCTTTGTGGATCTACTGATACAGGTATTCGGTAGCCCCGAATTCAAGCCCGACCTCAAGAATTTCTTGGGGAAGAGCCGCCTGTCCAATCGGCCCAGCCAGTCATTCCTTGAGCACTACGAGAGGGAGTGGGCAAACGTGGCGGCCTGCACCTCTCAGCCCCGGACCCAGGAGTTTGCAACTGAGGGATGCACCCAGCAAGCCAGCCTACAGTGCCCCACCTGTCGAAAACAGGGAACCAGGAGCAACTATTCCTGCTCGCAGGAATGTTTTAAGGACAGCTGGCGAGTTCATAAGCGGCTCCATAGGCAGGCACCCCCAGAGCTCCAGCCGGAGACCCAGCAGGAGATCTCCTCAGCAGAGCTGCCCCTGGAGGTTAACGTGGCAACCTCCAGCCCTCTGCTCCAGCCGGAGGCCCAGCAGGAGGTCTCCTCAGTGGAGCTCCATCCAGAGGTCCACAAGGAGACCTCCACTCCAGTCCTGTTCCTGTCAGAGACCCAAGAAGGGTCCTCCGCTCCAGCCCTGTTTCTGCCGGAGGTTCACGAGGAGACTTCCACTCCTGTCCTGCTCCTTTCAGAGGTCCAGGAGGGGACCTCTGCCCAAGCCATGTTCCTGTCGGAGACCCAAGAGGGGTCCTCCGCTCCAGCCCTGTTTCTGCCAGAGGTTCACGAGGAGACCTCCACTCCTGTCCTGCTCCTGCCGGAGGTCCACAGGATGACCTCCTCTGAAGCCAAGTCCATGTCAGAGGTCCACAGAATGACCTCCTCAGAAGCCAAGTCCATGTCAGAGGTCCACGGCATGACCTCCTCTGAAGCCAAGTCCATGTCTGAGGTCCACGGGATGACCTAATCTGAAGCCAAGTCCATGTCTGAGGTCCACGGGATGAACTCCTCCCAATCCAAGTCCATGTCAGAGGTCCACAGGATGACCTCCTCTGAAGCCAAGTCCATGTCTGAGGTCCATGGGATGATCTCCTCCCAAGCCAAGTCCATGTCTGAGGTCCACAGGATGACCTCCATTCCAAGTCCTAGTCCAAATCTCAGTCCAGATCCATACCCTAATCCAGAGTCCTGTTCCAGTCCATGCCTCAGTTCAGACCCAAAGTCCTTTGTCAGCCCAGAATCCAGTTCAGAATCCAGTCCAGTTTCTAGTTTAGTTTCCAGTTCAGGTTCAGATCCTGTTCCCAATCCAGGTTCCAATCCAGTTTCCAATCCAGTTTCCAGTCTACGTCACAGTTCAGTATCCAGTCTAGTTTCCAGTCCTGAATCCAGTCCAGTTTCTGATCCAGTTTCCTGTCTAGGTCACAGTTCAGTATCCAGTCTAGTTTCAAGTCCAGTATCCAATCCAGAATCCAGTCCAGAATCTAGTTTTGTTTCCAGTCCTGTTTCCAGTCTGGGTCCCAGTCCAGAATCCAGTCCTAACTCCAGTCCAGTTTCCAGTTTGGTTTCCAGTCCTGCCCCCAGCTCTGTTTCCATCTATGTCTCCATCTCTGTCTCCATCTCTTTCTCCAGTTCAGTTCCCAGTCAAGTTGCTAGTTCTGTTTCTAGTCTAGATTCCAGTCTGGTGCTCAGTCCAGATTCTAGTTCAGTTTTCAGTCCAGTTTCCAATCCAGTCTCCTGTCTTGAATCCAGTCCTGTTCTCAGTCCTGTTCTCAGTCCAGTTCCCAGTCAGGTTTATGATTTCATTTCCAGCTCTGTTTTCAGTTCTGTTTCCAGCTCTGTTTCCAGTCAGGTTTCTGATTTCGTTTCCAGTTCTATTTCTAGCCTAGTTTCCAGTTCTGCACCCAGTCCAGTTTCTAGTTCAGTTCTCAGTTCAGTTTCCTGTCCTGTTTCCTGTCCTGTCTCCAAGTCTGTCAACAAGTCTGTCTCCAATCCAGGTGCCAAGTCTGATTCCAGTCCTGGTTCCAGTCCAAGCTCTAAGCTACCTAAGGAAAAAAACTATTCACAAATGGCTTGAATAAACAAATATGTTTTCAGCCTGGACTTAAACACTGAGACTGTGTCTGAGTCCCGAACACTAATTGGAAGGCTGTTCCATAACTGTGGGGCTTTGTAAGAGAAAGATCTTCCCCCTGCTGTAGCCTTCACTATTCGAGGTACCGACAAATAGCCTGCACCTTTTGATTGAAGTAGGTGTGGCAGATCATAAAAGACCAAAGGTTTGCTTAGGTACTGTGGCGCGAGACCATTTAGTGCTTTATAAGTCAATAGTAGTATTTTATAATCAATGCGAAATTCACTGGGAGCCAATGCAGTGTGGATAAGATAGGGGTGATGTGGTCATATCTTCTGGTTCTAGTAAGGACTCTTGCAGCTGCACTCTGGATTAACTGGAGTTTGTTTATGCTCCTACTGGAACATCCAGACAGTAATGCATTACAATAATCCAGCCTAGAGGTGACGAAAGCATGGACTAATTTTTCTGCATCATGTAGTGACAATATATTACTAGTAATATTACCTACATGGGCGTCAAAGGAAAGACTGGAGTCAATCACACCAAGGTCTTTTACTGCTGCACATGAAGAAACAGAAAGGCCATCCAGTGTTACTATGTAATCAGAAAACTTACTTCTAGCTACATGTGGTCCTAGTATAAGTACTTCTGTCTTGTCAGAATTAAGTAAGAGGAAGTTAATAAGCATCCACTGTCTAATGTCCTTTACACATTCCTCAACCTTATTAAACTGGTGTCTGTCATCTGGCTTTGCTGAAACACACAACTGTGTGTCATCAGCATAACAGTGGAAGCTAATTCCATGTTTACGAATAATTTGACACAGAGGTAGCATATATAAAGAAAAGAGCAGTGGGCCTAAAACAGAACCTTGCGGAACACCAAACTTGACCTCAGTATGCATAGAGAATTCACCATTTACATCTACGAACTGATGACGATCAGTCAAATAAGACCTGAGCCAGGAGATAGCCGTTCCCTTAATGCCAACAATGTTTTCTAGTCTACCAAGGAGAATAGTATGATCAATTGTATCAAAAGCTGCACTAAGGTCAAGCAACACAAGCATGGAGACATAACCCTGATCAGAGGCCATCAGTAGGTCATTTACCACATTATCCAGTTCTGTCTCTGTGCTATGATGAGGCCTAAATCCTGACTGATATATTTCATGAATGTTATTCATATTTAGGTATGAGCATAGCTGCTGTGCTACAACCTTTTCTAAGATCTTGGAGATAAAGGGGAGATTTGATATTGGTCTATAGCTGGACAATTGACAGGGGTCAAGGTCAGGTTTTTTAATCAGCGGTTTGATAACTGCTAGTTTAAATGATTTAGGTACATAGCCAGTGCTAAGGGAGGAGTTGATTATTTTTAGAAGGGGTTTGATTATTTCTGGAGTAATCTGTTTGAAGAAACATGTAGGTAAGGCATCTAGTATACAAGTTGATGATTTTGAAGAAGAAATTAATGAAATAAGTTCGGTTTCTCTAAGGGGAATAAAGCATTCTAATTGTTGATCTGATATTGCTATATTATTGTCTACAGGCTGAGTTAGGCTGTCTGGTTTTAAATTAATAGTCTGAATTTCTTATCTAATATTTTCAATTTTGCCAATAAAAAGACTCATGAAATCATCGCTGCTATATAATGATTGTGTGCATGTTTCTGTGGCGGTTTTATTCCTAGTTAATTTTGCTATAGTATTAAATAAGAATCTAGGATTATTTTTGTTATCTTCAATTAAGGTAGAGAGATAGGCTGATCTAGCAGCACTAAGAGATTCCCTATAGTTCAGGAGGCTCTCCTTCCATGCTGTTTGAAATACTACCAATTTGGTTTGACACCATTTACGTTCTAATTGTCGAGTGATCTGTTTTAAGGTACGTGTGTGATCATTATACCAGGGTGCTAGCTTTTTCTCTCTAATTATTTTTCTTTTAAGTGGAGCTACCTTATCTAACGTGTAGCGGAACATTGACTCTAAGCATTCAGTCGCCTGATCAAGTTCTATGGGATCAGACGGTGATCGAATCATAGTTAATATCTCTGGGAGGTTACTGATAAAACTCTGTGCAGTAGCTGACGTGAATGTACGTTTGACACGGTAACGTGGCAAGGTGCATATATTATGATCAATGTGCAATTTACATGAGATGAGATAATGATCTGAGATAGCTTCAGACTGGGGAAGTGTGACTATATTTTCTATATTTAATCCGTATGTTAGTATAATGTCGAGTGTGACCACCTTTATGAGTGGGTCCTATTACATTCTGATTGACCCCTACTGAATCTAAAATAGACACAACCGCTGTTCTCAGAGGATCTTCTGGGTTATCAAAATGAATATTAAAGTCACAGACAATTAATGCCTTATCTAGAGAAACAACCAGGTTCGAGATAAAAACTGCGAATTCACCAAGAAATTCCGAGTATGGCCCTGGGGGTCTGTAAATAATAATAGACTTGATAGACTTATTTTTAGTGGTTACATATGTTATACTAGTATGATGAACTTCAAAGGAGTTGAACTTATGGCTAGGTTTTTGTGTGACGCCTAGATTTTCATAATAAATGAGTGCAACACCTCCTCCTCTGCCAGTTAGACGGGGCGGATGTACATAACTATAACCAGGAGGACTGGCTTCATTTAATGCTATGTACTCGTTTGTTTTAATCCATGTTTATGTTAAACACATTATATTAAACTCCTGATCGGTAATGGTTTCATTAACAGTAAGTGCTTTAGATGTAAGAGATCTAATATTTAACAGTCTGAGCTTCAGATCAAAGGTGCTGGCTGTGCGTTCAGTATGGTCTAATTTTATATTAATTAGGTTACTCAAACAAACTTTCCGAAAATTTCTACATATTTGTTCAGCTCAGGGAACAGACACAGTCTCTATAGGATAAACTACAGATGTCGTATTGTTATTTAAGTCATTCGAACATTGACTATCATAGCCGTTATTGTTATTTGAATTTGTACTTATGAGTCATATGGTGTGTAGTGTCTTGGAGATGTTGTCTGAGAGTTGATCCACTCCGATTCTGCTGGGGTGCAGGCCATCAGCGCGGAACAATCTAGAACGTTCCCAGAAAAGATTCCAGTTATTTATAAAGAGCACTTTCTGTTCATTACACCATGTAATTAACCATTTGTTTAAAGTGAAAAGTCTACTGAACCTTTCAAGTCCACGTCTGTATGTGGGGAGAGGTCCAGAAATGATGATCTTCATCGTGGGCGATGTGTTGCGTACCATCTCGATCAGGCTGCCAAAGTCCCTCTTCAGGATTTCTGTCTGCAGTAGCCTGATGTTGTTCACCCCCGCGTGCAGCATGACAGCTCCGGTGTTCTTGGCATCCTTCAGGATCACGGGTACCTGCGCAGCAACATCAAGAACACGAGCACCAGAAAAACAGTGGGTGTGAACCTTACTTTAGTGACGGGAACGTTCCGAACAATGGAGTCTCCGATGATCATGGCGTTGGGTTTGGGTTTGGGTGAGATCTCGGGGTTCCTGGTGGAGATCTCGAAGACTGGGGGCAGCGGAGGGGGAGAGGTCCTCGCCTGGCATCTGGCCCGCGCCTTTCACTGCTGGTGCACCCAAGGTCCATTGTGTGTCAGCGCCGGAGTGAAGGAGACCTGGGCTGGTTGCGTCCTGGGTGCATGGCCCCTGTGCAGAGAAATGCATGGAGTAGAGGTGGTGGGAGTGATTGTATCATGTGGCAAACTTACCGTACTTTTGTGAGCGTCAACACGAGACGTCTCTAGCACGACTCTCCGTTCACGCAGCTGGGCCTGCTTCTTTAGTAGGTTTTAGTAGTAGCACTATGTGCAATTCGAACGAGTCCTCACCTGCACTCAAAGATAAAGAAACAACCGACATGTTGTCGGCTTTAAACAGCAGTGTTCGAGTGAGAATGTAAATAAGACTAGCTACAACAAATGGAAATGATAGCGCAAAATTATTAATAAAAAAAATAAAGGAAACAGTACAATTTAAATGCCGACACAAGCAACAAGCAACAAACTCTCAGCAAATGATTCAAAAACAGGAACTCACTCACTTGCTGTAATCGTTTTTCAGTAGCACTGGTATTAGGTAAGAGTCTCTTACAAAACTTCTTAAACTTGCAGAGAAAACAACAGACTTCAGTGTTATGTAATTGTATTGCTGTATACTCACAATTCATAGCCTCCACCTCCTCTGTCAATGGTTGTGAGCAATTCCTTGCTCTGCTGGTAGCTGTATTGAAAACATTTGTAGAAAATGGAAATTTGAAGCTGTCAGCTGAACGGAAATGAACATTTGTAGTGAAAAAGTATATAAGTATTGTTTTGTTTGTAATAATGATCAATAATTTGGGTTCAGAAGACTTTTATTTGTTGACTGGAGACGTGGATTATTTTGATGCATTTTGGACCATCAAAAAACTGGACTACATTCACTTGCATTTTTTAAAGGAGGATGACTGGAATGAAATCTTAAATTAAACCTAAAAATCTTAAATTCTGTTCTGATGAAGAAAGAAACTCATATTCAATGCCTATAGAAATCATCATACCCCTTTGAAATAGTCATTTTTTTTGTCTTACAGCCTGAAATCAAAACCCATTAAAAATATTTTTTTGTTCCAGCTTTATTTACACGTTCTGCTTTACAACATTCAAGTAACGTAAAAAGGCAACAGTTCGGAAACATAAAAAAAAAGAAAACTAGAATAACAGAGTTGGAAAAGTGACAAGTCCCATGATTTAATACTTCGTAGAGCCACCTTTTGCTTTAATTACAGCCATCAGTCTGTTTGGATATGTCTCTATTAGCTTTGCGCACCTAGAGTGGGGAATATTTGCCCATTCTTCCTTGCAGAATTGTTCGAGTTCAGTCACATTTCATGGTGAGCTGTGATTGATTGCTGTCTTCAAGTCCCTCCACAGATTTTCAGTTGGATTTAGGTAAGGGCTTTGACTTGCCAACTCAAGGACCTTCCTATCCTTAAGCCGCTGTGTAGTTTTTTTGGCGGTGTGTTTAGGGTCATTGTCGTGCTGGAAGATGAGCCACCTGCCCTTCTTCAGCTGTCTAGCAGAGGGCCGCAGGTTTTCCTCAAGAATTTGGGTGTACTTGGCAGCATCCATTTTCCCTTCAATCCTGACCAATTGCCTAGTCCCTACTGAAGAGAAACACCCCCACAACATAATGTTGCCACCACCATGCTTCACAATAGGTAGTACAACCTTTTGCCACATGGCATTAGAATCTTCCAAGTGGTTTTTTGCAAAGCTTTTTCAGAAGAGGCTTCTTTCTTGCCACCCTGCCATACAGGCCAGCTTTGTCTAAAGCTTGTGAGATTGTTGTCACATGCACAGACCGACCAATCTCAGCCATAAGGACTTGTAAGTCCTTCAAAGTTGCCATTGGCCTCTTGGTAGTTTCCTTGATCAATATCCTCCTCACTCGGTTATCCAGTTTGGAGGGACGGCACGATCTAAGCAAGGTCTTGGTGGTGCCATACATTTTTCATTTCTTAATAATGCTCTGAACGGTACTCAGAGGGATAGTTAAAGCCTTTGAAATCTTTTTGTATCCTTCTCCTGACTTGTGCCTTTCCACAAATTTGTTCCAGAGCCCTTTTGAAAGCACCTTTCCAACCATGTTGTATTCTTTACATTGCCATGCACTACTAGTAATGGAATCATTATGGAATAGCCGGTTTTCTTATGAAGTAATCAAAACCACTGCAACTGATGTCAGGTGGGGGGCAATTAGCCTGAAACATCACATACTCATTACTCTCATAAGTCATGATGTTTTTCACAGAAATCACTTTTCCATGAAGAGCAATGCAATCATCTTTGCTCGATATTTGGAGCATGACAACATCAACCGTAAGCTGTCTAAACTGATGTACTGCTTCTGTCAGTGTTTGAGGTAGAGGTCCATTTTTATGAGGGCACATCAGTGATATTTCTTCAGTGGAATAACAAATCCTTTCCTCATCTTCTGACAACCTGCAGATTATCTGTAGAGGTTTACTTGCCATTCTCTTAATCTCCCCAAGAAAGTTTTCATAGGGGAAGCCAGATATGCTGTCCAAAGCAACATGCATTTTTACATCTCCAGCAAGATGTACCAAGCCATGAATGTTGCATACCACCTGCTCACTGCCGTACAAACAGCGATAATGCTCAACAAATCATCACAATTATAAGAACCAAAGACTTAAACTACTTCAGTATGTGTGCATTGAATTTATTTAATACATGAGTTTCACAATTTGAGTTGAATTACTGAAATAAATGAACTTTTCCACGACATTCTAATTTATTGAGCTGCACCTGTATTAGGAGACTCCTAGAAGGGGCTAGTCATAACAAACTCCCAATCGTGGCCACCTTTGTTGATTACTCCAAAGCATTCGACTGGCAATGTACTAGCCCCCTTTCTGTTTATTGTCATCATTGACTGGATTATGTGTCACTCCTCAGTCGACAGCGATGGTTTTACTACCAAGCCAAGACAGTCATGCAGACACCCAGCCACTAAATAAGCCGACACGGAATTTGCAGATGACATCTGCCTACTGGCTGACTCTATACAAGGGGCCCAGTGCCAAATCACAAACCTCAGCCATATCTGTGGGACTGAAAATAAGTTTGGTCTCAGGTAAGAAACCCAGAAGGACAGAGGTTGGTAGACTTTGCTAAAAGTATGGAGATGGCTGTGGTGAACACGTACTTTCAGAAGAGGCAGGAACACAGGGTGACATATAAGAGTGATGGCAGGAGCATACAGGTGGACTATATCTTATGTAGACACTGTAATCTGATAGAGATTAGTGATTGCAAAGTAGTGGTAGGAGAGAGTGTAGCTAGACAACATAGGATGGTGGTGTATAAGATGACTCTGGTGGTGAGGAAGATGAAGAGAGCAAAGGCAGAGCAGAAGACAAAGTGGTGGAAGTTGGAAAAGGAAGAGTGCTGTGTGGTTTTCAGGGAGGAGTTGAGACAGGCTTTAGGTGGTCAGGAGGTGCTTCCAGATGACTGGACTACTACAACCAAAGTGATCATGGAGACAGGTAAGAAGGTGCTAGGTGTGTCATCTGGAAGGAGGAAAGAAGACAAGGAGACTTGGTGGTGGAATGAGGAATTTCAGGAGAGTATCCAGAGGAAGAGGTTAGCTAGGAAGAAGTGGGACAGTGAGAGGACAGAGGAAAGTAGACAGGAATATAGGGAGATGCAGCGTGAGGTTAAGATAAAGGTGGCAAAGGCCAAACAGAAAGCTTATGAGGACATGTATGCAAGGTTAGATAGTAAGGAAGGTGAGAGAGATTTGTATCGGTTGGCGAGGCAGAGGGATAGAGATGGTAAGGATGTGCAGCAGGTTAGAGTGATTAAAGATAGAGAAGGAAATGTGTTGACAGGTGACAGGAGGGTGAGGGAAAGATGGAAGGAGTACTTTGAGGAACTGATGAATGAGGAAAATGATAGAGAGAGAAGAGTAGTAGAGGCAAATATTGTTGAGCAGGAAGTAGAAAGGATCAGCAAGGGTGAAGTTAGGAGAGCTTTGAAGAGGATGAAGAGAGGAAAGGCAGTTGGTCCTGATGACATACCAGTGGAGGTATGGAAGTGTCTAGGAGAGATGGCAGTACAGTTTTTAACTAGATTGTTCAACGAGGCTTTAGAGAGTGAGAGCATGCCTGAGGAATGGAGGAGAAGTGTTTTGGTGCCGATTTTTAAGAACAAGGGAGATGTGCAGAGTTGTGGAAACTACAGAGGTATTAAGCTGATGAGCCATACAATGAAGTTGTGGGAAAGAGTAGTGGAAGCAAGGCTAAGGGGAGAAATGAGCATTTGTGAGCAGCAGTATGGTTTCATGCTAAGAAAGAGCACTACAGATGCAATATTTGCTTTGAGAATGTTGATGGAGAAGTACAGAGAGGGTCAGAAAGAGCTGCATTGTGTCTTTGTAGATTTAGAGAAAGCGTATGACAGGGTGCCAAGAGAGGAGCTGTGGTATTGTATGAGGAGGTCTGGAGTGGCAGAGAAGTATGTTAGAGTGGTGCAGGATATGTATGAGAGCAGTAGGACAGTGGTAAGGAGTGCGGTAGGTGTGACAGAGAAGTTCACGGTGAGGGTGGGACTGCATCAAGGATCGGCTCTGAGCCCCTTCTTGTTTGCGATGGTGATGGACAGGCTGACAGATGAGGTCAGACAGGAATCTCCATGGACTATGATGTTTGTGGATGACATTGTGATCTGTAGTGAGAGCAGGGAGCAGGTGGAGGAAACTCTAGAGAGGTGGAGGTTTGCTCTGCAGAGAAGAGTTATGAAGATTAGTCACAGCAAGACAGAATACATGTGTGTGAATGAGAGGGATCCAAGTGGAACAGTGAGGTTACAGGGAGAAGAGATAAAGAAGGTGCAGGATTTTAAGTACTTAGGGTCAACAGTCCAGAGCAATGGGGAGTGTGGAAAAGAGGTGAAGAAGCGTGTGCAGGCAGGTTGGAATGGGTTGAGAAAAGTGTCAGGTCTGTTGTGTGATAAAAGAGTACCAGCAAGAATGAAAGGAAAGGTGTACAGGACAGTAGTGAGACCAGCGATGTTGTATGGTTTGGAGACAGTTGCACTGAGGAAAAGACAAGAGGAAGAGTTAGAGGTAGCAGAGCTAAAGATGTTGAGGTTCTCTTTGGGAGTGACGAGGATGGATAGGATCAGGAATGAATACATAAGGGGGACAGCACATGTGAGATGTTTGGAGACAAAGTTAGAGAGGCCAGGTTGAGATGGTTTGGACATGTTCAGAGGAGGGAGAGTGAATATATCGGTAAAAGGATGCTGAGGTTAGAGCTGCCAGGCAGGAGGCTGAGAGGAAGACCAAAGAGAAGGTTTATGGATGTAGTGTAACAAATACAAAAGGGCATTACTAGCATTATTCTTTTCCACCAGAATAATGAAATGGATCAACTTTAAACATGAAACGAAACAGAATCGCACGCTTGGATTCAACGCACCTTTTTAAAGGAGACGAGTTTTAAAGCATTTCCGCATTATCTACCAGAATGTGTAGTAACTCGGATGAATCTGCAACGTTTAAAAATATTCTCCACCAGTTACAATTCATGTAACAAATAAAAAAAAAATGTTTAACATGTTTAAATGTATTCTCCAATTTATGTAAGGAATTAGCTTGAATATCTATATATCTAATCAACGCGTGTTGTGACCAGTTATAAATATACATCAGCCATGAAAGGAAATTCATGTAGGTGCACATATACATATAGATAATTAACTACAATGGATTATAATTAATTATGACTATGTATGTGGCCTAGATCAGCTTTATGAACTCTAAAGAGTGAGTTTATCCTTCTGGCCAGGAAGAATTAACCCACAAAGTTTGTTATTAAAGATTAGAGCGGGTAACCGAGATCTTATGCAGCGTTTAATGGTCTCATCACGTGACCAAAAACAGAGAAAATCAAGCGTGGGATAATAGATTTTAATAGCTATATGTGACTATGGATACACACGACTAACTCTAAGCAAAACATACATATATACACATCTATATACAGGGAGAGAAAAGGGATAGAGAGAAAGTAATGAAAGAAAGGGGAGCAAACAAAAACACAACTAATTAGCCTTTTTCAGAACCAGCACAAACTTAATTCTCCTGTAACACAGGGGTCCAATCTTAAACGCAGATATAGATCATTAACTATACTTGCATAGCCTCAAGGTTGAGAGTTTGTGCGAGGTCGTGTAGAGTTCGCTGGTTTGTTGTTGTTTGGAAAGGCGTGAGCCCGGAGGTAGTTGCATTTTGTGTCCGGAGAGAGAGAGATCCTGGCTTCCTCTTCCCGGGGCACGTGGCCCCGGGGGAGAGAAACCGGAAGAAGTGAAGTTGAGAAGTCTAACTCTAACTCTTTGTTGAAGTGAGCGTGGTGTTGTTTTAAAATCAACACCAATGCACACGCCTCTTTGGGCTATGGGCCAATCAGGAAGTTGGGTTTGCATGTCCAGATGACTCTCTTTGTCTGATCTCGGACCCTAATTTAAATGTCCAGGGAGGGGCTGGTCTATACCGTGTTATAAATGAAATTAAGAGAAAACATGAAATGATGTATCCCATTGCAATATGATATGCATAATCAATCCGGGTATCTCGAGACGATTAACTACATACCAAGTTCGATGGATTTGTAAAGAATATTACAAATAAAACCTGGTTACAGACATTTAAAATGATATGCTAGATTAAAACTATCTAAAGTCATTACGGTTAGTTACATAAACACACAATATATGTAAACAAGATAACATCACACTATTTAGACATTGAATAATTACATATAATTACACGTTACATTGAAGAGAAAGAGATTTCTCCATTGTGTGTGTAAGGTAAGCTTGTGTGTGTGTGTGTGTGCGTGTGTGCACGTGTGTGTGTGTACGCATGTGTGTGTGTGCGTGTGCGCATGTGTATGTCCAGAAGAGGGGGCTGGTGTTCTTCTAATGACCCACAGGTCATTGGTCATCTCAGGGTGACCTTAGGGAGGACGTTTTCTCCTCTGGCCTGCTGATTCTGAGGCTAAATCTATATGATCGTAAACCGAGATTAGATTAGAGATTTATAGGCCCTTGGTCGGAGTTTTGGTGGATCCCTGCTGACGAACTAATCATGAAGTTTCCCAGACGTTCAGTCATCAAAGGTTTCTTTTATTGCAGGGGTAAGTCCTGTGTGGGTCCCAGAGAGACTTTTTGCATTCCAAAGGGCATCTGGCCGCAGGAGGCCTCTCGGGGTTATTCTAGGTCGCCTGAGTGGTGAAACTTTCTGTTTCGTTTGGGTTAATTTAGAAAATCAGTTTGGGCATAGTCATACGCTACAGTAGTGAAGGAGGACATGAAGGTAGTCGGTCTGAGAGAAGAGGATGCAGGGGATAGGTCTAGATGGAGGCAGATGATTCACTGTGGTGAACTCCTGAAGGGAACAGCCAAAAGGAAAATAAGAAGTGCGACTGAAAATAAGTACCAAGAAGACAGAATTTATCACTCACAACATCAGCAAGGGTACAGCCCAAATCAAAGTCAACAATACCAACATTAAGAAGGTGAACGACTTCAAATACCTTGGATCATACATCTCCACCTCCGAGCAGGACTTCAAAGTAAGGAAGGCTAAAGCATGGAGTGTTTTCTGGACACTTGAAAAGTTGTAGAAGTCGAAGACTCCATCATCTATAAAGATCAAACTCTTCAAAGCCTCAGTCCTGAGCATGTTCTTGTACGGTAGTGAATCACGGGTTCTTACGGAGGCTCTCTTCGAAAAGGCAGACACATTCGCAACATCATGCTACCGTATCATGCTGGGGTACAAACAAGAAGATCATATATCCAATGATACGTTATACTCCCAGGTCGGTCAACAACCATTAAGGTTCACCATTCAAGAACGTCAGTTCAAATTCATTGGCCACTGTCTACGTTGACGAGCCAGTTCGGCAGTACGCCTTATACTCTCCATCACATGGTAAAACATCCAGAGGGATTCATACCCACCTTTACCACCAATACATTGGAACCCTCATAAACAAGGACACACCACCATCCATATCGGAGTTGGAGGGTGCTGCACAGGACCGAGAAAACTGGAAGATGTCTTCCGTCTGTAGGAACCTGCACCTGGACCCTCAGCCAAACAGATGACAGTACTGTATGTTTACATTGTCATGTGTGTTTACATTGCCACATGTGTTTTTGCTTGGATTCATGTCTTGTCTCCACCCTTGTAGTCATTGGTTGTTTCCTGCACATGTCCTTATAGCTCACACCTGTTTTCAGTTTAACCTTTGATTAGATGGTATATTTAAACCCTTGTGTGTCTTTGTCCAAGGCAAAGTATTGTTCAGTGTTTTTGATTTGCTGTCTTTTTTGACCTTGTTCTGTATCCTAGTTTGCTTGTTTTGGAGTATCCTTGCTATAGCTGTTCACAGATCACCTGAGATTTGCCTGTTTGCTCCTTATGAGTTTTGATTCATATTTTGGATTTGTCTGCTTGCCTCTCAATAAACACACTTTTACTACACTTGCATCCATCTCCACTCTACTTATGTGAAGGAAGACTTCGGCCCACCATGGATGCAGCAGGAAAGTGAGAGGGGCGTCAAGACAGGATTACCATGCCAGAGCTTGACTCGATCTATGTTTCTCAATGGACTTTCATATATCCCCCGGAACCCTTTGATGACTTTGCAATCTACCCAGAATGCTACCTGCTGCAGGACCAGTTATATTTTGAGAGCCTGGTGGACCCCATGCCCGATGAGAAGCAGTGGCTAAGGTTCTTGTTGTCCCGGCTCACTGGTTGAGCGCGTCTGTGGACGGAGCTTCTGGTCACCATGGGAACCAGAAAAGGCTGACAGGGTGGCATCCTCAGTCTTGATCATGCTAGAGGCCGATGGCAAAGCCTCCCAAGACCTGCTCGCTCAGCCACATGTTCCAGATTTTGAAGTTTGAAGGTTGGTGAGTCTCTACAAAAAGGTACATTTTACCACCAAAGAAAGACATCAGGTTTGGTTTGATGCCACTTTTGCAAAGTATAATGTGGTGAACAGGCAATGTGGGTTCAATGGAGAAGTGCTGTTTAAACACCTTGTCCAGAATTCCAGAATGCTGAAAATATATATTTGGGCTGGAGAGAAAAGTGTATGTAACATTTTATGTACCTCAATGATTTTTTTTTTTTTTTATATTAAATCAAGCCCTTTATTTTTTTTTCAAATATTTTTTCAGATTCAAACAACTGTGAGCGGTGTCCAGGAGAATATTGGTCTAATACTAAGAGGGATGTGTGTTAAAGATCAGAGTTTCTTTCATTTACAGACGTTATGGGAATAGTACTGGTAATTTTTTCTTTGTTTGAAGCTACGTTAAATGTGTTCATAGCTATTTTATTTCTAATAGAAAGGACATTCCCATTATTAAGACCACCAACCAGACTAAGCTGAGGTTCCTCCTGCTGTACTCCCTGACTCCATGTTTCCTCTGTTCACTTACTTTCCACAAAACATTTGTGATCATCTTCGTCCTCTGTATCTCCTGTGTACTGGGGAAAACAGTTTTTGTGCTAATGGCCTTCAGGGCTATACTTCCAGGCAGTAATGTCATGGAATGGTGAAGCCCTCATCGTGTGAAGACCGAGCTCATGTAAAGACCTGCAAGTCTATCTGTGTGAGTCCACCGAGCAAGGAACAAGAGACCAATTCAATTTGCTAAGTAGCACCTTCTTCCTCTCTCTACACCTTTTCTCCCACTCTTTATCTGTTAACATGCTAACGTGTCATCAGTTCATCCCTGTTTTTTTTTTTTTTTTTTTTTTTTTTAGCATAGGCACGGGCCACAGTGCACTCAGAGTATGCAATTTAGACAACCTACAATCTATGCAGGCAGCCTCAGCAGACTCCTCCTCATTCTTGATAGGGCTATGGAACTGCCAATCAGCATTCAACACTCCAACCTCAGTGTGCTGGCTCTGACTGAGATCTAACCCCAATTTTTATTTCTACCACACAGATTTGCTTCTCTCCAGAACATGGAAATTTACATCTTTCTCTCTCTCTCACTTGCTACAACAATTCCTTTGAATTTCATGGTGTTACTTTTACTAACCCTGTCATCATCCTCTAGTTCAACTGGGCAAGAATGAAGCAGCTCCCCATCCCAGCAAAGCCGGCAAACAGCTTGACCTCATCCTCACATGCAACTACACCATATTATTACTCCACTCCACACCTCTGACCATTTCTTTAGCCAGTTTTCTATTTCTCTCTCCTCACCCCCTCACTGCCTGCACCTTTAATCTCCTTTTGTCACAATCCTTGCTCCCTTTCCCCCCTACACTTTTTCCTCCATTGTCACAACCTCGCTTCTCTCTTATAGCCACCTCTCCTCACTGGACTTAAACACTGCAACAGACATTATATGCTACACTCTAACATTTTTTTTTGAAAGCATCTGCCCCCAAACCTCTAGGCCACATTGTAAATCACCCCCTAACCCTTGGCTCTTGGAAGTTCTTTGTAATGACCAAATCAAGCTCAGGGCACCAGAAAGGAAATGGCATAAATCAAACAATCCGATTGACCTAACCAATTACCACACTCTTCTCTTTTTCCCCACAGTATCTCTAGCGCTAAAGCTGCATACTACCAGAAGAAGATTGGAAGCTCCACAAACACCCATGCTCTTTGCAACCTTTTCATTGCTTCTCTGTCCCCGTCCTCCCTCTTCCCCTCTTTGACTGCAGATGACTTTGCCACTTTCATTTTACATTTTACATTCAGGTTACATCAATCGGGAACCAATTCTCCACCCCAGGCACTCATAGACAGGCTCATCCTACATGTAACTCTCAACTCTCCTCATTCTTCCCTCTCTCAGAGATTAATGTCTCCAAGCTTCCCCTTTCTATCCATCCTACAACCTGTCCTGTATATAGACCCTATGTACGTAGCTTCTTCAGGCCGTCTCTACCACACTAATACCTGCACTCACATACATCATTTTGCATCCCTCTCCACTGGCACCTTCCCTACCTCATTTAAGCAGGCCCGGTTTACCCTGTTGTTTAAAACAAACAAACAAACAAACAAACACTTAACCCTGTTGCTGTTTTTCCGTCTTTTTGCCGTCTTTCCTGTGTACTCTCACTTTCTCTCTTCTTAGGAATTGTAAACCGGAGAGTCAATATTTTTAAAACCTAACAGATTGAGTCTCATGGATTCTAATATCACTGCTATACTGATGACACTTAGCTCTATTTCTCCTTCCAGTCTGAAGATCCATCAATCTCAGCACACAACTCTCCCTGCCTGTCTGATATCTTGGACTGGATAATGGAACACCACCTTAAGATTCAGAATGCAGCAGCCTTGTTTTTAATCAGCCAAAAAGGACCCACATCACACCCCTCTTTGTCTCCCTCCACTGGCTTACTGTAGCTGCCCAAATTCAAGGCCTTGATGCTCATGTACAAGACCTTGTCTGGAACACCACCCCCCTACCTCAACACGTTCCTTGAGGTTTATGTTCCCTACCACAACCTGCAATCAGTTAACAACTGACTCCTGGTTGTGCCTACTCAGTGAGGCATGAGGTACCTTTCCAGAACCTTGAAACTGACTGTTCCTCAGTGGTGGAATGAGCTTCCAACCTCAATTTGGACAGCAGACTCCATCACTATCTTCAAAAAATGGCTAAAGACCCACCTCTTCCGTGAACACTTAACTAGTAAGTAAGTAAGTAAGTAAATTTTATTTATATAGCACATTTAAACACAGCAAAGCTGACCAAAGTGCTGAACAGAGTCGAGAAAATATAAATAAAATCAGAATAAACAACATAGAAGACAGACAAAAAACTAACTACTAAAATTAAATTAAAATGCCAGGGAGAAATGATACGTTTTCAGCCTCTTCTTAAAAATGATAATAGAAGGTGCAAGGTGGATAGCCAATGGCAACTGATTCCATAAGCGAGGGGCAGCAACTGAAAAAGCTCTATTACCCTTGGTTTTTAAACGAGATCGAGGGACATACAAGAGATACCTATCAGAAGATCTTAAGGATCTGCTGGATGAATGTGGAATAAGAAAATCTTTAAGATAAGAGGGAGCTTGATTGTTAAGAGCTTTAAAAACAAACAACAGAATTTTAAACTGGATCCTTAAATGGACTGGGAGTCAATGGAGTGCTGATAAAATTGGGGTGACATGGTCAAATTTCTTTGCGCTGGTCAACATCCTTGCAGCTGCATTTTGAACCATCTGGAGGCGAGCAAGAGATGACTGAGGAAAACACAAGTACAATGAGTTACAATAATCTAAACGCGATGTGATAAAAGCATGACTAACCTTCTCCAAATCTTGAAAACTCAAAAATGTTTTAAGTTTAGAAATAATGCGTAATTGATAAAAACTATTCTTAACAACCGAATTTATTTGCTTGGTTAAGCATAATTCTGAGTCCAGGAAGATGCCAATATTCCTTACCTGGGAAGAAATTGAGGGGAAATGATTGGAATTGCCCACTTTCAACGGTATGTACAACTGGGTATCATCAGTGTATAAATGAAACGAGACATTGTGCCCTCTAATAATATTCCCCAGCGGATGCATATATAAATTAAAGAGGAGCTGGCCCAAAATGGAGCCCTGAGGTACACCAGAAATAATAGGAGCTGAAGAAGAGGAAAACTTGCTCAATGATACGGAAAAGGACCTGTCTCTAAGATATGAACTAAACCACTGTAAAGCGGTACCCTTGATACCAATCAAATGTTCTAAACACCAAAGAAGTACATCATGATCTACAGTATCAAAGGCGGCTGTAAGATCTAGTAACATCAAAACAGCATCTTTACCAGCATCAACTGCAAGTAATTTATCATTAGACACTTTTAACAAAGCAGACTCTGTGCTATGATAAGCAGTGAAACCAGATTGAAAAGGTTCCAGTAACTTAGCTGAATTTAAGAACAAGATCAATTGTGACTGCACAACTCTCTCTAACCGCTTTGACAAGAATGATAACTTAGAGACAGGTCGATAATTATTAAAACAATCATCATCCAAACCCTGTTTCTTTAACAAAGGTATAACAACAGCATGCTTAAAACAATTCGGGACTACCCCAACTTTCGGAGAAAGTTGCTTTAATAATCTCTGAGGGAACAACATCAAGTGAGGTGGAAGTTATTTTCATCTGGTTAACCAAATCACACAGATCCTTTAAAGAAACATGTTGTAAACAATAAAAGGAAACCGGGGCAACTCGGGTTAATTATTGAATTAATCCTGATAAATAAAATCTTAGGTCTTTGATAATGAGTAGTGATTAAGTCAAAAAAATACCTTGATCTAGCTAATTTAGCAGCATTCTGAAACTTAAACAGACCGTCTTTAAAATCTCAGAGGACACAGTTAAACAATCATGCTTCCATCTCCGCTCTGCTTTACAACAGGCCTGTCTGAGAGAATGGGTATTATTGACCAACCAGTAACAGGATTTTCGCTTTGGTTGCCTCAACTTGAAAGGTGCAATAGAATCTAAAATGTTAGAGCAAAATGTATAAAATGGTAATGATAAAAAGGTAATCAATTCATCAGGCCCAGAGGAAGATTCTGCAGCATTTAAGATAGATGTTTCAACAGCATTAACTAGATAGCTTTCACTAAACTGAGTGGCAGTGAGTGAATTAAAAAAAAACGGGAATAATAGCCTATAGGCGTAGTCAAGACGACATTAAAAACAATGGGCTTGTGATCAGAGAAAGAAGCATTTTCAATATTAACATCAGTACGGGTTCCGTATGACAATATAAGGTCAAGAGTGTGATCAAGGACATGTGTTGCTTGATTTATATGTTGAATAAGACCAAAGGAACCCAAAACATTACAAAATTCAGTAACCAGGGGTCGACCAGAGCAGCATACACGTACATTAAAGTCACCCAAAATTAACATACGATCATGCAGTGGAAGGATAGAAGGTAAAAATCCACAAAAATCGCTTATAAAAGCACTGTCCGGGTTAGGTGGCCTATAGAACAAAGCACAGAAGAGCGCGGAAGAGGTAAACTCTAACGCAACACACTGTACCTCAAACGAAGAGTAAATCCCAACAGAAACTGTCTGTACGTTAAATGACTGTTTAAAAACCATAGCAACCCCACTGCCCTTACCAGCAGACCTTGGGGTACTAATAAAGCAATAGTTCAGCGGACAGAGTTCCTCGAAGACTATTGACTCACTAGCACTGACCCAAGTCTCCGTCAGAAATAAAATATTCAAGTCACGTCTGGTAGAAAAGTCATTTAAAGTAAAAGTTTTGATGCACACGGGTTGGTTGAACGAGGATTGAGAACGAGAATATAGAACAGAACAAACTCCTAGGTGAGTTCCCATACAACTTTTGATGTTGAACAAAGCTTGACGATCGTAGGTCAACACTGAGTCTACACGATACCAGAGCGCCACCATACAGAGTAAAAACAGCACCGATGTCAGATGAGCAGGTACAACAGGAACAACAAACTGTAAAAGACAAGAGAGACGGCATGCCGACAGGTACACTGGCACCATCTTGAAAACTAACCCCTAACTTTTCCCAACTCAAAAAAAAAAAAAATCTACACTTACAACTGATCTTACACCTCTACACTATGCACTCAATTAAAAAATATATATACTAGATGATGGATGGTTAATGCTCTACTTATAAAATGCATATGCTATGGTTTCCATCAGATCAGCAGAGGGCACTGAAGACTATCTGTTGAGACCAAAAGCTCATGCACCATCGAAAATATCTCTCACACAATACAAAAAAGGTTTACATAATAGGCTTATTTGGAAATATCCATGAGCACCATACAAGCATATAATACATTATAGTTCAATATTTAATTTACTATACATTTAATTTTGAAAACTTTTTTGCACTGTTCAGCGTGTAGAATTAGAAAGAATCAAGGGCAGCAGAAGTTGTGATGTAGGTGAGGAGGCAGTGCAGATGGGAACATGCAAGAGGAACCGGTGGGGGTGGGTGGTTGTCTAGAGACTTAAAGGGTGACATGTTAGAACTTGAGCAAGCTGACAAAACAGACTCGTGAGAAAGTACTCACCTCGAAAGCAATGTGATTGGTGGCTTTGCAAACACTAACTACAAATAACAACCATATTAATTAAAACCCAGCTGGCATCAACATAATATAATTTCGTAAATGCCTGCAGGAACATTGCTCTGAACAACAAAAACACAGCATCAGCAGTGTATGATGCAATTCACAATTAAATCAGAAGTAAACAATATATTGTTTATTTTATTTATAGTTATCACAAATATAATTTAACATTTTAACCATACTAACGGGCTTGAATGATGATATGTTGAGACATGTTCTATAATCAGAGTCAAATTTGCTTTTACATAATAACTAACAAATCACTGTTGCTATCAGTTACTATGAGATGTCATATTAGTTTTATCAAATGATAAATATGAGTCTAATATACAATGGATATAAAAAGTCTACCCATCCCTGTTAAAATGGCAGGTTATTGTGAAGTAAACGATTCTATGATAAGATTCATGTCAGATCTTTTCTTACCTTTGATGTGCAATTGCAAATTATACAAATAAGCAAAAAAACAATCAGAAATTTTTATAGGGGAAAAAAAAAAAAAAAAAACTTCCAATAACCTAGTTGCACGAGTGTGCACACCCCTAAACTAATACTTTGTTAAAGCACCTTTTGATTTTATTACACCACTCAGTCTTTTTGGGTAAGAGTCCATCAGCTTGGCACATCTTGACTTGGCAATATTTTCCATACTCTTTCTTGCAAAAACTCCCTGGTAATTTTTTTTAAATCTTGTCTTGTTGGAAATTCTGGAGAGTCCTGGAGATGTCCTGTTCTTGGTAATGTTACTGTGTGCTCCATTTTCTCCACTTGTTGATGGCCTTTATGGTGTTCATTGAAACATATAATGTTTTGCTCAACAGTCCTGGGTCTTATTTGTTGTATTTTTCGTTTAATGATGTGACAAATGTTTTCAAATGGTGAAAGGTCTGGACTGTAGGCAGGCCAGTTCAGCACCCGGACCCCTCTACTATGAAGCCATGCTGTTGTAATAGATGCAGTATGTGGTTTAGCATTAGCTTGCTGAAATACGAAAGGCCTTCCCTCAAAAAGACATCGTCTGGATGTAAACATATGTTGCTCTAAAACCTGTATATACCTTTCAGCATTGATAGTGCCTTTCCAGATGTGCAAGCTGCCCATTCCATAGGCAGTAATGCACCCCATACCATCATGCAGGCTTTTGAACTGAGCGCCGATAACAGGCCGGATGGTCCCTCTCCTCTCCCTTCTCCTCTAGAGAAGACGGCAGCGTTTCTGGATCATGTTCACGTATGCCTTCTTCTTTGCATGATAGAGCTTTAACCTGCATTTGTGGATGGCATGGCAAACTGTGATCACAGACAATGAGTTCTGGAGGTGTTTCTGAGCCCATGCAGTGATTTCCATTAAAGAATCATGCCTGTTTTTAATGCAGTGCTGCCTGAGAGCCCGAAGATCATGAGTCCCTTGTGCACAGAGATTTCTCCAGATTCTCTGAGTCTTTTGATGAAATTATGTACTGTAGATGATTGATATTCAAAGTCTTCACAATTTTACGTTGAGGAACATTATTCTGAAATTGTTCCACAATTTGTATATGCAGTTTTTCGTAGATTGGTGAACCTTTGCCCATCTTTATTTCTAAGAGACTCTGCCTCTCTAAGATACTCTTTTATACCCAATCATGTTACTGACCTGTTGCCAATTAACTTAATTAGTGTGGCTGTGGTTATATAGACTGGCCACAGTCTTTTTGATTGTCAGTGCCTCATGCCTTCCACAGTACGTAGGTCCATACTGCCACTACAAAGAGGAGAATGGCAACAATAATCAGCACCAAAAAAAAGCCAAAGATGAGAGCAAAGCAAATACCTTCGCTGTTAAAAACAGCAGTGGATCATGAAGAGCTGGCAGCCATAAACAAAGTGCAAAGTAACCAGGAGCTGCTCTCAAGTCATACTTGGTCAGTATGGATAGGGTTTTGAGGATGACTGCCAACAAAACTCCGCTGCTCAGGATTCAGCCTGTGAGAGACTCCACCAGTCACCAGCACCACTCAAGTTCAGCTTACAAATTAACAAAGCAAAACATTAAAATCACATAAAAAATGAAAACCAAAAGCGCACACCACAGATGTAAAGCGAATATACTATTGCACACAGTAATCTTTCCACTGGAAACAGACGACATATACACACATGTTTGTCCTGCTGTCCTTGTGAGGAACATCCACTGATTTAAAAAAAATAATAATAATAATGCAGCTAATAATGCTATGCCTACACCTAAAGCTAACCCTAAGCTTAAATTTGAAATGCAATTTTCCCCATGGGTCAAGCCAAATAATGCAAATGCCTACAATAGGGTTTGTAAATAATTTGAGTCTTAATAGTTTAGAATTAAACCAGATAGATGCAGTTACTATGTTGTCCCTTAATGACATCAGAAAGCTCATCACCTCTCTGATTTGTCCAGGCTGAATGATTATACTCAGAACACACAGAACATGTCTATAAATATATGAAGACTATATCTGTTATGGACTGATCTAGCAATAGCATTATATAGATTTTGTGATGTTATTCTATATACTACTCCTTTCTCTTAGGATGGCAAAGGGAGAAAGTTGCCATATCCTGGAAAACCCAGCATATCCTCTGCTGTCTAAAGATGGAGATGTGATAATTGGAGCTGTCTTTTCAATACATAGTGGTACACAGATGCAGTCACTGCAATATAATGAAAAACCTCAACCGTTAATCTGCATTAGGTTTGTTGTAGTGGGCAGTTTCACATTTGTATTATATTTATATAATATTGTTATATAATGTTATATAATATAATATAATATAATATAATATATTTATTAGATTTTTTTTTCTTTGGAAAACCATACTGTATTTTTGAATTGAATTTCCATTACTTTTGACTTTATATATTAAATATGTTATTTGTATTTTCTTATGTTTTTATGTATATTTGTAGATTTAACCTCAGAGAATTTCGCTTTGCTCAGACCATGATTTTTGTAATTGAAGAAATCAACAGAAGCAACCACTTGCTCCCAAATATTTCAGTTGGTTACAGGATTTATGACAACTGTGGCTCAAGATTGTTATCTATGAAGGCAGCCATGGCTTTGATGAATGGTCAGGACATAACAGCAGATGACGCCTGCTTGGGACAAACAGTAGTACAGGCCATCATAGGGGAATCAGAGTCTTCTCCTACTATAGTACTCACAAAAACTACAGGGCCTTTTCGAATCCCAGTGGTAAGAATAAATTATTCTAATACTTATTTAATAACAATTGATTTTTAACAAATTATTATAGTATAAAAGTGTAGAACTTGTGTGTAATCAGATGGGCATGTTTACACTAAATTTGTTTTTGAGCAATTTATGTAATTCCGACTATAAGCTTTTTAACATGGGTATACTTCTGGATTTCTAGTGTAAATAATACATAAACATTGTTTTCACAGATAATTTTACTTTTTAGGTAATTTTACTTTTGTGTTTTTCATTTTTTTCCCCCAAGCTAGTTACTGTTGCTATTTTATCTCTTAAAATCTCTCTGTAATTTCCTCTTGTTAAAAAGCAAAATAAACATGCAAAAACATTGTCTTCCTCTACTCAGATAAGTCATGCTGCCACATGTGAATGCCTGAGCAACAGAAAAGAGTACCCCTCTTTCTTCAGGACCATAGCGAGTGACTACTACCAGAGTAGAGCACTGGCATATTTGGTCAAGCACTTTGGCTGGTCTTGGGTGGGATCTGTGAACAGTGATAATGATTATGGCAACAATGGAATGGCCATTTTTCTGAATGCAGCCAAAGAGGAGGGAATATGTGTTGAGTACTCCGAGAAGTTTGACCGTTCAGATCCTGAGAAAATCATGAAAGTGGCTGATATTATTAAGAAAGGCACAGCCAAAGTAATTATCATATTTCTTGCCCACATTGATATGAATATTTTAATAGACCATCTTATTTTAAAGAATGTCACTGGTTACCAGATGATTGGTGTGGAAGGATGGATTACTGCTGTCAATCTAGTAACACCAGCAAGTTACAACATATTGGCTGGATCCATTGGATTGGATGTGGGAAAATTGAACATTGGTGGTTTTGCTGAGTATGTTATAGAAGAGTTTTGGCAAACAGAGTTCCCTTGCTCGCATACAGAGGAAAACATTTCTCAAACTGAAAAAAACTGCAGGAAATATGAAGACATGATTCCATTTAAAAACTACAATGAAGATATATCAGAATTGAGATATGCAAATAACATCTATAACGCAGTTTATGCTGTGGCACATTCTCTACACAGCCTGTTGATATGCACAAGTC
Source organism: Cranoglanis bouderius (assembly GCA_023630585.1). Lineage (NCBI taxonomy): Eukaryota > Metazoa > Chordata > Actinopteri > Siluriformes > Cranoglanididae > Cranoglanis > Cranoglanis bouderius. Next base: position 4,780,205 of record CM042557.1, on the reverse strand, counting down.
TGAGTTGTGAGAAAGACAAAACAGTACAATCATGGCAGGTAACCCAAAGAAGAGAAGCAAAGCAGGCTATGTTCATGACTGATTTTGTCATGAAATTAATACTTGTTTTCTTTTCTGTTTGAAGGTCGGTGAGTCACTAAAAAAGGTCAATTTTACCACCAGAGTAGGAGAACAGGTTTGGTTTGACAGCACTGGGGCAACGGCTGCAAAATACGATGTGGTGAACTGGCAACGAGGGCTCAATGGGGAAGTGCAGTTCAAGGCAGTGGGCTATTACGATGCCTCTCTGCCAACTGGACAACAATTTGTCCTAAATAGTGAAGATATAGTTTGGGCTGGAGAGATAAGAGAGGTACAAACAATTCTATGTTTATATTAACAATCATATTACAAAGGAAGAAATAAATATGATATGTGCATGCCACTAATATATTTGAGAAATTTTACTCTATATTGCTTCAGTGTATAAAAATCCAAAGCTGAAATGCTGATTATGGCATAAAATGATTATGGCTCAAGAGCTTCACAGAACTGTCAGACAGAAACTAAGAATTCCAAAGTTCTAAAAGATAGTCTAAATTAAAATAGACTGGTAAAAAGTGGATATATTTATTACAACTGTGCCTCAAAAAATTATAGTTTATGAATTTTGTGTAGCAAGTCCTGATTGTAGATATATTGTTCATATTAGAAGCCAAGATCTGTGTGCAGTGAGAGCTGTCCTCCAGGCACCAGAAAAGCTGTGCAGAAAGGAAGGCCTGTTTGCTGCTATGACTGTATACCATGTGCAGAGGGAGAGATCAGTAACCAGACAGGTAATTTCAGCCTTACCAAATTTCAAAGACAAATTGTTAATTGTACATTTTGTATCATCCTCCTATTATTTAGGATACAGTTCCTGAACAATGGACTTAATAAATAAAGGCATAAGACAATGTTACTTTTCCTTCCTAAAAATAATAACCATGATTACTTTGCAGATTCAAATAACTGTGAGCAGTGTCCAGGAGAATATTGGTCTAATGCTGAAAGAGATAAATGTGTGTTAAAAGTCATAGAGTTTCTTTCATATACAGAGGTTATGGGAATAGTACTGATGCTATTTTCTTTGTTTGGAGCAGCGATAACTGTGTTAGTAGCTATTTTATTTCTAATAAAAAAAGACACTCCTATTGTTAAGGCCAACAACTCCGAGCTGAGCTTCCTACTGCTCTTCTCTCTGACTCTCTGTTTCCTCTGTTCACTTACATTCATCGGAAGGCCCTCTGAGTGGTCCTGTATGTTGCGCCACACAGCATTTGGGATCACATTTGTTCTCTGTATCTCATGTGTTCTGGGGAAAACAGTAGTTGTGCTAATGGCCTTCAGGGCTACACTTCCAGGCAGTAATGTCATGAAATGGTTTGGGCCTCCACAGCAGAGACTCAGTGTACTTGCCTTCACTCTCATACAGGTCCTTATTTGTGTGCTTTGGTTAACAGTTTCTCCTCCTTTCCCCTACAAAAACATGAACTACTACAAGGAAAAGATCATATTAGAATGTAACTTGGGCTCACCTATAGGTTTCTGGGCTGTGCTTGGTTATATAGGATTTCTTGCATTCTTGTGCTTTGTTTTGGCTTTTCTAGCTAGAAAGCTGCCAGATAATTTTAATGAAGCTAAATTCATCACATTCAGCATACTCATATTCTGTGCTGTGTGGATCACCTTTATTCCAGCTTATGTCAGCTCTCCTGGAAAATTTACTGTAGCTGTAGAGATATTTGCAATTTTGGCCTCCAGTTTTGCTCTACTATTCTGTATATTTACACCTAAATGTTATATTATTTTATTTAAACCTGAACTCAATACAAAGAAACATATGATGGGGAAAATGGCATCTAAATGACAAATAAAAATATTCAAATCTGCAATAGTAGTCATTTGAGTGGACTAAATGTTGAAATTGGTCATTTGAGTGGAATGAATGGATTATGTGACAATTAAAAATAAATAAAAATCTCTCACTCACTTTCAGTAACCACTTGATCCTAGCCAGGTTCACTGTGGATCCTGGAAACATGGAGTGAGGTGGGAATATACCATGGATGGGACACCAGTCCAGCACATTGTACCAGGAACACATACATTCACACAATCATTTAAACCTAGAAAAAATTATCTTAGCCAGTCCAGCTTGATCCATTGTATCCTACATGGATGACAGTAACAGCTTTACTTGACAATGGGGCCCAAGTGACCATTATTGGACAGAGATGGAAAGACAGAGACTTACAGTGACTCTCTCATTCAACAGTTCATGGATCCTATCTTGTCTATCAGTGTCCCATTTCAAGTGAGTCATATGCCAATTAAAAGAACATCACTCATTATACTAGCTGAACTCATTCAAGGACAGACAGAGGATTTGATACCTACCCTTGTCAACTTATTCTTTTAGGCTGTATTAATCACATGCACCAAAGTTAGAGCACTTTTGCACCTTCTACAGACTAGAAAGCCTTCCTTGCAATGAGTTGACTGACTTGGCCAAAATGAATCAGTTGTCCCTGCCAGTCAGATAGCCTGGGTTAAATACAGAGTCCAATTTAGCATAAACCCATCTGACTCCCTAGTATTGTTTGAGCCTGATGAGAGTAATGTACAACTGGAGTTACTGGATGTGGGAGGGCTTGTTAGAAATTTAGAACAAAAATGTTGCCGTACCTGTGGGGATCCACACAAAGCTGATATAAAATCACATCAGCCATTGGTAGCATTCTGCTAATTGACAACATCATCCAGACTGACTCCTGAACAAAAGTCTAGGGTGGAGATTCAGAGCTCTGGAGGTACTTCACATAATAATCAACTTCACATAATAGAGACTGGAGGGGATGCCGAGACCCAGCTTTATCTTGCTCAGTCTTGATAGGATTGACCATCTGCGTGTTGGGGATAGATACACCCTCATCATAGTGGAATCCCATATAACCCCTAGAAAAGTTGTCCTCTGCACTTGAGAAAGCATGCTTGGTGTTCAACCTGAGCCCCAAGCTCCTCAACATCTCGATGTTGAAATCGCCAACTCCCTGGATCATTAACCAGTCATCCAGGTAGTTTAGTACACGGATGCCCTGCAGTCACAAGGGAGCCAGAGCAGCATCCATGCACTTCGTGAAGGTGCAAGGGGATAAAGCTAGACCGAAGGGAAGAACCCGATATTGGTACGTGTTGCCTCCAACGCAACCCTCAGAAATTTCCCATGACTGGGCAATATTTCTATGTGGAAATATGTATCTTTTAGAGCTATCGTCACAAACCAGTCCTTGAATGAATCTGTGGAACGATACCTTTGAGCATCTACATCTTGAACCTGTACATCCAAAGTGTATGGTACAGATGATACAGATCTAAAATTGGCTGCATGCTCCCATCTTTTTAGTGGACCAGGAAATAATGGCTGTAAAAACCTCCCTCCCTCAAGAGGACTCTTACTTCCTGCGTTAACGCCGGGCTCTGCTCTGTGCTGACTACTGTGGTGAGCACACATCTGAACCGGGGGGATCGAGCTCTGAACTGGACCTGGTAACCCTTTTCTATGGTGGACAGAAGCAATGAAGACACATTTGGCAGTAGTTTCTATGCTGCCAGATGATCTTTTACTGACTTTAACTTTTCCACATTCTGTCGGAGGGAAAGCGTCAGATTTCTGTTGCCCTGTTACAGCTCGCTGACTACAGGGGACTGAAAACTTGGGACGATATTGGTTGGGGGGGGATCTACAGTAATACTAGGGGCTAACTGCCCCACAACCTCACGTCCCCTGATACTGCCCTCCTCAGCCAATTAGGATCACTCCTTCTTTGCCTGCTTGGCATTAATGATCATACTTAGATTGTGCCTACTAACAGGCTGCGACTGTGGCTGCCTGGTCTCCCTGGCTTTCCGTGGGAGGAGGTGAGCCACCACACTCTCCTTCTGTGCCTCCCTTGCACTAGTGCTGGCAAACTCGACCCAATGAGGAGGAACTGGCTAAACGACGACGTTTGCTGTTTTGCCTTTCGAAACCTGTCAGCGATGGCATTAACCGCGCCGCCAAACAGACCAGAATGTTGAGCTCATTCAGCAGGTCTGCTTGGTAGGCCTGCAACACTGCCACTATATGCAGTGACCCATAAGTGAGACCCACTGCCGCATAGGCTTTGCCAACCAACACCAAGGTGGCCTTACACGGCTTGGATGGTAAAGCTGGCCCCCCTAAATTCACTGCTGACGATGGTGAGAGGCAGCTCGCAAGCTCCTCCTCCACCTTTGGAGGCCAAATACCTGTATTGTTCATTCCCCATGATGGCCGAATAATTGGACATTGCGGGGTTATAAATATGGCTGGTCTATGGGTTTTCCCAGAAGCGCAATATTTCATAATGCACTTCTGGAAAAAAGGGGAGTTCCTGCGATGTGAGGGAGTTTTAATTTCACTGGGAAGAAAATCCAGCTCGTCCAGCCTGTTACGAGACACTTCCTATTCCCCGGGTCAGTCTAAATTCAACTTTTCTATAGCCCTAGTGATCTCTTCAAGAAGCTCTTTATATGATTGAGAGCTGCTATCTGTTTTTGGTGCACTGGTGCCCCCCTTTTGGCTCCTCAGAGTCAGAGAGGGTGGGTTGACTCTCCATACCAGAAGGAGGAGACACAACGCGAGCTCCAAAACCCGGAAGCGGCGAGTCAGATCCGGAGGACAGAGCAAGAGATAGAGCAGTGCTCGTCTCTGGTTTCTCCTCCAGATCAATATGGGATCCCCAGGACCTGAGCTGGCTGGCTGCCTCGGCAGTGGCCGGCCCAGAGCCGCAAGACTCTGAAACCCAACTCTCTTCGGCTGAGAAGAGAGCGAGCTGTGAAGCGTTCACAATGTGCGCAGTCAGCCGCCTCAAGGGCCCAAACACTTCACACAGAAAGTGTGTCCATCTGTCCCCGAAATAAAAGGGGAGCAAGGAGTAACACATTTCCTGAATTCTCTCTGACTCATACTCACAAAGAGGTGAGGGACAGAAAAGATATATATATATATATATATATATATATATATATATATATATATATATATATATATATATATATATATATATATATATATATATATATATATATAATGTTCTTTAGAAATTAGAGAGGAATAGAAGAGTTTTTAGGAGTGTTCATACAGACAACCAACATGCAGTCTTTCGCTGAAGATAATAAGGCTGACGGCGTGGTTCACAAGTGCTTTTATATCACATGACGTGCTTAATTGCCACGTCACCTCACCACAGCCGGCCTATAAAGGTGTGATTTTACACAGACTTCATATACCGGTCGTGTGCGAAGGTGGTCCCACAGCATGAAGCTCACGCAGTGTTGAGTTGCAAGGCTACAGGGGTGGATAAGATTTGACCAGAGATGTTGAAGGCACTAGAAAAGTTAGGGTTGTGTGGTTAACATTCTTCTTCAGTGTCTCTTGGAAATCTGGGGCAAAGCCTCTGAACTGGCAAATTGGGATGATGGTCCACATTTTTAAAGAAGCAGAAGCATGCTTAATGGAAAAAATGTCCAAAATGTATTCTATATTTCTATATTTCAATTTCTGCAAAAATTAAAACAGAATGATGCACTTAAAAAAATTTAATATATGAATCACAAATGGCATGTTTCAGGCAGCATATATATAAATGGTGAGTACTATGGTGGACCCCTCCATAGCATATTAGACCTTGGACCACCTCACCAATGTGTACATTCTGTAAAAAAAAAAAAAAAAAAAAAAAAAAAAAAAAATCTAGAGACTGCAGTGCCTGAACATTTCAGGAGATCATATTTCCCTCCTTCTGATGTTTGATGTAAACATTAACTTTAACTCTGGACCTGTATCTGCATGATTTTATCAAAGCAAAACCCCCATATCACACTAAGGACTTGTAGGAAAGTTTAGCTGACACAGGAGTGGTGGTGCACCATTTTACTGTGTGGTGTTAATTGCACAAAAGGTGATGTGTGCAAACAATATCTTGATAAGCCAAATGCCTTTTGGAAACAAGTGCTGTGGACTGATGAAGAAAAAATGGAACTCTTTGGCCATAATCAAAGAAGAACCTTGAAAACTATTAACCATGGGCATGGATTTATTATGCTTTGTGGTTGTCTTACAGTCAGTGGCTCAGGCATGGTTGCACAGGTAGATGGAATAATGGCAGTAAATATCAGTAAATAGTAAATAATCAGTCAAGAAACATGAAAATGGAAATGACTGAAAGCCCAAGAATATCTCAGAACTATAATGAGATATAGAAGCATTCTGCAATGATGAATAGTTCTGAGATCATTAAGCAATAATATATTATAATGGACTAGTAATACTTGAAGAATTTTTTTTTTTTTAATAATTATATATAATTATAATGTGTGTGTGTGTGTGTGTGTGTGTGTGTGTGTTTGGGGTTGTGGGTGTGTGTGGTGAAGGACAAAAATTGGGTTTTCCTCTTGGCAATGTGTTAGGCATGGAATAGCAGTTGTGGTATAGTGTGGCCGACTATAATAAAGCTAATGCCTATTACTTCGGAAACAAAATCACAATTAACACAATTAACTAAAGACAGATGGTGGAGCTAGGAATTAAGCCACATTAAAATAATCAACTAACCAACTTATATACCTACTGTATATCTTTGATGGAATGTTACATAAGTCAGAAACAGCTCAACTCCAGTGAATGAAAATGTGTGCATATGTGGCCAAATACAATTATAATTATACATATTCACACTAATATAAATGTATTTACTCTAGCATAAAATGGGACAGACAACTAAATCATAAAGCATGCATTCAAACCTCAAACAAATGGTAGCATCTACTGGCTATGAATCATTTCATTTTTCATGTTTAATATTAAGCATTCTGAATATAATTCACCGTCCCAAATTTTCTGGTAGGGCATTGTATGATTATCATTATTTTTAAATCATTGTTGAATAGGTTAATTGATTAATGATGTTGTAATCACTTTAATCATACTCAGGATGACGTGGTGAGTTACATATGATCACATGATTACAAATTGATTGCACCCAGAAGGATCCATCGATCCCTATATAACTTGCTCTTCCATTTGTAACAGGGAAATGCACTAGTGCCCCAGAGCCTCTGTGATGTTTCTATATGCATTATTGCTCCTTTGTGTCGTCAAAGTAAAGGGAGAAAAGGCTAATTGTCAAATGATTGGGAACCCAGAGTACCCCCAGCTCTCCAAGGATGGTGATGTCATTATTGGGGGAGCTTTTTCAGTTCACAGCAAAATTACATTACAGAAACTGTCATTTACTGAGAAGCCACAACATCTAATCTGTACAAGGTTTGTTTAATTTTTTAATCTTTGTACTTCTATTGTAATTCAAAGTTAACATTTTACTTGCCAGTAACTGTGGAAGTATACAATCAAACTGTATAAACTAACATTCTTGTAATAAATGTGGGTGAATTATATGAAATTATGCTATTGTGAAACAATATTGACAAGATGTTATTTTTCTTTATTTATTTAGTCTGAACTTCAGAGAATTTCGGTTTGTTCAGACCATGATCTTTGCTATTGATGAAATAAACAAGAGTGGCCTGCTTCCTAATATTTCTATTGGATATAAGATATTTGATAGCTGTGGCTCAACGTTAGCCTCAATGAGATCGGCAGTGGGTTTAATAAATGGTCAGGAGCTTACAGCTCAAGATACATGCTTTGGGCATTCAGCAGTGCAGGCCATCATTGGGGAATCAGAGTCTTCCTCAACCATAGTGATGTCAAGAGCAACAGGGCCATTCAAGATTCCAGTGGTAAAATACATGGATGTAAATCTGCTTTTGTTAATTCATTTAAATGTGTGACATGAATAATAGTGTTTTGGTATGTCTCTTACTTTCAACAGATCAGTCATTTTGCTACCTGTGCTTGCCTGAGCAACAGAAAAGAATACCCTTCTTTCTTCAGAACAATTCCCAGTGATTACTACCAGAGCAGAGCTCTGGCTCAGCTAGTGAAGTATTTTGGATGGACCTGGGTAGGAGCAGTAAGAAGTGACAATGACTATGGCAACAATGGCATGGCCACATTTGTGGAGGCAGCTGGAAAATTAGGAGTATGCATTGAGTATAATGAAGCAATTCTAAGGACAAATTCAAAGGAGAGCATTGCTAAAGTTGTAGAAATAATTAAAAAAGGCACATCTAAGGTCTTGGTAGCATTTCTGGCTCAAAATGAAATGGACGTTTTGTTAGAGGAGGCCTTTGTTCAAAACGTGACAGGGCTTCAATGGGTAGGCAGTGAGTCCTGGATAACTGCCAGATACTTAGCAACTGAAAGGACATCAAAAGTTATCAGTGGTGCATTAGGATTTACCATTAATAAATCTAAAATTACAGGGCTAAAGGACTTCCTTCTAAAGGTCCACCCATCCCAGATTCCCTCAAATTCCCTTTTGATAGAATTCTGGGAAATGACATTTGGATGTCAGTTTTCACCAGAAACAGAGGACGTAAAACTTTGCACTGGATTTGAAGATCTCAAAGAAATAAATAATACATTCACTGATGCTTCAGAGCTAAGAATTTCCAACAATGTGTATAAGGCAGTTTATGCAATAGCTCATGCCCTACATAACACTTTGGCTTGCAATGCAGATGGTCCCTTTGAAAATTTAAACTGCACCAAAAAGGATATGTTCCTACCGGGTCAGGTAAAAAAAAAAAAAAAAAAAAAATAGATAAGTAAAATTACAACAGTACTGAAAGAATTACAAGCAAATACAGATGCATGTAAAAATAGCACATGATTTCCCCTTGCAGGTACTAGAATCCTTACAGAGTGTGAACTTTACGATGCCATCAGGTGAACGTGTTTATTTCAATGCTAATGGAGACCCTACTGCAAAATATGAACTGGTGAACTGGCAGAAAAATTCAGCTGGAGACATAACCTTTGTTGCAGTGGGTTACTACGATGCCTCTCTCCCAACTGACAAGCAGTTTGTCATGAATCCTGTTAATATAGCTTGGGCTGGAAATAGTAGTATGGTAGGTATGGAGTACAGATGAGAAAAACTTACTGTGAAGTTATAATAAATGTGTTTAACTGAGTCGGAATGTGTATTAGAGACCTAGATCTGTGTGCAGTGAGAGCTGTCAGCCAGGATTCAGACAGGCACAAATCAAGGGGAGACCACCATGCTGCTTTGCCTGTATACAATGCCCTGTGGGTGAAATCAGCAATGAGACTGGTATGTGTCCAAGTGTTACTTTATGGTTGAAATATAAAAGAGCCAGACACATACAAAACAAAAATGTAATCTATGTACTTGACATAAATTTAAAGGTAAAAACGTAAGCAACTTCCTCTGATTTTAGACTCTGTTGAATGCATCAGATGCCCTCTGGAATACTGGTCAAATGAAAATCATAGTCTGTGTGTTCCAAAGAAAGTGGAATTCCTTTCATTTGATGAAAACATGGGGATTCTCCTGACAGCTGCTTCATTAACAGGAGTTTCTATTACTATAGCTGTAGGATTGGTATTTTTCTATTTTAGAGACACACCACTTGTAAAGGCAAGCAACATTGAGCTGAGCCTCCTGCTGATCTTCTCTCTGGCTCTGTGTTTTCTTTGTTCACTTACTTTCATTGGACAACCTTCTGAGTGGTCCTGTATGCTGCGCCACACAACATTCGGCATTACTTTTGCACTTTGTATGTCCTGTGTTTTAGCAAGAACAATAGCAGTAGTGATGGCATTTAAAGCCACAGTGCCAGGTAGCAGTTTCCCCCAGTGTTCAGTGCCTGTGCAGCGAATGAGTGTTTTCTGCTGCACCCTTTTTCAAGTCATTATATGTGCTCTGTGGTTAACACTTGCACCCCCAGTGCCTCAAAAAAACATGGCTCATTCCATAGATAAAATAATACTAGAATGTAATTTGGGCTCAAACATAGGTTTTTGGGCTGTGCTGGTATATATAGGACTTTTGGCTCTTTTATGTTTTATTTTAGCCTTTCTAGCTCGTAAACTGCCTGATAATTTTAATGAAGCTAAATTTATCACATTCAGCATGCTCATATTCTGTGCCGTTTGGATCACTTTTATTCCAGCATATGTCAGTTCTCCTGGAAAATTTACTGTAGCTGTGGAGATATTTGCAATACTAGCATCAAGTTTTGGTTTACTATTCTGTATATTTACTCCAAAATGTTATATCATCATACTTAAGCCAGAAAAGAATACAAGAAAACATCTAATGGGCAAAGCAAATACAAACTCCCAGTGATGTTCTTCACATATTAAACACAATGTACTGACAGAAAAAAACATCATAAAACATATTGTTGTTTAGTGTTAAGTTTATTAATGAGTTTAACACATAAATGCAATAAAGACAAATATTTTTAATCAAAATACTATTGAACATTTGTTTGAGGTATTTTTTTCTCCTAATCATAATTTCACAAAATATATTAATAAACATTTATTTGAGCATTACCTCTGGAATCATGATTGATCATTTTGATTAAATGTGTCCTAATTGATCGTTGATATGTAAGAGACCTACAAGCTGCATTCTTTTATTTTAAAAAGTACACAACCATTTAATAATAATAATAATAATAATAATAATAATAATGTGTTAAAAAGCATAAACATACAATAAGGTTGATCGTTTACAGCCTGATTGGGCCAAAAGTAATCCACACATCACTGCTTGTTTTTTTCTTTCCTTTCTATTAATCACCACACTTGTTTTCATCATGGTGAACATGCAAATGAGGTCCCATGTTCCTCAGTTATTAGAAGTACATAAAGACAGGGTGAGTTAGGCATAGTTCAAGGATGAGAGACATGTGCTTCCTATATAGCGTTATGCATTTACTAGCAGCTATACTAATGATTATATTCTTTACTGCTAATGCTGAAGATCAGAAATGCATAGCATATGGAACAGATGAACTCCTTCATTTTTCTAAAGAGGGTGATATAGCTATAGGAGGCATTTTTTCATTCCATCAATATCCTGTTGGTATAAATCCAACACTACTGGTCAACCCAGGAAATATGAGATGTTATGGGTAAGTCGGTAGTTAGGTAATTGGTGGAATATTACAGACCTGAAATTAAATTCTAAATGGTAAGACAACACTAAAAGAAATACTTGCAAGCAACAACAAGAATAAGTACTGCATAAATGCACATACATACACACACACAAAATACCTACATCTCTTTTTAGGATTGATCCAGGGGAATTGCAGTATGCCATGACAATGATATTTGCTATTGAGGAGATCAACAATAGCACAGATATCCTTCGTGACCTTACACTGGGCTACAGAATATATGGTTCCTGTCCCAGCATTCCTCTCTCGGTAAAGGCATCTCTGCTTCTCATGAACAGGCCAGGAATGGAGAGAGAAAATTGCATAAAATCTTCCACTGTGCATGCTGTCATTGGGGAAACTACTTCCACAGCAACTATAGGTATTGCAAAGACCATGGGTCCATTTCATATACCAGTGGTGAGTAAATGGGTATTCTGAGATTACCTGTGTACTGTTTATTCTGAAAAACAATACAAACCATGTAACAAAAATATCTGTATATAAAGATAATTGAAAAGTTCTATTATGTTTATAGATGTTGGATATAATATCCGTCTAGAGATTTAAACATTTAAGTTGAGTAATGTTGAGTAATTAGCAACAAGAACAATATGCAGTGGAGGTTTTGATATTTACTGTATGTTGGCATATTTGATTAAATGAAAAATAGATATGATTATCAATGCCATACAAAATTATTAGATGGCACTTTTCTTTTGCAGATTAGCCACTCCGCTACCTGTGCATGTCTTAGCAACAGAAAAGAGTATCCCTCTTTCTTCCGGACAATTCCCAATGATTATTACCAGAGCAGAGCACTGGCAAAGCTGGTCAAGTATTTTGGTTGGACTTGGGTAGGAGCTGTTAGAAGTAGGAGTGACTATGGAAATAATGGAATGGCCAGTTTTCTAGAATTTGCTGAAAAAGAGGGAGTATGTATTGAGTACTCTGTCGCTATTTACAGGACTGATTCCAGACAAAAGTTTCTAAATGTGGTGGACATTATCAAAACATCCACATCCAAAGTCATTGTAGCTTTTGCAGATGAGAATGACCTGGACATCCTCATAAAAGCGCTTTACTATCAGAATGTGACTGGATTTCAGTGGGTTGGAAGTGAAGGATGGATCACTTACAGCTACCTATCCAGTGCCATAAATTATGCGGTGGTTGGTGGTGCAGTAGGTCTTGCTGTGCCAAATGCCAACATTCCTGGCTTGAAAGAGTTTATTGCAAGCAGGCAACCCTCTTTAAAACCAGGTAATACAGGCCTGGTTGAATTGTGGGAGAGTGTGTTTGACTGTACTCTAAGATATCAGTCACAGAAGGCTGAAAAATCCTGCACCGGTGATGAGTCTCTTGAGAATACAAAAACACGCTTCACAGATGTGTCAGATGCTAGCTTACTGAACAACATTTATAAAGCAGTATATGCTGTGGCTTATGCTGTGGATAGGCTTTTAGGCTGTCATGACCGGAAGGGGCCATTTACCAATGGTACATGTGCAGATGTAGGAAACATAGAGCCATGGCAGGTGATGTAACAATAATGTAATTCCACTACATAAATATATCCACTTTTGACATTTATTTTGGTCAGTAGAGAAGATAATAAATAAAAAAATAAATAAATAAATAAATAAATAAATAAATAAATAAATAATTCAGTGTATACTGAACCCTGAAATAAACGAATTAATGTAAATGTTAATATACCTTTCAGGTGCTCCATTACTTGGCTCAGGTGAACTTTACTACGAAGAATGGAGAAATTGTACGGTTTAACAATCTGGGTGACCCAGTTGCACGCTATGCCATTGTTAATTGGCAGAGGAACGGTGAAGGAACAACAATATTTGAGTCCATTGGCATGTATGATGCATCTTTGCAAGATGGCCAGGAGTTTGTAATTAATACCAACAGTGCAGTCTGGGCAGGAGATCAGCATACAGTAAGCAAAGCAGGGAAAATGATGATTTTCTTATGACCTCTCAACATATTTTATTACTGATCTATTGTTTAACAAACTTTAAACGGGACTACCTGTATACTCCAGGTTCCTTGGTCTGTATGTAGTGAAAACTGTCTCCCAGGGACCAGCAGGGCTTTCATAAAAGGAAAGCCAATTTGCTGCTTTGACTGCATCCCCTGTGCAGATGGGGAGTTTAGCAACACCACAAGTGAGAAGACCAGGCTCATTTCATTTACATTACTGCTGTTTGTGTTTTTAAAAAGTCCACTAAATGCTCACATGATTTTACACCATCATGAAATGTCCTCATTTTGCCTTTCTAATATATCTATGGTTTCAGATGCAGTGACATGTCTTCCTTGCCCTCTTGAATACAAGTCAAATGGAAACAAGACTCAGTGTGAGCTGAAAAACCTTGAATTCCTGAACTTTAATGAACTTATGGGTATTCTGCTGATGGCATTCTCTTTGTTTGGTGGATGTCTCACAATCACAGTTGGGTTAATTTTCTTTTACTACAGACAGACTCCCATTGTCAGGGCCAACAACTCTGAGCTGAGCTTCCTGCTGCTTTTCTCTTTGAGTCTGTGTTTCCTCTGTTCACTTACCTTCATTGGTAGGCCAACTGAATGGTCTTGCATGCTGCGCCACACAGCGTTTGGGATCACATTTGTTCTCTGCATCTCCTGTGTTCTGGGGAAAACAGTAGTTGTGTTAATGGCCTTCAGGGCTACACTTCCAGGTAATAATATCATGAAGTGGTTTGGACATGCACAGCAGAGACTCAGTGTAATTTCCTTCACTTTCATTCAGGTTTTCATTTGTAGTCTTTGGTTGACAATTTCTCCCCCCTTTCCTTATAAAAATATGTACCACTCCAAAGATAAAATCATTTTAGAATGTCACGTGGGATCAGTTTTAGGTTTCTGGTCTGTGCTAGGATATATAGGTATTCTTGCTTTCTTATGTTTTATTTTGGCTTTTCTAGCAAGGAAGCTGCCTGATAACTTTAATGAAGCCAAATACATTACATTCAGCATGCTCATATTTTGTGTAGTTTGGATTACATTTATTCCAGCTTATGTCAGCTCTCCTGGAAAGTTTACTGTAGCTGTGGAAATATTTGCCATTTTAACCTCAAGTTCTGGATTACTTTTTTGTATATTTATTCCAAAGTGCTACATAATTTTACTTAAGCCTGACAAAAACACTAAAAAACAAATGATGAGTAAAGCACCCTCCAAACCACTCTGAACAGGCTCACACACATATGGTTGTAAGTAAGGAAACAAACAAACAAATTAATAAGCACATGTTCATTCATAGATGCTTGCTACTTTTGATATAAAATGGTATGTGTAAGCCTTTAACTGGCTATGATATAAATGTATGTCATTCATTAAATAAAATGATGAATTTGACATTAAAAGTTAAATCTAAGAAACAGAAAAAAGCCTCAGTTTGTACTAAACAATAAAGCAACAGGAGACATACAGTAGTTTGATCATTAATCCTTTTGAATATGGAAATCACAAAGAAGTTTACATTCAGCTCTGTGTGTGTTTATATTTTTATATTATTAAAAGATCAATGCCCACAACATTGAAACTATAGTAGCAAAATACCCTCAAGCCCTTAAACTCCCCTTTGTTATCTATCAGTTAGCATTGAGGTAGCAATGTAATTACTACCACCATACACAAAGTACAGTATGCAAAGCTTACAGTACTGTGACTGGCCCCTACTACCCCTCCAGATCAGGCTGCTCAGCACCTTGTTGCTTCCAAACATCCACCTGAACTAAATGCTGTGTTTGTGTGCACGCATGTCAAGACCTTCAAAAAAGTCATATAGTGAAATTATGTCATGTTATTTCATATAAATGCCATTGTTATATGGCCACAATTCCATGAAATCTCACGAAATACTCATCTAGTCTGCTCTGATTCTAAATGACAATAATAAAACTCTGGGCAGAAACTCAAGGTTCAATCACTAGACTAATCTAGAGTCATCAGACCACCAATACATGCAAGGGAAGCTTATTGATAAAGCACATAGTTCTTCCATTCTTTCATTGAACTGATCTCTAGCAAAGTCTGTAGGAGGAGTCTGTAGTGACTATTTCTCTCCAATGGGGCACTGAGTCCAGGGCTCAGGCCCCTCTTGATGAGATGAGAATGCATCTGTGTCTGTGATATTTGGTGTCGCAGGCTGATAACCCACTTCTGAAATTTCCCTAATTCCAACAGTCACAAAGGAGCAACAACCCCAATTCCAAAAAAGTTGGGACGCTGTGTAAAATGTAAATAAAAACAGAATGAAATGATTTGCGAATCTCATAAATCCATATGCTATTCACAAAAGAAAATAGAAAACACATCAAATGTTTAAACTGAGGAAATCTACCATTTTAAGGAAAAAATAAGGTAATTTTGAATTTGATTTGAATTCTGAAATTGTTCCACGAATTGTAGAGACAGTTTTTCGCAGACTGGTGACCCTCTGCCCAGCTTTACTTCTGAAGGACTCTGTCTCTCTAAGATACTCCTTTTATACCCTATCATATTACTGACCTGTTGCCAATTAACCTCCAGCTGTTTCTTTTTAGTAACACTTACTTTTCCTGCCTTTTGTTACCCTGTCCCAACTTTTGTGAGACATGTTGCTGCCATCAAATTCAAAATTACCTTTTTTTTTCTTAAAATGGTACATTTCCTTAGTTTGTTTCTATGTTCTATTGTGAATAACATATGGGTTTATGAGATTTGTAAATCATTGCACTCTGTTTTTATTCACATTTTACACAGTGTACCAACTTTTTTTGGAATTGCGGTTGTATTCGACTTCAGATCAGGATCTAAACTGTAGATTTTCTCTAGTAAATGCCAATGCCATTGCATGCATTCCAGCTCAGACAACAGACATCCATACCAGAGAAAGATTTTAAAAGTTTGGGATATTTTTTTAAAACCAAACTCTGATTTTGTCCTGGCTTGTTTTGATAGCTCCTTGGTCATCATGATACTGTTTATTTATATTATATTATATTATATTATATTATATTATATTATATTATATTATATATTATATTATATTATATTATATTATATTATATTATATTATATTATATTTCAATCATGTGCCACTCTAATTGCACACAGGTGGACTCCATTCTGAAGGCATCTGGTTGCACCAGAATAAATTTAGGGGTCTCATAGCAACATGGCTTATATACATATGCAATCACAGCTTTTATCTTCTTTATTTGGAAATAATTGTGCAAACAGTATTGATCCCCTCTGCTCCTTACAGGCTATGTTGTCTTGATTCATGTAAAAAAAATCTATTCAGTCTATTTCAGTTTCAGATAATACTATAATAATACTACAAAATATGGAACATTTCAAGGGAGTGAATTCAAGCCACTGTATATCTGAGGCAAACAGAGGGGAAAATAAATAAACGTGACTAAGAATATGATGATAAAATATGAAGTTAAAATATCCATGGTTACTGATCTGTACAAGGGGTAGTTATTTCAGAAAAGGTCAAATGTGCTCTATACAGAGCATTATAAAGACAAAATAAACCGATGCAGTGACAAAAGTAACTACCAGCCCTGATAGCCCAGAGGTAAAAAAAAAGAAAAAAAAAGGCTAAACAACACATCAAAACCTACTCATTTCTGAGCATAATTATGCCACACCTCCTTTGATTGCAGCTCACAAGTGTAACCTTTCCATAGAAGATTTGCATTTCCATGTGAATAAATACCACAGATACTCCCTGTTCAAGTAGCTGACATATCAGGCTATGCATACATGCTCACACTTACTATTACTACATTAGAACTGTATAGATAGATGGAATCATTGTTTACTCTCTTGCATGTGTTAATGGCCATCATTAATTTTTCCAGAGCTAATAAGACTACTTGTAGCCTGTATGGAGAACCTGCATACCCACATCTGTGGAAAGATGGTGACATCATAGTTGGAGCTATTTTTCCCTTTTATAGTAACTGGGAGATCACTGACTTGTCCTATTCAGTCATGCCACCTCCAGTGAAGTGCACAAGGTAAGTAGCTTAAAAAATGAGCATTTAAAATATAATTAATATATCATATAATAATTATTAGAACAATTATATAGCAGTTTGTTTTATATTTCAGTCATTTTGTATTAAAGTATTTGTGTCTCTGTCTGACTTTTTTTAACCAGCATGGAATTCAAAGGCTTCCATTATTCACAGACCTTAATATTTGCAATAGAGGAGATCAACAATAGTTCTTCATTACTGCCTGGAGTCTTGTTGGGCTACAAGATCTATGACACCTGTGGCTCCACATCTTTGGGTGTTAAAGCAGCAATGACACTTGTGAATGGAAATGAGAACTCAATCTCAAATGTGATCTGCACAAAGCCAGCTCAGGTGCAGGCAATAATAGGAGAGACGTATTCATCAGTGTCCATGGCTATAGCAAAGAGTATTGGACCTTTCCACATGCCATTAGTAAGAATTTTTAATTCCTTTTAATTATTTTATCAAGATTAGTACTATTGCAACACCATTTCAAAGGTTAGAAGAAATCTACAGCTGAAAGGTCATTTTATATTTCTATTGATGTGTTGCGACTATCTAAGCATAATGTCTGATATAGTAATGTTTCTAATTGCAGATCAGTTACTACTCCACTTGTGAATGCCTCAGTGACAAAAGAAAATATCCCTCATTTCTGCGCACTATTCCCAGTGATTACCACCAGAGCAGAGCACTTGCAGAAATGGTCAAGTACTTTGGTTGGACATGGGTGGGAGCAATAAGAAGAGAAGATGATTATGGCAATAATGGGATGGCAACTTTCTCTAATGTGGCAGAACAGCTGGGGGTCTGCTTAGAATATTCCCTTCCATTTTTTCCAACTTACTCACAAGAAAAAGTACTGAGAATCATCGAGCAAATTAAAATGTCCACTTCTCGTGTGATAGTTGCATTCTTCACTCAATGGGACTTCGATGTTTTGCTGCCAGTGCTTTCTGAACACAATATCACTGGATATCAGTGGGTGGGAACTGAGGGCTGGATCTCTGATCCAGTAGTGGCCAAATTAGACAAGCACAACATACTACAAGGGGCTATAGGGCTAGCCATTCCCAAAACAAAAGTCACAGGTCTGAAGGATTTTATTCTTGATATAAAACCACTGAAATCAGTAGGCAGAGCCATTTTTACTGAATTCTGGGAGGCTTTGTTTAAGTGCAAATTTACAGTGCAGAATGACTCAAAGGACTCAATGATGTGTACAGGTGAAGAGAAACTCTCTGAGACAGAAAACACATTCACTGATATGTCTTTTATGCCAATTTTCAATAATATCTATAAAGCAGTCTATGCCATAGCCTATACTCTACACAGTCTTCTTGGCTGCCAAGACACATGTCTTACAAAGAAGCAGCCAGATCTGTTCACAGTAAGTTCCGCTCAAAAATTTGACACAAACACATACATAAATTCATGTGTAGCTTAAAAAATACCACTTTGCTCTATTCCATCAGTTTCTAGAACACCTCAGAAAAGTGCATTTCAAGACAAAAGAAGATGAAGAAGTTTATTTTGATGGAAATGGTGATCCTCCAGCAAAATATGAAATAATTAACCGACAAACAAATAAAGATCATCAGTATGAATTTGTCACTGTTGGACTTTATGACTCATCTTTTCCTATTATTGATCGATTAGCAGTAAACATGGCCTCCATTGTGTGGGCAAAAAATATGAATCAGGTGAGTATAAGGAAAATATCCATAGACTCAATATAATGAAATATCATAAAAAGACTTTATAATGTATATCATATAAAGTAACCACATTTTCTATTTAAAAAAGGTACCAAAATCTGTATGTACTGAGAGTTGCCCCCCTGGTACAAGGAAGGCTGTGCAGAAAGGAAAGCCTATCTGCTGTTTTGACTGCATACCATGTGCTGCTGGAGAGATAAGTAATATGACAGGTAGAGAAGAAAAATAATAAATAACAAAATAAACAACTACTATCACTACTACTTTAACACATCGCTGCTGTCATTAATATTTACAAAACACATCCTGACAGGCTTACCTGGGTTAAAGCACAGAAATTTTAGAAATTAGCAATCATAGGTGATCCTGTGAAAAATAGGAAAATACATTAATGAATCTATCACATATGTTTTGTGTATTATTTCTTCCAAATATCTAACATTTCTTGTTTTGTAATTTTTATCCCTCCCACTCTGTGACAGATTCCACTGAATGTGAACGATGCCAGCAAGATTACTGGTCAAATGCAGACAAGAATAAATGTGTAAAGAAGGAAATTGAATATTTGTCCTATGAGGAAACTATGGGAATTTTGCTAACAGTGGTTTCTATTGTTGGTGCATTTATGACAATAGTAATAGCAATCATATTTTTAAAATATAAAAACACACCAATAGTCAAAGCCAACAACTCTGAGCTAAGCTTTCTGCTGCTCTTCTCTCTGACTCTATGTTTCCTCTGTTCACTAACGTTCATTGGCCAGCCCTCTGAGTGGTCATGTATGCTGCGCCACACAGCATTTGGGATCACTTTCGTCCTTTGCATTTCCTGTGTACTGGGGAAAACCATAGTGGTGTTAATGGCCTTCAGAGCTACACTTCCAGGCAGTAATGTCATGAAATGGTTTGGGCCTTCCCAGCAAAGACTCAGTGTTCTTGCCTTCACTCTCATACAGGTTCTTATTTGTGTGCTTTGGTTGACAATATCCCCTCCATTCCCCTTCAAAAATCTAATGCACTATAAGGAAAAGATCATTCTTGAATGCAATTTGGGCTCAACCATAGGTTTCTGGGCTGTGCTGGGTTACATAGGACTTTTAGCACTTTTGTGTTTCATTTTAGCTTTTCTGGCTAGGAAGCTTCCAGATAATTTTAATGAAGCTAAATTCATCACATTTAGCATGCTAATGTTCTGTGCAGTTTGGATTGCTTTTATTCCAGCTTATGTCAGCTCTCCTGGAAAATTCACTGTAGCTGTGGAGATATTTGGTATTTTAGCATCAAGCTTTGGTTTACTATTCTGTATCTTTCTTCCAAAGTGTTACATAATCATCATGAAGCCAAAGAAAAATACGAAAAAGCAAATTATGGGAAAAGTGCCAGTTCACTGAGTTAATAACATAAATATGCACGATTAATATTAACAAATATAAAGCATATTGTCCACTGAACCTGAAGCCTGATTGTCAGAACAAATATTTATTCATATTTTATTTTATTAAATAAAAAATAACTGTATAATATAAAAATTATATAAATTACTATAGTCAAAACAGCAATATTAGAAACTGGCAGTTTTAACTGGTCTATTAATGTTGTGCCCCTATTGCATGTTATTAAACATTTCACTGGGAATGAAAATTAAGATGGTATGTACATAGGTAATAAACAAAGCAGGAATTGCAATAAAACCACCTACAATGATACAAAAGGAGGTGGACATGATGATTTATTTGTGTTTGCAAGTGTTTGCATAAATACAAGTGCAGAGTTTAACTCTCTGACCGCTCCCTCGTTCAGCAGCTGACAGCTGTTAATTGGGAAAAATTACTTAATACTGAATCATTGACAAGCAAATTTTATTGAATTGAATTGAATTGAATTGAATTGAATGTCTTTATTGTCATTGTAACGTCTGAACATATCAAACTGATTTCTGAATCAGCCTGGATCTAGCAAAGAAGTTTCTCTGTGTCTTTGAGCCATGAATCCTTATCTAACCTCTTCACCAGATGCCATCGGAATGCGACACGACCCCCCCTCTTCAGACACACACAAACACACACACACAAAGCACACACCTGTGCACACACACAATGTAAGAATCTCTTTTGAATGTAACATGTAATTATATGTAATTATTCGATGTCCAAATAGTGTGATGCTTTCTTGTTTGCATATATTGTGTGTTTATGTAACATAACTATAACGATTTTAGATAGCTTAACTTAGGATATGATTTTAAATGTCGGTAACCATGTTTTACTTGTAATATTCCATCGAATTTGGTATGTGGTTAATCGTCTCGAGATACCCTGATTGATTATGCATATCATATTGCAATGGGATACATTATTTCATGCTTTCGCTTAATTTCACACATAATACAGTTTAAACCGGCTCCTCCCTGGACTTGCAAATTCGGGTCAGAGACCAGACAAAAAGAGTTCATCCCGCCAACAAATACAACTTCCTGATTGACCAATAGCCAAAAGAGGCGTGTGCGTTGGTGTTGTCTTTAAAACAACACCACGCTTTGAAACTCACTCTCTTCCAGCACGCTTACTCTTCTTCACTTCAACTTCACTTCTACGCTCTTCCGGTTTCTCTCCCCCGGGGCCACGTGCCCCGGGAAGAGGAAGCCAGAATCTCTCTCTCCTGGACAAAAGATGCAACTGCCTCACAGCCCACACCTTTTCAAACGGCATGACGAACCAGCGAACTCTACACAACCTCGCGCGAACTTTCAAACCGAAGCCATACAAGTATAGTTAATGGATCTATATCTGCGTTTCAGATTGTTCCCCTGTTTACAGGAGATTTAAGTTCGTTGCTGGTTTTGAAAAAGGCTAATTAGTTGTGTTTTTGTTAATGGACACAGACTTTAATGGACAAGTTGGTGAAGGGAATAGTGGGGATGAGGAACTGATGGGCAGGTTTGGTCTTCAGGTAAGGAACCCAGAAGGGCAGAGGTTGGTAGACTTTGCTAAAAGTATGGAGATGGCTGTGGTGAACACGTACTTTCATAACACAGGGTGACATATAATAGTGGTGGCAGGAGCACACAGGTGGACTATATCTTATGTAGACACTGTAATCTGATGTAGAGTACCGATTGCAAAGTAGTGGTAGGAGAGATTGTAGCTAGACAGCATAGGATGGTGGTGTGTAAGATGACTCTGGTGGTGAGGAAGATGAAGAGACAAAGGCAGAGCAGAAGACAAAGTGGTGGAAGTTGGAAAAGGAAGAGTGCTGTGCAGGAACTGATGAATGAGGAAAATGATAGAGAGAGAAGAGTAGTAGAGGCAAATATTGTTGAGCAGGAAGTAGAAAGGATTAGCAAGGGTGTAGTTAGGAGAGTTTTGAAGAGGATGCAGAGAGGAAAGACGGTTGGTCCTGATGACATACCAGTGGAGGTATGGAAGTGTCTAGGAGAGATGGCAGTAGAGTTTTTAACTAGGTTGTTCAACGAGGTCTTAGAGAGTGAGAGGATGCCTGAGGAATGGAGGAGAAGTGTTTTGGTGCCGATTTTTAGGAACAAGGGAGATGTGCAGAGTTGTGGAATCTACAGAGGTATTAAGCTGATGAGCCATACAGTGAAGTTGTGGGAAAGAGTAGTCGAAGCAAGGCTAAGGGCAGAATTGAGCATTTGTGAGCAGCATGGTTTCATGCCAAGAAAGAGCACTACAGATGCAATATTTGCTTTGAGAATGTTGATGGAGAAGTACAGAGAGGGTCAGAAAGAGCTGCATTGTGTCTTTGTAGATTTAGAGAAAGTGTATGACAGGGTGCCAAGAGAGGAGCTGTGGTATTGTATGAGGAGGTCTGGAGTGGCAGAGAAGTACGTTAGAGTGGTGCAGGATATGTATGAGAGCAGTAGGACAATGGTAAGGTGTGCGGTAGGTGTGACAGAGGAGTTCACGGTGAAGGTGGGACTGCATCAAGGATCAGCTCTGAGCCCCTTCTTGTTTGCAGTGGTGATGGACAGGCTGACAGATGAGGTCAGACAGGAATCTCCGTGGACTATGATGTTTGAGGATGACATTTTGATCTGTAGTGAGAGCAGGTATAAGGTGGAGGAAACTCTAGAGAGGTGGAGGTTTGCTCTGGAGAGAAGAGGAATGAAGGTTAGTCGCAGCAAGACAGAATACATGTGTGAATGAGAGGGATCCAAATGGAACAGTGAGGTTACAGGGAGAAGAGATAAAGAAGGTGCAGGATTTTAAGTACTTAGGGTCAACAGTCCAGAGCAACAGGGAGTGTGGAAAAGAAGTGAAGAAGTGTGTGCAGGCAGGTTGGAATGGGTGGAGAAAAGTGTCAGGTCTGTTGTGTGATAAAAGAGTACCAGCAAGAATGAAAGGAAAGGTGTACAGGACAGTAGTGAGACCAGCGATGTTGTATGGTTTGGAGACAGTTGCACGGAGGAAAAGACAGGAGGCAGAGTTAGAGGTAGCAGAGCTAAAGATGTTGAGGTTCTCTTTGGGAGTGATGAGGATGGATAGGATCAGGAATGAGTACATCAGGGGGACAGCACATGCGAGAAGTTTTGGAGACAAAGTTTGAGAGGCCAGGTTGAGATGGTTTGGACATGTTCAGAGGAGGGAGAGTGAATATATCGGTAAAAGGATGCTGAGGTTAGAGCTGCCAGGCAGGAGGCCGAGAGGAAGACCAAAGAGGAGGTTTATGGAGCTAGTGAAGGAGGACATGAAGGTAGTCGGTCTGAGAGAAGAGGATGCAGGGGATAGGGCTAGATGGAGGCAGATGTTTCGCTGTGGCGACCCCTGAAGGGAACAGCCGAAAGGAAAAGAAGAAAGAAGAAGTTGGGTTTTTGTCTGCCATTCCCTTTTATTTCATTACTTTCTCTCTATACATTTTCTTTCCTTGTATATAGATGTACATATGTATGTTTTGCTTAGAGTTAGTTGTGTGTATCCATAGTTACATCTAGTTATGAAAATCTATTATCCCACACTTGATTTGTCTCTGTTTTGGTCACGTGATAGAGTCAATTCTACGCTGCATAAGATCTCGATTACCCACTCTAATTTTAATAACAAAATTCTTTGGTTACCCGCTCTGTAAACGGAGATTTCCTTCCTGGCCAGAAGGATAAACTCCCTCTTTAGAGTTCATAATTCTAAACTAGACTACAGCTAATTCTAAAAGCTGATCTAGACCACATACATAGTCATAATTAATTATAATCCGTTGTAGTTAATTATCTATATGTATATGTGCACATACATGAATTCCCTTTCATGGCTGATGTATATTTATAACTGGTCACAACACGCGTTGATTAGATATATGGATATATTTCACGCCATTCGAGCTGATTCCTTATATAAATTGGAGAATACATTTAAATGTGTTAAACATCTTTTAATTCGTTACATGAATTGTAACTGGTGGAGAATATTTTTAAACGTTGCAGATTCATCCGATTTACTACATATTCTGGTAGATAATGTGGGCACGCTTTAAAACTCATCTCCTTTAAAAGGGTGCTTTGAATCCAAGCTTGCGATTCTGTTTCGTTTTTCATGTTTAAAGTTGATCCATTACATTATTCTGGTGGAAAAGAATAATGCTAGTAATGATTGATTCGTTACATCATTGTACAAGAACAACGGAATTGAAATGCAATCCTTTTTGGTGCATAATCTAACAATAATAAATCAATAAATCTAATAAATAGTAAACAGATTACTGAATCAAAAATACACCATTACACACAGAGAAGTCTCATGTTCAACAGTCAGGTACACGACTCATATTCAACATGTAACGAATCAAAGGCATTACTAGCATTATTCTTTGGGTTTGCATGTCTGGATGAACTCTCTTTGTCTGGTCTCGGACCCTAATTTAAATGTCCAGGGAGGAGCTGGCTTATACCGTTATAAATGAAATTAAGAGAAAACATGAAATGATGTATCCCATTGCAATATGATGTGCATAATCAATCCGGGTATCTTGAGACGATTAACTACATACCAAATTCGATGGATTTATATAGGTGCACATATACATATAGATAATTAACTACAATGGATTATAATTAATTATGACTATGTATGTGGCCTAGATCAGCTTTATGAACTCTGAAGAGTGAGTTTATCCTTCTGGCCAGGAAGAATTAACTCACGAAGTTTGTTATTAAAGATTAGAGAGGGTAATGAGATCTTATGCAGCATTTAATGGACTCATCACATGAAAAAAACAGAGAAAATCAAGCATGGGATAATAGATTTTAATAACTAGATGTGACTATGCATACACACGACTAACTCTAAGCAAAACATACGTATATACACATCTATATACAGGGAGAGAAAAGGATAGAGAGAAAGTATTGAAAGGAAGGGAAGCAGACAAAAACACAACTAATTAGCCTTTTTCAAAAACCAGCACGAACTTAATTCTCCTGTAACACAGGGGTCCAATCTTAAACGCAGATATAGGTCATTAACTATACTTGCATAGCCTTAAGGTTGAGAGTTTGCGTGAGGTCATGTAGAGTTCGCTGGTTCATTGCGCCGTTTGAAAAGGCGTGAAGAGGTTGCATCCTTTGTCCGGGAGAGAGATCCTGGTTTCCTCTTCCCGGTGCACATGGCCCCGGGGGAGAGAAATCGGAAGGAGTGTAGAAATGAAGTTAAGGAGTGAGAAGTGAACTCTAACTGGAGTTGAAGTGTGTGGTGTTGTTTTAAAGACAACACCAATGCACATGCCTCTTTGGGCTATGGGCCAATCAGGAAGTTGGGTTTGCATGTCCGGATGAACTCTCTTTGTCTGGTCTCGGACCCTAATTTAAATGTCCAGGGAGGAGCTGGCTTATACCGTTATAAATGAAATTAAGAGAAAACATGAAATGATGTATCCCATTGCAATATGATGTGCATAATCAATCCGGGTATCTTGAGACGATTAACTACATACCAATAAACATACAAATAAAACCTGGTTACAGACATTTAAAATGATATGCTAGATTAGAACTATCTAAAGTCATTAAGGTTAGTTAAACACACAATATATGTAAACAAAATAACATCACACTATTTAGACATGGAATAATTACATATAATTACATGTTACTTTGAAGAGAGAGAGATTTCTCCATTGTGTGTGTAAGGTAAGCATGTGTGTGTGTGTGTGTGTACGCGCGTGCGCATGTGAAGAGGGGGCTGGCATTCTTCTAATGTCCCACCGGTCCTTGGTCACCTCAGGGTGACCTCAGGGAGGACATTTCTCCTCTGGCCTTTGCGACTTTGAGGCTAAATCATTTGGTCGTAAACAGAGATTATATCAGAGATTTACAGGCCCTTGGTCGGAGTTTTGGTGGACCCCTGCTGACGAACTAATCGTGAAGTTTCCCAGACGTTCAGTCATCAAAGGTTTCTTTTATTGCAGGGGTAAGTCCTGTGTGGGTTCCAAAGAGTCTTTTGCATCCCAAAGGTGCATCTGGTCAAAGGAGGCCTCTCGGGGTTACTCTAGGTCACCTGAGTGGTGAAAATTTCTATGTTTCGTTTGGGTTAATTTAGAAATCAGTTTGGGCATAGTCATACGCTACAAACATTACTACCTGATGTTCAGTTAAGTTATTGCAGTATTCAAAACAAGGCTTAAGCATAGAACTATCACGACTCATCAACATTGCACATGATATTCGGTTCAAGATATTGCAGTATTTAAAACAGATATGGCTTGACATGTAAACTATTAATCTCACATTCAACAGAGATGAACACCTCATCTTCAGCAATGCACAAGATGTTCGGTTTAAGTTATTGCAGAATTCAAAACAGAAATGGCTTTGGCATAGAAACTATTCCTTAGTCTGTTTGTTTGAGTTTTCAAAACCCTATATCATCTGCCCGAAGGTAACAATTCAAAAAGAGAATGTCCTGGGTGAGATGGGCCCCTGAGAATTTTCTGGGCTTTCATAAGGCAGTGAGAACTGTGTAAATCTTCCAGAGAGGGAAGGGAACAACCGATTACCTTCTGGGCTGTGGTAATGACCCTCTGTAGTGCTTTCCTTTCCGCAGCAGTGCAGCTGGAAAACCACACACAAATGCAGTATGTCAAAATGCTCTCAAGAGAACAATGGTAAAAGGAAAAGTTTTTGTGAGCTGATAATTCCTGAGTTTTCTCAGGAAATGCAGTCTCTGCTGTGCCTTCTTGATGATAGCTGATGTATTAACACTCCAGGTCAGATTGTCCTCTATGTGAATGCCCAGAAACTGGAAGTCCGAGACCTTCTCCACACAGACACCACTGATGAAAAGTGGCTGAATGTCTGTTTTCTTTCTTCTAAAGTCTATGATCATCTCCTTGGTCTTGTGGTCAGACTGCTGATGACAGTCTTCTTCTGATGTGGAACTATTGTAGCAGACTTCAGGCAGGGTGGTACAGCAGCCTGGCACAGGGACTGGTTAAAGATCATGGTAAAGACCCCAGCCAACTGATCCGCACATTCCCTCAGCACACGTCCAGGGATGCCATCGGGTCCTGCAGCTGACCTTGGGTTCACTACCCTCAGCATGCACCTCACCTCATGCTCCTGCACTATAAGGCTATGGCTGCTGTGTGTTAGTGGATGTAGTGTGGTTTCCACTGGTGACACCACCTCAAAGCGGGCGAGGAAGTGATTCAGCTCCTCTTCCAGCGACGCATCACCACCATCAGCCAAGAGGTTGCTGAGTTTATAGTTGGTAATATGCTGGACCCCCTGCCACACCTGCCTAAAGTTGTTGTTCTGGAAGCAATCCTCAATCTTACTCCTATGTGTGGCCTTAGCTACTCTAATTCCTCTCTTCAGGTTTGCTCTGGCCGCACTATACAGCTCCTCATCAGCAGCCCTGAACACAGCATCCCTCTCCCTGAGCAGGCACTGCACTTCTTTGGTCATCCAAGGCTTCTTGTTAGCATAAACCCAGATGCATTTATCCACTGTAACGGAGTCCATGGAAAACCTGATGTAGGCCAGAACAGCTGTTGTATACTGCTCCAAGTCCTGATTTTCAAAAACATCCCAGTTTGTTGACTCGAAGCAGTCCTGCAGCTGAAGAGAGGCACCTTCAGGCCATGTTCTGACAGTTTTAAATATGGTTGTAGCGTATGACTATGCCCAAACTGATTTCTAGATTGACCCAGACAGAACATTTCGTCACTCAGGTGACCGAGAATAACCCCGAGAGGCCTCCTTTGACCAGATGCACCTTTGGGATGCAAAAGACTCTTTGGAACCCACACAGGACTTACCCCTGCAATAAAAGAAACCTTTGATGACTGAACGTCTGGGAAACTTCATGATTAATTCGTCAGCAGGGATCCACCAAAACTCCGACCAAGGGCCTGTAAACCTTTGATCTAATCTCGGTTTACAAGCAAATGATTTAGCCTTAAAGTCACAAAGGCCAGAGGAGACATGTCCTCCCTAAGGTCACCCTGAGGTGACCAAGGACCGGTGGGACATTAGAAGAACGCCAGCCCCCTCTTCTGGACACACACACACACACATACACACACACGCTTACCTTACACACACAATGGAGAAATCTCTCTCTCTTCAATGTAATGTGTAATTATATGTAATTATTCCATGTCTAAATAGTGTGATGTTATTTTGTTTACATATATTGTGTGTTTAACTAACCTTAATGACTTTAGATAGTTCTAATCTAGCATATCATTTTAAATGTCTGTAACCAGGTTTTATTTGTAATATTCTTTACAAATCCATCGAATTTGGTATGTAGTTAATCATCTCGAGATACCCGGATTGATTATGCACATCATATTGCAATGGGATACATCATTTCATGTTTTCTCTTAATTTCATTTATAACGGTATAAGCCAGCTCCTCCCTGGACATTTAAATTAGGGTCTGAGACCAGACAAAGAGAGTTCATCCGGACATGCAAACCCAACTTCCTGATTGGCCCATAGCCCTAAGAGGCGTGTGCGTTGGTGTCATCTTTAAAACAACACCACGCTCACTTCAAGTCGGACTTCAGAGTTAGACTTCACTTCTCACTCCTCAACTTCATTTCTTCCGGTTTCTCTCCCCCGGGGCCACGTGCCCCGAGAAGAGGAAGCCAGGATCTCTCTCTCTCCAGACACAAGATGCAACTGCTACCTCACGCCTTCACAAAGGACGCAACGAACTCTACACGACCTTGCGCAAACTCTCAACCTTGAGGCTATGCAAGTATAGTTAATGATCTATATCTGCATTTAAGATCCCTGTGTTACAGGAGAATTAAGTTCGTGCTTGTTCTGAAAAAGGTTAATTAGTTGTGTTTTTGTCTGCTCCCTTTCTTTCCTTACTTTCTCTCTATCCCTTTTCTCTCCCTGTATATAGATGTGTATATATGTATGTTTTGCTTAGAGTTAGTCGTGTGTATCCATAGTCACGTATAGCTATTAAAATCTATTATCCCACGCTTGATTTTCTCTGTTTTTGTTGACGTGATAGAATCAATTAAACGCTGCGATCTCGATTACCCGCTCTAATCTTTAATAACAAACTCCGTGAGTTCATTCTTCCTGGCCAGAAGGATAAACTCACTCTTTAGAGTTCATAAAGCTGATCTAGGCCACATACATAGTCATAATTAATTATAATCCATTGTAGTTAATTATCTATGAGTATATGTGCACCTATATAAATTCCCTTTCATGGCTGATGTATATTTATAACTGGTCACAACACACGTTGATTAGATATATAGATACATTTCACGCCATTCGAGCTAATTCCTTACATAAATTGGAGAATACATTTAAACGTGTTAAACATCTTTTAATTTGTTACGTAAATCGTAACTGGTGGAGAATAGTATTTTAAACGTTGCAGTTACTACACATTCTGATAGATAACGCGGGCACGCTTTAAAACTCGTCTCCTTTAAAAAGGTACGTTGAATCCAAGTGTGCGCTTCTGTTTCGTTTTTCATGTTTAAAGTTGATCCATTTCATTATTCTGGTGGAAAAGAATAATGCATAATAATGCCTTTTGTATTCGTTACATGGTAGAAACCCTCTTTCTTAGGGGGGTATATGCTGGAATTAAAAACAGGGACATATGATCTGACTGGCCCAGATGTGGTAGTTCCTTAGCCCTGAAGCCCTGCTTAATGTTAGAGTAGGCCTTATCCAATGTACTTGCTCCTCTAGTAGAACATATAACATGCTGATGGAATTTGGGGAGCACTACCTTTAAATCTGCATGATTAAAGTCCCCTACAACAATGTGAACAGCCTCAGGATACATACTCTGCTGGCTGCTAATAATGTCATGTAAGTGACCAAGAGATAAGCTAGCATTAGCATCCGGTGGTATATACACAGCAGTTATCAAAACAACAGTGAACTCCTGAGGAAGATATATGGGCCTGCATTAAACAGTCATAAATTCCAAGTCGGGGAGCAATGACTGTTTGCAATCTTGGTGTCTGTGCACCAGTTGTTGTTTACATAAATGCATAAACCCCCTCCTCTGCTCTTACCAGAGTCCCTGGTGCTGTCATAGCGATACACTGTGTGGCCTCCTAACTCAAAGGCTGTGTCTAGTATAGATGGATGAAGCCAGGTCTCTGTGAAGAGCAGAATACAACTGTCCTTTACAGCATTGTTCAATGCAGCCTGTAGTTTCAGTTCATCCATCTTGTTAGCGACGGTTAGAGCGGCAGTTTGTGTGGCCGCTTCCATAGCCTCACTAGCGTGCCGGCTCTGCAGCCTCACTTTTGCCTCCTCTCCTTACGCCGCCTTCTTCGCCACCTCATGGGAATGGTAATCCACGGAGAGCCCGGGCGCCTAGTGATGTCAGCCGGGATATCGTGAGAACAGAGAAACTCGGCTGTAATAGCTTGCTCGTTATGTGATCCTATTTCCAGAATATCGTGAAATCATCAGGACAGATAACAATACAAACAATGTAATAGAGCACCAAAAGAGAGAGCACTGAGCCACTGCGTCGATGCACGCTGCCATCTTCCATCTTCATTGTGTTATTGCCTATCATGTTCTAATAATGCAATTATTTGCCTTGCGTTATTACATCAGTTTACTAAGGGAAAGGACTGTGTTTCATTTTGTATCTACGGTGAAAAATAGGAAAAATAAATAAGTTACAATAACCTGGTTGCTTTTTGAAAATTCCAGTCTGGTTTGAGAAAGTATCATTGCATAGAGTCTGCCCTTTTAAAACAACATTTTTGTAACTGCGGATTCAGGGGATTTTGCAATTCTTGTGCTATTAGATCTGGACACCACAGTATCCTCATCTCTCGCCTCAAACATTGTGTAGGCATCCATGGTACTGCTCTTAAATGGTTGAATTCCTATCTATCAGACAGTTTATTTTTTTCAATATGTCTTGGGGAATTTGATGGTGCAGATGATATACTAATTTACTTACCACTGAAACTGAATGACACAAATGCTTTACAACCTCTGTTGGCTTGATTAAATGAGTTGAAAGCATGGATGTCACTAAATTTTCTGAATCTTAATGAAACCAAAACAGAGATCATTGTATTTGGTTCTTCTGATGCATATGATATCTGAAATCTTAAAGCTGGCCAGTTGACTTGATTTTATAAACTGTCTGTGAAAAACCTGGGTGTTCTATTTAATAGATTTCTTAAGTTTATAAACAGATAAACTTGGTTGTAAAAAGATGCTTTTTTCATTTAAGACTCTTGGCAAAAGTCAAACCATGGCTTTGTAACATCTGAACGTATCAAACTGATTTCTGAATCAGCCTGGACTTAGCAAAGAAGTTTCTATGTTTCTTTGAGCTGTGAATCCATATCAGTAACCTCTTCAACCAGATGCCATCGGAATGCTACAGGGGGCACGACCCCCCCTCTTCAGACACACACACACACACACACAAACACACACACACAAAGCTTACCTACACGCGGACGCACGCATGCACACACACACACGCACACACACAAAGCATACCTACACGCGTGTGCGCGCGCACACGCGCACACACGCGCACACACAATGGAAGAATCTCTTGTGAATGTAACATGTAATTATATGTAATTATTCGATGTCCAAATAGTGTGATGTTTTCTTATTTGCATGTTTATGTAACCTAACTATAATGATTTTGGACAGTTTAATTTAGGATATAATTTTAAATGTCTGTAACCATGTTTCACCTTTTAATATTTTCATAAGTCCATCGAATTTGGTATGTAATTAATCGTCTCTCGACGCCCCGATCGATTATGCATATCACATTACAATGGGATACATTATTTCATGCTTTTTCTTAATTTCATATGTAATATGGCTTAAACCGGCTCCTCCCAGGACATGCAAATTCCGGTCTGAGACCAGATAAAGAGAGTTCATCCCGCCAACAAATCCAACTTCATGACTGGCCAATAGCCCAGAGAGGTGTGTGCGTTGGTGTTGTATTTAAAACAACAACATGCATTCAAACTCACACTTCTTCAGATTCTCTTCAGTACTCTTCACTCTGTACACTCTTTCCGGTTTCCCTCCCCCGGGGCCACGTGCCGGGAAGAGGGAGCCACACCCTCTCTCTCTCTCCGGACAGGATGCAACTGCCTCACGGCCCACGCCTTTTCAAACGGCACGACGGACCAGCGAACTCGACACGACCTCGGGCAAACTTTCAAACCGACAACACCCAAGCCATGCAAGTATAGTTAATGGATCTATATATGCGTTAAGATTGTACCCCTGTTTACAGGAGATTTAAGTTCATTACTGGTTTTGAAAAAGGCTAATTAATTGTTGTTTTTGTCTGTTACCCTCTTCCTTTCATTACTTTCTCTCTAATCTCTCTCTTCTTGTATATAGATGTACATACGTGTTGTTTGCTTAGAGTTAGTTGTGTGTATCCGTAGTTAC
This sequence comes from Cranoglanis bouderius, assembly GCA_023630585.1. Taxonomy (NCBI): domain Eukaryota; kingdom Metazoa; phylum Chordata; class Actinopteri; order Siluriformes; family Cranoglanididae; genus Cranoglanis; species Cranoglanis bouderius. The sequence goes on along the minus strand of CM042557.1, from coordinate 4,747,381 downwards.
ACGCAGTTATTAAAATCTATTATCACCACGCTTGATTGTCTCTGTTTTGGTCACGTGATAAGTCAATTCTACACTGCAAGACCTCGCTACCCATTCTATTTTTAATAACAAAATGGGAAATCCTTCCTGGCCAGAAGGATAAACTCCCTCTTTAGAGTTCATAATTCTAAACTAGACTACAGCTAATCCTAAAAGCTGATCTAGACCACATACATAGTCATAATTAATTATAATCCATTGTAGTTAATTATCTATATGCATATGTGCACATACATGAATTCCCTTTCATGGCTGATGTATATTTATAACTGGTCACAACACGCGTTGATTAGATATATAGATATATTTCACGCCATTTGAGCTAATTCCTTACATAAATTGGAGAATACATTTAAACGTGTTAAACATTCCAATTGGTTACATGAATTGTAACTGGTGGAGAATATATTTAAACGTTTCATTTTTACATCTGATTTGTTACATATTCTGGTAGATAATGTGTGCACGCTTTAAAACTTGTCTCCTTTAAAAAGGTGCTTTGAATCCAAGCATGCACTTCTGTTTCGTTTCATTTTTAAAGCTGATTCCTTACAGCTTTCATTCAAAAATTTTGCAGAGGTAATACATGCTTTTTATCTCTACTCAACTTGATTATTGCAATTTCCTTTATGTACAGTGCTGGGAAAAAGTATTTGCCTGATTTCTTCTGTTTCAACTAATTGCCCCCTTAAACTTAAAATTTGATTCTGCCACCTTTAGCAGCAGTAACTGCAAACAAATGCTTCTGATAACTGGAGATCAGTCTTTCACTTACTTCTAGGACTAGGACTTACTCGTATGCTTTGGATCATTGTCTTGCATAATCCAGTTGCACTTGAGCTTCAACTTACGGACTGAAGACCAGACATTCTCTTTTAGGCTTTTCTGGTAGAGAGCAGAATTCATGTTTCCCTCAATTATTGCAAGTTGCCCAGGCCTTGAAGCAGCAAAGCATTCCAACACCATCACACTTCTACCACCATGCTTGACTGTAGATATGATGTTCTTTTTGTGGAATTCTGTGTTTGGTTTATGCCAGATGTAACGGGACCCCTGTCTTCCAAACAGTTCCACTTTTGACTCATCAGTCCACAGAACATTCTCCCAAAAGGTTTGAGAATCATCAAGGTGTGTTTTGGCAAAATGTTCTTCTGGGTTAGCAGAGGTTTTCACATCACCACTCTTCCATGGATGCCATTTTTGCCCAATGTCTTTCTGATAGTGGAGTCATGAACAGTGACCTTTATTGATGCAAGAGAGGCCTGTAAGTCCTTTGATGTTGTCCTTGGCTCTTTTGTGACTTCCTGGATGAGTAGTCGCTGGCCACTTCTGGGAAGGTTCAGTACTGTGTAGAGTTTTTCTATTTGAAGATAATGGCTCTCACTGTGGTTCTTTGGAGTCCCAGAGCCTTTGACATATCTTTTTACCCTTCCCAGACTGATGTATTTCAATCACCTTCTACCCCATCATTTCTGGAATTTCTTTTCATTTCTGGAATTTAGTGTGTTACTGGGTAAGACCTTTTAACCAACTTCATGCTGTTAAAAAAGTTCTATTTAAGTGTTGATTTGATTGAACAGGGTTTGCAGTAATCAGGCCTGGTTGTGTCTAGTCCAGCGAAATCCCATTATGAATGCAGTTTCATAGATTTGGGGAATTAGTAACTACGGGGGCAGATACATTTTCACACAGGCCCAGTTGTCATTGGATAACTTTTTTGCTTCAATAAATAACATCATTTAAAAACTGCATTTTGTGTTTACTTAGGTTGCCTTTGTTTTGTTTTAATTTCTGAAACAATTTAGTATGAGATATACACAAAAGCAGAAGAAATCAGGATGTGGGCAAATTTGGCACTGTAGGTATTTGTCACTCAGTTACAAATGGTCCAGAATGCTGCAGCAAGACTGTTGCTGGGTGCACAATAGCGTGAACATATTATCCCGATTTTAATTTCTCTTCACTGGCTTCCAAGCTGCTATAAAATTGATTTTGAAATACTTCAATTTGTTAAATCTCTAAATGGATTGGCATGAGGCTATTTATCAAGACTTTTTTTTTATCTATGCACAATACATCAAGGTCCCTGAGATCTTCAAAACAGAGGTTGTTGACTGTTCCTAGGGCAAGAATAAAATCAAGAGGCGATAGTGCCTTTTTAGTAGTTGCCCAGAAATTGTAGAACGGCCTTCGTATTCACATCAGCAACTGATCCTGGACTTCCTGACTGGGAGACCTCAGTCAGTCTGGATCGAGAACAGCATCTCCAACACCACCACACTGAGCACTGGGGCCCCCCAGGGCTGTGTGCTCAGTCCACTGCTGTTCACTCTGCTGACTCACAAGTGAGGTGGTTTCATCAGCAAGAACAATGAGTTAGCATACAGAGAGGAGGTGTAGTGGCTAACAGGCTGGTGCAGAATCAACAACCTCTCTTTGAATGTGGAAAAAACAAAAGAGATGGTTGTTGACTTCAGTAGAGCACGGAGTGACCACTGTCCACTGAACATCGAAGGCTCCTCCGTGGAGATCATCAAGAGCACCAAATTCCTTGGTGTTCACCTGATGGAGAACCTCACCTGGTCCCTCAACACCAGCTCCATAACCGAGAAAGTACAGCAGCGTCTCTACTTTCTGTGAGGGCTGAAAAAGCCCATCTCCCACCCCTCATCCTCACCACATTCTACAGAGGAACCATTGAGAGCATCCTGAGTAGCTGCATCACTGCCTGGTTCAGAAATTGCACTGTATCGGATCGCAAGACCCTGCAGAGGATAGTGAGGACAGCTGAGAAGATCATCAGGGGCTCTCTTCCCTCCATCATAGACATTTATACCACACGCTGCATTCACAAAGCCACCAGCATTGTGGATGACCCCACTCACCCCTCACACAAACTCTTCACCCTCCTGCCTGGAAAAAGGCACTGAAGCATTCGGGCCCTCACGGCCAGACTGTGTAACAACTTTTTCCCCCTAAGCCATCAGACTCCTCAATACTCAGGGACTGAACTGACACACACACACACACACACACACGCACACACACACATACGGATACACGCACTCTGAACTGAACACCATCCCACTCCCATTGCAATATTTGCACATTTTTGTATTGACTGTATTAATTTTTTGGCTGCTACTGTATTTATAAAAATATTTAATTTCTTGTGACTATTATACACTTTACCTTGCTGCTACAGCAATAACTGCTATGTCCATATTTGGTATAAGCTAGTCTGCTGAATACTAAGCCATAGTATGTTATGTTTACATTCACAGCATTTTAACTATATTGTTACTCTTTTGCACCTATCTTTTGCACTACTGTTATATCGGACACTTCCACACTAGATCTGTGTACTGGTCGTCTCTACACTGTTGCTTACTGTGCCTATTATCCTGTTTTAGTAGTTACTTTACTGTCTTGTGTTGTTAGCACATGTTTGCACATGCACTTTATGTAAAAATGTGTAGGTCTTATATAGGCCATGTCATCTCATAGGCCATGTCATCTATGCCATCTCATGTGGTTAGTCTATTGTTTTATGTAGTATGTGTTTTTATAATTTTAAATCTTGGTTAAAAACATATCTGTTCTCTTGGGGTTTTAATGCACCATAGAGAGTATTTTGATCTTAGGTTATCTTAGTTTTTGTGTTTGTTTTGTGTGCCCTGTTTTTCAGTGATCTATGTGCAGCACTTTGGTCAATTCGACATTGTTTTAAATTGTGCTATACAAATAAATTGACATTGACATTACTATAAATGATTGTCATCTAAGTACATAGCAGCATATGCATTGTGCAGGCAGAGGATTCTGTCAGTAAATCATTGAAATGTCACTGAAAACTGAAAGGAAGGCAAAGAAATGGAATGTCTGTAAATGGCTGAGTCAGTTACCTGACCTCAACCCAACTGAGCATGCTTTTCAATTATTGAAAACAAAACTGACGGCAGAAAGACCCACAAACAAGCAGCAACTGAAAGCAGCTTCAGTAAAGGCCTGGCAAAGCATCTCAAGGGAGAAAACCCAGCATTTGATGGTCAGTGGGTTCCAGACTTCAGGTAGTCATTGACTGCAAAGGATTTGCATCCAAGTATTAACAATAATCCAATAATAATAATAATAATAATAATAATAATAATAATAATAATTCCACCAGATGAGTGGAAAAAAAAAACTTTGATTGATCAAATTGATCAAAAACACCATTGCGGTATTGTCCATCCTTATCAGAATGAGAGTCCCTGCCTGAAATGTCTCAGGGTGAAAAGTACTGCCCACAACTCCAGAAAGTTGATGTGAGATAATAAAAGTCAGCTTGCAATGAACCTGGAACCTTGCCAAGGTTCTCCGCATGGCCTGCCTCCTGCCATCTGTGAGAGTAGCCCTCATTGACATGGAAGCACATTGCATTCATGCATACCCAGGAAGCACATTGACTGGTGTGGAGTGGGTCACCCAAGGCAGTGACATGGTGTAACATGCGTGTGAATGGTAGGACTCGGAACTGATATGTCTTGTCCTGAAATGTGAACTGAAGGAACTTCTGTGGTGCAGGGCAATGGGAATATGGAAATACACATCCTTCAGGTCCACTGAGGTGAATCACGTTCCAGGTTTGATAGCATGTCAGACATATGCCACCCGTAACATACAGAAAGGAAGATGCTTGAGGCTCTTGTTCAAGCATCTGAGGTCCAGGATGGGCCTGAAGCTCCCATCCTTCTTCCAAACAAGGAAATATTTTGAGTGGACTTCCCCAGAATGGGTCCAGGGGTCCAGGGGTCTACTGGCTCTATTGCACCATTCTCCATCTCCACTGATAGGGCATGGGCCTGACGAGGGTCCTAGCCAACCGTGGGGCGAGCTTGGATACTCACTGGGGGTCTGTGATGGAACTAAAGACAATAGCCCCTCTCGAGTGTGTCGAGAAGACACTTGTGGCACCTGTGAACCATGCCATAAGCCTCTATTATCTGAAGCGAAGACGCAATTCACAGGCATGACCCAGTATGACAAAGCTATGCAATGTCTCATTCCCTTCACAGGGAACAGGGTTACACGCATAACCCAGATGTTCCCTTTGTAAGGGAACTCATCATTGCATGAGCTTTACGCTGTGAGAACGAGTATACCCACTCCATCACACTGAAGGTATGGCCTGTCACAGAGGCTCCATCAGTAGGGGCATGGCTGGCTGAAATGGTGGCCATGTAGACGCTAATTGTAGAAGGAGCCAACCTTTCTGAGAAACGTTCCTGTAAGAACTCCAGAACTGTAGCCATTGCGCAGTTCACTGGGTCACAATGATTTTCCAAACATTTAACATGGTCTCTACAACCTCGGTTGAGAAACCGGAACCTATGAGCTGGTGCCCCTCAGGAGCCAGATCACAGCTTCCATAGTTCTGGCCGAGGATGATAAATCAACCCTTTGGCTTGAGACAATAGATCCTTGCGAACAGGTGAACCGGAATCTCCCAGGGAGTGCTGTCCAGCAGAGTTATTATCTCCAAGAACCATATACGATCTGGCCAATAAGGCCAAACTGTAATACCGAATGAATGTGTGCAACGTAGACCACCCCACCACAGCACACACATCCTGTAAGGGTACCCCTTAGACAAAGTCAAGGCAGGAAGGGGCAACAGAGAGAGCTTGTAGATCTTCTACTCACTTGAGAGATGTCAGGGCCAGCAGAAGAGCTACCTTTAGAGTCAGAAGCTTCTATGAGGCTGACACTAAGGGCTCAAATGGGGCACCTGACAGACCTTCCAGGATCACAGAAAGGTCCCAGGAAGGTATGCGTGGTCTGCAGATGGGCCTCAGGTGCCTGATGCCACGTATAAACCTCGAAGTTAGAGGATGTTGCCCCACAGAGGCTCCATCAAAAGGGGCATGACTGGCCAAAATGACGGCCACGTAGACCCTAATTGTAGAAGGAGCCAATCCTGCAGAGAAACATTCCTGTAAGAACTTCAGGACTGTAGGTATTGCACAGTTTACTGGGACTAACTGGTGTTCCTCACACCATGATAAAAAAGTTGCCACTTGAATGCATACAATTTTCTTGTGGATGGTACAACCTTGGTTTAGAGACCGGAATCTATGAGCTGGTGCCCCTCAGTGGCCAGACCACAGTTTCCATAATTCAGGCTGAGGGTGACAAATCAACTCTCTGACTTGAGACAATAGATCCCTGCAAACGGGAATCTCCAGAGAGTGCCATCCAGCAGAGATATTATGCTGTTTAAGACCCCAGCCCGTGAGGGAGGCCCCAGCCCATGAGGGACGCGTCTGTCATACCGTCTTGCAATAAGGAGAGGCCCCTAGAGTGTGACTCGTTGCTAGAAACCGGGGACACCTCCAAATTCTCAGAGCACGTAGGCATCACCGTGTGACACTGATTATTCTTAGGGGTTTCGTCCCCAGATGAAACCCCCGACTATTCAGCCACCACTGAAACGGTCTCATGTGTAATAGGCCCAATGGTATGACGTTGGCTGCTGCTGCCATAAGCCCCAACAGCCTCTCAAAGGGACCGGAGTGGATATCTTGCTCAATGTTGATAGGATTGACCCTACGTGTGTTGGGGATAGATACGCCCTCATTGTAGTGGAATCCCATATAACCCCTAGAAAAGTCATACTCTGCACTGGAAAAAGCATGCTTTTCTTGTGGTTCAACCTGAGCCCCAAGCTCCTCATGTGGGCGAGAACAACATCTCCATGTTGGAATTGCGTACTCCCTGGATCACGCTAGAATTAACCAGTTGTCCAGGTAGTTTAGTACATGGATGCCCTGGAGTGGCAAGGGAGCCAGAGTAGAGTGAATGTGCAACGGGATAAAGCTAGACCGAAGGGAAGAACCTGATATTGGTATGCGTTGCCTCCAAACGCGATCCTCAGGAGCTCCTGTGACTGGGCAATATTTCTATGTGGAAATATGCATCTTTTAGATTTACCTTCACAAACCAGTCCTTGAACTGAATCTGTGGAAAGATGAGTTTCAGCATCAACATATCGAACCTGTATGCCCGAAGAATATGGTTCAGATGACGCAGATCTAAAATTGGCCACATACTCTGATCTTCTTTGCAGACCAGGAAATAATGGCTGTAAAAACCTCCCTCCCTCATAGGAAGTGGTACTTCTAGGAACATGGAAGTGGATGGACGCCACTGTTTGCTGTTTCGCCTTTCGAAACCTGTGATGGTGTTAAACGCACTGCCGAACAGGCCGGAATGTTGAGCTCATTCAGCAGGTCTGCTTGGTAGGCCTGCAACACTGCCATTGTATGCAGTGGCCCACAAGTGAGACCCGCCGCTGCATAGGTTTTGCCAACCAACGCCAAGGTGGCCTTACATGGCTTGGATGGCAAAGCCAACCCCCCTAAATTCCCTGCTGTTGATGGAGAGAGGTAGCTTGCAAGCGCCTCCCGTACTGTTCATTCCCCATGATGGCCGTATAATCGGTTGTTGCGGGGTTATAAATAGGGCTGGTGTATGGTTTTTCTCCAGAAGCGCGATATTTCATAATGCACTTCTGGGAAAAAAGGGGGAGTTTTCTGCTGTGTGAGGGAGTTTTAATTTCACTGGGGAGAAAGCACTCATTCAGCCTGCTACGAGCCGCTCGGTCAGTCTAAATTCAACTTTTCTACAGTCCTAGTGATCACTTCAAGCAGCTCTTTATATGATTGAGAGCTGCTCTCCATTTTTGGTGTACTGGCACCCTTCTCTGGCTCTTCGAAGTCAGAGGGTGGGTTGAATGGGTGGGTCGGCCGGCCCAGTGCTGCGAGGCTCCAAAACGCAACTCACTTTGGCTGAGAAGAGAGCATGCCAAGAGAGGAGCTGCCTATGCACAGCCTGCCCCCTTTTTTCCCCATTTTTTTCCTTTTTTTCTCAAGGGCCGCTGCAGCATGCTCCACCCCCAAACACTTCACATAGAAAGTGTGTCCGTACCCAAAATAAAACCGGGCACAGGGTAACACTTCCTGAATTCTCTCTGACTCATACAAACAGTTGAGGGACAGAGGGACAACGTTGCTCATGCAAAGTTGAGTTCCCTTATAAAGGGAACACTACTGAAGACCCAGCACCTTGCAGGCAATGAGAGTGTTGAGACTGAGAATGTGATGATGTCTCCTCCAAGCAGGTATAATGGTCCTGCCCCTCAGTAATCAATGAATCTGAGGCTGCTGGAGGTGTCCAGTTCCTCCCTGGAAAAAAGCTGCTGGTTCGCATCTAGGCAATGAAGAGGCAGATATGGATGCCCTCATTCCTTCATTCACATTCTGACTGGCAGGAAACGACATTGTCAGTAAAGTCTTTGGAGGCCCTTCAGTCTTGCTAGCCGAACACTTACCAGTCCAAACCTTGGTGTTGGCTGGTGCAGAAGAATTCTGAAATTCAGGGTCAAATTTTGCCACCCTTTGTTGCCTATCCTCCAGAGACATCAAACTACACTCCGGGCAAAGATCGATTAGGGCCTCTGTGAGGTGCTCAATGCCTAAACAGGCAGGGCATTGCATGTGAGCATCCATAAGGTCCATAGGACCTGAACATATGGAGCATGAGGCAGCCATAACTACCTACGCCAATAGAAGGATAACCGTGGTCAACCAATGGGTTAATGCAAGAGGAAAAAACCTGAATATGGTACTGCGATGAATAGGCACGTAGTGGTTGTTACGGTAACCACACGTATATGAATGCTACCCTGGTTCACCAGTGAGTGCAACTACGGCACAATGAAAGTTGGAGGCAACAGGTGTACACACTGTCTAACTAGAGCTCTGGCTAACCAGTGAGTTATAATATAGACACGCACCTCAATACCACTGATGGGAAAACTTTGGATAACCAACGGGTCCGATGAGTAATCCGTAGCAATTCCACCCAATATGCGTTTTGTTTTCTTGAGACACAGCTATAGCTGGGAACAAATGCCAACCCAAAAACTGTGCATGCTCGAGTGAGATCTCTCTGCGAGAATGACAAAGAGACAAAATTTGACGTAGGCGGAAACTGAAATAGCTTCCGACACGCCATCAGCCAGGGTCACGTGTGACTGAATAATACAAGATTCTCGATGTGATGCACGAGACGCGACTCCTTCCACCATGTACTGACCGTCTCTGGCGGTCTGGAACAGTGAAATAGAACTATTGTTCTGTTCCGTGTATTTATTTCCCTGCACTCATCTCACACTGTTGTGTATTGCACTTGTGTAGTCTTGTGTACTGTTCTGTGTTGCACCATGGTCCTGAAGAAATGGCATTTCATTCCAGTATATACAAGCTACATAGAGGAATGACAATAAAAACCCAATTGACTTGACTTGATTTGACTTGACTTAACTTTACTTGAAGCACTCTGAAGCAGGTCTTGTTTGTGTTTCTGGCAATGGAAAAATGCCTGTTGTCTTAATATTAATTAATTTGCATTCAACAGCATCATTTCTCTCATTGCTACTAATAATCTTAAAACAATTAGAAATTTCCAAAGTGATACATTATGTAGATTTATACAACTAGTAGAATTATTATAACTGCCTTGTTTTATTATGAAAGTTGCAGTGGAAGCAACAAAAATGTTTTCCTCTCCATAACAAGAAAAAAAATAGAAAAATTCGTAAAGCCAGAACCCTTTTCACATTATGACAAAGGCTATATCTCTGATAGAAACCCTGAGCTGGTTATGAAGATGAATAATGCCTGAGCACCAGAAGTGTTAAATATCACTGATTATTGGTATTTATGACATGTGTGTAGGAAAGAATAATATATACAGTATAAACATATCAGCATATATTTAACAAACATAGTATAAATCTACTGCAATAAGGAATATAAAAAAAGGCCAAGACAAGGAGTTAAGAAAAAGCTTAAAAAAGTAGGAAAGAGATATCCTATATGACATAACTAAATGCCAGTAAAGCATCTTGCACCATATCTTATAGATCTTATATAGTTCTCAACAGCACAAAATGTACATGGGGAAGTTTTTACTTTTAACAACTAATGTGGCAAAAACCCAGAGGTAAAACAGGGTAAAGGCCTACTTCTGTCAGAAGAGAACTGCCACACCTTTGGCTGTGACCCACATGTGTAACTTTACCATAGAGGATTTGTTTTCCTTCTATATAAATATCACTGATTAATTCTGTTCAGTGAGCTGATACATACAACATTACACTCAGTGCATCAGTCTATCTCTTCTTTAGAACGGGATAGCTAGATGGAGTCAATATTTACTCTCTTTCATGTGGTAATGGCCATCATCAATTCATATACTGCAGAAGAGACTACTTGTAGCCTGCGTGGGGAGCCTGCATACCCACAGATATGGAAGGATGGTGATATAATAGTTGGAGGAATTTTCCCCTTCCATTTTAAATGGGATATGACAGACTCATCCTATGCAGTCATGCCACCTGCAATTAAGTGCACAAGGTAAGCAGTATACATTAATAACATATATAACATTAAGTGAAATATTATAATAAATTACTAATAATATCAACACTAATGATATCATTAGATTCTTTACAGAATCATGTACATGTATTTCTATCTGTTTTTAACAGTCTGGAATTCAGATCCTTCCAGTATTCACAGACTTTGATATATGCAGTAGAGGAGATCAACAACAGTTCATCTTTACTGCCTGGAGTCTCACTGGGCTACAAGATATTTGATACCTGTGGTTCCACAACACAGGGGGTGAAAGTAGCAATGACGCTTGTGAATGGAAATGAGAACTCAATCTCAGAACAGATCTGTACAAAGCCATCCCAGGTGCAAGCCATAATAGGAGAAACATATTCATCAGTGTCCATGGCTATATCAAAGAGTATTGGACCTTTCAGCATGCCCTTAGTAAGAATTTACATTATTTATGTTTACATTATTCTAAAGGTGAGATGATAGAAAGGCATTGTACAGCTAATTTACAACTCATTATGTTATGTGACAGTATGAAAAATACTGGCTGACTGTCATGCTTGATATAACTATGTGAATCTAATTTTAGATCAGTTACTTTGCTACCTGTGAATGTCTGAGTGATAAAAGGAAATATCCCTCATTTCTGCGCACTATTCCCAGTGATTATTACCAGACCTTAGCACTCGCAGAGATGCTCAAGCACTTTGGATGGACTTGGGTGGGAGCAATAAGAAGAGATGATGACTATGGTAACAGTGGGATGGCTGCATTTACTAAAATTGCAGAACAACTGGACATATGTTTAGAATATTCCCTTCCATTTTTTAGAACCTACTCACAAGAAAGAACGCTGAGGATCATTGAGCAAATCAAAAGCTCCACATCTCGAGTGATAGTGGGATTTGTCACTCAGTGGGATTTTGAAATTTTGCTGCCCATACTTTCTGAACACAACATCACTGGATATCAATGGGTGGGAACTGAGGGCTGGATCTCTGATCCAGTAGTTGCCAAACTAGATGAGCACAACATACTGCAAGGAGCAATAGGGCTAGCCATTCCCAAAACAAAGGTGACAGGTCTGGAGGACTTCATTCTAAATATAAAACCACTGAAATCAGTAGGCAGTGCAATTTTTAATAAATTCTGGGAAGCTTTGTTTAATTGCAAATTTACAGCACAGAATGATTCAGATGACTCAACTGTATGTACAGGTGAAGAGAAACTCTCTGAGATAGAAAACACCTTTACTGATATGTCTTTTATGCCAATTTTCAATAATATCTATAAAGCAGTATATGCCATAGCCTATACTCTACACAGTCTTCTTGGCTGCCAACACACATGTCTTACAAAGAAGCAGCCAGATCTCTTCACAGTAAGTTAATATTGATTATGAAACTGTTTTACCACTCAAGCATTTGGTACAAACACCTACACCTTTAATTAACCAGGAGAAAAAAGACTTTGTATTTAAAAAAAACAAACAAACAAACAAAAAAAAACCAACACAATTTGCTCTATTCCATCAGTTTCTAGAACACCTTAAAAAGGTGCGTTTCAAGACCAAAGAAGGTGAAGAAGTTTATTTTGATGAAAATGGTGATCCTCCAGCAAAATATGAAATAATAAACAGGCAAACGAGTAAAGATCAGTACAAATTTGTCACTGTTGGACTTTATGACTCCTCTCTTCCTATTCATGATCGATTAGCAGTAAACATGGCCTCCATTGTGTGGGCAAACAATACAAATCAGGTCAGTATAAGGAAAAAATGTCTAAATTTAATCATACAAATATGAATTATTTCATATTATCATTCAAATAACTACATTTTCTATTTTAATAAGCTGCCCAAATCTGTATGCAGTGAGAGTTGCCCCCCTGGTACAAGGAAAGCTGTACAGAAAGGAAAGCCTATCTGCTGTTTTGACTGCATACCATGTGCTTCTGGAGAGATCAGTAATATGACAGGTATAGAATAAACAGATAACAATTACTACTATTACTACTACTACTACTACTACTAATAATAATAATAATAATAATAATAATAATATTAATAATAATAATAGATACATTTATCTAGAAATTAACTAGATATAGGTGATCTACTCAAAACAAACAAACAAAAAATACTTTTATTAATCTGACATGTTTAGCTGATTATTTCTTTTATATATATAATTTTTTTGTTGTTCTGTATTTTGTGTCTCTCTCACTCTATGACAGATTCCATTAAATGTGAACAATGCCAGCAAGACTACTGGTCAAATCCAGACAAGAATAAATGTGTAAAGAAGGAAATTGAATATCTGACCTATCAGGAAACAATGGGAATTTTGCTAACAGTGGTTTCTATTGTTGGTTCTTTTATGACAACAGTAATAGCAGTCATATTCTTTAAATATAAAAACACACCAATAGTGAAAGCCAACAACTCTGAACTGAGCTTCTTGTTGCTCTTTTCTCTGACTCTGTGTTTCCTCTGTTCACTTACTTTCATTGGTCGGCCCTCAGAGTGGTCATGTATGCTGCGCCACACAGTATTTGGGATCACCTTTGTCCTCTGCATCTCTTGTGTACTGGGGAAAACAATAGTTGTGTTAATGGCCTTCAGGGCTACACTTCCAGGCAGTAATGTCATGAAATGGTTTGGGCCTCTACAGCAAAGACTCAGTGTACTTGCTTTCACTCTCATACAGGTTCTTATTTGTGTGTTTTGGTTGACAATATCCCCCCCTTTCCCCTTCAAAAATCTCATGCACTATAAGGAAAAGATAATTCTTGAATGCAGTTTGGGCTCAACCATAGGTTTCTGGGCTGTGCTGGGTTACATAGGACTTTTAGCACTTTTATGTTTCATTTTAGCTTTTCTGGCTAGGAAGCTTCCAGATAATTTTAATGAAGCTAAATTCATCACATTCAGCATGGTAATGTTCTGTGCAGTTTGGATTGCTTTTATTCCAGCTTATGTCAGCTCTCCTGGAAAATTCACTGTAGCTGTAGAGATATTTGCTATTTTAGCATCAAGCTTTGGTTTACTATTCTGTATCTTTCTTCCAAAGTGTTACATAATCATCCTGAAGCCAGAGAAAAACACTAAAAAGCAGATTATGGGAAAAGTGGCAGTTCAGTAAGTTAATAATATAAATGTGCATGGTTTATATGGACCCATTTAATGTTTCCTGAATGTCAAACCTTGTTACAGCATTAAATAATTTATTCATAGTTTATAATTTCTTTAAATTAAAAAATGGGGTGATTTGAAAATTATATAAATTAGATAATATAGCAATGTTAGAAATTGCTGAGTTTACCTGTGATATTATTCATGTTCTGTCCATACCGTGTGCTCTTAAACATTTCATTCACAGGTGATGAAAACTGTGATGGTGTGTACATAGTAGATAAACAAAGAAAATTTAATAAAACAATGGTGTAATGATACAATAGGAGTGACAATTTTTGTCTTGTAATTTTTTGTATTTGTATTAATACATTTGCATGAGCCACATATTAGTTGCATTCAGTTGTAACGTCTGACGCTATCCAAACTGATTTCTGAATTAACCGGGACTTAACATAAAAAGTTTCACCACTCAGGTGGCCAAGAGTAACCCAGCAGTCCTTCTGCTACCAGATGCCCTCGGAATGCAAAAGGGGGGGGACCTTTTGCATGACCCCCCCCCCCCTTTTCAGACACACACACACACACAAAGAACTTACACCCACAATAGAGAAACCTTTCATGAACCTAACGGGTGTGAACGTCTGGAAAACTTCACGATTAGGTTCATCAGCAGGGGTCAACTAAAACTCCGACCGAGGGCCTGTAAATCTCTGATCTAATCTCTGTTTACGACCACATGGATTAGCATTGGAGCCGAAAAGGCTGGAAGGAAAACGTCATCCCTAAAGGTCACCCTGAGGTGACCAAAGACCGGTGGGACATTAGAAGAACACCAGCCCCCTCTTCTGGACATACACACACTCACGCACACACAGTGAAAATGTCTCTTGTATGTAACATGTAATCATATGTCTAGGATAGTTATAATGTATTCATATATGCATGTGTTATGTGTTTAGATAACCTAACTATAGTGATTTTAGATAGTTTGAGCGAGAATCTAATTTTAATTTGTCTGTAACCATGTCTAATGATCCTTCACTGTCCAAGGTATCATAATATCCTTGAGTTTAATATCAAATTCATTGTTTCGTAATATGCCAATTAATGATGCATACTATAGGACGATGGAATGTATCATTCTATACTTTTCCACATTTCATTCTAATCCAAACTTAATACAAACCCTGCCTTGACATGCGAACCCGTTCTGGAACAGACAAAGTTTTCCCCCAGAACTTTTTCCTCTCTCTGGATTCGCCAGGAGGCTCAGAGAGGCATGTATTTTGGCACTATCCATAAAAGACAGTGACACGCGTTCCTCTTCACTCTCTTCTTTTTTTCTCTTTATCTTTTGACTTCATCTTTAACTTCACCTTTTGGCTAAACTTTTCTCCCTCTCTCTCACAGACTTGCTCTCTCTTCCGCCCTCTTTTTCTGGAACTCCTCCGGATTCTCCTTTGCCTCGGTTAACCAAGTGGCAATTACCGCTTTCTTTCTTCATTCTACTTTGGCGAGACCCAACTCCGTTTACCCCGACTCTACCGACGCGGAAGATTCAGCAAACTCCTCGCTAAATCTACGAACCAAGGACCCTCGTGAGCGGCATAAAACTAATGCAAGTATAAATTCTAATTGATCTATAGAGGTGTCCTTTTAAGCCAGTGCCCCTGTTGAAGGTGAATTCAATTCATTGCTGATTCTCAAGGTTAAACTGTTTTGTGTTCTGCCATTCAGTTATTTTCATCATTTTTCCTTTTGTTTTTTTTTTCACTTTCCCTGTATATATGTATTATTTGTTTATACCTAGTTGTGTATATCAGTAGTTTTTACGTAGTTATTAAAATCCATGGTTATCACGCTGGATCGTCTCTGTTTTTACTCATGGCAAGGTTCACTTTTAATGTTGCTCTTCACTACGCGCTGTATTTCTTTTAACTTAGAATAAACTATACTTCATGGCCAGAAGAACAATTTATTCTTTTAGAGTAATATGAAGATTGCCCTGGTAAGTTTGGTGGACAAACAGATCAAGCTGCTTCGCATTTAATTCTAAAGTTAGACTACAGTAAGTCAGTAATTAATATAACATTCCCTATCATGGTCGATTTATATCCATAACTAATCAGAACACGCTTTGATTAGAGATATAGATATATTTCACCCATTTGAGCTAGATTCGCTACACAGTGGTAGCATAGATTATTTTCTAAATATTTTGTGCTCTCTAACTACCATCTGTATTCCTCTATTACATACACCATACCATGTTTTTCACAGTAGAAAACAATATGACACACCTACGTACATCTGCTGTGTAGCTGCTACCACTTATACATATAATTAGTCATTTTTTGTAAGTTTTCCTTGTTAGGTTTGACTGAGTGCCACATACACACAGAAACAACAGCCTCATCAGTGGGCTGCAGTACAGTGCTCCTCATGAAATGCATACAAATCTGCTACTTAGAACAATTGGGCATGGGTGCCAAAATGACCCATGTAAAAAAAATAATAAAAATTTGGACCCAGGTGCCAAAAAGTTCTACACCACTTTATGGAATGCAGGGTTGGCAAGTGTAAACCATGTCTTAGTAGTCCATTCAATTGACAGAGCACTCTTTGCAAATAGCACTCAAAGTGGCCAATTCTTACTAGGATACGAAGAACAATCAAGAGACCACAAATGGACATACTTATTAAGTTTTGTGACGATAGCCCAATGCAAGTTGTGTGAAATGCCTGCTGAAATCTGAATGGGTGAAGCTCTGCTTAGGAGTGATTGGTGTATGGCAGCCATATTGTTTATAAATCTCAACATGTTTTTGATAATTACCAAGTATCACTTGCCCCTCAGTAGTTTGAAATCAGCTTTGTGAAGACTGGCTAGAAATCTTAGAACTATTTCACAAAAGTGTTTATGTAGAGTGTGAAGATGCAAATTAACCTAAAAAATTATTTTCACTGTAAACCTTATTCTCTGAGAGATATGATTGCTTTTGTGTGCACAAACATGAATAATACCCCACAGTGGCCAATTTCAGTGACAATGGGTGCATACCTCAACCTACCATTCAAGTTTTGTGACAATAGTTCAGTGGGTAACCCTATCAAATATCTGACAAAATCTGATTGGCTGATGGTGGCCATGTTTATTTTTTATGTAAATAGAGCATCAAAAATCCATTTACAGATTATCACCTTGATGCACCATACCAATTTTCAGCTTGATTGGAAATATGGTTCCTGAGAAACATGACCTTAGCTCAGTCCCTTTGAATGACCATGCTCCAAACTATGCAATTGACCTCAGAATGTTGTTCTGTACAAGGCTTTCAAGTGCCATGCAAATCCACACAACCAGTCATAAATTACAGCTGTTTGAGTAAATTAGCACCATGACATGCCTGCTAAATTCAGGTGGCCATGTTTTTGAATATTATGCAAATTAGCTAGCAGAGCTACATGGTTCTTGAGGCTTTTTCTGTTTGGGAGAACCCAAGGTATCAGTGGAAAAAATAATTGTTTGTTTGATTTATGTTCATGAGATATGGACCAAAGCATAAAACCCTGTGCTCTGGCACCACCATTAGGCCAATCTGGCCCATCTTAATTAACAATCTGGCCCATATTAATTAATCTGGCCCATCTTAATTAATTTACAAAAGTATTAAGAAAAGATATTCTGGTTTTCCCTGACCAAATTAATTGTATTTTGTAAATATAAACAAATTTAGAATTTCATGCCTTCAACACACTAAAAAAAAAGTTGGGACAGAGGCATGTTTACCACTGTGATACATCTCCCTTCCTTTTACTTACACTTTTTAATCATTTGGGAACTGAGGATACTAATTGTTGCAGTTTTGCAAGTGGAATTTTTGCCTATTCTTGCTTGATACAAAACAGCTGATCACAGTCCTTGGTCACCATTATCTGATTCTCCTCTTCATGATGCGCCACAGGAGACAGATCTGGACTGCTGGCAGGCCAGTCAAGCACACGCACTCTGTGTCTACGAAGCCACGCTGTTGTAGCATGCTTTCCGAAGTACTCCCGAGCCCATGTGATTATATTTATCACAGTAGCATGGTGATTTCTCAGGCATTGTCACCTGAGGGCTCAAAGGTTACGCATATTCAACAGTGGATTCTGGCCTTGCCCATTATGCAATGAGATTTCTCTGGATTCCCTTAATCTTTTCACGATGATATGCACTGAAGATGGTGAAAGACCTAAATTCTTTGCAATCTTGCGTTGAGCAATGTTCTTTTTGAACTGACAACTGAACTGACAATTCTTTCACGAAGTTTGGCACAAAGTGGTGAGCCGTGACCCATCCTTGCTTGCAAAGACTGAGCTTTTGGTGGATGCTCCTTTCATGCTTAATCCTGATACCGTCCCCTGTTACCAAATAACCTGATCCTCGGAAATGGTGTTACTTGAATATTCTATAAACTTTTCAGTCTTATTTTGCCTCTGTCCCAACATTTTTTTTTAGTGAAGGCATCAAATTTGTTTATATTTACAAAATACAATTAAGTTGGTCAGTAAAAACATTGAACATCTTTTCTTTGTACTTTTGTCAGTTAATTTAATTTAAGTTTCAAGAGACTTGACAAATCACAGATTTTTGTTTTTATTGCATTTTAGAAAAAAATCCCAACTTTTATGGAATTGGGGTTAGTGCATGATTCGTCTCGGGTTACTTGACTGTAACCCTGTTCCCTGAAAAAGCAGGAATGAGATGCTGCGCATCAAATGCTAATGAGAACATTCTTTGTTCAACCGGTTGCGAAGTATGTGTGTCAAACACGCCAAGAATTTGGCCTAAATAACCTTGGTGAGTTATGTCATTGATAATGTGCACCTGTAGGTTATAAATAGACGTGAAACAGGCATACCTTCAGGTTACACTTTGTCTGAGAAACGCCAGACATGGCTGCAGTGCGGCATTGAGGCGTAGCATCTCGTTCCCGCTTTTTCAGGGAACAGGGTTACAGTCAAGTAACCCAAGATGTTCCCTATCAAAAGCTACTCTCGATGCTGCGCATCAAATGCTAATGGGAACGAGAATACCAACGCCGCCGCACTGGAAGTGTCTGAGCCCCCAAGGTTGTGTAGTGTGTGCGCACAAACATTGAAGAAGGTCTCAGACATGCCTAAGGGATGTTGAATCAAGGACATGTGAGCCTGGAGTTGCATGGATATCCAAGCTATAGAATCTGACAAATGTGTGCGTAGAGGACCAACCTGCCACATCACACACTTGCTGGAGGGGGACACCTTTTGCCAAAGCCATAGAAGATGCAACCCCCCTGGTTGAATGAGCCGTAACTCCTAGCGGCGAAGCTTGACCATGCGCCTCGTAGGCTAGGGCAATGGGATCCCTCACCCAATGAGACACCGTTTGTTTAGTGGCAGCCGCCCTCCGATTGTGGCCTCCATAGCATATGAAGAGCTGCTACGACTTACGCCACTGGGTGGTGCAGTGGACCTAAATCTGAAGAGCACGTACTGGACACAGTAAGTGAAGTCTTTCCTGCTCCATCGTCGTGAAAGGCGGAGGACAGAAGGCTTCAAGAATGACCGGATGCATGGTAAAGAATGGAACTTTCGGGAGGTAATTAGGGTGAGGATGCAAGATAGCTTTGGCCAGCCAGGGGCAAAGTCTAGGCAGGACCGTGTGACTGACAGAGCCTACAAATCCCCAATTCTCTTCAGAGAAGTAATAGCCATTAGAAAAACCATCTTTAGGGTCAGAAACCTGACAGGTGCTGACTCTAGTGGTTCAAAAGGGGTGCCGACCAGACCCTTGAGCACTATAGCAAAATCCCACAAAGGGACTGTAGCTCTCATGGACGGTCTCAACCGCTTGGCTCCACGAATGAAGTGAGCGACTAGAGGGTGCTTTCCCACAGAACACCCCATCAATCAGAGCATGGCAAGCCAAAATGGCGGCCACATAGACTCTGAGTGTACCAGGACATGTGCCTGAGAATAAGTTCCCTTGCAGGAACTCCAGCACTGAAACCACTTGGCAGTGAACTGTGTCTACGTGGTGCGCCATACACCAATTTTTAAAAATGTGCCATTTGAAGGCATAACTTCTTCTAGTGGAGGGGGTCCTGGCACTTAGAATGGTCTCTACTACATCAGCAGGGATCCTTAGCTGGTCCCCCTCAGGGGCCAGATGTGAAGGTTCCAGAGCTCGGGCCAGGGATGAAATATTGTCCCCTGTGCCTGAGATAGAAGATCTCTCCTGACTGGAATCGCCCACAGCGAGCCGTCGAGGAGAGATATTAGATCCGAGAACCATACTCTGGTCGGCCAACGAGGCGCTATCAGTAAGAGGCAAAACCCCTGTTGATGGACCTTGGCCAGGACTCCTGGGAGCAGAGCAATCAGGGGAAATGCGTAAAGACTCCGTCTGGGCCATGTATGAGCCATGGCGTCCAGACCCAGGGGAGCTGGAGGAGTCAGAGAGAAGTAGAGGGGACATTGTGCCGTGTCCTGTGAAGCAAAGAGGTCCACCTCTGCTTTGTAAAATCTTCCCCAGATTTGATTGACCACTTTGGGGTGGAGTTTCCATTCCCGAGTGTCACAGCCTGTCTGGACAGCAAGTCTGCTCCCACATTCATATATCCACAACAGGACCTGCTGCGCTATCCTGTTCAGGCGGCGTGAACGTCCACCCGCGTCCACCTGCACAAGGACATGGTAGCCTTTTAACTGCTGGAGGAAGTATTTCAGGGACCAAAATTGAGCCATCATTTCGAGCCAATTGATGTGCCAATCGAGAAGATGACCTCTCCAGATCCCTCGGGCTGGACGGCCATCCAAGACTGCACCCCAACCCGTGAGGGAAGCGTCTGTCGTTAGCATCTTGTGACGACAACACGGACCTAGAGTCGGACGCAAAGTCAATAACCGGGGTCTGAACCACAACTGAAATGATCTCCTGTGCAGGAGGCCCAAGGGTATCACCGTGGATGCAGGTGCCATAAGACGTAAAAGCTTCTGAAAGAAGTAAACAGTAATTCTCTGGCCTAGCTTGATATTCTTTAGGGCATTTACAATGGATTCGATTCGCGCAGGAGAGAGCTGTGCCTGCATCATGATCGAATCCCATACAACCCCCAAATATGTTGTCCTCTGAGCAGGAGAGGGAACGCTTTTCTTGGCGTTGAGTCTCAACCCCAGAGATTCGAGATGAGCTAGGACGACATCCTGATGTCGAAGCGCCAGCTCTTGAGACTGAGCCAGAATCAGCCAGTTGTCTATGTAATTTAATATGCGGATGCCCTGGAGTCTCAGAGGAGCCAGTGCTGCATCCATGCATTGTGTATGTGCAAGGTGACAGAGCTAGGCCTAATGGAAGAACCCGATACTGGTAAGCTTCGCGCCCGAAAGCGAACCTCAGGAACTTCCTGTGTTGTGGCAAGATTTCTATATGAAAATATGTGTCCTTGAGATTGATTGTGATGAACCAGTCCCCTGGCTGGATCTGAGACACAATCATCTTGATCGTCAACATCTTGAACTTGTATGTTCTGAGGTAGCGGTTAAACCCGCGAAGATCTAAAATTGGACGCAACCCCCCATCTTTCTTGGGAACCAAAAAATACCGGCTGTAACATCCTGACTCTCTGTCTGGTAGAGGGACATGTTCTTTGGCCACTTTGTCCAGCAGAGCTTGCAATTCCTTTGTCAAAAAATGGGCTCGTTCTGGTTTCACGGAAGTGGAGACCACGCCGTTGAAACACGGAGGCCGATATGCAAACTGAATACTGTAGCCTTTCTCTACAGTCCTTTCTACCCATGGAGAGATACTTGGCAGTAGCTTCCATGCTGCCAGTTTCTCTGAGAGGGGCACTAGTTTTGTCCCTTCGCTTAGATGGGGAGGTGTTAGGTGTCTGGTGTCCTGAAGCATGGCAGGAGGCAACCGAACACCTAACGTTTGGCTGAGGGTGCCAACATCCTCCTGAGGGTGCCAGGAAGGAGTGTCTACTTCCCGTTGGAACTTCTTGCACTCCTCCCTGGAGGGGCAGACCCCCACGGTCCTGAGGACTTGATCCTCAGGACTTCTTCTGGGATGAAATGATCGTCCTCAGGTCCGGCCTCTTACTGGGCTGCTGAGATCTGCGATCCACTCCCCAGTCCCTACGAGGGGGCAAACGGTTCACCACACTCTGCTTCTGCGACTCTCACCGCAGAGAGACTGGATTGGGTCGGGGCTGGGTGGCCGACAGCCCCGGCGTCTGAGCACAGTGGGGAAGAAACTTATCAAAAGCCTGTGTGTGTCTCTTGGCCTCCCTGAACCTAGTGACGACAGTGTTCATGGCCTCGCCAAAAAGGCCAGAAGGCGATATGGGGGCGTCAAGGAGGAAAGCTTTGTCCCTATCCTTGATGCCCATGAAGTTGAGCCATAGGTGTCTGTCCGTGGCAGCTAAAGCAGCCATAGAAGGGCCCATGGCACGGGCCGTCTGCTTGGTTGCACGAAGAGACAGATCCTTGGCTCCGCGCAACTCTAAAAACAGAGTTGTTAAAAAACAGAGACGATGTTACTCTGCAAGGCTTGGTGGGGAGGGTTGGCTTCTTAAGCGATGACAAGCTCCCAGGGGAGAGATAGCCTGCGAGCGTCTCTTCGACCTGAGGCATCGTCACATATCCATGAGCCTTAGGTACAAAGATACGCGAGGAGTAAGGCCTACTCCACGAATGAGATAACTCCTCATGGAGATCTTGGAAAAAGGGGAGAGATCGATGTTGGAATCTCTCCTCTTGGCCAACCGACAGAACTATGTCATCCAATTTGGAGTGCCTGGGGTTCTCTTGCTCCTGTGGCCAGTCTAACTTAAGCCTGGCCACTGCATTAGTCACTACCTCGAGCAGCTCCACAAACGCCTTATCATCTGATAAACGCCTTATCACAGGCAGTGCTCTTGGTCTCCATATCGCCGGAGGCAAGAGAAGCTGCGCCCTCGTCTCACTCTGAAGAAACGCCGGCACGCGCTTCAGCAGCGGAGGTGGGGCTTCACGATCTGGGAAAAGCATGAGAGAGAGGGGAAGCTCTCTCTCAGCCAGCTCGACACGTGAGCCCCATGATCTTAATGAAGACACCAGGCTTCGGAAGAAAGCAAGCCTCGAGCGAAGCACTCGGAGCGGAAATAGCTCGCAGTGCATGCACTCAGCATCCTCAAGAGCAGCAATAGCATGCTCTTCCCCAAGGCACTCCAAACAGAAACCGTGCGGGTCATCATCCGGAATAACTCTGCGTACGGTGGGATGCATTGCCTGACCGAGGCACAAGCCATAATATAATTTACCACTTACCAACAACTTACCAAGACAACACACACACACAAAGCGGTCTCGAAGACAAAGAAACCTGAAAGTATGCCTGTTTCACGTCTATTTATAACCTGCAGGCGCACGTTGTCAATGACGTAACTCACCAAGGTTATTTAGGCCAAATTCTTGTCGTGTTTGACACACATACTTCGCAACTGGTCAAACAAAGAATGTTGTCATTAGCAGTTGATGCGCAGCATCGAGAGTAGCTTTTGATAGGTGTCTTATTACTTGCATATTCATACTGTATGTCTGGTGGTTATTGTGTGATATTGACCACTACAGGTAAAATGCATGACATTTTACAAACAAGGATGTGCTTCCACATATTTTTTTAGCTTCAGAATTGTTTTGATAGCTTCAGTTTTGGAAAGCATATCCAAAATAATAATATCAATAATATAAATAACAGGGAGTTAACCAGTTCATATGAACATTTAACAATTAGAATAGTTTTTTCTTTAAACTTGTGTAGTGTTTCTGTTATAATAGTTATGTTCATGTAAGCCCTACAGTATTAACATCCAGTCTCACAGAAGAAAAAAAGTTCACATTTACCTTGTATTAACTTCTATATGGCGAATGTGAAAATTTCATTCTTTGGCTAATCAATCTGCACCCCTGCTCAATTTTTGGTGCGCAGGTGCAGTGCAAACTGGGCAAGGGACTCATCTCAAAACACACAGTGCATTGCAGCTTTCTGTGTATGGGGCTGCATAGCCGCAGACCAGTCAGCGTTCCCAGGCTGACCCCTGTCCACCGCCAAAAGTGCCTACAATGGACACATGAGCATAAGAACTGGACCATGGAGCAATGGAAGAAGGGTCATCATGTGGAAGGGTGGGTGCATGTGCATCACTTTTCTGGGGCAGAGATGGTACTAGGATGCACTAGCGTGATGCTCTGGGAAATGTTCTGCTGGGAAACCTTGGGTCCTGGCATTAATGCAGATGTTACTTTGACACCTACCTAAATATTGTTGTAGACCACGTACACCCATTCATGGCAATGGTATTCCCTAATGGAAGTGACCTCTTTCAGCAGGATAATGCACCGTGCCACACTGCAAACATTTTTCAGGAATGGTTTGAAGAACATGACAAAGAGTTCAAGGTGTTGACTTGGCTGCCAGATTTCAATCCAATCGAACATCTGTGGGATCTGCTGGACAAACAAGTCCAATCCATGGACGCCCCACCTCACAACTTATAGCATTTAAAGGATTTGTTGCTAACATCAGATTGGTGCCAGATACCACAGAACACCTTCAGAGGTCTTATGGAGTCCATGCCTTGATGGATCAGAGCTGTTATGCCAGCTCAAGGGGGACCTACAAAATATTAGGCAGGTGGTTTTAATGTTATGGCTGAGCACTTTATTAGGAACACTATACTAATACTGGGTAGGGCCTCCCTTTGCTCTCAAAACATACTCAATTCTTTGTGGCATGGATTCCACAAGATGTTGGAAATATTCCTCTGAGATTCTGGTCTATGTTGACATGAATGCATCATGCAGTTCCTGCAGATATTTCAGGTGCACTTCATGCTGCAAATCTCCCATTCTACCACGTCCCAAAAGTGTTTTAGTGGATTCAGATCCGGTGACTGGGAAGGCCACATTATGCATTATTGCATAGTTGTGCATTATGAGATGATTGAACCAGTCTGGCCATTCTCTGTTGACCTCTCCATTGATCAACAAGGCATTTCCATCCACAGACATGCCACTCACTGGATGTTTTTTCTTTATTGCACCATTCAGAGTAAACTATAGAGAATGCTGTGCATGAAAATCTCAGGAGAGCAGCAGTTATAGAAATACTCAAACCAGCATTTACAACATTTACACCATGGCATTGGAAAATTCAGAAAGGTCAAATTATTATTATTATTATTATTATTATTATTATTATTATTATTATTATTATGAAGTTCACATTATTCTACATGAGAATATTCCCCAAAAAATAACTAATATGGCAAAAATCCATACGTAACGACTCATTTATTTTAGAAAAGAAATGCCACACCTTCTTTGGCTGTGACCCACATGTATAACTTTACCATGGAGGATTTGCATTTCTTTCTATATAAATACCACCTATTCTTTCTGTGCAGTTAGCTGAGAGATCAGACCATATATTATAAGTTTTTCTCTTCTCTAAAGCTGGATAACTAGATGGAGTCAATATTTACTGTTTTACATGTGGCAATGGCCATCATCAATTCATATAGTGCACAAGAGACTACTTGTAGTCTGCGTGGAGAGCCTGCATACCCACAGCTATGGAAGGATGGTGATATCTTAGTTGGAGGAATTTTCCCCTTCCATTTTAAATGGGAGATCACAGACTTGTCCTATTTGGTTATGCCACCTACAATGAAGTGCACAAGGTAAGCAGTGTACATTTTAAGTGAAATATTATAATCAATTACGAATAAGACCAACTCTAATTATATCACATACATTATTCTGTAAATAATGTTAATGGTTTTCTATCTGATATTTAACAAGTATGGAATTCAGAGCCTTCCAGTATTCACAGACCTTGATCTATGCAATAGAGGAGATCAACAACAGTTCGTCTTTACTGCCTGGAGTCTCACTGGGCTATAAGATCTTTGATACCTGTGGTTCTGCAGCACAGGGGGTCAAAGTAGCAATGACACTTGTGAATGGAAATGAGAACTCAGATCACATCTGCACAAAGCCAGCTCAGGTGCAAGCCATAATAGGAGAGACATATTCATCTGTGTCCATGGCTATAGCAAAGAGTATTGGACCTTTCAGCATCCCCTTAGTAAGAATTTATGCATTTTTTACTATGGCTATGATTATGATTATTTACTATATTATTCTAAAGGTGAGATGATAAGAAGGCATTTTATAGCTCATTTAAAACGTTATGTCACAGTATGAAAAATACTGACTGACTTGATATAACTATGTGAATCTAATTTTAGATAAGTTATTATTCTACCTGCGAATGTCTCAGTGATAAAAGGAAATATCCTTCATTCCTGCGCACTATTCCCAGTGATTATTACCAGACCATAGCACTTGCAGAGATGGTCAAAAACTTTGGTTGGACCTGGGTGGGAGCAATAAGAAGAGATGATGACTATGGTAACAGTGGGATGGCTGCATTTATTAAAATTGCAGAACAACTGGGTATATGTTTAGAATATTCCCTTCCATTTTTTAGAACATATTCACAAGAAAGAGTCTTGAGAATTGTTGAGCAAATTAAAAGCTCTACTTCTCGAGTGATAGTGGGATTTGTCACTCCCCGGGAATTTGAGATTTTGCTTCATGTATTTTCTGAACACAACATCACTGGATATCAGTGGGTGGGAACTGAGGGATGGATTGCTGATCCAGTCGCAGCCACATTGGATAAGTACAATATATTGCAAGGAGCCATAGGGCTAGCTATTCCCAAAACAACTGTAACAGGTCTGAAGGACTTCATTCTAGATGTAAAACCACTGAAATCAGTAGGCAGTGTCCTTTTCACAAAATTCTGGGAAGCTTTGTTTACTTGTACATATAGAGGACAGAATAAATCAAGGGATATACCAGTGTGCACAGGTGAAGAGAAACTGTCAGAAGTGAAAAACACTTTCACTGATATGTCCATGATGCCAATTTTCAGTAATGTGTATAAAGGAGTATATGCCATTGCCCATACACTCCATGAACTTCTTGGCTGCAAACAAACATGTCCTACAAAGAAGCAGCCTGATCCTTTCACAGTAAGTTAACAGTATTTTTAATGTATGGGCATTTTGGTTTTTAACTTTGACATACCAAGCTGCACTTGTTTAAATAAGCAGGCAAAAATGGCCATTATTTTCTTAAACTATGAACTTTAATTTATTCAATCAGTTTCTAGAACACCTGAAAAAAGTGTGTTTTAAGACAAAAGACGGTGAAGACGTTTACTTTGATGAAAATGGTGATCCTCCAGCAAAATATGAAATAATAAACTGGCAAAAAAGTAAAGGACACCAGTATGAGTTTGTGACTGTTGGACTTTATGACTCCTCTGTTCCTGGTCAGAATCGATTAGCAATAAATATGACCTCGATTGTCTGGGCACAAAATACAAATCAAGTGAGTATAAGAAAGAAAATTCTAATTGGTCTCAAGGAAATGAATTATCCCAGTATGAATTTATAATATAAATCATATTGTAGGTCTAGTAACCACATTTTCTACTTAAACAAGGTGCCAAAATCTGTATGTAGTGAGAGTTGCCCCCCTGGCACAAGGAAAGCTGGGCAGAAAGGAAAGCCCATCTGCTGTTTTGACTGCATACCATGTGCTGCTGGAGAAATCAGTAATATGTCAGGTGTGGAATATTCCTAAAGAAGAAAAATATTACATAACAAATAATACTTTTACTCCTACTACTACTACTACTACTACTACTACTACTACTTTTGATGATAATGATGATGATGATGATGATGATGATGATGATGATTATTATTATTATTATTATTAATGATAATAATAATAATAATAATAATAATAATAATAATAATAATAATAATAATAATAATAATAATAATAATAATAACAACAACAACAACAACAACAATAACAATAATAATAATAATAATAATAATATTTTATATATTATCATTTTGACAATTATGTCAACCTGTGGATTAAAGAGATGACTGTGGTAATGGCAGGAATTTGCCATCATATTTCTGACATGTATTAAATTCATTATTTCTTCTATATATCAAATTTTTAACTTGTTTTGTGTTTTTTTTTTCTTTCACTCTATAACAGATTCAATTGAATGTGAACAATGCCAGCAAGATTACTGGTCAAATGCAGACAAGAATAAATGTGTAAAAAAGGAAATTGAATATTTGTCCTATCAGGAAACAATGGGAGTTTTGCTAACAGTGGTTTCTGTTGTTGGTTCATTTATGACAGTAGTAATAGCAATCATATTTTTTAAATATAAAAATACCCCAATAGTCAAAGCAAACAACTCTGAACTCAGCTTCCTACTGCTTGTCTCACTGGCTCTGTGTTTCCTTTGTTCACTTACTTTTATCGGGAAGCCCTCTGAGTGGTCATGTATGCTACGCCACACAGTGTTTGGGATCACCTTCGTCCTCTGTATCTCTTGTGTACTGGGGAAAACCATAGTGGTGTTAATGGCCTTCAGGGCTACACTTCCAGCGAGCAATGTAATGAAATGGTTTGGGCCTCCACAACAGAGACTCAGTGTTCTTGTCTTCACTCTCATTCAGGTTCTTATTTGTGTGCTTTGGTTGACAATATCCCCTCCTTTTCCCTTTAAAAATCTAATGCACTATAAGGAAAAGATCATTCTTGAATGTAATTTGGGCTCAAACTTAGGTTTCTGGGCTGTGCTGGGTTATATAGGATTTTTAGCACTTTTGTGTTTTATTTTAGCTTTTCTGGCTAGGAAACTTCCGGATAATTTTAATGAAGCTAAATTCATCACATTCAGCATGCTAATGTTCTGTGCAGTTTGGATTACTTTTATTCCATCTTATGTGAGTTCACCTGGAAAATTCACTGTAGCTGTGGAGATATTTGCCATTTTAGCATCAAGCTTTGGTTTACTATTCTGTATCTTTCTTCCAAAGTGTTACATAATCATTTTGAAGCCAGAGAAAAACACTAAAAAGCAGATCATGGGAAAGGTGCCAGTTCAATAAATTAATAGTGTAAATATTCATGATAAATACAATACAATATAAAGTATATCATCTACTCAACCTCAAAATTTGCATGAAGTAAATTTTCATTTATATTTTTATGTAATTTAATTTGAATAAAAATTGTGCCAATATATCAATGTACGCCAATGTTATGCATGATATTTTATAATCTTGTGTCTATTGCTGTTCATACCTTTTAATCAATGAAAATGCCAATTGTGACATACAGGTACTCAACAAATGATTCGCAAAGCACTACATGCAACAAAACAGTCATAATACTGCATGTAAGAGTCAGTCTAAATGGGCATGCACTGACATTTTGGGGGAGTTGGTCTGTGTAGAATTGCAGCACAACTTCTCTGAAAGTCAGCTCCAGGAAAGGCTGGGTATGTGCTATTTCTAAAAAATAATGACAACAGTATTCTGTTGTACATAGAGATGAGTCCATCTTTTCAAATATTTTATTATTCAGGAGGATCTTAAACTTCAACAGTTACATTGGCTGTTTCTAATAGTAGTATTTAATAGTAATCACAAGAGTTATGTGTTTAGCATGGTTGCCAGAAAGTGTGCTACCACCAAGCAGGTGTTTGGCTGCCTGTGTCTCATTGAGGCTATTTTCTGGATGCAGTTTTTGCAAAATAGCCCAATTATAGGAACATTATTAGCAATCTCCACAGAAATTATTTGATATGCAACTATTTACAACTTTGCCTGGTCTTTTTCCAATCAAACTGTCCAACTTTGGTGAGCCTGTGCCCATTGTAGCCTCAGATTTGCATTCTTAGCTGACAGGAGTAGAACCTGGCATGGTCTTCTGCTGTTGTAGCCTATCCACTTCAAGGTTTATGTGATGTTGAGATATTTTTGCACCATTCTACATAAACTCTAGAGACAACTGTGTGTAAAAATCAAGGAGATAAGCAGTTTCTGAAACCAGCTCATCTGGCATGAACAACCACATCACAGTCAAAGTCATGAGATCACTTTTTATTGCCTACTGTTTACAATATCAGATTTACTTCAGTTTTTGGGTTTAATACATTCTATAAATATCACAAAAGTTCACAGGATATGCTATCAGAATCTACGATGAAGCTTGGTTGTAGTGCTGCTGCAAGTCAAAATGGTATCCTTTAAGTGACATTTCATTATAATGCCTGCATGATTTTTCTGTGAACGGTTTCTTTTAATAAGAATGTAGAATGCTCAATTAAGAATCCTAAAAACTTGCACAAAGAATGTACAGGTTAATATTTCTTAAAACAATAATATGTTTATTTTTCTGAGACCCCAACAGAGGCATACTGCCCTGTGCATAACCATGTGGTCTATGTGGGCTATATGGAGCAGTGGCTCTATAAATAAAAGTATAGTCAGGTCCATACGTATTTGGACAGTGACACAATTTTTATAATTTTGCCTCTGTATACCACCAAAATAGAATTCTGAAGAATTCTGAAGTGTATAGAGCTATACTTTCTGCTTAGATTCAATCAAATGCTGCAAAACTCATAGGATGGTGCTTCACAGTACAGATGGATAATGACTCAAAACATACCATGAAAGCAACCCAAGAGCTTTTTAAGGCAAATAAATGGAATGTTCTTAAATGGCAGAATGTGTCACCTGACCTCAACCCAAATGAGCATGCTTTTCATTTACTGGAGACAAAACTTAAGACTCACGCACAAGCAGCAACTGAAGGTGGCTGCAGTAAAGCCCTGGCAATGCATCTCAAGGGAGGAAACTCTGCATTTGGTGTTGTCCATTGGGTCCAGACTTCAGGCAATCACTGACTGAAAACGATTTGCATCCAAGCAGTAAAAATGATCTTGATGTTTATAATTATGTTAGTTTGTCCAATTACTTTTGAGCCTGTGAAAAAGGAGGGACTCAGTAAATAATGTCTATAATTTGTAAACGGTTAATGCAATATTTTTGTTAAACCCCTTGAATTAAAGCTGAAAATCTACAGTTCAATCACATCCTGATTGCTTAATTTCAAACCCATTGTGGTGTTGTACAGAGGCAAAATTATGGACCTGACTGTATATTTCTGCAGCGTTTAGGGATACTGGAGTAAACCATTGATGACAGACAATACATCTATACTGAAGACAATTTGCCAAGAGGAATTGGCCAAAGCTGAACCACAATGCTGCTGCAGCAAAAAAACAACAAAACAAAACAAAACTAAAAGACTTATTACAATAGATGTCTCAAAGCTGTAAGTGGCACAACATTTGTGGTGTCTGGATACTTTTTTTTTTTTACCCCCCTATGAATTTTGTTTGGAAACATATCCTTGATTATGCTCATGAATACACACTTTGTTGTTCATATTTACCGTACCCTCCACTAATATTGGCACCCTTGGTAAATATGAGCAAATAAGGCTGTGAAAAATTGTCTTTATTGTTTACCCTTTTGATCTTTTGATCTTTTGTTGCAAACACAACACAGGTTGAGGAAATTGTTCAACCATGACTTCCTGTTTCAGAGGGGTGTAAATATGAGGTAACACATAAGCCAAATTCCCTTAGTCATTCAGAACAATGGGTAAGACCAAGGAATATAGCTGTGATGTGCAGTAAGGTTGTTGAGCTTCACAAAATGCAGAATTACCGAAGATAGTTGTGTTTCGGGGTCAGAAAGTCTCCAAAACTACAATCCGAAGTTACCTACATCACCACAAGTTGTTTGGAAGGTTTTCTAGAAAAAAGCCTCTACTCTCATCCAAAAACAAACTCAAGCATCTTCAGTTTGCCAGACACTACTGGAAATTCAAATAGGATCAGGTTCTATGGTCAGATCAAAATAAAATACAGCTTTTTAGCAATAAAAACCAGATTTGGTTTTGGCGTACACAGAAAGGTAGCCATATGGAAAAGTACCTCATGCCTACGGTTAAATATGGTGGTGGCTCTTTAATGTTTTGGGGCTGTTTTTCTGCCAGAGGACCTGGACATTTTGTTAGGATACATGGCATCATGGACCTTGAAATTTGAGGGATCTGGAAAGATTCTGTATGGAAGAATGGTCTCAGATCCCTTGCCATGTATTCCCCAATATCATCAGGCATTACAGGAGAAGGCTGTTATCTTGGCAAAGGAAGGTAGCACAAAGTATTTACTAAAAGGGTGCCAATAATTGTTGCACACCTATATTTAACAAAGAATTTTATTTTTTATTTTTTGATAAAACTGTGTTTTGTTTGCAATTGTTTGATATCCTTGAGAGCAGAGTATTTTTTATTTATTTTTTATTTTTTTTAACAAAAGATCAAAAGGTTAAACAATAAAGACAATTTTCACAGCCTTCTTTGCTCATATTTACCAAGGGTGCCAATATTAGTGCAGGGCACTGTATAAGTACAAAGTTAAAGGACGTTATATGTGTAAATCTGAAGTGGATAAATGAACTGGAAGTATTTAAAATAACAAAAACACAAGTGTCTGAATACATATTTCCCCTCACTGTATTTATGAGACTATATCATGTATGTAGGTTGTGCAGGGAGAATTTATGAAAATAAATAAATAAATCAGTTATGATCTCTACAAAATATTCTACTCAAGGAAGATTTTAACCGCTTTAATTAATGTGAAAAAAGTAAGTAAATAAGCATATTATCTTTTAACACAACAGTTGGAAGAAAAACACAAGGCACAAGAAATCAGCAATTTGAATACCCATAACCCAGAGGTAGAAAAGGCTAAATATAACATCTTGACCGAAGAAGACCTACTTCTTTTAGATTAGAAACACCTCCCTTGGTTGTGACACCTATATGCAACTTTACCATGGAGGATTTGTATCTCCTTGTATATAAATATCTCAAATTCTTTCTGTTCAGCTGGCTGACAGATCAAACCAAAGGCACATTTGTTATATATTTCTCTCTGAATATCTCTTCTCTAAACCTGGAAAGATAGATGGGGTCAATCATTGCACTCTTACATATACTAATGGCCATGATCAATTTGTACACTGCCCAAGAAACTACTTGTAGCGTGCTTGGAGAGCCAGACTACCCACAGCTTTGGAAGGATGGTGATATCTTAGTTGGTGGAATTTTCCCTTTCCATAAATGGCAGATCATGGATTCATCCTATTTGGTCATGCCACCTCCAGTAAAGTGCATGAGGTAAGCATAAACAATAAGTGAAATATTATAATAAATTATAATCCACATTTGCTAATAATGTCAGTAGTAATTATATATTATACACAATAATATATCTGTATTTCTATCTGATTTTTTAACAAGTCTGGGATTCAGAGCCTTCCAATATTCACAGTCCCTGATATTTGCAGTAGAGGAGATCAACAACAGTTCATTATTACTGCCTGGAGTCTCACTTGGCTACAAGATCTATGATACCTGTGGTTCTGCATCACTGGGGGTGAAAGTAGCAATGACACTTGTGAATGGAAATGAGAACTCAGAGCAGATCTGCACAAAGCCAACACAGGTGCAAGCCATAATAGGAGAGACATACTCATCAGTATCCATGGCTATAGCAAAGAGTATTGGACCTTTCAGCATGCCCTTAGTAAGAATTTATTTATTTTGTTATTAAAAATGACATTTGCAATATTATTTCAAATATGAGAAGATAGGAAGCTATTTTATATTCTATTTATAGCTAATAATGTTATGTGAGTATGAAAAATACTGACTGACTGTTATGCTTAATACAATCTTTATTAATTACTATTTTACCTATGAATGTCTCAGCTTACTTCTGGTGTTATGTGACTGAACTTAATGCTTGAGATGCCTGTGTGAATCTGATTTTAGGTCAGTTACTTTGCAACCTGTGAGTGTCTTAGTGACAAGAGGAAATATCCCATTTCTGCGCACTATTCCCAGTGATTATTACCAGACCTTAGCACTTGCAGAGATGGTCAAGCACTTTGGCTGGACATGGGTGGGTGCAATAAGAAGAGATGATGACTATGGTAACAGTGGGATGGCTGCATTTACTAAAATTGCAGAGCAACTTGGCATATGCTTAGAATATTCGCTCCCATTTTTTTTGTCCTATTCACAAGAAAAAATTTTGAGAATCGTTGAGCAAATTAAAGGTTCCACTTCTCGAGTGATAGTGGCATTTGTCACTCGCTGGGACTTGGAGATGTTGCTTCATGTATTTACTGAACACAATATCACTGGATATCAGTGGGTGGGAACTGAGGGATGGATTGCTGATCCCGTTGCAGCCACACTGGACAAGTACAATATACTGCAAGGAGCCATAGGGCTAGCTATTCCCAAAACAACTGTAACAGGTCTGAAGGACTTCATTCTAGATGTAAAACCACTGAAATCAGTAGGCAGTGCAATTTTTACAAAATTCTGGGAGACTTTGTTTACTTGTACATATAGAGGGCAGAATTATTCAGGGGGCTTACCAATGTGCACAGGTGATGAGAAACTGTCAGAAGTGAAAAACACCTTCACTGACATGTCCATGATGCCAATTTTCAGGAATGTATATAAAAGGAGTGTATGCCATTGCCCATACACTACATAAACTTCTTGGCTGCAAACAGACATGTCCTACAAAGAAGCAGCCTGATCCTTTCACTGTGAGTTAACAGTCTTTGTTAGGCACAGGTTTTTGTACTGTTGGCTTTACAATTTTGGTATGCATAAGCAGCACACATTTAAATAATCAGGCAACATTTTTAATATTGTGAAATACAGATTCTTATTAACCTATGAATTTGAATTTTATTAAATCATTTTCTAGAACACTTGAAAAAAGTGCGTTTCAAGACAAAAGAAGGTGA
This sequence comes from Cranoglanis bouderius, assembly GCA_023630585.1. Classification (NCBI taxonomy): domain Eukaryota; kingdom Metazoa; phylum Chordata; class Actinopteri; order Siluriformes; family Cranoglanididae; genus Cranoglanis; species Cranoglanis bouderius. Next base: position 4,712,876 of record CM042557.1, on the reverse strand, counting down.
AGATGTTTATTTTGATAAAAATGGTGACCCTCCAGCAAAATATGAAATAATAAATTGGCAAAAAAGTAAAGAACACCCATATGAATTTGTCACTGTTGGATTTTATGACTCCTCTGTTCCTGCTCAGGATCGATTAGCAATAAATATGGCCTTGATCACATGGGCACAAAATACAAATCAAGTGAGTATAAGAAAGAAAATGCAACTTGTTCTCAATGAAATTAATTAACACAGAAAGACTTTATAATGTGTGTCATATTCTCTTTCAAGTAAACACATTTTCTACTAATACAAGGTGCCAAAATCTGTATGCAGTGACAGCTGCCTCCCTGGTACAAGGAAAGCTGTGCAGAAAGGAAAGCCTACCTGCTGTTTTGATTGCATACAATGTGCTGCTGGGGAGATCAGTAATATGTCAGGTACAGAATACCTCTAAAGAAGAAAAATAATAGATAACCACTACTTATATTATTATTGTTGTTGTTATTATTATTATTATTATTATTATTATTATTATTATTATTATTGTTGTTGTTGTTGTTGTTGTTATTATTATTATTGTTGTTGTTGTTATTGTTATTTTTATTATTATTATTAGCAGCAGTAGTAGTAGTAGTAGTAGTAGTAGTAGTATATACAACCCCAATTCCGAAAAAGTTGGGACAGTATGTAAAATGCTAATAGAAACAAAGAGGAGTGATTTGTAAATGTACTTTGACTTGTATTTAAACAAAAACGTGTGAAGACAAGGTATTTGATGTTTTACCTAATCAACTGCATAGTTTTTTGAAGATAAATAAATATTTTGAAATTGATGCATGCAGCACGTTCCAAAAAAGTTAGGACAGGGGCAATTTAGGACTAATAGCGATGTGACAAGTTGAAATAAGAAGGTGATGTGAAACAGGTGAGGCAATCATCTAATCATAGTATATAAGGAGCTTCCAAATAAGGCCTAGTCCTTCAAGAGCAAGGATGGGTCGAGGCTCGCCAATCTGCCAACAGATGCCTCAGCGAATAATCCAACACTTTGAGAACAACATTCCCCAAAGTCAAATCGGTAGGATTTTGGGCGTTTCACCTTCAGCAGTGCACAATATAATTAAAGATTCAACGAATCCAGTCAAATCGCGGTGCGTAAAGGGCAAGACTGAAAACCACTTCTGAATGCGCGTGATCTCCGATCCCTCAGACATCACTGTCTTAAAAACCGTCATGAATCTGTAATAGATCTCCTGACATGGGCTCAGGAATACTTTGGTAAACCTTTGTCAGTCAACACCATTCGCCACTGCATCCACAGATGCAAGTTAAGGCTTTAATATGCAAAGCAGAAGCCATACATCAACACTGTCCAGAAGTGCCGCCGACTTCTCTGGGCTCGGTCTCATCTGAGATGGACAGTAGCACAGTGGACTTGTATGTTGTGGTCAGATGAGTCAACATTTCAAATAGTTTTTGGACAAAACAGCTGTCATGTTCTGCAGGCCAAAGAGGAAAAGTACCATCCAAGCTGTTATCAGCGTCAGATCCAAAAGCCAGCATCTGTCATGGTATGAGGGTGTGTCAGTGCCCATGGTGTGGGTAACTTGCACATCTGTGAGAGCACCATTAATGCAGAAAGATATGTACACATTTTGGAGCAACATATGCTGCCATCTAGAGCAGGACAACAACAAACCACATTCTGCCCGGATTATAAGCGCATGGTTGCATAAGCAGAGAGTGCGGGTGCTAGCATGGCCTGCCTGCAGTCCTGACCTGTCTCCGATTGAGAATGTGTGGTGCATTATGAAGTGCAAAATACAGTTGTACAGTACCGTACAGTTGCGCAGCTGAAGAAATTCGTAATGGATGAATGTGGGAAAATTCCACCTGCTAACCTTAACCAACTGGTGAAAAAGTGATGTTACACAGTGGTAAACAGTCGACTGTCCCAACTTTTTTGGAGTGTATTGCAGTCATCAGATTTGAAATGAGTGTATATTTTAAAAAATAATTTAAATTCACCAAGTAAAACATCAAATAATGTGTTAATAATGTGTTTTCAATACAGTACAGGGTGAATTGAATTTTCAAATGCCTTTTTTTTTTTTTTTAATTTGCATTTTCCATACTGTCCCAACTTTTTTGGATTTGGGGTTGTATTACTGTTGTTTGTCAAATTCTACATAAACACAACAAAACATTTTGCCAATTATGCCAACCTGGATTAAAACACAGACGTTTAAGGAGACAGTCCTAGTAATAGCAAGAAATTCTGCTTCTTATTTCTTCTATACATCAAACTTTTTAACTTGTTCTGCAATTGTTATGTCTTTCACTCTATGACAGATTCCACTGAATGTGAACGGTGCCAGCAAGATTACTGGTCAAATGCTGATAAGAATAAATGTGTAAAGAAGGAAGTTGAATATTTGTCCTATACGGAAACTATGGGAATTTTGCTAACAGTGGTTTCTGTTGCTGGTTCATTTATTACAATAGTAATAGCAATCATATTCTTTAAATATAAAAATACACCAATAGTCAAAGCCAACAACTCGGAACTGAGCTTCCTGCTTCTCTTCTCGCTGGCTCTGTGTTTCCTTTGTACACTTACTTTTATCGGGCAGCCCTCTGAGTGGTCCTGTATGCTGCGTCACACAGTGTTTGGGATCACCTTCGTCCTCTGTATCTCCTGTGTACTGGGGAAAACCATAGTGGTGTTAACAGCCTTCAGGGCTACACGTCCAGGCAGTGAAGTCATGAAATGGTTTGGACCTCCACAGCAGAGACTCAGTGTTTTTGTCTTTACTCTCATACAGGTTCTTATTTGTATGCTTTGGTTGACAATATTCCCCCCTTTCCCCTTCAAAAATCTAAATCACTATAAGGAAAATATCATTGTTGAATGCAATTTGGGCTCAAACTTAGGTTTCTGGGCTGTGTTGGGTTACATAGGAATTTTAGCAATATTATGTTTTGTTTTAGCTTTTCTGGCCAGGAAACTTCCGGATAACTTTAATGAAGCCAAAATCATCACCTTTAGCATGCTAATGTTCACTGAAAATTCAATGAAAATTCACTGTAGCTGTAGAGATATTTGCTATTTTAGCATCAAGCTTTGGTTTACTATTCTGTATCTTTCTTCCAAAGTGTTACATAATCATTTTGAATCCAGAGAAAAACACTAAAAAGCAAATAATGGGAAAAGTGCCAGTTTTATAAGTTAAATATCCATGATTAATATGAATCAACATATTCCACATGGTCTATTAAATCTCAAATCTAACTCATGAGATCATTTATTAATTTATATTTTACATAATTCAATGGAAATAAAAAACAGCACAATATAGCAATGACTACCAATGTTAAGGATGATATTATTAATTTGTGTCTGATGATATTAAAATTTTCACTCAGTGAAAATGGTATGCAGGTGCACATCAAATGATCAGTAAAGCAGTAAATGTCTCAAAACACTCATACCACGATTCAAAAGGGCTGAATATTTGTGGCTTGCAATTTTACTAGCTGTATTAATATATTTGCATGTGCCACAACCTGGTTGCATTCAGTAGTATCCTAGTTACCAAATATTCAATACTCACACAGTTCAAGTCTTTACATACACTCTCTCACAGTTGTACATATTTCTCTTTTACATACAACATATCTTTTTTTAATGGCAGACAACAGTACACACACACCTACACTCCTGGGCAAAAATGGGCCAAACCCAAAATAGCAAAATATTAAGCTTTTTATTAAGTTCTTAACAACAAATCCTTTGTCAGGTTGCCGGTCCTGACAAACTGGGGTCTCCCAGTCAAAAAGTTCAGAATTCAGCTGCAAAGGGAGGCGTTCTAACCTAGCAGGCTCAGCTTTGTTATCAGTTTCTGTGGGATGATTGTTTTGAATGCTGAACTGAAGTGTCTGAACAGCATCCTTTTTGTATATGATTTGACTGACTGTTGATAACAATCAGTCAAATAAGACCTGAACCAGGAGAGGGCTGTTCCCTTAACTCCAACAACATTTTCTATTCTGTCAGGGAGAATAGTATGATTGATGGTGTCAAAAGCTGCACTAAGGTCTCAAGCAAGGAGACACAACCTTAAAAACAGTCCTGTTTTACCACTTTTAACAGGACTGTCTCTGTGCTGTGATGAGGCCTAAATCCTGAATAATAGATCTCATGAATGTTATTAATATGTAGGTATGAGCATAACTAACATGCTACAAGCTTCTCTAGGATCTTCGAGATTAAGGGAAGGTTTGATAGGAAAGTTGAATATTTTGATGAGGAAATTACTGAAATTAGTTCAGTCTCTCAAAGGGGAGTAAAACATTTGCGGATCTGACATAGTTTTATTGAGTTATATTGCTATCTGCAGGGTTAGTTGAATTTTTTGCCTGATATTTTCAATTTTGTCATTGAAATAATGCATAAAGGCATCGCTACTACATAAAGATGGTGTGCATGCTTCTGTGGTGGTTTCATTACTAGTTAATTTTGATACAGAATTAAATAAGAATATAGGATTATTTTTGTTATCTTCTATTAGGGTGGAGAGATACATTGATCTAGCAGCACTAAGAGATTTTCTATAGCTCAGAAGGCTCTCCTTCCATGCTGTTTGAAATACGACCAGTTTAGTTTGACACCATTTGTGTTCTAATTTTTGAGTGGCCTATTTTAAGGTGTGCATGTGATTAGTATACCAAGGTGAAGTGCTTTGTCTCTAATTATTTTTCTTTTAAATGGAGCTACATTATCTAGAGTATAGCGGAATGTTGACCCTAAGCATTCAGTTGCCTGATCAAGTTCTGTGGGGGTCAGACAGTGATCCAATCAAAGTTGATAACTTGATTATTGATAAACGTATGTGGACTTGCTAACGTGAATGTACGTTTGATGCTGTAGCAATCAAAGAGACATTTTAAATGCGATTAGTTAATGATCTGAGATTGCTTCAAACTGTGGAAATGTGACTATATTTCCTGTATTTAATCTGAATGTTAGTATTAGATCAAGAATGTGACCGCGAATATGAGTGGGCCCAATTACATTCTGATAAACCACTACTTAATCTAGAATGGACACTACTACTGTTCCCTCTCAAAAGCTACTCTCGATGCTGTGCATCAAACGCTAATGGGAACATTCTTTGTTCGACCGGTTACGAAGCATGTGTGTCAAACACGCCAAGAATTTGGCTTAAATAACCTCGGTGAGTTACGTTATTGATAACGTGCACCTGCAGGTTATAAATAGATGTGAAACAGGCATACCTTCAGGTCTCTTTGTCTTCGAGACCGCTTTGTGTGTGTGTGTTGTCCCTGTCTTGGTAAGTGGTAAATTATTCCAGATGATGATCCGCACGATTTTTGTTTGGAGTGCCTCGGGGAAGAGCATGCTATTGCTGGTCTTGAGGACGCTGAGTGCGAGCACTGTGAGAGAGCGCCGCCTCTGAGCGCTCCTCGCACGACGTCAAGGCGTTTGGGTAGCTACTCAATGTAGTGACTAATGCGGTGGCCAAGCTTAAGTTAGACTGGTCACAGGAGCAAGAGAACCCCAGGCACTCCAAATTAGATCCCAATATCGATCTCTCCCCTTTGTTTTTCCCAGACCTCCACAGGAGTTATCTCGCTCATGGAGTAAGCCTTACTCCCCGCGTATCTTTGATGTCGATCTTTCGACTATCATGGGTGCTAAGGCGCATGGGTATGTGACGATGCCTCAGGTTGGGGAGATGCTTGTGGGCTATCTCTCCCCTGGGAGTGCGTCGTCACTTAAGAAGCCTATCCTCCCCACCAAGCCTTGCAGGGTTAACATTGTCACTGCTGGGGAAGGAATTTCAAGCAGCGGGTAAGGCTGGTGCTGCCCTGCACACCTTGGCGGCTCTGCAGGCATACCAGGCTGACTTGCTGAAGGACCTGAGCACGGGCGGGAGTATTAGTGAGGAGGCGTTTTTCAGAGCTTGGCCATTCTGTGGAACACCTTTTGCATGCTCGCGCTGCACGCTTCAGTTTGAATCCCGACCTCGACAAAAAAAAAAAAAAAAGTCACTCTTCAAAATTTTGATGAGTTTCTTCTCCGCTGTGCTCAGGCGTCAGGGCTGTCGGCCGCCCAGCCCCGACCCAGTCCAGTCTCCCTGCAGCGAGAGTCACAGAAGCAGAGTGTGGCGAGCCGTGTGCCCCCTCGCAGGGACTGGGGAGCGGCCAATCTCAGCAGCCAGCAAGAGGGCAGATCTGACGACGATTATTTCGTCCAGAAATAAGTCCTGAGGGTCAAGTGCCCGGGACTGTGGGGGTGTGCCCCCCCGGGTAGGGTTGCAAGAAGTTCCAACAGAAAGTAGAAGCTCCTGCCTGGCACCCTCAGGGGGCTGCTGTACAATCTCCACCGCCACTCGTGTTTCGGGGGACAGCAGCCTCCAGCGAAATGTTAGATGTTCAGTTGCCTCCTGCCATGTTTCAGGACACAAGACATCTAACATCCCCCCATCAAAGCGAAGTGTCAAAACTAGTGCCCCTTTCAGAGAAGCTGGCAGTGTGGAAGCTACTGCCAAATATCTCTCCATGGGCAGAAATTACTGTAGAGGATCCTACAGGATTCAGTTTGCATATTGGCCTCCGCGTTTCAATGGCGTGGTCTCCACTGCCATCAAACCGGATCGAGTGCATTTGTTGACACAGGAAGTGCAAGCTATGCTGGACAAAGGGGCCATAGAACATGTTTCCCTGCCAGACAGAGAGTCAGGCTATTACAGCCGGTATTTTCTGGTTCCCAAGAAAGATGGGGGGTTACGTCCAATTTTAGATCTTCGCGGGTTGAACCACTACCTCAGAACATACAAGTTCAGGATGTTGACGATCAAGATGATTGTGTCGCAGATCCAATCAGGGGACTGGTTTCTGACAATCTATCTCAAGGACACATGTTTTTCATGTAGAAATCTTTCCACAACACAGGAAGTTCTTGAGGTTCGCTTTTGGGGGCAAAGCTTACCAGTATCGGGTTCTTCCATTCGGCCTAGCTTTGTCAACCCGCACGTACATGAAATGCATGGATGCAGCATTGGCTCCTCTGCGACTCCAGGGCACCCGCATTTTAAATTACATAAACGACTGGCTGATTCTGGCTCAGTTGCAAGAGCTGGCGCTTCGACATTGGGATGTCGTCCTAGCTCATCTTGAATCTCTGGGGTTGAGACTCAACACCGAGAAAAGTGTTCTCTCTCCTGCTTGGAGGACAACGTATTTGGGTTGTATGGGATTCGATCACGATGCAGGCACAGCTGTCTCATGCATGCGTCGAATCCATTCTAAATGCCCTAAAGAACATCAAGCTAGGCCAGAGAATTACTCTTCATTACTTTCAGAAGGTTCTAGGTCTCATGGCAGCTGCATCCATGGTGATACCTTTGCTTCCACGCCGCCTAAACAGGCTAGCGCAGCAGATTCTGCTGTGGGCACAGGACAAGTTCCTGTCCCTCAGGGTGATTTACATCCCTGGGCATGTGAATGTGGGAGCAGACTTGGAGTCCAGGCAAGCTGGGACACATGGGAAATGGAGACTCCACCCTGAAGTAGTCAGTCAAATCTAGGAAAGATTTTACGAATCAGAGGTGGACCTCTTTGCTTTACAGGAGACGGCACAATGTCCCCTCTACTTCTCTCTGACTCCCCCAGCTCCCCTGGGTCTGGATGCCATGGCCCATATGTGGCCCAGACGGGGTCTTTATGCATTTCCCCCGATCCGATCGCTCTGCTCCCAGGGGTCCTGGGAGCCAAGGGCCATCAACTGGGGTCTCGCATCTTATTGATAGTGCCCTGTTGGCTGACCAGAGTATGGTTCTCAGATCTAATATCCCTCCTCGATGGCTCGTCGTGGGTGATTCCGGTCAGGAGAGATCTCCTATCTCAGGCACAGGCGACAATATTTCACCCCTGGCCCGAGCTCTGGAACCTTCATGTCGGGCCCCTGAGGGGGACCAACTAAGAGATGCTGGGCTTCCAGCTGACGTAGTGGAGACTATTCTAAGTGCCAGGGCTCCCTCCACTAGAAGTTATGCCTTCAAGTGCCACATTTTCGGAAATTGGTGTATGCCGCACCATTTAGACCAAGTTCACTGCCAAGTTGTTTCAGTGCTGGAGTTCCTGCAACAGAAATTGTCCCCAGGCACATGTCCTGGTACTCTCAGAGTCTACGTGGCCACCATTTTGGCTTGCCATGCTCTGATTGATGGGGTGTTCTGTGGGAAAGCACCCTTTAGTTGCCCGCTTTATTCGTGGAGCCAAGCGGTTGAGGCCGCCCACTAGAGCGACAGTCCCCTCATGTGTCTTAGCTATAGTGCTCGAGGGTCTGGTCGGCACCCCTTTCGAACCATTAGAGTCAGCACCTGTCAGGTTTCTGACCCTAAAGATGGATTTTCTAATGGCTATTACTTCTCTGAAGAGAATTGGGGATTTGCAGGCTCTGTCAGTCATGCGGTCCTGCCTAGACTTTGCACCTGGGCTGGTCAAAGCTATCTTGCATCCTCACCCTAATTATCTCCCGAAGGTTCCATTCTCGACCATACATCCGGTCGTTCTTGAACCCTTCTGTCCTTCGCCTTTCATGATGAGGGAGCAGGAAAGACTTCACTTACTGTGTCCAGTACGTGCTCTTCAGATTTACATCCACCGCACCAGCCAGTGATGTAAGTCGGAGCAGCTTTTCATATGATATGGGGGCCGCAACCGGGGGCAGCTGCCACTAAGCAAACTGTGTCTCATTGGGTGAGGGATGCCATTGCCCTAGCCTACGAGGTGCATGGTCAAGCTTCGCCGCTAGGAGTTATGGCCCATTCACCCGGGAGGTTGCATCTTCTATGGCTTTGGTAAAAGGTGTCCCCCTGCAGCAAGTGTGTGATGCGGCAGGTTGGTCCTCTCTGCACACATTTTTCAGATTCTATAGCTTGAATGTCCATGCTACTCCAGGCTCGCATGTCCTTGAGTCAACATCCCTTAGGCAGGTCTGAGACCTTCTTCAATGTTTGTCCGTACACACTACACAACCTTGGGGGTTCAGACACTTCCAGTGTGGTGGTGTTGGTACTCTCGTTCCCATTAGCATTTGATGTGCAGCATCGAGAGTAGCTGTTGATAGGGAAAGTCTCGGGTTACTTGACTGTAACCCTGTTCCCTGAAAAAGCGGGAACGAGATGCTGCGCCTCAATGCCGCTCTGCAGACGTGTCTGGCGTCTCTGAGACAAAGTGTTACCTGAAGGTATGCCTGTTTCACGTCTATTTATAACCTGCAGGTGCACAGTATCAATGATGTAACTCACCGAGGTTATTCAAGCCAAATTTTTGCCGTGTTTGACACATGCTTCGCAACCAGTCAAACAAAGAATGTTCCCATTAGCGTTTGATGTGCAGCATCTCATTCCCGCTTTTGCAGGGAACAGGGTTACAGTCAAGTAACCCGAGACGTTCTCAGAGGGTCTTCTGGCTTATCAAAATGAATATTAAATTCTGCAACAATTAATGCTTTACCTAAAGAAACAACCAGGTTTGAGATGAAATCCCCAAATTCACAAAGCAATTCAGAATATGACCCTGGAGGTCTGCAGATAATTATCAGTTATCATAATAACAGGTAGACTTATTTTTTGTGGCTACATACAGTGCTCTCCGCTAATATTGGCACCCTTGGTAAATATGAGCATAGAAGGCTTTGAAAAATTGTCTTTATTGTTTAACCTTTTGATCTTTTGTTTAAAAAAAATCACAAAAATCCTTTGCTCTCATGGATATCACACAATTGCAAACACAACACAGGTTTATCTGAGGGGAAAAAAACAACAACAACAAAAAAAAAACTATATATATATATATATATATATATATATATATATATATATATTCTTATGAGAAAAATATATTTGATGTATATTCCCATTGATATTTCACATTTTTTAGTACACCTGGGTGACTAGGAACAGGAAATTGTTCAATCATGACTTCCTGTTTCAAAGGGGTATAAATATGAGGTAACACAGGCCAAATTCCTTTAGTCACTTGTAACAATGGGTAAGACCAAGGAATATGTGATATGCGGCAAAAGGTTGAGCTTCACAAAATGGGAAGTGGCTATAAGAAAATAGCACAAGCATTGAAAATGCCCATTTCCACCATCAGAGCAATAATTAAGAAGTTCCAGTCAACTGAAAATGTTATGAATCAACCTGGAATTGGACGTGTGTCTATATTGTCTCAACACACTCAACAGATGCTCTACATGCACTCCATAGTCTTTCCTTTTCACTTGGAAGTGGATCCAGTCAAAGAGCTTGGAGGCAAGTTTTCAAATTAGGGCCTTTCCCTGCATGGTGATTTGTGCAATGAACCACAAGGGGTCGTAAATACTGTTGACAGTGGAGAGCATGCCTTGCTTTGTAAAGGGTCTTTCTTCCCCTTAGACTTCAAAGGTGAAAGTGTCTGATTCTAAGCTTCAGCTCAGACTGAGGCTTCTCTGGAGAGGCAGGGGATCAGCACTTAAGTCATGAAGATCTTTAGCTAGGTCTTCTGGTGGGCTCCATTGATTCCATTCTCTCAATTAAAGACAGGACCAACTAAGTCATAAACAAGGAGTTTTATTATCAAAATAACCAGTGTTCTTTGACCACTTTACATAATATCTAGTCAAATAATACACTGTTGCTTATACATAGTTTTTCAATTGTTACATCTATCAAATTTGCATATATTTCCATCTCTATATACTAACCACATTTCCAGAAAACTTGGGAAGTTTTTTTAAAATGCAATAAAAACAAATATTTGTGATTTGTCAAGTCTTGTGAAACTTTAATTAATTGACAAAAGTACAAAGAAAAGATATTCAATGTTTTCACAGACCATCTTAATTTAATTTTGTTAATATAAACAAATTTAAAATTTGATGCCTTCAACACACTAAAAAAAAAGTTGGGAAAGAGGCATGTTTACCACTGTGTTACATCACCCTTAATTTTAATTACACTTTTTAATCATTTGGGAACTGAGGATACTAAATGTTGCAATTTTGCAAGTGGAATTTTTGCCCATTCTTGCTTGATACAAGACTTCAGCTGCTGAACAGTCTGTGGTCACCATTGACTGATTCTCCTCTTCATGGTGCACAATACATTTTTAATGTGACAGATCTGGACTGCTCGCAGCCCAGTCAAGCACACACACTCTGTGTCTTAGAGGGGCAGCTGTGGCTCAGGTGGTAGAGCGGGTTGTGCCCTAATCATAGAGTTGGGGGTTCTATTCCCAGCCCCCATGACTCTGCATGCCAAAGTGGCCTTGGGCAAGACACTGAACCCCAAGTTGCTCCTGATGGCAGGCAAGTGCCTTGCATGGTAGCTCTGCTGCCATTGGTGTGTGGGTGAATGAGACACAGTGTAAAGCGCTTTGTAGAACCGCAAAGGTCACTATATAAGTGCATTTACCATCTACAAAGCCATGCTGTTGTAGCACATGCAGAATGAGACCTGGCATTGTCCTGCTGAAATAACCATGGACTTCCTGGGAAGCATATGCCTCCATGTCATTGGTAGCTTCACACATATGCAAGTCACCCATGCCGTGGGCCATATCATCACAGATGCTGGTGTTTGCACCTTTTGCTTTTTCATCTTTGGCACGGAGAACTCAGCGTTCATTTTCCCCAAAAACATTTTTCCCAAAGACTCATCTGACCACAGTGCACATTCCCACTGCCTTTCAGCCATCTGAGATGAGCTCAGGCCCAGATAACTCGGTGGTATTTCTGCATAGAGTTGATGTGTGGCTTCCTCCCTGCATAATAGAGTTTTAGGTTGCATTTCTGGATGCAGCGATGGACTATGTTAAGTGAATGGAACGGTTTTCCAAAGTACTCCCGGACCCATATGGTTATATTTATCACAGTAGCATGACGATTTCTCAAAGGCAATGCCACCTGAGGGCTCGGAGGTCATGCACATTCAACAGTGGTTTATGGCCTTGCCCTTTCACAATAATATGCACTGTAGATGGCGAAATACCTACATTCTTTGCAATCTTGCATTGAGCAGTGTTCTTTTTGAACTGACTGACAATTCTCTCACGAAGTTTGGCACAAATTGGTGAGCCATGACCCATCCTTGATTGCAAAGACTGAGCATTTTTTTGCCCCTTTTATGCCCAATCCTGATACCCTCCTCTGTTAACAATTAAGCTGATCCTCCAAAATGGTGTTACTTGAAAATTCTGTAAACCTTTCAGTCTCATTTTGCCTTATTTTGCAACTTTTTTTGAGTGTGTTGAAGGCATCAAATTCTAAATTTGTTTCTATTTACAAAATACAATTAAGTTGGTCAGTGAAAACACTGAATATATTTTCTTTGTACTTTGTCAGTTAATTAAAGTTTTCCAAGTGTGTGTGTGTGTATATATATATACAGTGTATATATATATATATAGCGTATGACTATGCCCAAACTGATTTCTAAATTAACCCAAACAAAACATAGAAAGTTTCACCACTCAGGTGACCTAGAGTAACCCCGAGAGGCCTCCTTTGACCAGATGCACCTTTGGGATGCAAAAGACTCTTTGGAACCCACACAGGACTTAAACCTGAAATAAAAGAAACCTTTGATGACTGAACGTCTGGGAAACTTCACGATTAGTTCGTCAGCAGGGGTCCACCAAAACTCCGACCAAGGGCCTGTAAATCTCTGATCTAATCTCTGTAACATGATTTAGCCTCAGAATCAGCAGGCCAGAGGAGAAAACGTCCTCCCTAAAGGTCACCCTGAGGTGACCAAGGACCGGTGGGACATTAGAAGAACGCCAGCCCCCTCTTCTGGACATACACACGCGCACGCACACACACACACACACACACACACACACACACACACACACACACACACACACACACACACACACACACACAAGCTTACCTTACACACACAATGGAGAAATCTCTCTCTCTTCAATGTAACATGTAATTATATGTAATTATTTGATGTCTAAATAGTGTGATGTTATCTTGTTTACATATATTGTGTGTTTATGTAACTAACCTTAATGACTTTAGATAGTTTTAATCTAGCATATCATTTTAAATGTCTGTAACCAGGTTTTATTTGTAATATTCTTTACAAATCCATCGAATTTGGTATGTAGTTAATCATCTCGAGATACCCGGATTGATTATGCATATCATATTGCAATGGGATACATCATTTCATGTTTTCTCTTAATTTCATTTATAACACTGTATAAACCAGTTCCTCCCTGGACATTTAAATTAGGGTCCGAGACCAGACAAAGAGAGTCATCCGGACATGCAAACCCAACTTCCTGATTGGCCCGTAGCCCAAAGAGGCGTGTGCGTTGGTGTTGTCTTTAAAACAACACCATGCTCTTCTTCACACTTCAACTCCAGTTAGAGTCTTCTCTCAGTCTCTTTAACTTCACTTCTACACTCCCTCCGGTTTCTCTCCCCCGGGGCCACGTGCCCCGGGAAGAGGAAGCCAGGACCTCTCTCTCCCGGACAAAGGATGCAACCGCCTCACAGCTCACGCCTTTTCAAACGGCACAACGATCCAGCGAACTCTACATGACTTTGCGCAAACTGTCAACCCCGAGGCTATGCAAGTATAGTTAATGAACCTATATCTGTGTTTAAGATTGGACCCCTGTCTTTACAGGAGAATTAAGTTCGTGCTGGTTTTTGAAAAAGGCTAATTAGTTGTGTTTCTGTCTGCCACTTCCTCTTATTTCATTTCTTTCTCTCTATCCCTTTCTGCTCCTTGTATATAGATGTATATATGTATGTTTGCTTAGAGTTAGTCGTGTGTATCCATAGTTACATCTAGCTATTAAAATCTATTATCCCACGCTTGATTTTCTCTGTTTTGTCACGTGATGAGTGAATTAAACACTGCATAAGGTCTCGCTACGCACTCTAATCTTTAATAACAAACTTCGTGGGTTAATTCTTCCTGGCCAGAAGGATAAACTCACTCTTTAGAGTTCATAAAGCTGATCTAGGCCACATACATAGTCATAATTAATTATAATCCGTTGTAGTTAATTATCTATAAGTATATGTGCACCTATATAAATTCCCTTTCATGGCTGATGTATATTTATAACTGGTCACAACACGCGTTGATTAGATATATAGATATATTTCACACCATTCGAGCTAATTCCTTATATAAATTGGAGAACACATTTAAACGTGTTAAACATCTTTTAATTTGTTACATAAATTGTAACTGGTGGAGAATATTATTTTAAACGTTGCAGATTCATCCGAGTTACTACACATTCTGGTAGATTATGCGGACACGCTTTAAAACTCGTCTCGTTTAAAAAGGTGCGTTGAATCCAAGCATGCGCTTCTGTTTCGTTTCACGTTTAAAGTTGATCCATTTCATTATTCTGGTGGAAAAGAATAATGCTAGTAATGTCTTTGAATTCGTTACATTATTATATATATATATATATACACACACACACACACACACACACACACACACACAGTGGGTATAGAAAAGAATCACCCCCTTTAAAATAATCACATTTTGTTGCTTTTCAGCCTGAAATGAAGATGGACACAGTTTTTATTTTATCCAGCTGTATTTACTCAGTGCAACTTATAACAAGTGAAAGATATAACACCAACATAAAAAATGTCAGAAAATATCCTAAAAATGACTTGTAAATCAAGTGTAGCTAATCACCTTCTCAATGGCACACAAAGCCATTTGACTTTCAACTGTGATCAGCTGTGGTCATTTTGATTAGCTCAGCATGAAAAGAGGTTTCCTGGAGCATTTTGTAGTGCAACTGAAGCAAACAATCAACTATGGGTGCCAAGGCACTGTCAAAAGATCTCTGGGATAAAGTTGTGGACAGGCACAAGTCAGGAGATGGATAAAAAAAAAATTTCAAAGGCTTTATCAATGCCTAGAAGCACAGTGAAGTCTATTATTAAGAAGTGGAAGGTATTTGGTACAACACAGACCCTCCCTGGATCAGGACGTCACTCCAAACTGGATAAAAGAGCCAGGAGGAAACTGGTCAGAGAGGCTACCAAGAGTCCTACAGCAACTCTGAAGCAGTTGCAGGAATTTATGACAAAGAGTGGTCATTGTGTGCAAGTGAAAACAATATCACAAATTCTCCACAAATGTGGCTTGTATGGGAGGGTTGCAAGAAAAAAGCCACCCACGACTGAGCTTTGCCAAAATGCACCTTGAAGAGGTGTGAGGCCACATGGAAAAAGGTGTTATGGTCAGATGAATTATTTGGCCTCAACACCAAACGTTATGTCTGGCAGAAATCCAATGCATCCAAATAACACAATTCCTAAAGTAAAGCATGGAGGTGGTAATATTCTGTTATGGGGTATTTCTCTCCAGCAGGGACTGGAGCACTTGTCAGGATAGAAGGAAAATGAATGGGGCAAAATGGCATCAAATTCTTGAGGAAAATCTGCTGCCCTCTGTCAGAAAGTTGTCAATGGGAAGAAGGTTTACCTTCCAAAAGCACACAGCAAAACTGACCACACAGTGGTTGAATGAGAAAAAGTGAATGTCCTTGCATGGCCTAGTCAGAGCCCAGACTTAAACCCCATTGAAAATCTGTGGAATGACGACAACTGCAGTCCACAAACGGTCAGCATCAAATTTAACTGAACTTGAGCAATTCTGCAAAGAAGAGTGGGCAAATATTGCAAAGTCTAGATGTGCAAAGTTAGTAAAGACATATCCCAACAGACTAAAGGCTGTAATTAAAAAACTAAGGCAGATTAAAGCAAGGGGGTGATCCTTTTTCCAACTCAGTGATTCTGTTTTTGAATTTTTTTTTTTCTGACATGTTGGTGTTATATCTTTCACTTGGATGTTATAAGTTGCACTGAGTATACAGCTGGATAAAGCAAAAAACTTTGTCCTTCATAATACATGGAAAGGGATCATGGCAAGTGGCCTCTCCTCTTCAGGTATTCTATGGGTTTCAAGTCAGGGGACTGGGATGGCCATGGCAGAACCTTGCTTTTGTGGTTAGTAAACCATTTTTGTGTTGATTTTGATATATGTTTTGGATCATTGTCCTGCTGGAAGATCCATCCATGGCCCACGGCAGTCAAGTTTTCATTTAATATCTGTTGATATTTGATAGAGTCCATGATGCCATGTATCCTAACAAAGTGTACAGGTCCTCTGGCAGAAAAACAGACCCAAAACATTAAAGATCCACTACCATATTTAACTGTGGGCATGAGATTTTCCATATGGCTACCTCTCTGTGTGCGCCAAAACCACCTCTGGTGTTTATTGCCAAAAAGCTTGAGTTTGTGTTTGGATGAGAATATAGGATTTTTTCTTGAAACCCTTCCAAACAACTTGTGGTGATGTAGGTGACTTTGGATTGTAGTTTTGGAGACTTTCTGACCCCAAGATGTAACTAACTTCTACAATTCTCCAGTTGTGATCCTTGGAGATTTTTTGGCCACTCTAACATTCTCTTCACAGTGTGTAGACACACATCTTCTTCCAGGTTGATTCAAAACATTTCCAATTCACTGGAAATTTAAATGCTTTTGTTATATTCTTAAAGCTACTTGGTCTTACCCATTGTTATGAATGACTAAGGGAATTTGGGCTATGTGTTACCTCATATTTATAACCCTGTGAAACAGTAAGTCATGGTTGAACAATTTCCTGTTCCTAGTCACCCAGGTGTACTAAAAAATGTAAAATATCAATGGGAATATACTTCAAATATATTTTTCTCATATGAATTCATAGGGGTGCCAATAATTGTTGCACACCTATATTTAACAAAGATTTTATTTTATTTTTGGATAAACCTGTGTTTTGTTTGCAATTGTTTGTTATCCGTGAGAGCAGAGTATTTTTTTTTATTTTATTTTTTTTAACAAAAGATCAAAAGGTTAAACAATTAAGACAATTTTCACAGCCTTCTTCATATTTACCAAGGGTGCCAATATTAGTGGAGGGCACTGTATGTATGACATAAAGGCCTACTTTTTTCAGATTAGAAACACCACACCTTCTTTGGCTGTGACCCACATGTTTAACTTGAGAATTTGCATTTCCTTCTACATAAATACCATATATTATTTCTCTTCAATGAGCTGACAAATCAGACCAAAGGCACATTCATTATCTCTTTCTTTGAACAACACTTATCTAAAGCTTCTAGAGGTGCATATATAGATGGAGTCAATCTTTACTCTCTTGCATATAGCAATAGCCATCATCAATTCTTCCACTGCCCAAGAGACAGCTTGCAGCCTGTGTGGAGAACCTGCATACCCCCAACTATGGAAG
This sequence comes from Cranoglanis bouderius, assembly GCA_023630585.1. Taxonomy (NCBI): domain Eukaryota; kingdom Metazoa; phylum Chordata; class Actinopteri; order Siluriformes; family Cranoglanididae; genus Cranoglanis; species Cranoglanis bouderius. The sequence continues at coordinate 4,695,516 of CM042557.1, read as the reverse complement.
GATGGTGATTTCATAGTTGGAGGAATTTTCCCCTTCCATAAAAAATAGGAGATCATTGACTATTCCTATACAGTCATACCTGCAATAAATTGCCTGAGGTAAGCAACACAAACCTTAACTGTAAAACATAGCCTACAATTGCCAATAATGTAACTAGCAGTTTTGTCATATACAGAATATTGTATATGAATATGTATTTCTATCTGATTTTTCACAAGTGTGGAATTCAGAGCCTTCCAGTATTCACAGACATTGATCTTTGCAATAGAGGAGATCAACAACAGTTCTTCTTTACTGCCTGGTGTCTCGCTGGGCTTTAAAATATTTTACACCTGTAATTCGGCAGCACTGGGGGTGAAAGGAGCAATGACACTTTTGAATGGAAATGAGAACTCAGTCTCAGATCAGATCTGCACAAAACCAGCCCAGGTACAAGCCATAATAGGAGAGACATATTCATCAGTGTCCATGGCTATTGCAAAGACTATTGGACCTTTCAGTGTGCCCTTAGTAAGAACATATTTACTTACTTATTCTTTTAATAATAACATTAAAATACCAACATATTTACAACAATCTTATTAAATTCATTTTATAGCCCATTTATAGCTAATAATGTTATGTGACTGTTGAAAAAATACTGATTGTCAGGTCTGAAATAACTATGTGAATCGAATTTTAGATCAGTTACTAATCTACCTGTGAGTGTCTCAGTGATAAAAGGAAATATCCCTCATTTCTGCACACTATTCCCAGTGATTATTACCAGACCTTAGCACTTGCAGAGATGGTCAAGCACTTTGGCTGGACCTGGGTGGGAGCAATAAGAAGAGATGATGACTATGGAAATAATGGGATGTCTGCATTTACTAAAATTGCAGAGCAACTTGGCATATGTTTAGAATATTCCCTTCCATTTTATAGAACCTACTCACAAGAAAAAGTGTTGAGAATTGTTGAGCAAATTAAAAGTTCAACTTCTCGAGTGATAGTGGGATTTGTCACTCCCTGGGACCTGGAGATTTTGCTTCATGTATTTTCTGAACACAACATCACTGGATACCAGTGGGTGGGAAGTGAGGGATGGATTGCTGATCTAATAGCAGCTACATTGGACAAGTACAATATACTGCAAGGAGCCATAGGGCTAGCAATTCCCAGAACAACAGTAACAGGTCTGAAGGACTTCATTCTAGATATAAAACCTTTGAAAGCTGTTGGCAGTGCCATTTTTACAAAATTTTGGGAAGCTCTGTTTACTTGTACACATACAGTGCAGAATAACTCAGAGAACATACCAGTCTGCACATGTGAAGAGAAAGTCTCTGAGGTGGCAAACACGTTCACTGACATGTCCTTGATGCCTATTGATGCCCGAGCTCCAGCCGGAGACTCAGCAGGAAGTCTCCTCAAGGGAGCTACAACTGGAGGTTAACATGGCGACCTCCAGCCCCGAGCTCCAGCCGGAGACCCAGCAGGAAGTCTCCTCAAGGGAGCTACAACTGGAGGTTAACATGGCGACCTCCAGCCCCGAGCTCCAGCCGGAGACCCAGCAGGAAGTCTCCTCAAGGGAGCTACAACTGGAGGTTAACATGGCGACCTCCAGCCCCGAGCTCCAGCTGGAGGCCCAGCAGGAAGTCTCCTCAAGGGAGATACAACTGGAGGTTAACATGGCGACCTCCAGCCCCGAGCTCCAGCCGGAGGCCCAGCAGGAAGTCTCCTCTAGGGAGCTACAACTGGAGGTTAACATGGCGACCTCCAGCCCCGAGCTCCAGCCGGAAGCCCAGCAGAAGGTCTCCACAGCGGAGCTGCTCAGGGAGGTTAACAAGGCGACCTCCAGCCCCAAGCAGCAGCCAGAGAATCAAGAGGAAACCTCCTCTCCTGGCCTGCTTGTATCGGAGGTCCACGAGAAAACCTCCAGCCCCAAGCAGCAGCCAGAGAATCAAGAGGAAACCTCCTCTCCTGGCCTGCTCGTATCGGAGGTCCACGAGAAAACCTCCAGCCCTGAGCTCCAGCCGGAGGCCCAGCAGAAGGTCTCCACAGCGGAGCTGCTCAGGGAGGTTAACAAGGCGACCTTCAGCACCAAGCAGCAGCCAGAGAATCAAGAGGAAACCTCCTCTCCTGGCATGCTCGTATCGGAGGTCCACGAGAAAACCTCCGCCCAAGCCACAGTCTTCCCAGTGGTTCTAGAAGAAACCTCCTCTCCTGTCCAATCCAAGTCAGAAGTCCACGGGATGGCCTCTTCTCAAGCCAAGTCCCTATCTGAGGTCCACGGGATGACCTCCATTCCAAGTCCTAGCCTATGTTTTAAATCAAAATTGAGACCATGTCCAGGTTCCTGCCCTAATCCTAATCCATGTCCAAGTCCATGTCCAGCTTCCTGCCCTAATCCTAGTCCATGTCCAAGACCATGTCCAGGTTCCTGCCCTAATCCTAGTTCCTGTCCAAGTCCATGTCCAGATTCCTGCCCTATTCAAAGTCCAGCTCCCAATCCTGTTCCCAGTCCTGCTCCTAATCTGGTTCTCAGTCCAGTTCCCAGTCCTGCTCCCACTCCGGTTCTCAATCCTGTTCCCAGTCCTGCTCCTAATCCGGTTCTCAGTCCGATTCCCAGTTCTACTCCCAATCCGGTTCCCAGTCCTGCTCCCAATCCTGTTCCCAGTCCTGCTCCCAATCCAGTTCTCAGTCCTGCTCCCAGTCCCAGTCGAGTTCCTCGTTTAGTTCCTAGTCCAGTTACAAGTCCAAGCCCAGGTTCCGACCATGTTCCAAGTTCAGTTCCTGATCTCTATGATGGCTACATAGGTTTGATTTCGGGATGGGTGTTAGCCCTCCTTCTCAGTTCAGAGGGTGATTTCACTCCCAGCTCCGTTTCTAACCCAGCTCACTCCTCAGTCTCCAGCCCTGACTCCTCCTCAGTCTCCAGCCCTGTTTCCTCCTCAGTCTCCAGCCATGTCTACTCCTCTGTTTTCAACACAACTCACTCCACTGTCTCCTCCACTGTCTCCTATTTGATTTCCAGCCCTGTTTCCAACCACGTTTTTGAATTTGTTTATGGTTCTGGATCTAATCTAAGTCTCTTTCCAGTTCCATACCCAGTTCTCTGTCCCATCCTCTGTCCTATATTCTGTCCCATTCCCCAGTCCGTTTCCCAGTCTGTCTCTGTGCCTGTCCCTAATCCAGGAGCTGAATTGGAGTCCAGTCCTGGTTCCAGTCCAGGTTCCAGACAGAGCGCCAGGTCACATGCAGCTTGGAGATCCAGGCCAAGCATCAGGTCACGCACAGCTCCGCGACCCAGGCCAAGCTCCAGGTCACGTGCAGCTCCGAGATCCAGGCCACACACCAGGTCACGCACAGCTCTGAGATCCAGGCCAAGCATCGGTTCAGGCACCCGTCCAAGTTCTCGTCCAAGTTCTCGTCCCAGTTCTCGTCCACAACACGACACATTCTGCTCTGGCTGCGGGACATTGAACCGCACCAGCCTCGGGTCCAGGGGAGCAGATGTGCCAGTCCTGCCCAACGGCCCGGGTCCGCCAGAACAGACAAAACTTGCGGCGCGTCAGGAGCCGCGCCTTGGGGGGGGGCTCTGTTAGCTCTCGCCAATCGCTGCTCCGGGAAGGAGCAGCATAAATCTCTGCCCCGCTACGGAGCAGCATGTCTGCGCGCTTTCTAGCGCTATTAAAAAAAAACTCTCCGCTGGACATTCCTTTCACAAAGACTCTGGTTTTGTTTACGTTGCCATGTGCTCCTTTGTTTTTGTTTACGTCATGTCTCTTCCCCCGCTTCCTTATTGGTCCGTTGGGTTTATGTCACATTATGTTTCCTCCCATGTTTTGTCATTGGTTCAACAGTTATTGTCTGATTATTGTTTCCAGGTGTCGTGTGTTTCTTCTCGTTTGCGTTTGATTACCTTTGTTACTAAAACCCCTATTTTTGTCCACTTCATTGCAGAGTATTGATTTAGAATAACTGAAAGTGACTCGTGATAGCTAAACGTAACTATATGTTCCTAATGATAATGATCGGTAGCGAGGAAGCTAAAGCTTCATAGTTTTTTCCTAGGTTTTTGTTTACCAGGTGTTCCCTGGTCCGTGCGCTAGTTCTTAAGTTTTTGTTTTCCCGGCGCTCCCGGGTTCCTGAACGTATGTCTCGCTACTTCCTGGATTTTTGCCCTGTAAGCCTTTGGATTAATGTTTCATGATTTTCTGGAATTTTGCCCTGTAAGCCTTTGGATTCCTGTTTCATGACGTTCGGGATTTTTGCCCTGTAAGCCTTTGGATTAATGTTTCATGATTTTCTGTAATTTTGCCCTGTAAGCCTTTGGATTCCTGTTTCATGATTTCCGGGATTTATGCCCTGTAAGCCTTTGGATTATTGTTTCATGATTTTCTGGAATTTTGCCCTGTAAGCCTTTGGATGACTGTTTCATGATTTCCTGGATTTTTGCCCTGAAAGCCTTTGGATTATTGTTTCATGATTTTCTGGGTTTTTGCCCTGTAAGTGTTCTCTTCTGTGGCTAACCCCTTTTTGGAAAAGTGATGTGCTTTCCTCTGTATTTATTGTGTTGATGTCCCGTCACTTTTGAATGTGCCCTTTGTTTGTACCTAATAAACTGACCACTTTCCCCTGCAAGTGCATCCTGTCTCACTCTTAACCCCAGTGTCGTAACACCAGGTCCCCTTAAGAGATGTCAAAAATGGTCTCTCCAGATTATTCTACCAAACACAAATTTTTATCCACAATAACACATTTGATATAAACAAAAGAATGAATTCAAAATTTATATAAAAATAGTTTAAACAAGAAAACACAGGACACAAGAAACCACCAATGTAAACACCCCTGTATACACCCAGAGGTCAAAAACAAAAGACTAAATATGACATAAAGGCCCATTTCTTTCAGATTAGAAAAGTCACGCCTTCTTTTGCTGTGACCCACATGATTAACTTCACTATGGAGCATTAGCATTTCCTTCTATATAAATATCATACATTATTTCTGTTCACGGAGATGAGTAATCAGATCAAGGGCCCATTCATTATCTCTTTCTCTCAATATCTCTTCTCTAGAGTTTCTAGAGCTGGATAGCTAGATGGAGTCAATCTTTACTCTCTTGCATATAGTAATAGCCATCATGAATTCTTCCAGTGCCCAACAGATTACTTGTAGCCTGCATGGAGAACATGCATACCCACAGCTTTGGAAGGATGGTAATATCATAATTGGAGGTATTTTCCCCTTCCATAAAAGATGGGAGATCACTGACTCTTCCTATTCGGTCATACCTACTATAAATTGCATGAGGTAAGTAACATACACATTAAGTGAAAAAATAATAAATTTTAACCCTCAATTGCCAGTAATGTAAGTAGTAGTTTTGACATATGCACAAGAATGTATATGAATATGTAATTCTATCTGATTTTTTAACAAGTGTGGATGTCAGAGCCTTCCAGTATTCACAGACCCTGATCTTTGCAATAGAGGAGATCAACAACAGTTCTTCCTTACTGCCTGGAGTCTCCCTGGGCTTTAAAATATTTGACACCTGTAATTCTGCAGCACTGGGGGTGAAAGGAGCAATGACACTTTTGAATGGAAATGAGAACTCAGTTTCAGATCAGATCTGCACAAAACCAGCCCAGGTCCAAGCCATAATAGGAGAGACATACTCATCAGTGTCCATGGATATAGCAAAGACTATTGGACCTTTCAGTGTGCCCTTAGTAAGAACGTATTTACTTACTTATTCTTTTAATAATAACATTATATTACCAACATACTTACAACAATCTTATTAAATTCATTTTATAGCCCATTTATAGCTAATAATGTTATGTGACTGTAGAAAAAATACTGATTGTCAGGCCTGAAATAACTATGTGAATCAAATTTTAGATCAGTTTCAGTGTGCCCTTAGTAAGAAATTATTAATTTCTTTATTTCTTTCTTTATCTATTTTAATATTATTTTATTATTCACTACATTATTCTGAAGGTGAGAAGATGAAATGGCATGTATAGCTCATTTATAACTAATAACATTATGTGACAGGAGAACAAAATACTGATCATCATACCTGGTATAACTATGTGAATCTAATTTTAGATCAGTTATTATTCTACCTGTGAGTGTCTCAGTGATAAAAGGAAATATCCCTCATTTCTGCGCACTATTCCCAGTGATTATTACCAGACCTTAGCACTTGCAGAGATGGTCAAGCACTTTGGCTGGACCTGGGTGGGGGCAATAAGAAGAGATGATGACTATGGAAACAATGGGATGGCCGCATTTACTAACATTGCTGAACAACTGGGCATATGTTTAGAATATTCCCTTCCATTTTTTAGAACCTACTCACAAGAAAAAGTGTTGAGAATTGTTGAGCAAATTAAAAGCTCCACTTCACGAGTGATAGTGGGATTTGTCACTCCCTGGGACCTGGAGATTTTATTGCAAGTATTTTCTGAGCACAACATCACTGGATTCCAGTGGGTGGGAAGTGAGGCATGGATTGCTGATTTAATAGCAGCTACTTTGGATAAGTCCAATATACTGCAAGGAGCCATAGGGCTAGCTATTCCAAAAACAACAGTAACAGGTCTGAAGGACTTCATTCTAGATATAAAACCACTGAAAGCTGTAGGCAATGCAATTTTTGCAGAATTATGGGAGGCTCTGTTTACATGTACATATGCAGTGCAGAATCATTCAGAGAACATACCAGCCTGTACAGGAGAAGAGAAACTGTCTGAGGTGGAAAACGACTTCATTGACATGTCCTTGATGCCTATTTTCAGTAATGTGTACAAAGGAGTTTATGCCATTGCCCATACGCTACATGAACTTCTTGGCTGCAAACAAACATGTCCTGTAAAGAAGCAGCCTGATCCTATCACAGTGAGTTAACAGTATTTTCAAGACACACCTTTTTGTACTTTAAAGCTTTGATATACACAAGCAGCATTAATATAAAACCAGACATGATATTTACATAGCAATATCACAAAGCAGATTCATAGACAGCTGTATGTATATTTATATTTAAATAGAATAGTATCAATAGAATATTGATACTTACTTTTTCCCCCATCAGTTTCTAGAACACCTCAGAAAGGTGCGGTTCAAGACAAAGGAAGATGAAGAGGTTTATTTTGATAAAAATGGTGATCCTCTGGCAAGATACGAAATAATAAATTGGCAAAAATCTAAAGAACATCAATATGAGTTTGTCACAGTTGGACTTTATGACTTCTCTCTTCCTGCTCAGGACCGATTAGCAGTAAATATGTCTTCGATTGTCTGGGCACAAAATATAAATCAAGTACGTATTTGGAGAAATATGACTTGGTCTCATATAATCTGCATGATACATGTATGATACATGTTCTTCTGTTGTGTACTTCAAGTAGCTAGTTCAATTTAATAACTTTTTTGGCCTTGGTGTATGTATTTTCATTGCTTAACCAACGTTTTATGAAAACATAATTTAAGAAAATATTTCACAAAATGAAACTTTTGCCTTGGTCATAGGTGCCGAAATCTGTATGTAGCGAGAGGTGCCCCCCTGGCACAAGAAAGGCTGTACAGAAAGGAAAGCCTATCTGCTGTTTTGACTGCATACCATGTGCTGATGGAGAGATCAGTAATATGTCAGGTACAAAAATGACCTAAAACAAAAAAAGAACAATATATGTAAATTTTAAAAATACTATATATAATATGTAGTAGTTGCCTGTAATATATGTGTCCACAATTCTCACAATGGCAACAAATTAGACTTAAATTTAAATAAATTCTACTCAGTGTTATGTGTTTCTGATTCTTTTTTTGTTCTCTCTCTCTCTCTCTCTCTCTCTCTCTCTCTATCTCTCTCTCTCTCTCTCTCTCTCTCTCTCTCCCGCTGATAGATTCTATTAAATGTGAACAATGCCAGCAAGATTACTGGTCAAATCAAGACAAAGATAAATGTGTAAAGAAGGAAATTGAATATTTGACTTATGAAGAAACCATGGGAATTTTGTTAACATCAGTGTCAATTACTGGTGCTTTTATGACAGTGTTAATAGCAATCATATTCTTTAGATATAAAAATACCCCAATAGTCAAAGCAAACAACTCTGAACTCAGCTTCCTGCTGCTCTTCTCTCTTACTCTGTGTTTCCTTTGTTCACTTACTTTCATTGGCCGGCCCTCTGAGTGGTCCTGTATGCTGCGCCACACAGCATTTGGGATCACCTTTGTCCTCTGCATCTCCTGTGTTCTGGGAAAAACCATAGTTGTGTTAATGGCCTTCAGGGCTACACTTCCAGGCAATAATGTCATGAAATGGTTTGGGCCTCCACAACAGAGACTCAGTGTACTTGTCTTCACTCTCATACAGGTTCTCATTTGTGTGCTTTGGTTGATGATATCCCCCCCATTCCCTTTCAAAAATCTCATGCACTATAAGGAAAAGATCATTCTTGAATGCAATTTGGGCTCAAACATAGGTTTCTGGGCTGTGCTGGGGTACATAGGACTTTTAGCACTTTTTTGTTTCATTTTAGCTTTTCTGGCTAGGAAGCTTCCGGATAATTTTAATGAAGCTAAATTCATCACATTTAGCATGCTAAAGTTCTGTGCAGTTTGGATTACTTTTATTCCAGCTTATGTCAGCTCTCCTGGAAAATTCACTGTAGCTGTGGAGATATTTGCTATTTTAGCATCAAGCTTTGGTTTACTTTTCTGTATCTTTCTGCCAAAGTGTTACATAATCATCCTGAAGCCAGAGAAAAACACTAAAAGGCAGATTATGGCAAAAGTGCCAGTTCAGTAAGTTAATAGGTAAATTGTGCATGAATATTATAGACAAATACAGAGTGTGTAGTCCAATGAACCTCAAACCTTACTCATGAGGACATTAATTCATTATATTTTTTATGTAATTTAGTTGAAATGAAAAAGAGGACAATGACTTCCCATGTTAAGGATGGTACAAATTTTGTGACTTTTGCTGCTAAATGACAATTATCATGCTATATACAGTGGGGTCCAAAAATTTGAAACTACTACTGAAAATGCTTCTATTTTGCATTATTATTTTCAAATTTAATACAACAGTTTGTATTTGTCATTAAAAATTATATTACTGACAAAAAGTTGAGTGAAAAGTAGAATATTTGAAATACTTACATGAATTTTAGAGTTTCTTAGTATGTGCTATGTTTTTTGTAGTTTTAATGACAGTATGCACTCAAGCTTCACTTCAGAAGTTTGTGGAACATCATATGATCCATCAGACTGTTGTCTGAATTCATGCTTCAGTAGAAGAGATTTGGTACGAGGAAAATCTGACCTTTTGTACAAAGCAGTTAACATAGGGTCCTAGAAATAATGCAGAATCTTGAATGTTAAATATTCAAGACATTTAACATTTACTTTCTTTGTTTTAAATATTTTTTAAAAATCTAAAACCTTCTGTTTTCCCATTGTATATGCTATATAGATACTCAAAACATTCAACAAAGCAAGATATGCTAAACAAACAAACAAACAAACAAACAAACAAACAAATAAATAAATAAAACAATCCACAACCTTTTACCGTTAGACAAAAGCAGTGGAGATTTGTGGCTTGTAATTTTGTGATTTTATTAAAATATTTTTAACCTAGTTATTTAACAAATATTCAAAGTTCACAAAGTGCAGGAACATGCATTCTCTAACCACTGTCCATAGTTCTTGTTTACATTACACCATACAAGTCAAGCTTGACAAAGCAGTAATTAGCATTTGTGTTACCCACCATTTGTTAAATGTGAGCCAAAATCATCACAATTAAAAGAACCAAAGACTTAAACTACTTCAGTCTGTGTGCATTGAATTTATTTAATACACGAGTTTCACAATTTGAGTTGAATTACTGAAATAAATGAACTTTTCCACAACATTCTAATTTATTGAGATGCACCTGTATGTATGAAAGTCAAATCCTTTCAAACAAAAGTTAAGCTTGTTTTCCTGTTTATGTCTAAGTCAAGCAGTCAGTCTGAATGGGTATTTGCTGATTTTTATGGAAAATTGTTTGGTTGTGTGGAATTTCACATGTTCTCACTTGTATCACATTTGTCTTTGTGGGTTCCCTCTGACTTCTCTGGTTTTCTTCCACCTCCCTTCGTCTATAGGTGGACCTAAATTGCCCCAGGTATGAAGGAGTGTGTTAATGTGTGTGTCTACAATGCCCTCTACTAATATTGGCACCCTTGGTAAATATGAGCAAAGAAGGCTGTGAAAAATTTTCTTTATTGTTTAACCTTTTGATCTTTTGTAAAAAAAAAAAAAAAAAAAAAAAAATCACAAAAATACTCTGCTCTCATGGATATAAAACAATTGCAAACAAAACACAGGTTTATTAAAAATTATATCTTTATTAAATATAGGTGTGAAACAATTATTGGCACCCTTTTAGTCAATATTTTGTGCTACCTCCCTTAGCCAAGATAACAGCTCTGAGTCTTCTCCTATAATGCCTGATGAGCTTGGAGAATACATGGCAAGGGATCCGAGACCATTCCTTCATACAGAATCTCTCCAGATCCTTCAAACGTTGATGGACTCTCCTCTTCAATTCACTCCACAGGTTTTCTATGGGTTTCAAGTCAGGGGACTGGGATGGCTATGGCAGGACCTTGATTTTGTGGTCAGTAAACCATTTTTATGTTGATTCTGATGTATGTTTTGGATCATTGTCCTGCTGGAATAATTTTGAAACTAGAGTTGAAGTCATTATAGGTTGCATTTTCAGTTGAATTTGGGGAAACCACTTGAAGCATTCATTGTGTAGAACTATTTCAATTGCTTTTGTTTGATTTGTTCATCGCAAACAGCTGAAAGTCTGTAAATTTTTACAATAAACCTGATTTGCAATGAGGGTTGAACAATTTTGATTGCAATTGTAAATATATGAAAAAAGAAAAATGATCAGGGAACATATAACATCCTGTTTTTCATATACTGTGTTGTTTGTTTGATCATTGCATATTTTGTATTATGTAACTACATATGCTTTTACTTGTGTTTTAGTTGTTTGTTAATAAAATGACTTGCACTTCTATCCATCTGCCTTTGCCACCTGACATGTGTATACATTCTGTGATATGATGAATGGCTTCCTATCAAAAGGTGTGCAGCTGGGTTTGCAGGTGCTACACTCTAATATTTCTAACTGCTATCGGGTCTAATAGGGAGATGAAAGAGATCAAACTGTCAAAAAAATCTAACTGGTACAGAAAACAGAAACTGCTGTGCAGTACTTACCTGTACAGTGGGAAAAGGGCTGTTTAATTTCAGCTTGTGCCTGCAGCAAGAGGTGGAAACTGGAAGGCAGTGATTATTTGTCTGACAAATGCTAGGGGTGTTTACCGGTTTTATTGCTGTGGGTGGGTGGCTGAAAGTGGAACACTATTATATGAAAGTGGGACTTTTTATTACAATATATTAATAAACCTTAGCAGTGTTGGCAAGCTAATATAATTTTCACACATCTTTCACCTCTGACTGTCATTTGGGAGAAGTTATGGATGCACTTGGGCAAGTAAATTCCCCCATAAATGCTCACTGTGGAGCTAGCTGGTTAAAAGTGGAAAGCTCTTGATACAGACAGTGCAGTATGGCAGAGACAATAGGCTAAGCTTCATCATCCATCCATCCAGTTTCTGTACCACTTATCCTACACGAGGTCACAGGGAGCCTGGAGCCTATCCCAGGAGAATTGGGGCACGAGGAGGGGGACAACCTGGACACCCATTGCAAGGCACAATCACAGACACACTCACACACCCATTCACACACTACCGACAATTTGGAAATACCAATCAGCCTACAATGTCTTTAGACTGGGGGAGGAAACCAGAGTACCTGGAGGAAACCCTGAAGCATGGGGAGAACAAACTCCATGCACACAGGGCTTAGTGGAATACAGGGGCAGCATGAGTACAGTGTTTAGGGGGCTGTGGTCAATTGTGGATGTTTGCAAAACTAAAGTTGGTTGCAGTAACACAGAATTTCCTGGGAGACTCAAAATCCAACAATCATCATAGTGTAACTGGTGTTGTCTGCGTTGTGTGTATGTGTGTTTTTTTTTTTTTTTTTTTTTTTTTTTGGTGAAATAAATAGATGGACATTGACTTGTGGGTAAACTCATTTACTCTGATAAAAGATAAAGCAGTCTTTTACAATGTGAATTCGCCCTTTACATTTCTGTGAAATAAATAGCACATGCTAAAACATAATCTTAAACAAAGTGAAAACATGAAAATAATCAAACATATTGAGAAAATTACATCTTAAACATGAATTAAAAGAAAAATGCAAATATAAAAATTATTTTTAAAGCAAAGTTTAATTTAGATTAGTTAAAGCTTAATATAAACCTACCTCTCCCATACAGACACAATGCAGATAGGTAAGAGGAGGAGCAAAGACAGGAAATTATCAGAACTAATGCAGTCAGAAAATTAAAAGGTAAGATGCACAAATATACAGACAAGCACATCAGGTATACATTTGAACATTTTGTGTAATTCTAAATATGGCACATTTAGGCTACAATACAGTTAACTTTCCATACATGTTACAATAGTCCACAGCATAAGTCAAAGCACAGGCAGGCAGGGTTCATAAACTCCCAGAGGTAAGATGAAATATATAAAAGGGAACAAAGGAAAACATGGCTCAGTAATGCACAATTAACAATGACAATCCTTTGCAATGAAACTAGAACACAACAGGCTATTAGGTCATGCCACGACATTGACTCCAGTTCCCAGAATTCCCAGCGGCCTACAAATACAAATATGGCCGCCATGGACTACACTTCCCACAACACTCACACACTCCCACGTTCATGTTCACCTTCATTTTGAGCACACACCTGATTTCAATTTCACAGCACAATCACAGCCACAGTATTTAAGGACTTTCAAGTTTCACGTTCACTGCGAAGTATTTGTTCAGTCATGTTGTTTCTGTTATTACCAAGCCTTTATCTTTGGATTGTCTATACTGGTTTTTGATCTTTGCCTCATTCACAATTTTGGATTATTGTCTTTGCCCTCAGGATATTGTCTGCTGATCGCCAGACCTTGGACTGTTTACTGTTTTTGCATTTTGCCTAACGTTTGAACTTTGCCTGTCCCAATAAAATTGAAGTTCGTAATAAAGTGACATTTCCCTGCACTTGCATCCCACTCTGATTCTGTGCTCTAACACAGGCTATATGAAAACAAAAACTACTCATACAATTAAGTTAGAAGACCTGGACACACAGGTCACAGGACAGCAGCAGAGAAAAGACACAACTATAAAAATGTCACATGACAATGTAAACAAAGAAGCACATGCAGGGAAAATCAAAACAAAACTTGAAAACATGCCATGCTGGGGCAAGTACTATGAGATGGACATTTTTGACAGAATGAGTTGAATTACTGTCAGGTCCAGTCAAACTTGCACTGTCGGTAGCATCTAGACAGCTTGGATTATCCTGGATTATCCAGCTCATTATCAGGTGTTGTTAACAGGCAGAAGGACCATTGACACTCCTATCACAATTAGTAGAGTTGAATTAGTCCATGATAAGATGTGTAACCCATACTCTTGTTCTTGTGTCAGAGTTAGATGCATTGTCAGATGAAGCTTGTAGTATTTCAACATACATATTTTATATACAGAAAATGATTCTTCAATGGTGCTCATATTCTCAGCTCAGCCATGAGCTGTATCCGGCCTGCCACTGTTCTCATTAGTCACCTGATATCCAGAAACATTAAGCTCAGCATCTGTAGTCTTTCCGAGTAGTTTGTGCAAGTGTCACCAGAGATACAAAACTGTTCAATTGATAAAGACAATAGTGTAGCTGAAACCACATATGCATCTTGGGTGGGCAAGAAATTAACTTGCAAAAGAAGATTATGGTGGACAACTCTCATACAGAATTCAAAACACTGTCACTGACTGTAAGTGTGTAGTAGCATTCTTGTCAATGTCACTGACTGCCAAATGTCAGCAACTTTCCTCGAGGTTTCGAGCATTAGCTAGGGAAATGTTTGTGGATGGGTCCTGCAGTAGTGGAAAATGGCTGGGAGAGGCGGGAGAGGCAGGAAAGGCAGTGCCAGGGCCATCTGCGTCAGCTCCACATCAGAGAGACATTGAGAGTGGGGGGCAGGGATTTTCCTTTGGAGCAGTCGCGTGATGAGACCCTTAGGCATGCCTTCGACCAAGTGAGAGTAATCGATGGTCAGACGATCCAGCCCAATGTTGCGCTTTCCCACCCCTATTTTTTGAGTATTAAGGATAGGTTATATCGAGTGATGCAGGACACATACGCCTGAAGAAATGATGGTTCAAAGGAGCCGTCAGGAATTGTTATTCCAGGTGGCTTACCATAATCCAATGATGGGGCACTTAAGGCAGGTTAAGACACTCGACCATCTCATGGCCTGATTTTATTGGCTGGGCATTCACAGTGATATTCACAGGTGGTGTCGCCAATGTCAGCTGGTGAATCCGCTGGCCAGAAAATGATACCCGGAAGCGGTGCCTCTCAGCAATATCTTAAAGGGAGTGCTCCTAATCTCAGTTTGTTACCTGTAAAAAGACGCCTGTCCACAGAAGCTATTAATCAATCAGATTCCAAACTCTCCACCATGGCCAAGACCAAAGAGCTATCCAAGGTAGACCTACACAAGGCTGGAATGGGCGACAAGACCATTGCCAAGCAGCTTGGTGAGAAGGTGACAACAGTTGGTGCGATTATTCACAAATGGAAGAATCTGTCAGTCTCCCTTGGTCTGGGGCTCCATGCAAGATCTCACCTCGTGGAGTTTCACTGATCATGAGAATGGTGAGGAATCAGCCCAGAACTACACGGGAGGATCTTGTTAATGATCTCAAGGCAGCTGGGACCATCGTCACCAAGAAAACAATTGGTAACACACTACGCCGTGAAGGACTGAAAATCTGCAGCGTCCGCAAGGTCCCTCTGCTCAAGAAAGCACATGTACAGGCCCATCTGAAGTTTGTCTGAATGATTCAGAGGAGGACTGGGTGAAAGTGTTGTGGTCAGGTGTGGTCAGATCTCTTTGGCATCAACTCAACTTGCCATGTTTGGAGGAGGAGGAATGCTGCCTATGACCCCAAGTCATAACACCATCCCCACCATCAAACATGGAGGTGGTAACATTATGCTTTGGGGGTATTTTTCTGCTAAGGGGACAGGACAACTGCACCACATCAAAGGGACGATGGATGGGGCCATGTACCGTCAAATCTTGGGTGAGAACCTCCTTCCCTAAGCCAGGGCATTGAAAATGACCTTAATGACTTGGAGAGGATCTGCAAAGAGGAGTGGGACAAAATCCCTCCTGAGATGTGTGCAAACCTGGTGGCCAACTACAAGAAACGTCTGACCTCTGTGATTGCCAACAAGGGTTTTGCCACGAAGTACTAAGTCTAAGGAGTCAAATACTTATTTCCCTCATTAAAATGCAAATCAATTTATAACTTTTTTGAAATGCGTTTTTCTGGATTTTTTTGTTGTTATTCTGTCTCTCACTGTTAAAATACACCTACCATTAAAATCATAGACTGATCATTTCTTTGACAGTGGGCAAACATACAAAATCACCAGGGGATCAAATACTTTTTTCCCCCACTGTAGATGACATTATTATCATGCAGTACCTGAGAGCTTTTCTGAGATTGCTGAGGCGGGTGGGCTCACGGCGAACCCAAAGAAGTGTGTGATTGGACAGGTGGAAGTACGGTATCTGGGCTTCCACTTGGGTCATGGGCAGGTGTGTCCCCAAATTGATAGAAGACAGCAGCGATTGCAGTACTGCAAGGATCAGTGGGGCTAGAATACATACTGTTACCTACTGGAGTAATATAGCCCAAGATTTAAAATAATTATTTTAAATTGAAGGTTTGTCAATGTGATAATTTGCTGCCATGGTTTATTTGTCTGCTCCTTTTAATTTTCCTTGAAGTATTATTTATTGTATTTTTGTATTTCCCCCTTTTTCATTTTTGCTGTTATTCTAGTTTTGTAATCTATTACTGTTATGAGACACAAACGGGGACTGGATGAAAGCGCAGGGGAAAAGTCAGTTTATTAGGAACAAACTAAAACTATTGGGACATATACTCAACAGAGGAGGAACTCAACATGAAGGCAGGGTCAAAACAAACAATAATCATCCACGGAATCCCAAGGCATAAATCCAAAGAATATCAAGGCATACGTTCATAGAGTATCGTGGCATAAATCCATAGTATCTCAAAGCATAAATCCACAAAATATCAAGGCATAAGTTCACAGAGTATCGTGGCATAAATCCATAATATCTCAAAACATAAATCCACAAAATATCAAGGCATGAGTTCACCAAGTATCGTGGAATAAATCCATAGTCCAGGAAATGCGGGAAGAGGGAATAAATGCAGAACATTCGTTCATATACTTTCATTTATTTACATATACATTTAATACTCTGTGAGGAAGCGGAAACGGGAGGAGGTTTAAATAACGAGGGAAGTTAGAAACAAACAAGGTTAAACATAAAACACCTGAAACTCATAATCAAACAATAAATGGAAAACCTATCAGTGAATGGGGCAGAGACATGACGTAAACCAGGGAGCAGAAAACCAATGAAAGACCGGGGGCGGGGACATGACATAAAACAAAAACAAAAGCACATGGCAAAGTAAACAAAACATGAGTTCATGAATGGGGAGGCGCTGCTCTCAGCAACGCGGCGTGAGGAATGCGGAAGTGTTCGAGTCACTTAGTGAGCGACTCAGAGAACGAGAGAAACTCTAAAAGAGCCACCCCCCAAAGGCGCTTCTCCCAAAGCGCCGAAAGTTCTGACCGTTCTGGCAGACCTGGGCCCCTGGGAAGGATCATAATATCTGCCCCCCAGGACCCGAGGCCGGCGATGTCCAGTGTCCCGAGGCCAGAGCAGAGCGTGTCGGGCTGTCCCTTCGGCGTGGGTCGAGAACTTGGTCGAAAACTTGGTCAAGAACTTGGTCTGGTGCTTGGAGTGGAGCCTGGAGCTGTGCGTGACCTGGTGCCTGGCCTGGAACTTGGACTGGAACCAGGACTAGACTCAGACTTGGAACCTGGCATGGAACCTGGCTTGGTGCCTGACTTGGAGCTTGGACTGGAACCAGGACTGGACCCAGACTTGGCACCTCGACTGGAGACAGACTTGGAGACAGACTTGGGGACAGGACAGGGAACAGGACAGAGAACTGGACAGAGAACTGGACAGAGAATTGAACTGGGTGGAAATTGAATTGAACTGGAAAGTGGGCTTGAAACAGAACTGTAAACTTGACTCAAAGCTAAATTAGAAGCAGAACTGGAAATTAAATTAGAAGCAGAACTGGAAATTAAATTAGAAACAGAGCTGGAAATTAAATTGTAGACAGAGCTGGAGACAGGGCTGGAGACAGAGTTGTAAAGTAAATTAGAAACTGGGTCGGAAACTGGACTGGAACCTGGATTGGGAACTGGCCTTGAAATAACACCGGAAACTGGACTGGGAACTGAGCTAGGTACAGGATTGGGGCTTGGACTGGGAAAAGGGCTGGAAACAGGGCTGGGGACAGAACTGGGGACAGAATTGGGGACAGAACTGGGAATAAGGTTAGCTGAATGGCTGAAAACTGGACCTGAAACTGGACTGATAGTGAAATTAGCAGCAAAATTGGAAACAGGGCTGGAAACTAAACTAAGACCTGGACTGGAAGCTGGACAGGGACTTGGACTGGAAACTGGCTTTGGGCATATATGAGGCATGGACTGGCACATAACACTGGACCTGAACTGAGGCATGGGCTGGAACATGAATTTAGGAGTGATGTTGGGCATGGGCTGAGGCATGGACTTGGACCTGGACTTGGATCTGGACTTAGATTAGGGCAGAAACATGGACATGGACCTGGACATGGACTAGGACTAGGGCAGGTACCTGGACATGGACATGGACTAGGACTAGGGCAGGAACCTGGACATGGACTTGGACATGGACTAGGACAGGAACCTCCAGGGGAAGGTCCAGGGGACCTCCGGTGGGAATAGGACTGGAGCGGAGCACCCCCGTTGGGTCTCCGACAGGAACAGGACAGGAACGGAGGTCCCCTCCTGGACCTCCAAAGGCAGCTCTGCTAAGGTGACCTCCTGCTGGGTCTCCAGCTGGAGCTCGGGGCTGGAGGTTGCCATGTTAACCTCCAGGGGCAGCTCCGCTGAGGAGACCTCCTGCTGGGCCTCCGGCTGGAGCTCGGGGCTGGAGGTTGCCACATTAACCTCCAGGGGCAGCTCCGCTGAGGAGACCTCCTGCTGGGCCTCCGGCTGGAGCTCGGGGCTGGAGGTTGCCACATTAACCTCCAGGGGCAGCTCCACTGAGGAGACCTCCTGCTGAGCCTCTGGCTGGAGCTCCGGGCTGGTGGTTGCCACATTAACCTCCAGGTGGTGCTCCGCTCGGGAGACCTCCTGCTGGGCCTTCTGCTGGAGCTTGGGGCTGGAGGTTCCCATGTTAACCTCCAGGTGGTGTTCCTGGGTCCAGGGATGAGAAGTGCAGGCCACCATGTTAGCCCGCTTCCTCTCATAGTGGTCCAGGAATGACTGGCCGGGATCACCGGGCAGGTGCACCTTACTCAGGAATTTTTTAATGTCTGGCTCGAATTCTGGGCTCCCATATTCCTGGATCAGGAGCTCCACGAAACCCGAAACTGTAACCAGTTCGGTGTACAGTTGGTGCTGAGCCGACCAAACGGGACAGGAGGAACCGCGCCCATTGCTCCTCAATGGGTTTGGGGTCCTTTAAGCTGAGGAAATATCCCTGGCCTGCCAGAGAAAATATTGGGGATATGTAGAGATGCCATTGTAAGCAGGAGGAGGATGAATGCAGGCCCACTGCAAGAAGGAGACTGAGTCCAGGGGAGGAACAAAAACTGTGGCGTGGCGTGCCCTTACTTTCCCCACTGCATCCATTTTAGGTGGAGTATTCTGTTATGAGACACAAACGGTGACTGGATGCAAGCGCAGGGGAAAAGTCAGTTTATTAGGAACAAACTAAAACTATTGGGACATATACTCAACAGAGGAGGAGCTCAACATAAAGGCAGGGTCAAAACAAACGATAATCATCCACGGAATCCCAAGGCATAAATCCAAAGAATATCAAGGCATAAGTTCACAATGTATCGTGGCATAAATCCATAATATCTCAAAACATAAATCCACAAAATATCAAGGCATGAGTTCACCGAGTATCGTGGCATAAATCCATAGTCCAGGAAATGTGGGAAAAGGGAATAAACGCAGAACATTCATTCATATACTTTCATTTATTTACATTTACATTTAATACTCCGCGAGGAAGCGGAAACGGGAGGAGGTTTAAATAACGAGGGAAAACATGAGTTCATGAATGGGGCGGCGCTGCTCTCAGCAATGTGGTGCGAGGAATGTGGAAGCGTTCGAGTCAGCCGCTCGCTTAGCGAGCGACTCGGAGAACGAGAGAAACTCTAACAATTACAAAACAGCAGTGATTGCAACTTGTCTGAGACTCAAGACCAAAAAGAGGTAAGACAGTTTCTGGGGCTGGCTGGCTATTATCGTAAGTTGGTGCTTAATTATTCGGACGTCACCAGCCTACTGATTGATCTCACTAAAAAAGTGGGTGCCAGATCCGGTCCAGTGGATGGAGGGCGGAGCCGTAGAAGGCGAGTGGTAAGGAATTCACACCTGTGGGGAATTCTCTTAAGGATTGTTTTCTGTTGCAGTGAGACGAGGCAAGGGTAAGGGTGAGAGAGACACTAGCACAGAGCCATGTGTGTGTGTGCCTGTGTGTGTTTAAAAGAGAATGCTAAGACCGGAATCTATGAGCTGGTGCCCCTCAGGGGCTAGACTCACAGTTTCCATGATTCTGTCCGAGTGTGATAAATCAACAATATATAAATATATCATTGTGAACGGGAATCTCCCAGAGAGCCTGTTCAAAAAAGGTCTGAGCCTGAGGTTTACTGCAAGACCCTAGAGCCCAGGGTGGAATCCATGTCCAACCTGTAATATTGAATGAATGTGTGCACACACATCCTACAAAGGTAACCCTTTGGATAAAGCCTTCGAGGAGGCGACCCCCTTAGTGGAATGGGCCCTTATGCCCAGAGGCATAGTGAGACCATGCGCCTCATAAGCGGTAGGGATAGCTTCCACAATCCAATTAGAGATGCGCTGCTTTGACACAGCATCACCTCTACTGTTGCCTCCAAAGCAGATCAGCAACTGCTCCGATTTACACCACTGGCTGAAGTGGTGGACATAAGTACAGAGAGCCCTTACTGGACATAGTAGGTGCATTTCTCTTGTTCTGGTGTGAGGAACAGAGGAGATCAGAAAGTCTGCAACATTTGTGTCATGCTTAATGAGATATGCAAGACGCCCAAAGTCATTTAGCAGAAATGATTCATTTGCATTTCATGTATGTATTCTCTACAGACATTAGTACTGTTACACATTTCAAGATTCAAGATTTTTATTTGTCACATACACAATTATAAACATTATAACTTGCAGTGAAATGAAAAAGCTATATTTATGGCTACATTAATGGTTGGGCAACAGACGTAAGAACTTTGGGAAAATAATCTGCTGTTACCTTGTCCGTGTAAACTGTATAGTTTGTATGTTTTTGATTTTTGAATCATCTTCTGCCTTTGGTTAGTGTGGCAGAGGGGTTGTGATCGAGAATCAACTGTGGAGAGAAGGCAGGTTGACCTGGCAGGTGACACATGATGACTCTCACCTGTGTCATATTACTACCAGTCTACTTATGTGTGTTTTCTTTGCACTTTCACTGTCATAACCAGAGAGAGTAAGTTATCTAGCTGGCCGAGCATGCAACACACACAATGCTACAAAAATCCTCATGCAAGAGCAGGCTGAGAACCAGCAGGCACTACAGAAGCTGCTGCAGCCCACCACATCTCCAGCTGTGTCCTCTGCCACCATTCCACATCTGGCACTCACCAAAATGGCCTCCACTGGTGAACTGGAGGCCTTCTTGGAACTTTTTGAGCATGGGCTCAAAATTTTTGGGCATGCGCTCTCTGACTCCTCCCCTTCCTATTGGAGGAAACCTAGCTCATTGCCCATCAGCTGCCATCAGGGACCCGGCTGGAGTATCCAAGCATCAACAGCTGAAGGACTCCTGTCACCAGTGGTTGATGGTAGAGGAATAGCAGAGTGGGTCCAGTGACTACACAACACGATACCCAGAAGCCATGGCTCTTTGCAACATCTCAGCCTGCAGCATTGCAGAGGCACTCTTGCATGTTTTCTTCCTGAAAGAGCTCCTGACTGACCAGGGCACATCCTTTATGTCACTCACTCTTCTTGAACTGTGTGCATTATTTGGGATTAAATTGATGTACACCAGTGTATACCATCTGCAAACGGATGGGCTGGTTGAATGGTTTAATTAAATGCTTAAAAATATGATTCGTAAGTTTGTTCACAATGATGCTTGGAGTTGGGATAAGTGTCTCAAGCCCCTGTTGTTTGCAGTATGAGAGGTCCCACGAGCCTCCACAGGGTTTTCACCATGCTAATTATTGTATGAGCACAAGCCTTGTGGCGTCTTGGACGTCATTAGAGAAAATTGGGAGGATGGACCTTCTAACAGCAAAAATGAAATTCAGTATGGTCTGGACCTAAGAGCAAAACTTCACACCTTAAGTCACCTAATGCAGGAGAATTTGCATCAGGCCCAAGAATGCCAGTACTGACTGTATGACAGGGGTACTTGGCTACAGGAATTTGGCAGACAATGTATATGTTTTACTACCCATGTTGAGCTCTAAATTACTTGCAAAGTGGCAAGGGCCCTTTCAGGTCACAAGGCAAGAGGATGCAAAGCAGCCCCAGAGCATCACAGAGCCACCACCATGCTTGACTGTGGGCAGAGTGTTCTTTCTTCATTCTTCTTTCTCCAGACATACCGCTGATCCATCGTGCTGAGAAGTTCCAGTTGTGTTTCATCGCTCCACAGAACAGAATCCCGAAACTTCTGTGGCTTATTTATATGATTTTTCTTGTGCTTTTGGGTCAGTAGTGGTGTACGTCTTGGAGTTCTGGCATGGAAACCTTCTGCGTTTAGTACATGCCATACTGTAACCTCACTGAAACCTCAGTTTTTTCAAACCTCAGGTTGAATAATTCTGATTGCAACTGTACATTTCGTTTCTGACCAGGGCTTCACTAAGTGTTTTTGGAGTTTGTGACCTTGGCTTTTGCATTAAATTTTTCAATATTCTTGAAGAGCATTGTTGTATTTCACTCTGCTTTTGGGTTCACACCCACTCTGGTACCATAGTGGTAAATGGGGGGTTACCATGCCAGTGACTGGGATTTGATTTTTGGTCATGACAGTATGTAAAAATGTCAAAATTCCACCCTAAAACAGGTAGAAAGAAAGTTAGAGCAGATCTTATATTATATTGGTTAGGGTTGTCACCTGGGTGTTTTTTTTTTTTTTTTTTGGTTCCTTTTGCATTATTCTCAGACCAAACCGGTAATAGTAAATTAAACTCTTACAAAGTCATAGGTGATATGACATGTCCTCAGAAATCTCCTTTGTTTGTGCCATGATACACTTCCAAAAATGTGCTGTGAAGATTAAACTCTGATAGATCCCCTTTCTTTAAATAAAAGAGTGCTCACTCACATCTGATTGTCATCCCATTGATTGAAAACACCTGATTTCACCTTTAAATTAAGTGCTAATCCTAGGGGTTCACATACTACTCACAGATATGTAATATTGTAAAATGTAATATATTCACACTGTATATTCATACACAGTGTGTGTGTGTGTGTGTGTGTGTGTGTGTGTGTGTGTGTGTGAGAGAGAGAGAGAGAGAGAAAGAGAGAGAGAGAGAGAGAGAGAGAGAGAGAGAGAGAGAGAGAGAGAGAGAGAGAGAGATTTCTGCCCCAGGACAATATACCTTTCAGAAATGTATATATGTGTTATATATGTGTTATATTGTATTGTATATCATACTGTATATACTGTATATTGTATATTGTATTGTATATCTACAATAAATGTTTAATTAGAAATTGTAAACAATACTTGAAAGAAAAAAAAAAAAACACAGGAAATACCACAATATAAGAAAGAATTTCTCAGAGGAAAAACAGCAAAACACATTTCATTCAGATTAGAAACATGTCACGCCTCCTTTGGCTGTGTATACATATAACTTTATTATGGAGAATTTGCATTTCCTTCTATATAAATACCATAGATTATTTCAGTTCAGTGAGCCGACAGATCAGACCAAGGGCACACTCATTATATATCTTCATTCAATATATCTTCTGTAGAGGTACTAGAGTGGGATAGCTAAATGGAGTCAGTCTTTACACTCTTCCATATAGTAATGGCCATCATCAATTCTTCCAGGGCCCAAGAAAATTCTTGTAGTGTGCGGGGAGAGCCTGCATACCCACAGTTATGGAAGCATGGTGATATCATCGTTGGAGGAATTTTCCCTTTCCATAGTAAATGGGAGATCACAAACTCATCCTATTCGGTCATGCCACCTGCAATGAACTGCATGAGGTAAGCAATGTAAAAAAGTAAGTGGAATAATATAATAAACTATTATCAAACAATTACCAATAATACCAACACCTATGGTATCATATACTGAACAAAGTTTATTTCTATATGATTTTATTTAACAAGTCTGGAATTTCGAGCGCTGCAGTATTCACAGACCTTGATCTTTGCAATAGAGGAGATCAACAACAGTTCATCTCTACTGCCTGGGGTCTCACTGGGCTACAAGATCTATGATACCTGTGGTTCTGCAGCACTGGGAGTGAAAGTAGCAATGACACTTGTAAATGGAAATGAGAACTCAGACCAGATCTGCACAAAACCAGCTCAGGTGCAAGCCATAATAGGAGAGACATACTCATCTGTGTCCATGGCTATAGCAAAGAGTATTGGACCTTTCAGCATGCCCTTAGTAAGAATTGATTTATTTATTTTTAATAACATGACAATTATAACATTAAATGTAAGATGACAGAATGATATTTATAACTCATTTATAGCTAATAATTCTGTGTGACAGTAGGAAAATACTGACTGACTCATATTTCTGATATAACTATGTGAATCTAATTTTAGATCAGTTATTATTCTACCTGTGAGTGTCTGAGTGATAAAAGGAAATATCCTTCATTTTTGCGCACTATTCCCAGTGATTATTACCAGACCACAGCACTTGCAGAGATGGTCAAGCACTTTGGCTGGACCTGGGTTGGAGCAATAAGAAGAGATGATGACTATGGAAACAATGGAATGGCCGCATTTACTAAAATTGCAGAACAACTTGGCATATGTTTAGAATACTCCCTTCCATTTTTCAGAACCTACTCACAAGAAAAAGTGTTGAGAATTGTTGAGCAAATTAAAAGCTCTACTTCTCGGGTGATAGTGGGATTTGTCACTCCCTGGGACCTAGAGATTTTGCTTCATGTATTTTCTGAACACAACATCACTGGATACCAATGGGTAGGAACTGAGGGATGGATTGCTGATCCAGTGGCAGTCACGTTGGACAAGTACAACATACTGCAAGGAGCCATAGGGCTAGCTATTCCCAAAACAACAGTAACAGGTCTGAAAGACTTCATTGTAGATATAAAACCATTAAAATCCGCAGGCAGTGCAATTTTTATGAAATTCTGGGAAGCTATGTTTACTTGCAAATATGGAATACAGAATAATTCAAAGGACATACCAGTGTGCACAGGTGAAGAGAAACTGTCTGACATCGAAAACACCTTCACTGACATGTCTATGATGCCTATATTCAGTAATGTGTATAAAGGAGTATATGCCATTGCCCATACACTCCATGAACTTCTTGGCTGCAAACAAACATGTCTTACAAAGATACAGCCTGATCCTTTCACAGTGAGTTACAGTATTTTCAAGGCACACTTTTGTACTTAGGCTATAGTGCTTTGATTGTGATACACATGTGTATCATAGTAGTAGGCAAAATGTACATTTTGAAATGCATTTTTCCCCCATAACTAAATTCAATTCAACATGGAATTTCCTATTTTCCCCCATCAGTTTCTAGAACACCTCAAAAAGGTCCGTTTCAAAACCAAGGAAGGTGAAGATGTTTATTTTGATAAAAATGGTGATCCTCCAGCAAAATATGAAATAATAAATTGGCAAAAAAGTAACGAAAACCAATATGAATTTGTCACAGTTGGACTTTATGACTCCTCTGTTCCTGCTCAGTATCGATTAGCAGTAAATATGGCTTCCATTGTCTGGGCACAAAACACAAATCAAGTGAGTATTTGAGGAAATATGTGACTTGCATTCAGTAACAATGTGTTTTTACATTGTGTTCTTCAATTACTCAGTTCAGTTATAACTTTTGTGCCCATGGTATATGTATTTTTAACACTTAAATAATGTTTAATGGAAAACGCATTAAACAAACACAGCAAAAAGCAAAGAAAATACTTAATTAAATTAAACATTTGCCTTGGTGATAGATGCCAAAATCTGTATGCAGTGAGAGCTGCCTCCCTGGCACAAGAAAAGCTGTACAGAAAGGAAAGCCTATCTGTTGTTTTGACTGCATACCATGTGCTGCTGGAGAGATCAGTAATATCACAGGTACAAAAATGCCTTAAAACAAAACAATAATAACAACAACAGCAACAAAAGCATAAAATATAATAGTACCTTTTAAAAATCTAAATATATAGTAATATATTCTAATGACACATGTAACATCAGCAAAGTGGACTCTGCTTAGCGTTATGTGATTCTGACTTATTTTATTTACTTTTTATACTCTCTTTCTCTCTCTCTCTCTCTCTCTCTCTCTCTCTCTCTCTCTCTCTCTGTGACAGATTCAATTAAATGTGAACAATGCCATCAAGATTCCTGGTCAAATGCAGACAAAGATGAATGTGTAAAGAAGGAAATTGAATATCTGTCCTATGAAGAAACTATGGGAATTTTGCTAACAGCACTGTCCATTATCGGTGCTCTAATGACAATGGTAATAGCAATCGTATTCTACAGATATAAAAATACGCCAATAGTCAAAGCAAACAACTCTGAACTCAGCTTTCTACTGCTCTTCTCGCTGACTCTGTGTTTCCTTTGTTCACTTACTTTCATTGGCCAGCCTTCTGAGTGGTCCTGTATGCTGCGCCACACAGCGTTTGGGATTACCTTTGTTCTATGCATTTCCTGTGTACTGGGAAAGACAATAGTGGTGTTAATGGCTTTCAGGGCTACACTTCCAGGCAGTAATGTCATGAAATGGTTTGGGCCTCCACAACAGAGACTCAGTGTTTTTGTCTTCACTCTCATACAGTTCCTTATTTGTGTGCTTTGGTTAACAATATCCCCTCCTTTCCCCTTCAAAAATCTAAAGCACTACAAGGAAAAGATCATTCTAGAATGTCATTTGGGCTCAAACATAGGTTTCTGGGCTGTGCTGGGTTATATAGGCCTTCTGGCTCTTTTATGTTTTGTTTTGGCTTTCCTTGCCCGGAAGTTGCCTGATAATTTTAATGAAGCTAAATTCATTACATTCAGTATGCTAATGTTTTGTGCAGTTTGGATAACTTTTATTCCAGCTTATGTTAGTTCTCCTGGAAAATTCACTGTAGCTGTGGAAATATTTGCAATTTTAGCATCAAGCTTTGGTTTGTTGTTTTGTATATTTCTACCAAAGTGTTATATAATCATACTGAAACCAGAAAAGAACACCAAAAAACAAATAATGGGGAAGGTGTCTATTAACTGAGCTAATATCCATTATGATCATATACAGTATACGTAATTACTATGGCCCCAAAATCTATATAGCTCACTGAATCTTGAACATTGGACAGAAAATCTAACGTAAAAATTGCGTTTAAAAGAAGGATGATCTAGATCTTCTAATTGAATTAATAATTTTCCTCTGTAAAACACATTTTGTCTTAAAATGAAAACATACAAATAAAGATTACCATTTCCCCCCTCAGTGCCTCTTACCTAAATCAGTTTCTCTGTGGTTATCATTTTGATATAAGGTGTTTTGTTATTAATTTCAGAACTTTTTTTAATGTTTATCATACATTGAAAATATCATACCAAAGGTATCTGCCTACTTGATCCTATGAGATTTACAACACTGATTGATTTAAATCACATATTATATTTAATAAATGTTTGCATAAGTTTCCTTACATCCCCTCCCTGCCTTACCTTTGGTGTGTGTGTGATACCTTCTCCAAGGTGTATTTTGCTTCGTGTCCAGTATCCAGTATTCAACAAATACCAATACATAGAAACATCAAAACTCAAAAAAATTGTACTGTTATGCTTTAATGCTTCTCATGTCCAAGTACCTTATATGCAGATCTTATGGAGCTGCATAATTTAATTTGAAGAGTAATGTCTGAGTGCATTGATTTGGGCATTTAGCTGTAATTTTCTACATATCCACAGGGTGTGGCTAATTGCCACTGTTTCTGAAATGTTGTGCATGACTTTACGCATGGATCAAAGCTTCTGTAAATATACACCCAAATTCCTGCCAAGTATTTATTTATAAATCCCAGTTTCTGTGTGGGAGGTTGCATATACACATTCCAGACCCATTTTTTGTGCGTACACACCATTTATAAATGAGATCCCAGGAATAGGTTCCCTGTAGTGACAAGATTGTTTGGAGCTGTTTCTATCCTGCGGGTAGTTGTTCTGTCATTCTACCATCTGATAGTGTTCAGTGTTGCCTGTGAGAGGTCACTGAGGCGTGATAAAAAACATATAAGCACATTTGAGGTATTTGTAATTGAGTGTATTCTATTATTAGTTATGTTAGAAAATGTAAAAGCTGCCAGTTCACAGGGAAGCCAAACCAACCTATACATTCCACACCTCTGCATCCAACAGGCTTGCAGGCTTGGCCAGTCAACCCTTTGAGCACCTCATCACTTGTATAAGGCCTCTTCCTAGCTCTAAATGGGTAAACAATGGTATTGACATGTAATCTGCCAAACTGCAAATATCCTGCAGCATGCTCCATCACCACTAAATCCATCATTAAAACCTTATCAGGTTGGGGGTGTATGGTGGGTGTTGGAGTGTTTGGGGGTTTGTGGAAAGCATCCTGTGAGGGGGACATAAAAGTGCCCAATGATGCAATATTGCAAGCTCAAATGCAGAATTCTGAGTCTGTCAAGAATTTGCCATCTTCCACTGGAAAGACATACTTAGCTAATGGTTTTATCAAAGAATTGCTAAACTTGATTTCAAATAGTCCTATACAAACAACATGGTTAACCCTTGATGTTGATGTGGGTGATACAATGCCAATATGTCAACAATTGTATTGGTTGTCTCTGGAAAAACAAAAGGTTTGTTAACAATTTAGCCATGCCATCCTGTCCTAGCTTGGCATTCCCATGTCGCTTGGTTAATAACCCAGATGGGACATTCAAGTTTTGCACAGATCATAGAAAGCTGAATGCTATAATAAAACCGAACTAATTTCCTTTGCGACCCACTGAATATGGTTTGTAAGCAAATTTGAACTTCTAAAGGGCTATTGATAAAGGGCAGTGGTGGTTCAGTAATTAAAGGCTCTGAGTTTCTGATCAGAAGGTTGGGGGTTCAAGTTGCCACTGTTGGGCCCTTGAGCAAGGCTGTTAAATCTATCTGCCCCATGGGACAATTGAAAATATACACTCATTTCAAATCTGATGACTGCAACACACTCCAAAAAAGTTGGGACAGTCTACTGTTTACCACTGTGTAACATCACCTTTTCTTTTAATAACACTTATTAAGCGTTTGGGCACTGAAGACACCAGTTGGTTAAGTTTAGCAAGCAGAATTTTCCCCCATTCATCCATTATGAATTTCTTTAGCTGCGCAACTGTACTGGGCCTTCATTGCCTTATTTTGCGCTTAATGCGCCACACATTCTCAATCGGAGTCAGGTCAGGACTGCAGGCAGGTCATGCTAGCACCCGCACTCTCTGCTTACGCAACCATGTGCTTGCAATCCGGGCAGAATGTGGTTTGGCGTTGTCCTGCTCTGGATTGGAGCATACGTTGCTCCAAAATGTGTACATATCTTTCTGCATTAATGGCGCCCTCACAGATGTGCAAGTTACCCATGCCGTGGGCACTGATACCATACCATCATACCATGACAGATGCTGGCTTTTGGACCTGACGCTGATAACAGCTTGGATGGTCCTTTTCCTCTTTGGTCTGGAGAACACAATGGCAATTTTGTCCAAAAACTATTTGAAATGTTGACTCGTCGGACTTAACTTGCATCTGTGGATGCAGCGGCGAATGGTGCTGACTGACAAAGGTTTGACAAAGTATTCCTGAGCCCATGTCAGGAGATCCATTACAGACTCATGACGGTTTTTAAGACAGTGACATCTGAGGGATTGGAGATCACACACATTCAGAAGTGGTTTTCAGCCTTGCCCTTTACACACCAAGATTTGACCAGATTCCTTGAATCTTTTAATTATATTGTGCATTGTAGAAGGTGAAATGCCCAAAATCCTACCGATTTGTCTTTGGGGAATGCTGTTCTCAAAGTGTTGGATTATTCGCTGACGCATCTATTGGCAAATTGGCAAGCCTCGACCCATCCTTGCTCTTGAAAAACTAGGCCTTTTTTGGAGGCTTCTCATATACTATGATTAGACAATTACCTCACCTGTTTCACATTACCTTCTTATTTCAGCGTGTCACATCGCTATTAGTCCTAAATTTACCAGTCCCATCAATTTCAAAATAAACGTTTATCTTCAAAAAACTATGCAATTGATTAAGTAAAACCTAACCTTGTCTTTATATGTTTTTTGTTTAAATACAACTCAAAGTACATTTACAAATCACTCCTCTTTGTTTTTATTTTTATTATTTTCCATACTGTCTGGGGTTGTAAATAAGTCAATAAATAAATTAAAAACAACAACAACAACAAAAACCCAGCAGGGCAGCGGGCCAAATCAGTCATCAGGCCACAAGGAATTCTCCCGGTGGTCCCAATGGCCGGTCCCAATGGCCAGTCCGGGCCTGCATTTGGGTTTGAGGTCAAAAGATGAATATGAGACGCCTCTTCTTTTCCTTTCGGCTGTTCCCTTCAGGGGTCGCCACAGCGAATCATCTGCCTCCATCTAGACCTATCCCCTGCATCCTCTTCTCTCAGACCGACTACCTTCATGTCCTCCTTCACTACATCCATAAACCTTCTCTTTGGTCTTCCTCTCGGCCTCCTGCCTGGCAGCTCTAACCTCAGCATCCTTTTACCGATATATTCACTCTCCCTCCTCTGAACATGTCCAAACCATCTCAACCTGGCCTCTCTAACTTTGTCTCCAAAACATCTCACATGTGCTGTCCCTCTGATGTACTCATTCCTGATCCTATCCATGCTCATCACTCCCAAAGAGAACCTCAACATCTTTAGCTCTGCTACCTCTAACTCTTCCTCCTGTCTTTTCCTCAGTGCAACTGTCTCCAAACCATACAACATCGCTGGTCTCACTACTGTCCTGTACACCTTTCCTTTCATTCTTGCTGGTACTCTTTTATCACACAACAGACCTGACACTTTTCTCCACCCATTCCAACCTGAATGCACATGCTTCTTCACCTCCTTTCCACACTCCCCGTTGCTCTGGACTGTTGACCCTAAGTACTTAAAATCCTGCACCTTCTTTATCTATTCTTCCTGTAACCTCACGGTTCCACTTGGATCCTTCTCATTCACATACATGTATTCTGTCTTGCTGCGACTAACCTTCATTCATCTTCTCTCCAGAGCAAACCTCCACCTCTCTAGAGTTTCCTCCACCTGCTCCCTGCTCTCACTACAGATCACAATGTCATCCGCAAACATCATAGTCCATGGAGATTCCTGTCTGACCTCATCTGTCAGCCTGTCCATCACCACCGCAAACAAGAAGGGGCTCAGAGCTGATCCTTGATGCAGTCCCACCTTCACCGTGAACTCCTCTGTCACACCTACCGCACACCTTACCATTGTCCTACTGCTCTCATGCATATCCTGCACCACTCTAACATACTTCTCTGCCACTCCAGACCTCCTCATACAATACCACAGCTCCTCTCTTGGCACCCTGTCATACGCTTTCTCTAAATCTACAAAGACACAATGCAGCTCTTTCTGACCCTCTCTGTACTTCTCCATCAACATTCTCAAAGCAAATATTGTATCTGTAGTGCTCTTTCTTGGCATGAAACCATACTGCTGCTCACAAATGCTCACTTCTCCCCTTAGCCTTGCTTCCACTACTCTTTCCCACAACTTCATTGTATGGCTCATCAGCTTAATACCTCTGTAGTTTCCACAACTCTGCACATCTCCCTTGTTCTTAAAAATCGGCACCAAAACACTTCTCCTCCATTCCTCCGGCATGCCCTCACTCTCTAAGACCTCCACTGGTATGTCATCAGGACCAACCGCCTTTCCTCTCTTCATCCTCTTCAAAGCTCTCATAACTTCACCCTTGCTAATCCTTTCTACTTCCTGCTCAACAATATTTGCCTCTACAACTCTTCTCTCTCTGTCATTTTCCTCATTCATCAGTTCCCCAAAGTACTCCTTCCATCTTTCCCTCACCCTCCTGTCACCTGTCAACACATTTCCATCTCAATCTTTAATCACTCTAACCTGCTGCACATCCTTACCATCTCTATCTCTCTGCCTTGCCAACCGATACAAATCCCTCTCACCTTCCTTACTGTCTAACCTTGCATACATGTCCTCATAAGCTTTCTGTTTGGCCTTTGCCACCTCTATCTTAACCTCACGCTGCATCTCCCTATATTCCTGTCTACTTTCCTCTGTCCTCTCACTGTCCCACTTCTTCCTAGCTAACCTCTTCCTTGGATACTCTCCTGAACTTCCTCATTCCACCACCAAGTCTCCTTGTCTTCTTTCCTCCTTCCAGATGACACACCTAGCACCTTCCTACCTGTCTCCCTGATCACTTTGGCTGTAGTAGTCCAGTCATCTGGAAGCATCTCCTGACCACCTAAAGCCTGTCTCAACTCCTCCCTGAAAACCGCACAGCACTATTCCTTTTCCAACTTCCACCACTTTGTTTTCTGCTCTGCCTTTGCTCTCTTCATCTTCCTCACCACCAGAGTCATCTTACACACCACCATCCCATGCTGTCTAGCTACACTCCCTCCTACCACTACTTTGCAATCGCTAATCTCCATCAGATTACAGTGTCTACATAAGATATAGTCCACCTGTGTGCTCCTGCCACCACTCTTATATGTCACCCTGTGTTCCTGCCTCTTCTGAAAGTACGTGTTCACCACAGCCATCTCCTTACTTTTAGCAAAGTCTACCAACCTCTGTCCTTCTGGGTTCCTTACCTGAAGACCTGCCCATTACTTCCTCATCCCCCCTATTCCCTTCACCAACATGTCCATTAAAATCTGCCCCTATCACCACTCTCTCACCTCTGGGAACACTCTGCATCACTTCCTCAAGCTCGCTCCAGAATCTGTCTTTCTCCTCTTGCTCACAACCTACTTGTGGAGCATAAGCACTAACAGCATTCAACATCACACCTTCAATTTCCAGCTTCAGACTCATCAACCTATCTGACACTCTCTTTACCTCCAGAACATTCTTCACAAAATCCTCCTTCAGGATCACTCCTACTCCATTTCTCTTCCTGTCCACACCATGATAAAACAGTTTAAACCCTGCTCCAATGCTTCTAGCCTTGCTCCCTTTCC
This sequence comes from Cranoglanis bouderius, assembly GCA_023630585.1. Taxonomy (NCBI): domain Eukaryota; kingdom Metazoa; phylum Chordata; class Actinopteri; order Siluriformes; family Cranoglanididae; genus Cranoglanis; species Cranoglanis bouderius. Next base: position 4,662,607 of record CM042557.1, on the reverse strand, counting down.
ATCTGGTATCCTGGACACACAGAATGTCAACTTTCCTCCTCTGCATCATATCTACCAGCTCTCTGCCTTTACCTGTCATCGTACCAACATTCAAAGTCCCTACTTTCAGTCCCAAACTCCAGCCTTTCCTCTTCTCTCTCTGCCTACGGACACGCCTTTCTCCTCTAACACACCTTCCTCCCCTCCTTCTTCGACCAACAGTAGCCCAATTTCCACCAGTGCCCTGTAGGTCAACGGCACCGATGGCGGTCATTGTTAACCCGGGCCCCGACCGATCCGGTATGGAAGTCATGTTAGTGATTCGCATATTGAATTTGGCAAAAGTTTTATGTCGGATGCCCTTCCTGACACAACCCTCTCTATTTATCTGGGCTTGGGACCGGCACAAAAAGTACACTGGCTTGTGACCTCCTGTGGCTAGATTCAAAAGATGAATATGAAACGATATATCAAAATTTCAGCTGATATTTACATCCAGATGTTTTAAACAACTTCGAACTTGGCATGGGATTTTGGGTCATTGCCATGTTGTATGATGAAGTTCCCCCCAATTAAATTGGATGCATTTCTCTGTAAATTGGCAGACATAATGTTTCTGTAGACTTCTGAATTCATTCAACTGCTACCATCATGAGTTAAATCATTAATAAAGATTAGTGAGCCCATTCCAGAAGCAGTCATGCAAGCCCAAGTGATAACACTACCTCCAACATTTTGTTTCTCCCATAGGCAGCTCTCTGGTCTTCACGTTAGTTTTTCCTTTTTACAACAAATGCAGTCTTCACAGGCAAAACCCAAAACTCAAACCAGGAGTAGACATTAAAAGCTATCGAATGTTTTAAAAAATAAATCTAACAGGGCATACCTGGTCAACAAGATACACCTTTCAGTCATATGTTCCAATATTTTTGTCACTTGAAACATGGGAGGTTTCAAACAAAATGTGGCAAGTTCCAAGTTGTTTAACACATCGAGAGGTAAATATCAGGAAATTAAATCTGAAATTCTGATCTATCATTTCATATCTTTTGATATCAAACTCAAATGGCTTCGGTGCATAGCAAAAACAAACATACTGCTGTTATGCATACATACTGCATATTGCTGTTCCAATACTTTCAGAGGGGACTGTTTAATAATATACTATATAAACTACATAAAACTATGTAACATATGTAAACATATGTTACCAGCATATACAGTACAAGCATAAGCGTATACAGTATAAGCATATAAAACTAGATAACTACATAAAATATACAGTGCCCTCCACTAATATTGGCACCCTTGGTAAATATGAGCAAAGAAGTCTGTGAAAAATTGTCTTTATTGTTTAACCTTTTGATCTTTTATTTTAAAAATTCACAAAAAATACTCTGCTCTCATGGATATCAAATAATTGCAAACAAGACACAGGTTTATCAAATGTGCATATATATATATATATATATATATATATATATATATATATATATATATATATATATATATATATATATATATATATATATCTTTGTTAAATATAGGTGTGCAACAATTATTGGCTCCCTTTGCCAAGATAACAGCTCAGAGACTTCTCCTATAATGCCTGATGAGGCTGGAGAATACATGGCAAGGAATGTGCAACAAAGCCTGATTCAAGTCAGGGCAATGGAAAAGGCATGCAAGCTGAGGTGTGCACATAGGGATGTTTGCAAATACCTATGTGTCAAGAGACATGGAGGGCAGGTAGGACTCCACCCCCTTCCCTCCATGGGGATTCCCCTTAGGAATTTCCAGTTGGGGCAGTCCGAAAATTAAACCAGAGGCATGCCTTTGACCAAGTGAATGTAACTGATGGTCAGTGGTGATCAAGGGATGCAGGACACTAAGGAAGAGAATAACTGGATGAGATGACCAATTGTTGGTACCAAGGAGCTTTTCCAGGCATACCACCATAATCCTATAGCTGGGCATTTAGGACTGGTTAAGACAATAAACCATCGCATGGCTCATTTCTATTAGTTGAGCATTTGTGATGATGTATACAGGTGTTGGGTGTCCTGCTGAAAATGTCTGGTGAATCCTCTGGCCACCCCAAAGGCACCTTTGCAGCCACTTGGATTGATTGAGGTCTCCCTTGAAAGATTTGCTGTGGACCTGGGCAGGCCATTAGAAAGGAGTGCATAAGTACATTGCTTTGTTTTATTTCTAGTGGATGAAATATCCGGAAGCAGTGCCTCTGTGGAATATCTCAGCATGCAGTGTGACAGAAGTACTAGAGTAACATCCTGCATCAGAATATCGTACGATTGGTCACCCATTATTGTATTCTCCTGATTTCTCAGACAGAGACCATGTTGTCCCAGGTAGTGGGACTAATATGACAATGAAGTAAAAATTAACTAAAAGGCTTGATGGGCCAGAGGGTTCTTCCATAAATAAAAAAAAACAGTGGGGAATATAGTCTTGCAATTGTCCAGGAGTTTCATCTACATATTCACTACATAATGGTAAGTTCTCTGGATTTTGGGATAAGGAGGCAATGAGTGCTGGAGAATGGCAGATGCAATTGATGCAAATACTTTTTTAAAGGAAATTTTTGAATGATTCTAAAAAAAAAAAATTAGAATGCCTAGCATTACTGATTATTCTTTCCCATCAAAGATCAGTATGTATTGGGCATAGATCTTTATCCAACATACAGTACTATTGTGAAAAATGGAATAGAAAACACCACAGACATGGAAATGTGAAGGTAACACAGGCTGTCACATTGTCACATCTCCTTTGATCATAGGCCACAAGTGTAACTTTACCATAGAGACTTGCATTTTGATTTGTATAAATACCACATATGCTTCCTGCTCAACTTGATGACACATCAGACCACACACTCACACACACACACACACACACACACACACACACACACACACACACACACACACACACACACATCTCTTGATCAGTAGTGATAAATGGAGTCTATCTTTACACTCTTGCATGTTGTAATGGCCATCATCAATTTTTCCAGAGCTAATATGACTACTTGTAGCCTGCATGGAGAGTCTGTATACCCACATATATGGAAGAATGGTGACATCATAGTTGGAGCAATTTTCCCCTTTCACAGTAGTTGGGAAATCGCAGATTCATCCTATTCTGCCAGGCCATCTTCAATGAAGTGTATGAGGTAAGCAGCATAGGAAAAGGCACATTTAAGGCATTTATTGAACATTTATTGTAATCAAAATATAAATCATGATCCACAAGCCATAAAGTTACTGTTTGCTAAATAATATTAAGTAATTTAAATGTACATTTTTTCTGATTTATAATCAGTCTGGACTTCAGAGCTTTCCAGTATTCACAGTCCTTGATCTTTGCAACAGAGGAGATCAACAACAGTTCATCTTTACTGCCTGGAGTCTCACTGGGCTACAAGATCTATGACACCTGTGGTTCCACAGCATTGGGGGTTAAAGTGGCAATGGCACTTATTAATGGAAATGAGAACTCAGCCTCTGATGACATTTGCACAAAGCCAGCCCACGTGCAAGCCATAATAGGAGAGACATACTCATCAGTATCCATGGCTATAGCAAAGAGTGTAGGACCTTTCAGCATTCCCTTAGTAAGACTTTATGCAATATATTTTTTGGTATTACAACACTATTTTAAAGTAAAATAAACAAACTAAATTTTGTAGTTTATTTCTGATGTTAGGTTGAAAAATCCTGACTGAACATAATGCTTGAGATGCCTGTGTGAATCTTATTTTAGATCAGTTATTTTGCCACCTGCGAGTGTCTCAGTGACAAGAGGAAATATCCCTCATTTTTGCGCACTATTCCCAGTGATTATTACCAGAGCAGAGCACTGGCAGAGATGGTTAGGCACTTTGGCTGGACCTGGGTGGGAGCAATAAGAAGAGATGATGATTATGGTAACAATGGAATGGCCACTTTTACCAAAGTTGCAGAAAAATTGGGCATTTGCTTAGAATATTCCCTTCCATTTTTTAGAACCTACTCACAGGAAAAAGTGCTGAGAATTGTTGAACAGATTAAAAGCTCCACTTCTCGAGTGATAGTGGGATTTCTCACTCAGTGGGATTTGGAAATTTTGGTGCATGTGTTTTCTGAGCACAACATCACTGGATATCAGTGGGTGGGGACTGAGGGCTGGATCGCTGACCCAATAGTGGCCACACATGATAAGCACAACATTCTGCAAGGAGCCATAGGGCTAGCTATCCCCAAAACAAAGGTGGCAGGTCTGAAGGACTTCATTCTAGATATAAAGCCACTGAAATCTGTAGGAAGTGCCATTTTTACCAAATTTTGGGAGGCTTTGTTTAAGTGTAAATATACAATGCAGAATGTTTCATGGAACTTACCAGTCTGCACAGGAGAAGAGAAACTGTCTGTGATGGAAAACGCTTTCACTGACATGTCCTTGATGCCCATTTTCAGTAATGTGTATAAAGGAGTATACGCCATTGCCCACACCCTACATGAACTTCTTGGCTGCAAACAAACATGTCCTACAAAGAAGCAGCCCAATCCTTTCACAGTGAGTTAATACTGTTTCAAAGACAGTTTTTCACATAGACTTTAGACCTTTGCCACACATATGCTGCACTAAACTAAAACAAATCTGTATTCATTTTTACCCCCCAAAAAAACAACTCACAATTGTTTAATTAACATATACATATGCTCCATTTCTCAAGTTTTTAGAACACCTCAGAAAGGTACATTTCAAGACCAAAGAAGGTGAAGAAGTTTATTTTGATATAAATGGTGACCCACCAGCAAAATATGAAATAATAAACTGGCAAATAAATAAAGATCATCAAAGTGAATTTGTCACTGTTGGACTTTATGACTCTTCTTTTCCTGCTCATGGTCGATTAGCAGTAAACATGGCCTCGATTGTATGGGCACAAAATTCCAATAAGGTGAGTATAACGTATAAATTGTACAAATTACAATTTGTTTTTAAAAAGCATTCCCTAAATTTCAAATATTTAGTTAAATAATGACATGTCTATTGTTTGTTTAAATGTGGGGAGAATGTTGAAGAAAATATTTGGGATTTAATTATAAATATTTATTCCAATAATAGGTACCAATATCTATATGCCATGCGAGCTGTCCTCCAGGCACCAGAAAGGCTGTACAGAAAGGAAAACCTATCTGCTGCTTTGACTGTATTCCATGTGCTGCAGGAGAGATCAGTAATATGACAGGTAAAAAAATCCCTGTGGCAGATTGTCCAAGTTGCTCAGTAAAATGAAGATATTCTAAATACACTGTGAGAACTCACATTAGGGTTAAACATGTGCATTACTCTGTCTATCTAATTTTTTAAAGATTTTCTTTCTCTCACTCTTTGACAGACTCTACTGAATGTGAACAATGCCAGCAAGATTACTGGTCAAATACACACAAGGATGGGTGTGTAAAGAAGGAAATTGAATATTTGTCCTATGAGGAAACTATGGGAATTTTGCTGACAGCAGTGTCAATTTTTGGTGCATTTATGACAGTGGTAATAGCAATCATATTCTTTAGATATAAAAATACACCAATAGTCAAAGCCAACAACTCTGAGCTGAGCTTCCTGCTGCTCTTCTCTCTGGCTCTGTGTTTCCTTTGTTCACTTACTTTCATTGGACAGCCCTCTGAATGGTCTTGTATGCTGCGCCACACAGCATTTGGGATCACTTTTGTCCTCTGCATTTCCTGTGTACTGGGAAAAACAATAGTGGTGTTAATGGCCTTCAGGACTACACTTCCAGGCAGTGATGTCATGAAATGGTTTGGGCCTCCACAACAGAGACTCAGTGTACTTGCCTTCACTCTCATACAGGTGCTTATTTGTGTGCTTTGGTTAACAATATCCCCCCCGTTTCCGTTCAAAAATCTAAAGCACTACAATGACAAGATCATTCTAGAATGTAATTTGGGCTCAAACTTGGGTTTCTGGGCTGTGCTTGGTTATATAGGACTTTTGGCACTTTTATGTTTTGTTTTGGCTTTTCTGGCTCGAACGTTGCCTGATAATTTTAATGAAGCTAAGTTCATTACATTCAGCATGCTAATGTTCTCTGCAGTCTGGATCACTTTTATTCCAGCTTATGTGAGTTCACCTGGGAAATTTACTGTAGCCGTGGAGATATTTGCCATTTTAGCCTCCAGCTTTAGTTTGCTGTTCTGCATTTTTCTTCCAAAATGTTATATAATTATATTGAAACCAGAGAAAAACACTAAAAAGCAAATCATGGGAAAAGTTAAGTGAGCTAATAGTTTAAATATTAATCAGTACTATGGTCCTATATAATTGTCCAATTAGTCTTAAACTTAGTTGATTAATACATTTGTCCTCATGTTGTCCACTTAGTCTTCAACTTAGTTGATCAATACATTTTTAAGACAACTAATTACTGTTCAAAATACTTCAAAAGGATATGGAAACATTGACTATTAGCATTGTTATTTTAAACAAGGCTACAATTACTGAACCTATTCCAGGAATACTACACTATAACAGTATATATTCCAAGAACTTTGTTGTTAGGTTTTGTCACTTAATTGCCATTATAGAAATAAATACTATTCTTAACAGTGGCATCATTCATTCAACTGTATATAAAGGTGTTCAGTAAATAAATCCAACCCAATTATTTTGTTATGATACAAAGGGAATACTGCCTTAGGGCTTAACTGTAACTGAATTGTTTAATAAACATAATTTAATACATGCACAATATCCCAGTTAGCTTTTTGGTATTTGTGGAGTCAGCATGTCTCTGAGCATTGAGCCCCCCCCCCCCCCTTTTTTTTTACATTAATTGAGATTCAATTTAGAAATTGGTGATCAGCACCAGAGCAGTAAAATAATGTGTGACTTAATAAAATAATTTTTGAAGAGTTTGTGGTGTGAAGATTTCTATACGAACTACCCTTAGTGGATATCTTGTATTCACCCACCCACCTTCAATTCTTCTTCTTTTTTTATTCAGGGTGTAAATAAGAATTGTGTGTTCCTCACCAACTTCTGTAACTAAACGAATAACCTCATGAGACCAAAAAAAAAAAAAAAAAACACAACAGATTTAAATATGAAGTATTTTTTTCCAAAACTTAAACCAACATTCAGAAACCAGGTGGAACAAATAAGTACACCCTACAATTCAGTAACATGTAGAACCATCTTCAGCAGCAATAAACTGAAGTAAATCTTCTCTTATTTATAACATTGCTTCAGTTCATTGATGTTTGAGGGCATTTGTTTATGCACAGATCTTTTAAGATCCCACCACAACATCCCCATGGGGTTGAGGTCTGGACTTGTGGTTGCAAAACAGGCCAAATCATCACCCCTCCACCAACCATGTTTGACAGTTGGTATGAGGTGTTTGTGGTGATAGGCTGTGTTTGGTTTCTGCCAAACATGGTGCTGTGCACGATGGCCAAACATCTCCACTGTGGTCTAATCAGTCTAAAGGATATTATTCCAGAACTTTTGTGGTTTGTTCAGATGCAATTTTACAAACCTAAGTCGTGCTGCAATATATGTGTGTAGGGGCTTTTTCCTAGCCACTGTTCCATGAAAGCCATACTTGCTCAGTCTTTTTCTGATTGGGCTGTCATGAACATAAACATTTTAAACAGTCTGACCTTGGACTGAATTTCCTGGGATGCCCACTTGTGGGAAGATAAACTAATCTCATGCATTTTCTCTCTTAATGATTGTGGAAGTAGGAAGAGTGTACTTATTTTTTCCCACCTGGTCTCTGAATGTTGGTTTATTTTATAGGAAAAACGTCTAGGTTATGCATGTAACCCTGTTCCCTGAGAAGGGAACAAGATGTTGCATGAGTGTTCATGCTGTGGGAACACATCCTGTAAGGGTACTCCTTTGGATAAAGCCTTCGAGGAGGCAACCCCCTAGTGGAATGAGCCCTTATGCCCAGAGGCATAGCAAGACTGTGCGCCTCATAAGCGATAGAGATTGGTTCCACTATCCAATTAGAGATGCACTGCTTTGACACAGCCTCACCTATACTGTAGCCTCTGGTAGATCTCCTAATCGCTTGAGAGATCTCAGGGCCAGCAGAAGAGATAACTTTAGAGTCAGAAGCTTCTCTGAGGCTGACTTTAAGGGCTCAAATGGGGCACCAGACAGACCTTCCAGGACCACAGAAAGTATGCGTGGTCTGCAGATGGGCCTCAGCCGCCTGAGATGACACATAAACCTTGATGTTAGAGGATGTTGCCCCACATAGGCTCCATCAATAGGGGCATGGCTGGCCAAAATGGTGGTCACATAGACCCTAATTGTAGAAGGAGCCAACCCTGCTGAGAAACATCCCTGTAAGGACTGTAGCTATTACACAGTTTACTGGGTCTAACTGACGTTCCTCAGACCATGAGACAAAAAGTCGCCACTTGAGTGAATACACTTTTCTCATGGATGGTGCTCTAGTGTTCAACATGGTCTCTACAACCTCGGTTGAGAGACCAGAATCTATGAGCTGGTGCCCCTCAGGGGCCAGACCCATTGTTTCTAGAATCTCCCAGGGAGTGCTGTCTAGCAGGGATATTATCTCTGAGAACCATATTCGAGCTGGCCAGTAAGGTGTTACTAGCAGCAGATGTACAGTAGATGGTCTTGGCAAACTCTCTCTAGCCTCAGCCCCTGCCTCGACAGGATGTCTCTCCCCACATTCCAGTTGCCCGGAATGTACATTGCACTCACTGACAAAAACTTTCCCTCTGCCCAGAGAAGAATTACTGAATGGGGGCATGAAGGTAACCCTCCCTGGTGGTTGATATTTGAGACCACCGCTGTATTGTCTGTCACAACTAACACATGGTGACCTCTCAATTGAGGATAAAATAATTTCAGTGCTAGGTGATTTATATGCCACTCTAGATGAGGGCTGCTCCAGAGACCGTGAGCTGGATGGCTGTCTAAGACCGCACCCCAGCCCATGAGGGAGGCATCTGTCATTACTGTCTTGCAATAAGGAGACTCCACTAGAGTGTGACCCGAGGCTAGAAACCAGGGACACCTCCAAATTCTCAGAGCACATAGGCATCGCCACATGAGACTGATTACTCTCAGGGGTTTTGTCCTTGGATGAAACCCCCGACTTTTCAGCCACCACTGAAACAATATCATGTCAATAGGCCCAAGGGTATTACATTGGCTGCTGCTGCCATAAGATGCCCAAACCCAGATTTATCTTGCTCAATGTTGATAGGATTGACCCTACAGGTGTTGGGGATAGATACACCCTCATCATAGTAGAATCCCATATCACCCCTAGAAAAGTTGCCTCTGCACTGGAGAAAGCATACTTTTCTTGGGGTTCAACCTGAGCCCCAAGCTCCTCATGTGGGCAAGAACAACATCTCGAAGTTGAATCTCCAACTCCCTGGATCGCGCTAGAATTAACCAGTCATCCAGGTAGTTTAGTACATGGATGCCCTGGAGTCGCAAAAGAGCCAAAGCGGCACCCATGCACTTCGTGAAGGTGTGAGGGGATAAAGCTAGACCGAAGGGAAGAATCCAATATTGGTACGTGTTGCCTCCAAACATGAACCTCAGGAACTTCCTGTGACTGGGCAATATTCCTATGTGGAAATATGCGTCTTTCAGAGCTATCGTCACAAACCAGTCCTCGAACTGAATCTGTGGAATGATAAGTTTGAGCATCAACATCTTGAACCTGTATGTCTGAAGATTATGGTTCAGATGACACACATTTAATATTGGCCACATACTCCCATATTTTTTGAAAAACCTCCCTCCCTCAGAGAAAGGGGTACATGTTCTATGGCCCCTTTGTCCAAGAGAGATCTTACTTCCTGCGCTAACTTCAGGCTTTTCTCTCTGCTGACTACTGTGGTGAGCACACCTCTGAACTGGTGGGGTTGAGCTCTGAACTGGACACAGTAACCCTTTTCTATGGTGGACAGAACCCATGGAGACACATTTAGAAGTAGTTTCCATGCTGCCAGATGGTCTTTTAGTGATGTTAACTTTTCCACATTCTGTTAGCAGGAAAGCATCAGGTTTTCGTTGCCTTGAGACAGCTCACTGACCATGGAAGACTGAAAACTTGGGATGACATTGGCTGGGGGGGGGGCCTACAGTAATACTGGGGGCTACCTGCCCTAACAACCCCTTGTCGACCTGCTGAATGAGCTTGACAGCAGGGAGCGAATTGGGCCTGAGGCAGTGGCGGAGCTTCGCCACACCACGGATTTGTCTCTTTGCCCAAAGAAACGAATCTGTGATGTGGCAAAGCTCCGCCACTGCCTCACACAATTCCCTCCCTGCTGTCAAGCTCATTCAGCAGGTCTGCTTGGTAGGCCTGCAACACTGCCACTGTGTGTAGTGACCCACAAGCGAGACCCACTGCCACATAGGCTTGGCCAACCAATGCCGAGGTGGCCTTACACGGCTTGGATGGCAAAGCTGGCCCCCCTAAATTCCCTGGCATCGATGGAGAGAGGTAGCTCACAAGCGCCTCCTCCACCTTCGGCATAGCCAAATACCCGTACTGTTCATTCCTCATGAAGGCCGAATAATCCGATGTTGCGGGGTTATAAACACGGCTGGTGTATGGTTTTCCCCAGAAGCATGATATTTCATCATGCACTTCTGGAAAAAAGGGGAGTTTTCTGCGGTGTGAGGGAGATTTATGTATATTATTATGAGATTTTATATATATATATATATATATATATATATATATATATATATATATATATATATATATATATATATATATATATATATATATTAGCATAGCTAATAATCATCAATTTCTTTTATTTTTTTATGTAAAGTAGCTGATTTATCAGCATCTCTGTGTGTAAGTATCACTACAGGGGAGTGATGCTGGGTGCCAGGTGGCCTTCCATCAGGGGTGGAGCAAAGGAGGAGATTTTCAATAGAGACAATAAGGGTTTAGTGTCATGTTCTTAGAGTAAATCAAAGGTGAAGATGCAATCATACTGAAAGTTGAGGCTGCACTTGCATGAAAAGAACAGAACTTTGAATGACAGTTAATTCCAGGCCGTCTTGTGCAGCTGGCCTGAAAAAAAAAAAAAAAAAATGGCTCATTCATATTTGACAAATCGTTTAACATTACAAGAGAATTGTAGGATCTTGATGAATCTTGATCAAATAACTGTTCATAACTCTTTGTTTTAATACTGTGCTGCTATTGTCAAGCAGATCTGGAAATCTTGGTTATGGCACATAGTATTGTGCAAAAGGAATGTGTAGAGAAAATCTGTAAAGCAATGGTGCCTTCAAAATAATGAAGAGATAACATGGCACTGAGGGCAGTGTCAAGGCTCAGATTTGGAGGAGGAGTGGCAGAGATCAGGCAGGAAACAAACGTGTGTGGCTAATGAAAAGCCTACATACAGTATATGCTCTTATTGTTTCAGACAGATTTGGAATACCAGAGACCTTTCTTGTGCATTTTAATAAACCAGACCCTATGTCCTATGTGTGCAAGTTAGCAGGGCTTGGTAGGGTGCTGTAGACAGCTTGGACCAAAAATCTAATGCAGTGGAAGTCAGCTTGCCAGAAGTCTGACCAAGTGATCTTACATGCAATGTGTTCTCCCATTTAGTCCACTGCTCAGGCTCCTGGACCAAGTGACCTCTGCAGATAGCTTCTGGCCTTCTTTTCCTTCTTCCATAGTTGTCATGGGGACTTCATATAGTAGCAGTGGCCACAAAACTCTGGGTAGAATAGCATGCTGGTAGATCCATGCCTTGAATCAACCAGGCAAACACAACCAGGTCCCCTCTGCCTTCACTCTGAATGACAACCCACTTTTACAACTTCCTGGACCCCTTTCTAATTGGGTTCCTTCATGGCAATCTAAGCAGTTGGGGGTATAAGGGCTTTATTATGGCCAAGCTCCTGCTCACTTGCTGGGTTGCTCAGGGTGTTATGAAGGAAGGTGTTGAACTTTTCAGCTGCGCACTCAAGGTGACTGCTCCGCACATCACCAGGAAGTTGCTTGGTGAGGCCACAGGGGTTGGCAATGAATAATAATACCCGTTTATCTCTTTCCTTGCCTCGTCTCCTGTGCCACCCTGCTTTGTGGACAGTCCTGAGCTTCCTCCCTTTCTTGGTCAAATTCTCGGATGCATAGCTGACTGATGGTTGTTATTGTCCATGCATTGCCTATGGCTGTTTTGTGTAGGATTCTGCATTAAATTGATTCATAAAAGCATTTGCTGTCCCCGGGCTGGTCCAACAGATTAATCAAATGGCTAACATTATGACTTGTTAGTTTATACTTGAGGATGATAGGAATTGGGATAAGTGGCTCAAACCAGTTATTCACAGTATGAGAGGTCCTGCAAGCCTCTACAGGATTCTTCCAGTTTCAACTGTTATATCTGCAGCAGCCTTAGAGAAGCTTTTCTTCTCAAGGGATTTCTTGCTCACTTGGATTAGGAGCATTGGTGCATGTATTTACTGAACACAGGATCACTGGATACCAATAAGTGCTATCCGGAACAACAATAACAGATCTAGAGGACTTCATTCTAGATATAAGACCAATGAAATCCGTAGGCAGTGCCATTTTTTACACAATTTTGGGAGATTCTGTTTAATTGCAAACATACAGATTGATTCTGCATTGGAGAAGAAAGTCTGTCTGAAATCAGAATACACCTTCACTGATATGTCCATGATGACCATTATCAGTAATGTGTATAAAGGAGTTTATGCCATTGGCCATACCCTACATGACCTGCTTCGCTGCAAACAAACTTGTCCTACACAGAAGCAAACAGATCCTCTCGCTATGAGTTAAAAGTGGTGCTAAGACACTGTTTATGCACTGTTTGTCATAATTCACTTTATGGAGAATGCAGGATTCCTTAATGTAGAGAACTTTTAAAGTATATAATTTTTATTAAAACATGGACTTTTATTTATTTAATGAAGTTTTTTTTTTAATGACACTTAATTAAAGAACATAAATAAGTAAATTATTTGGACAAATACCAATTAAATAAGTTAACAGTTCAAGTATTATTAATTAATATAGCCCTATATAAAGCATATGACCATGTAACCATAAATTAACACATTGGTCATTTTAACATTATGATCTGTTCTTTACCTTTACTCACCTTATAATGTATTTTGTTTTCTCCCCCACTTAAGATGTTTAGGATGTTTGCCTTAATAATGATAATATTCTATTTTTAAAATGTTTCTTTTGTATCTTTTTCCAACAAATTCCCATAATGTGGAGTGTAGTGTGTAGCACAAGCACCATAAACATAAAAAATATTGACAGATTGATTGAATGAATGAATGAATGAATGAATGGATTTTAAATATTTGAAAATGTCTGAATTAGCCAATGTATGTAGAATCCCAGTGTCCAAAGCAAATGCAAGTGCTGAGACTGTACTGTATTTGGAAAGGAAATATATTATGGTCAACAATGGACATGGAAAGACTGAACATTACTAAGAACATAATCACCATTTTTTTTTTTTTTTTGTTTTACTGTTTAAGAAATTTGTATAAGACCATTGTAAAACATTATGTCAAATGTAAGTTGTGCAGAGCAAATGTATATGTGTATTAGATAATATGTGTTAGAAACATCCTTTGATTGTGGCTCATGTGTGTAACTATACCACAGAGGATTTGCATTTCCATTTGTATAAATACCATTAAATCCTTCCTGTTCAACTAACTAACAGATTAGACCACGCACATATGCTGTTATTCATCATTTGTACTCTAGAGCAGTATAGGTAGATGGAGTCAGTATTTACTGTCTTGCATATGGTAATAGCCATCATCAATTTTTCCAGAGCTAATGAGACTACTTGTAGCCTGCGAGGAGAGGTTGCATACCCACATTTTTGGAAGAATGGTGATATCATAGTTGGAGGAATTTTTCCATTCTACAGTAGTTGGGAGTTCACAGACTTGTCCTATTCGGTCATGCCACCTCCAATAAAGTGCACAAGGTAAGTATTATTGATAAAGGATCATTTGTCATTTTATTGAATATTTACTATAATGAATTATGATAAATTATTATGATCCTGTTATTTTATACTAAAATAATGAATTTGCTGCTCTGTCTGATTTTTTTATTTTTTTAATCAGCTTGGATTTCCGAGCCTTTCAGTACACACAGTCCTTGATCTTTGCAGTAGAAGAGATTAACAACAGTTCCTCTTTACTGCCTGGAGTCTCGCTGGGCTACAAGGTCTATGACACCTGTAGTTCTTCAGCAATGGGAGTTAAAGTGGCAATGACACTTATTAATGGAAATGAGAAATCAGTTGCACATCAGGTCTGCACAAAGCCAGGCCAGGTGCAAGCCATAATAGGGGAGGCATACTCATCGGTGTCCACAGCTATAGCGAAGAGTATTGGACCTTTCAACATGCCCATAGTAAGAATTTATGCCATTTTATCAATAATAGGAATATTACAACACCACTTTAAAGATGAGAGAAAAGTTATAGCTAATAAGGCATTGTTACAGCTCACATATGGTGCATTGTATTGTGCAAAATGTATGAACATAATGTTTGAGCTGCCTGTGTTAATGTAATTTTAGATCAGTCACTATTCCACCTGTGAGTGTCTCAGTGACAAAAAGAAATATCCCTCATTTCTACGCACTGTTCCCAGTGATTACCACCAATCCAGGGCCCTGGCAGAGATGGTCAAGCACTTTGGCTGGACCTGGGTGGGAGCTATAAGAAGAGATGATGACTATGGTAACAGTGGGATGGCAACATTTACTAAAGTTGCAGAACAGTTGGGCATATGCTTAGAGTATTCACTTCCATTTTTTAGAACCTATTCACAAGAAAGAGTGCTGAGAATCGTAGAGCAAATCAAAAGCTCCACTTCTCGAGTGATAGTGGGATTTCTTGCTCACTGGGATTGGGAGATTTTGGTACATGTATTTACTGAACACAACATCACTGGATACCAATGGGTGGGAACTGAGGGTTGGATTGCTGATCCAGTAGTGGCCACACTGGATAAGCAAAATATACTGCAAGGAGCCATAGGACTTGCTATTTCCAAAACAACAGTAACTGGTCTAGAGGATTTCATTCTAGATATAAATCCACTGAAATCTGTAGGCAGTGCCATTTTTAAAAAATTTTGGGAAGCTCTGTTTAATTGTAAATATACAAAGCAGAATGAATCGGGGGGCTTACCAGTGTGCACAGGAGAAGAAAATCTGTCTGAAGTAGAAAACACCTTCACTGATATGTCCATGATGCCCATTATCAGTAATGTGTATAAAGGAGTTTATGCCATTGGCCATACCCTACATGACCTTCTTGACTGCAAACAAACTTGTCCTACAAAGAAGCAAGCTGATCCTCTCACCGTGAGTTTAAAGTCGTGCTAAAGCACTGTTTATGCACTTAGGCTAGCTTTGGCACACACATGCTGTTTTGAAAGATTTACTTTCATAATTCACTTTAGTGAGAATGCAGTATTCCTTACTGTAGAGAATTTTTAAAGTATGTATTTTTTATTAACCCATGAATTTTGCTGCCTTTTAATTATTGTTATTTTTCAGTTTCTTGAACATATCAGAAAGGTGCATTTCAGGACCAAAGATGGTGAAAATGTTTATTTTGATGAAAATGGTGACCCTGCAGGAAAATATGAAATAATAAACTGGCAAACAAATAAAGAACACCCACATGAATTTGTTACTGTTGGATTTTATGACTCCTCTTTTCCTGGTCAGAGTCGTTTATCTGTAAACATGACCTCTATTGTTTGGGCAAAAAATACTGATAAAGTGAGTATAAGGGAAAATGTGTTATCGGGGAGGGGGCGGGTGCATTTATTTGTCATTTTCTATCATTATTTTAATATTTATGCCATATTATATATTTAAAAAATATATATTTTTGCCTTGGTCCTAGGTACCAAAATCTGTATGCAGCGAGAGCTGCCCACCTGGAACAAGGAAAGCTGTGCAAAAAGGAAAGCCTATCTGCTGCTTTG
Source organism: Cranoglanis bouderius (assembly GCA_023630585.1). NCBI lineage: Eukaryota > Metazoa > Chordata > Actinopteri > Siluriformes > Cranoglanididae > Cranoglanis > Cranoglanis bouderius. The sequence continues at coordinate 4,646,548 of CM042557.1, read as the reverse complement.
ACTGCATACCATGTGCTGCAGGAGAGATTAGTAATATGACAGGTACAAAAATACTTAGATGTTGGGACAATTTCAGTACAAAGCTTGCAGCAGTCACCTAAAAGTTTGCAAAAAATTCATAAATTAATAAATTGATTTTGTTGTGCATACGCATATAAAGTAATTTTTGTAGGATGCTTGAGCTATGCAACTTTATTCATTTATATGGTACAATTAATATTCAGAATGCCATGTATTTGAAAAGCTGTTGTCAAATTTCTAATTTCTCCAAAGTGTAATATACACAATTCTTGTTCTTTTCAAAACACTTAAAATGCCAAACAAAATTTAAAATACCTTTTAGATTTTAGATTGACATTATTTAAATGAACACAGTAAATTATACTGAAAAAAATTGTCTTTAATAAATAATGACAGATGATTGAAACAGACATTTGAATGGCAGTGTACACTATTTACCTTACACTAAGCCTACACTATATCCAGAGGCTTCAAGAGATGGTTACTGTTAACTAGAGATTCATCATAAAACAGCTTTAATAACCTGTCACATGTACTGAAATCTACTTATTATTTCCCAAGAATATCTAATTTTTCTTTGTGTTACTCTTTATATTTATCCATTACAGATTCTATTGAATGTAAACAATGTCAGCAAGATTACTGGTCAAATCCACAGAAGGATGAATGTGTCAAGAAAGAAATTGAATATCTGTCATATGAGGAAACGATGGGAATATTGCTCACAGTTGTTTCTGTTGTTGGTGCATTTATTACAATGGTAATAGCAGTCATATTTCTTAAATATAAAAACACTCCAATAGTCAAAGCAAACAACTCTGAACTGAGCTTCCTGCTGCTCTTTGCACTGGCTCTATGTTTCCTTTGTTCACTTACTTTCATTGGACGGCCCTCAGAATGGTCCTGTATGCTGCGTCACACAGCATTTGGGATCACGTTTGTCCTCTGCATTTCCTGTGTTCTGGGAAAAACAGTAGTGGTGTTAATGGCCTTCAGGGCTACACTTCCAGGAAGTAATGTCATGAAATGGTTTGGACCTCCACAACAGAGACTTAGTGTACTTGCCTTCACTCTTATTCAGGTGTTAATTTGTGTTCTTTGGTTAACAATATCCCCTCCTTTCCCCTTCAAAAACCTAAATCACTACAAGGAAAAGATAATTCTGGAATGTCATTTGGGCTCAACCATAGGATTCTGGGCTGTGCTAGGTTATATAGGACTTTTGGCTCTTTTATGTTTTGTTTTGGCTTTTCTGGCTCGGAAATTGCCTGATAATTTTAATGAAGCTAAATTCATCACATTCAGCATGCTCATATTCTGTGCAGTTTGGATCACTTTTATTCCAGCTTATGTCAGTTCACCTGGGAAATTTACTGTAGCTGTGGAAATATTTGCCATTTTGGCATCAAGCTTTGGTTTGTTATTCTGTATCTTTTTTCCAAAATGTTACATAATTATCCTGAAGCCAGAGAAGAACACTAAAAAGCAAGTTATGGGGAAAATACCAGCTAAGTAAGCTAACAGTCCAGATGTTATTAATTAATATGGCCCTGTGTAAAACATATGACTAAGTAACCATAACTAAACACACTGGATATTTTAACATTAAGATCTGTTCTGTACCTTTACTCACTTAATAACGTATTTTGTATTTTGTTTTCTCCCCCACTTAAGAAGCCCTGTGGCTTATTGAAATAGGGCATCCGCCTAATATTCTATTTTAAAATGCTTCTTTCATATCTTTTTCCAACAAATTCCCACAGTGTGGCGTGTAGTGTGTAGCACAAGCACCATCAACATAAAAAGTTTGATTGATTGGATGAGTGAAAGAATGAATGAATAAATTTTGAATACATTTAAACCAGGGGCATTTCTAGAGTTTGATCAGTAGTGGGCAGACCCAACAAGAATTTAACACAAGTACTAAAAAATTTCGAAGGGGATCTGGGGATATGCTTCCCTGGGAAGAAATTATTCGCAAAAACCGCACTAAAGCATTCAATTCTGGTGACTTTGGGAGTAGTATTTATTTATTTGATTTGAATTGATTGATTTATTTATTTATTTTCTTTAAACATATTATGTAACAAACATTAATGTAAGTATGTGCCTCAGATCAATTCATTAGTTCGATTTTACATTTTAATTTACTATAAAGGGCTTTGTTAAAATAACCTACGTAAACTTTTTTTTTTTTTTTTTTTTTTTATCAAAACTGGTTACTGTTTGGTTGATGACAATGTCAAACTCCACATTTTATACCTTGAAACTCTTTTTTACCATAGTAATTTTTAAAAAAATACTTACAACATTAGCTTCATCAGTGCAAGTTTACATTTTATTTTTTACCATACCTAATTTCTATTAAAATTTCTGAAATAAATATATGTAGTTATACACTCTGTTCAAAAAGACAAAAGAAGAAATGATTTTTTTGAAATACAAAACTGGCACCTGAAATCCCATCACAATAATAGAGAAGTGACTTTTGAAATAACCTGTATATAAAACAACAAATGCCAGAGAGTGTTATGGGCATATTCCACCCATGGAAGGTCCTCTGTCCATGAGGATGGGTTGCTGCAGGCAAGGTAGCATGAAGTACAGCCTACGTCTTGATTGACCCTCCAAGTCTGACCATTTGATTGTGGGTGTAAGCCTTAGGAAAGGCTTACAGAGGCCGCCATGATTGCCAGAAGGCCTTCCTATAATGGCTAGTGAACCTGGGCCCCTGGTCAGATACCAGATTACCAGGCATCCTATGCACATGGACAACAGGTTGCATTAATAGCTCCACCATCTCCTTGGCAGAATGGATTTGGCTGGGGCTACAAATTTGCAGGCCTCGAAGGACTCAAGCTGTTTCATAGGATCGGGCAATTGGAGGCCTGGGGAGCTTGTAAGCCTCCTCTTGAGCTCCTCAAATGCCTCCTGAGCCTCAGAGGTCCAATGAAAACATCCTTGGATCATCCAGGTCAATGTGACTAGGAGGCTGCAACTGCACTGAATTTTCAAACAAACCTCTGGAAAAAGTTAGCAAACCCCAGGAAGTGCTGGACCAGTCTGAGGGAGGTGGGGCAGGGGCAGTCCTGGACTGCTCTGATCTTAGCTGTATCCATGCTCAGTGTCCCCCTGAAGATGATGAATCCCAAGAAGGACACAGAACAAGAGACATGGAACTCAGACTTCTCTAGTTTGACATACAGGCTATTCTCCAACAACAATAGGCCTACGTGTTCTTTCCTTGCATGCAGTTACAGTAAGTAAAATCTGAGAGTTGTCCAGGGAGATCACAAGATCCTGACATGGGGATGAATCACCTGGGATGAACGGCAGTTGAGTTTGGGATTAAGTTTCAGCTGATGAGTTGCCATCCATGATGTCTTCCAGACATACTGAGATCTGAGCAGAAACATGAGTGTCTGAGGGAGGACAGTAGAGGATGAATATAGTGTCACCTGCATAGAAGTGGTATGAAAACCCATGTGAGGATATGACCTCACCAAGAGATCAAGTATAGAGGGAGAACAGAAGAGGACAAAGTATTGAGCCTTGTGGGACACCAGTACAGAGTCTTCATGGAGCAGATGTGGGTACACTCAATGTCATCTGATATGACCAAACCTTCCAGGTAGGAAGCAACCATTGCCATGCTGTGCCATGAATACCAAGACTCATGAGGATGGACAAGACAGTCTTGTGCTTGACTGTGTCAAACACTGCTAAAAGGTTGAGGAGGATGAGGACTGATGACAGTTTCGTTGATCTAGTGGCATGGAGCTTCTCAGTGATGGCCACAAGGGCAGTTTCTGTGGAATGTGCCGCTTTGAAACCAGACTGGTTAGGATCTTTTACATTTAGTTTAAGAAACTATTCTTAATAAGAATACCAAACACAGACACAGAGTATTTAGAAATAGAATAAAAAATGGATTTAATACAAGATCACAATTAAAAAGATACATAAAATAGAGACAAAGATAACTTACAGGATTATAGTCAGCATCATGGACATAGGATGCATGATGGAAAAAGCATCTATGGCAAAAGGCCCTTCGGATGTTACAAGCCCTTCTGATGTTATAAGCCTCCCTTTTCTCTCTACCAAGCAGATCCTCTTATACCCCTGACCCTCTTTGAAATATATAGTGACCAGGATATCAAATGGGAATGAAACCATGTGTTTTTTGGCAGGGTGGACCCCAATGTGTTTTAACCTGGTATCTCTGAAACACATTCCTGATCATTTTAACCTTAATCAAATTACTGCCACAATTTTAGAAATCTACTACAAATCCCTCCTCCGGTACATCTGAATGCAGAGCCATTTTAACGGCCCGAGAACATGTGTGGCAGTGATCATAGGTTGAAGGGCAGTGAGGTCTACAGTTCATGATCATAGAGCTGACCAGAACACGACTCCTGAAGATTAAGTTCCACCAGGCATCTTTAGCTGTGTGGAGTAACTGGTCAGGAATCTTGCTGTCTGGTTTGCACTCTGTTGTCAAGTCAGTTGCTTGGTGTGGGCTCCTGTTCCCTCCCAGCAGGGTGTGTCTCTCCTTCCAGCAGAAAGATGAATCAGTGTGCAGTGGTACTCTTGTCCAAGATGCATGAATGTCCCATTTTAAAGTTACTTCTTACTTCCTTTGCGGGACGCAGGAGACCCCATATTTCGAAGAGGTCCTCAATCCTTCAGAAACTTTTCTCTGTTATTTGGACAAACACTTGGATACACTGATATACTTCCATTAGACACATATTGCAACTGTAAACTCAGACTGACAACAAACACATGGCATAGTTTCATATTTCATGGAAACAACAATGTGGTGAATATTTTTTTACCTTTAAGTGATTAAACCATTTGGTCCCATTTGATAACCTGATCCCTGATAACAATCTCTAATAAATGATTAAATCTAGAAAAGTATGCTCAGGATGTATAAAAGGGTGTTCGTTAATGTTACTTAAAAATGACAATGTACTCAGACAGATATTGAAGATAAGTTGGTCCTGTACAAACTGAACATATATTTCTCATAGAAGAGTTAATTTAACTCATAATATAGTTTTTAATCTTAAAAAGCCTATGCATGTAGTTCAGCAGCTAAAGTGAAAGCAAACTTAAATGATTTAACATGGTAGGACTATGAATAATAAAACTCAAAGTAAAATCTCACAAATGTGAAGAATAAAAGGATGTGATATTGGTTCACAAATAAATCTGATTTTGTGCTTATCTAGTATGTAGTTATAACAGTTGTTAAACTATATAAATACATTTTCTGCATGTTGACTAGACTATACTGATACCCTCCTCAGGTACTGAGAAGTAGTCTAATATAATATAGTTGAAAATTAAAACAAACAAAAAGATTAAGATGTTAATGTGAATGACCTTTTTTTTCTGATATACAAATCTCAGTGGATCCAGAGTTTCTTCTGGAAACACTGGGCACAGTGCAGGAATAAACATTGAATGGGACACTAGCCCATTACAGAGGCTTCACACAAACTCACTCACAGTTGCACACACACACACATTCACACCTAGGTTCACTGTAGGGTGCTTAGAACACCTACTGACAGGCTAATTCCTATATGTATTTAGACACCTAGCTTGTGTTTCCCTATGTGTGTCTGTTACTATGTGTGTGACTATATGTTTTACTTAAGCGTAAACAATAGAGCATGTCAAGGTGTGTTGTTATAGAAAATTCATCAGTGGCTTTGGGCAAATGAAGTTTGAGAATTAAGTGGTGCTGTGAGATGAATGTAAATAAAATGCTCCAGCAAGAGGCAATATGACATTTATTTTTTATCAATTAGTGTTGCAAAATTAGGAAAATCCTGGTGCTAAACCAGGGAGCCATAATAAAATAATAATAATAATGCTCAAGTTGTGAACTGGCTTTATGTACTATCCTGTTGCTGTGTGAGAGCATTTTATATTAACTACAGAGGTGTAGCATCTCTAAATGCTGTGGGGAGAAGCATTACAAGTTAAAATTCAGCAGTCAACTCTACTCCTTTGTAGGGCTTTGTTGGTGTTATTTATGGCAGAAATAACCCACACAATGCCATTAGGAGAGATCAGAAAATGTTCAACATAGGTAACAGAGTCTTGAATAATCTAATGACTATTTCAAGATCAGATTTTATGTAGTTTTAACCTCAAACATAAGATCACTGGCTGTAGTTAACATTTACAACTTTGGTAGGCCTAAATGCTACAGTTTTGTTTTTTTGTTTTTTGATGTTTTTGACGTTCCTACGTCAGAGACTTTCATATAGCTTCTTTATTAAACCATTATTTTGTTAGCTCAGAGGTTTCTATCAACGTGCAAGCCTAGGCCTTTCCTATCTTACTTGTCAGAGGTTCTATTTAAACTTGCAAGTATTAGCCTTTACTTTTGGCTTGTCAGAGGTTGACTTTAAACATGTCTAACGTATTATACACCTTTAGTTTAAGAAACTATTCTAATAAGAATACCATACATAGACACAGAGTATTTAAAAATACATAGAATAACAAATGGATTTAATACAAGATCACAATTAAAAAGATACATAAAATAGAGACAAACGTAACTTACAGGATTACAGTCAGCGTCAAGGACATAGGATGCATGATGGAAAAAGCATCTATGGCAAAAGGCCCTTCGAATGTTACAAGCCCTCCTGATGTTATAAGCCTCCCTTTTCTCTCTACCAAGCAGATCAGATTTGTCAGGGTGGACCCCAATGTGTTTTATGGCAGGGTTATCTCACTTTAAGGAACTGTATGCTAATTAAGTTCATGAGAATGAGTTGGTTCAAACCAGGGGGTGCCGGCATGCCTGTGTGTGTGTGTGTGTGTGCGTGTGTGTGTGTGTGTGTGTGTGTGTGTGTGTGTGTGTGTGTGTGTGTGTGTGCGTAAAGAGCACATATTGCAGCATATATTGTAAATGTTATTTCCTAAACTATATGATATTTATGATATCACCACATCGTTCACCATGAAATATGGATACAAATGACACCAAACATGTCCTGAGGAATACTGTAATTAAAGACAGTTTAGATGGCCAGTTTAGTTCACCTGGTATCTCTGAAACACATTCCTGATCATTTTAACCTTAATCAAATTACTGCCACAATTTTAGAAATCTACTACAGGGTGGGTTACTTCAGGATTAGAATAACCCTTGTTCCCAAAATCAAAAGCTATTCTCGATGCTGCGCATCAAATGCTAATGAGAACATTCTTTGTTCAACCAGTTGCGAAGTATGAGTGTCAAACACGCCAAGAATTTGGCCTAAATAACCTCAGTGAGTTACTTCATTGATAACGTGCACCTGCAGGTTATAAATAGACATGAAACAGGCATCCCTTCAGGTTTCTTTGTCTTTGAGATCGCTTTGTGTGTGTGTTGCCTTGGTAAGTTGTTGGTAAGTGGTAAATTATATTATGGGTTGTGCCTCGGTCAGGCGATGCATCCCGCCGTGTGCACAAATTATTCCGGATGATGATCCGCACGATTTTTGTTTGGAGTGCCTTGAGGAAGAGCATGCTATTGCTGCTCTTGAGGACACTGAGTGCATGCACTGTGAGCTATTTCCGCTCTGAGTGCTTCACTCGAGGCTCGCTTTCTTCCGAAGCTTGGTGTCCTCATTAAGATCATGGGGCTTGTGTGTCGAGCTGGCTGAGAGAGAGCTTCCCCTCTCTCTCGCGCGCTTTCCCCAGATCGCAAAGCCCCTGCCTCCACTGCTAAAGCGCGCGCCGGCCTTTCTTCAGAGCGAGACGAGGGCGCGGCTTCTCTTGCCTCCGCGATGATAAGGTGTTTGTGGAGCTACTCGAGGTAGTGATTAATGCAGTGGCCAGGCTTAAGTTAGACTGGCCACAGGAGCAAGAGAACCTCAGGCACTCCAAATTGGATGACAGATTTCTGTCTCCATGAGGAGTTATCTCGTTCGTGGAGTAGGCCTTACTCCTCGCGTATCTTTGTACCTAAGGCGCATGGATATGTGACAATGCCTCAGGTCGAAGAGACGCTCGCAGGCTATCTCTCCGCTGGGAGCTTGTCATCGTTTAAGAAGCCAACCCTCCCCACCAAGCCTTGCAGAGTAACATTGTCTCTGGTGGGGAAGGCCTTTCAGGCAGCGGGTCATACTGGGGCTGCCCTGCACACCATGGCGGTTTTTCAGACGTACCTGGATGACCTGCTGAAAGATCTGAGCACAGGCGGGAATATTAGTGAGGAGGCGTTTTTAGAGCTGCACCGAGCCACGGATCTGTCTCTTCGTGCAACCAAGCAGACGGCCCATGCCATGGGCCGTTCTATGGCTGCTTTAGTTGCCATGGAGAGACACCTATGGCTCAACCTCATGGGCATCAAGGATAGGGACAAAGCTTTCCTCCTTGACGCCCCCATATCGCCTTCTGGCCTTTTTGGCGAAGCCATGAACACTGTCGTCACTAGGTTCAGGGAGGCCAAGAGACACGCAGAGGCTTTTGATAAGTTTCTTCCCCACTATGCTCAGACGCCAGGGCTATCGGCCACCCAGCCCCACCCAATCCGGTCTCTCTGCGGCGAGAGTCGCAGAAGCAGAGTGTGGTGAGCTATTTGCCCCCTCATAGGGACTGTGGAGCAGGTCGCCGATCTCAGCAGCCCAGGAAGAGGCCGGACCTGAGGATGATCATTTTGTCCAGGAAGAAGTCCTGAGGGTCAAGTCCTCGGGACCGTGGGGGTGTGCCCCTTCAGGGAGGAGCATGAGAAGTTCCAACGGGAAGTAGACACTCCTTCCTGGCCCCCTTAGGAGGATGTTGGCACCCTCAGCCAAATGTTAGGTGTTCGGTTGCCTCCTGCCATGCTTCAGGACACCAGACACCTAACACCTCCCGATCTAAGCGAAGTGTCAAAACTAGTGCCCCTCTCAGAGAAACTGGCAGCATGGAAGCTACTGCCAAGTATCTCTCCATGGGTAGAAAGGACTGTAGAGAAAGGCTACAGGATTCAGTTTGCATATTGGCCTCTGCGTTTCAATAGCGTGGTCTCCACTTCTGTGCAACCGGAACGAGACCTTTTTTTACACAGGAATTGCAAGCTCTGCTGGACAAATGGGCCATAGAACATGTTCCCCTACCACACAGAGAGTCAGGATATTACAGCCGGTATTTTTTGGTTCCCAAGAAAGATGGGGGGTTGTGTCCAATTTTAGATCTTCGCGGGTTGAACCGCTACCAAAGAACATACAAGTTCAAGATGTTGACGATCAAGATGATTGTGTCTCAGATCCAGCCAGGGGACTGGTTCGTCACAGTCGATCTCAAGGACACATATTTTCATATAGAAATCTTGCCACAACACAGGAAGTTCCTGAGGTTCGCTTTCAGGGGTGAAGCTTATCAGTATTGGGTTCTTCCATTCAGCCTAGCTCTGTCACCTCGCACATACACGAAATGCATGGATACAGCACTGGCTCCTCTGCGACTCCAGGGCATCTGCATTTTAAATTACATAGATGACTGGCTGATTCTGGCTCAGTCTCAAGAGCTGGAGTTGAGACTCAACGCCAAGAAAAGCGTTCCCTCTCCTGCTCAGAGGACAATGTATTTGGGGGTTGTATGGGATTCGATCATGATGCAGGCACAGCTCTCTCCTGCGCGCATCGAATCCATTGTAAATGCCCTAAAGAATATCAAGCTAGGCCAGAGAATTACTGTTTACTTCTTTCAGAAGCTTTTAGGTCTCATGGCACCTGCATCCACGGTGATACCCTTGGGCCTCCTGCACATGCGATCGTTTCAGTTGTGGCTCAGAGCCAAGGGATTTCATCCAAGGGTCAATCCCCAGAGGCAAATAAGGGTCACGCATCAGGGGCTTCGTACCCTTTCTATGTGGTTCAGACCCCGGTTTTTGACTTTGGGTCCCACTCTAGGTCCATGTTGTCATCGCAAGATGCTAACGACAGACGCTTCCCTCACAGGTTGGGGTGCAGTCTTGGATGTGGTCATCTTCTCGACTGGCACATCAATTGCCTCGAAATGATGGCTCTATTTCAGGCCCTGAAATACTTCCTCCAGCAGTTAAGAGGCTACTATGTCCTTGTGTGGGTGGACAATATGGTGGTAGTCTCTTACATAAATCACCAGGGCGGACTGCGTTCATGCCGCCTGAACAGGCTAATGCAGCAGGTCCTGCTGTGGGCACAGGACAAGTTCCTGTCCCTCAGGGCGATTTACATCCCCGGGTATATGAATGTGGGAGCAGACTTGCTGTCTAGACAGGCTGTGACACTCGGGGAATGGAAACTCCACCCCGAAGTGGTCAGTCAAATCTGGGGAAGATTTTACAAAGCAGAGGTGGACCTCTTTGCTTCACAGGAGATGGCACAATATCCCATCTACTTCTCTCTGACTCCTCCAGCTCCCCTGGGTCTGGACGCCATGGCTTATACATGGCCCAGACGGAGTCTTTACGCATTTCCCCCGATCGCTCTGCTCCGAGGAGTCCTGGCCAAGGTCCGTCAACAGGGGTTTCGCCTCTTACTGATAACACCCCATTGGCCAACCAGAGTATGGTTCTCGGATCTAATATCTCTCCTCGATGGCTCACCGTGGGTGATTCCAGTCAGGAGAGATCTCCAATCTCAGGCACAGGGGACAATATTTCATCCCCGGCCCGAGCTCTGGAACCTTCATGTCTGGCCCCTGAGGGGGACCAGCTAAGGGATGCTGGGTTCCCTGCTGATGTACTAGAGACCATTCTAAGTGCCAGTGCCCCCTCCACTAGAAGAAGTTATGCCTTCAAATGGCACATTTTTGAAAATTGGTGTATGGTGCACCACGTAGACCCAGTTCACTGCCAAGTGGTTTCAGTGCTGGAGTTCCTGCAAGGGAAACTATCCTCAGGCACATGTCCTGGTACTCTTAGAGTCTATGTGGCTGCCAGTTCAGCTTGCCAGGCTCCGATTGATGGGGTTTCTGTGGGAAAGCACCCTCTAGTCGCTCGCTTCATTCGTGGAGCCAAGCGGTTGAGACCATCCATGAGAGCTGCAGTCCCTTTGTGGGATTTAGCTATAGTGCTCGAGGGTCTGGTCGGCACCCCTTTCGAACCACTAGAGTCAGCACCTGTCAGGGTTCTGACCCTAAAGATGGTTTTTCTAATGGCTATTACTTCTCTGAAGAGAATTGGGGATTTGCAGGCTCTGTCAGTCACGCAGTCCTGCCTAGACTTTGCCCCTGGGCTGGTCAAAGCTATTTTGCATCCTCACCCTAATTACCTCCCGAAAGTTCCATTCTCGACCATGCATCTGGTCATTCTTGAACCCTTCTGTCCTCCGCCTTTCACGACTATGGAGCAGGAAAGACTTCACTTACTGTGTCCAGTACGTGCTCTTCAGATTTACGTCCACCGCACCAGCCAGTGGCGTAAGTCAGAGCAGCTCCTCATATGCTATGGAGGCCGCAATCTGAGGGTGGCTGCCACTAAACAAATGGTGTCTCATTGGGTGAGGGATGTCATTGCCCTAGCCTACGAGGCGCGTGGTCAAGCTTCACCGCTAGGAGTTAGGGCTCATTCAACCAGGGGGGTTGCATCTTCTATGGCTTTGGCAAAAGGTGTCCCACTCCAGCAAGTGTGTGATGCGGCAGGTTGGTCCTCTCCACACACATTTGTCAGATTCTACATCTTGGATGTCCATGCTACTCCAGGCTCACATGTTCTTGAGTCAACATACCTTAGGCATGTCTGAGACCTTCTTCAATGTTTGTGCGCACACACTACACAACCTTTTTGTTCCCATTAGCGTTTGATGCGCAGCATCAAGAGTAGCTTTCGATAGGGAACTTTTCAGGTTACTTGACTTTAACCCTGTTCCCTGAAAAAGTGCGAATGAGATGCTGTGCTTCAATGCCGCACTGCAGACGTGTCTGGCATCTCTGAGACAAAGTGTAACCTGAAGGTATGCCTGTTTCACATCTATTTATAACCTGCAGGTGCACGCTATCAATGAAGTAACTCAACAAGGTTATTTAGGCCAAATTCTTGGCGTGTTTGACACACATACTTCACAACTGGTCGAACAAAGAATGTTCTCATTAGCATTTCATGCGCAGCATCTCGTTCCCGCTTTTTCAGGGAACAGGGTTACAGTCAAGAACCCGAGAAGCTCTCTTGAATTCAGTTTGTACATGACCAGATGTTATGGAGCCATTAAAGATAGTACTGTGGTTTTGTCAGATGGTCTGGAGCATTGTGGAAGGGATTGGATTGAATGGGGAGGTGATAGTATTGTGGGACAACGTGACTTGTAGGATCTCTTATGTCCCTACCGTCCCCTCTGAAAGTATTGGAACAGCATGGCCAATTCTGTTATTTTTGCTATACATTTAAGATATTTGGGTTTGAGATCAAAAGATTATGAGACAATAGATCAGAATTTCAGCTTTAGTTTCCTGATATTTACATCTAGATGTGTTAAATAACTTAAAACATGGCACCTTTGGTGGCAGACCACCAACATTTAGGTGAACAGAAGTATAAGAACAGATAGTCTTAAAGTAAATTAAAGTAAATAACACATTTGGTTACATATCCCTTGCTTGCTATAACTGCATCAAGCCGGTAACCCACTGACATCACCAAACTGTTGCATTTTTCTTTTGTGTTGCTTGTCCAGGCTTGGACTGCAGCTACATTCTGTTGTTGTTTGTTTCAGGGGTGTCTCCCTTCAGTCTCCTCTCCAGGAGGTGAATTTCATGCACAACTGTGTTGCCTTCTGGTGATTGACTTGGCCAGTCTAATACCTTCCACTTTATCCCCCTGATGAAGTTCTTTGTTGAGTTCGCAGTGCTTTTCAGGTCATTGTCTTTTAGACAAAAAATTTTCAATTAGATTGGATGTATTTCACTGTAAATGAGTTACATTATCAATAAAAAAAAAGTCTAATACCTTCCACTTTATCCCCCTGATGAAGTTCTTTGTTGAGTTCGCAGTGCTTTTCAGGTCATTGTCTTTTAGACAAAAAATTGTCAATTAGATTGGATGTATTTCACTGTAAATGAGTTACATTATCAATAAAAATTAGTGAGCTTGTCCCACAAGCAGCCATGCAAGCCCAAGCCATGACACTACCTCCAGCTCCTCCACCATACTTGACTGATGAGATTCTATGTTTTGTTTTGAGTAGATCCATTCTTTCTACACACTTTGGCCTTTCCATCACTTTGATAGAGGTTAATCTTGGTTCCAGAACTTTTGTGGAACATCTTTGTGAATTCCAATGTGGCCTTCTGATTCATCACCAAAAAAGCACAGCAAAGGATATACTTTTTCCACTAGCAGAGGAAGCACAACCTGCCCAAGGGGCTACCACTGAGTCCGTACTGTGCTCATCAGTTACTGTCTGGTTAAGCTCTGCCTCCCAACAGGACAAGCACAGACTTCAAATGGTAGTAAGGTTGGCAGAGTGTATCATCAGGACCAACCTACCCTCACTCCAGGAAACGGGCTGGGAGAATTATAAAGGACCCCTCACAAAGAAGAACCTCATTCTCACAGGGGAGGTGGATGGGCAGCTGCCTTCTATTCGGAGTCAGTGCAAACAGCCTTCCCCAAAGGGTTGTTGTTTCCAGGTGGTGATTGATGACGCAATCTTATGCCCTATGTGGGGGCCAGGCCTGGGCCTTTTATTCACTAAAAGCCTCCGGAAGGTCCCAATATTCCCCCAGGACCCCCAAGAGATCTTGATCAGATGGGGGTCCAAGCGAACCTTCTCCTGGTACAGAGCACTGCCTGCTTAAGGTCCCTCACACTGTGGACCCCAAGCAACCATGGAACGGCTGGACCAATCAATTTGAGGGTTGTGCTGTGCCACCCATTGAAATACCAATATCAGTTGTACTAACCCCATTGCCATAAAAGTTGGACAGCGGCAAAATAAGGCTGAAAAGTTTATAGAATATTCAAGTAACACCATTTTGGAGGATCAGGTTAATTGGTAACAGGGGAGACTATCAGGATTGGGCATAAAAGGAGCATCCACCAAAAGCTCAGCCTTTGCAAACAAGAATATTGTGAAAAGATTCAGGGAATCCAGAGAAATATCATTGCGTAAAGGGCAAGGCCAGAAACCATTGTTGAATGTGCATGAGCTTCGAGCCCTCAGGTGTCATTGCCTGAGAAATCATCATGCTACTGTGATAAATATAACCACATGGGCTCGAGAGTACTTCGGAAAACCATTCTCACTTAACATAGTCCGCCGCTGCATCCAGAAATGCAACCCAAAACTCTATTATGCAAGGAGGAAGTCACACATCAACTCTTTGCAGAAATGCTGCCGAGTTCTCTGAGCCTGAGCTCATCTCAGATGGCAGTGGAAACATGTGCTGTGGTCAGATGAGTCCATGTTTCAGCTTTTTCAGGAAAAATGGACATCAAGTTCTCCATGCCAAAGATGAAAAAGATCAACCAGACTGTTATAAGTGAAAGGTGCAAAATCCTGCATCTGTGATGGTATGGGGGTGCATCAGTCCCCACGGCATAGGTGACTTGCATATGTGTGAAGGTACCATTGAGGCGTATATTAGGATTTTAGAAAGACATATGTTGCCATCAAGGCAACGTCTTTTCCCAGGAAGTCCATGGTTATTTCAGCAGGACAATGCCAGGCCTCTTTCTGCACATGCTACAACCGTGTGGCTTCGTAGACACAGAGTGCGTGTGCTTGACTGGAATGCCAGCAGTCCAGATCTGTCTCCTATGGCGCATCATGAAGAGGAGAATCAGACAACGGTGACCAAGGACTGTTGAGCAGCTGTAGTCTTGTATCAAGCAAGAATGGGAAAAAAATCTGCTTGCAAAACTTCAACAAGCCTTTGTTCCAACTTTTTTTGAGTGTGTTGAAGGCATCAAATTCTAAATTTGTTAGAATTAAAAGTATACAAAATAAAATTAAGTTGGTCAGTGAAAACATTGAATATCTTTTATTTGTTCTTTTGATAGTTAATTAAAGTTTCAAGAGACTTGACAAATCACAGATTTTTGTTTTTATTACATTTTAGAAAAAATCGCATCCTTTATGGAAATGGGGTTAGTAATTGTGGGGTTTGGGTCAGGTACAACACAACCTTCTCCACATGGGGGCAAACCTGCAGAGTGAGTGGCTGGGTGTTATATGTGACAGTCCCTGCTGACCATCCAGGGTGAGAATTGGGATGAGTCGATTCAATGGCTCAGTGGGTATACCTTAAGCAGTCAGCCAAGGAGTTGTCAATAAAATTTCCTGTACCCCCAGAGTCAATAAAGGCCTGGAGATCTGCCTGCTGCTGACCATCCCAGGAAAGGTTACATTAAGTATACCACGGTGCTAGGGGGAGGCTGGGTGTTTCCCAATGGGCCTTCATTACTGGGCCCAGTGGGGAATGTTGGGCCCCTTTTGATTCAGCCCCTAGTTGGGTTGTTGGTGCTACCCAACCGCATGGGTTTTGGGGGGCTCGGCATTGGACTGTACCCCCACTGGTGTAATGAGCCAGGGTGATGAGATTGTGGAATGGTCCTGGGTCCGCTCTTTTTCTGTGAGGTGGTTATCAATCCAGACGGCCAGTTCATAGAGGGCCTCTAGGGTGGGTGGTGGGTCTCAGGTGGTGAGCTCATCACTCACTGAGACCCTGCTGGAACATTTCTATGAGCGCCTCTCAGTACCAGCCACTTTCAGCGGCCAGGGTGCGGAACTCCACCGTATAATTGGCCACCAACCTACCCCCTGTCAGATGCACAGCAGTTGAGGTGATGCTTCCCAGCCTGTCATCAATGAAGTGATTCTTCTTTGACACATCCTGTTCATAAAATACTACATATAAATGACTTGGACTTCACACACAAACATAATGTGCTACCTTAGAATGATCCCTTTATTATTTTATAAATGTTTGTCTCAGGTTAGTATTGGGCTATGTATACAGTATACTATATACATATGTTACGACACCAGAGTAAGGCTGGATACAGTGGCGGTATGAAAATCTGTCACTTTATTAAGAACACACACAAAACAGGAAATCAGGACAACGGCAAGCTTTAGGCAGATCCGAAAAACAGGCAGGGTTCAAAAATACCGGCAGACAGTTATATCAGGGGCTTAGGCAAAAATACAAAAAACCAGGAAACCAGCGGGAGTTCAAAAATACCAAAAAGACAGTCGTTGTAGGGCTTAGGCAAAAATAGTAATCAAAAAGTACTTAGCTTAATTCGGAAACCAGAAATTCAGTCCAGAAAAGAGTGCTCAGTACAGTTGAATATAATGTAGACAAACTAATACTTCCGACGTGCGCGACAAACTAAAGAACTTAAATAGTGAGGATGTGTGCAACCTAGAAAATTACGGACAGGTGTGTAATCAGAAGGTGGGTGACTGTGAGCGTGGGAGTGAAGGAGTGTTCTGGATGTTGTAGTCCCTGGCGGCCATATCTGTAGGCCGCCGAGCCTGCTGGGATGTGTAGTGCGGTGTGTGTGCGTGTGGATTGGCGGCAGCCATGTTCGTAGGCTGCTGAGAGTTCTGGGAACTGGAGTCGTGCTAATGGCGTGACCTAATGTAACCGGCCAACTCTTGACCACCATTGCGATCCGCATTGTGTAACAGAAGACACGGGAGAACTGGAACGGCTGTTGATCTGGAGAGTTTATTTTGGGGCCTCTAGATGGCACTGGACAGATTAAAGAGAACAGCATGAAAAAATGATCGTCTGTGATTTTTTCCACCACTCCTCAGCGCACTCAGCGTGGTCTCAGCAAACATTACAATGATAAAATAACTTAAACAAAAGGCATAAAACGCATTGTAATGACATTAAGTGCAAAACCAATCATTACAAACACCCATCTCGGCACAGAAAACAATCTCCCGCAGCCAGCCTTAAACCAACCATGAATTGGAAAACAAACAAATTAATACAAAATGAATACATTGGAAAATAGAACAGATAAACCATACCTGGACAGATTAAAGAGTCTTCTTCTTTTCCTTTCAGTTGTTCCCTTCAGGGGTCGCCACAGCGAATCATCTGCCTCCATCTAGCCCTATCCCCTGCATCCTCTTCTCTCAGACCGACTACCTTCATGTCCTCCTTCACTACATCCATAGACCTCCTCTTTGGTCTTCCTCTCGGCCTCCTGCCTGGCAGCTCTAACCTCAGCATCCTTTTACCGATATATTCACTCTCCCTCCTCTGAACATGTCCAAACCATCTCAACCTGGCCTCTCTAACTTTGTCTCCAAAACATCTCACATGTGCTGTCCCCCTGATGTACTCATTCCTGATCCTATCCATCCTTGTCACTCCCAAAGAGAACCTCAACATCTTTAGCTCTGCTACCTCTAACTCTTCCTCCTGTCTTTCCCTCAGTGCAACTGTCTCCAAACCATACAACATCGCTGGTCTCACTACTGTCCTGTACACCTTTCCTTTCATTCTTGCTGGTACTCTTTTATCACACAACAGACCTGACACTTTTCTCCACCCATTCCAACATGCCTGCACACGCTTCTTCACCTCTTTTCCACACTCCCCGTTGCTCTGGACTGTTGACCCTAAGTACTTAAAATCCTGCACCTTCTTTATCTCTTCTTCCTGTAACCTCACTGTTCCACTTGGATCCCTCTCATTCACACACATGTATTCTGTCTTGCTGCGACTAACCTTCATTCCTCTTCTCTCCAGAGCAAACCTCCACCTCTCTAGAGTTTCCTCCACCTGCTCCCTGCTCTCACTACAGATCACAATGTCATCCGCAAACATCATAGTCCATGGAGATTCCTGTCTGACCTCATCTGTCAGCCTGTCCATCACCACCGCAAACAAGAAGGGGCTCAGAGCTGATCCTTGATGCAGTCCCACCTTCACCGTGAACTCCTCTGTCACACCTACCGCACACCTTACCATTGTCCTACTGCTCTCATACATATCCTGCACCCTAACATACTTCTCTGCCACTCCAGACCTCCTCATACAATACCACAGCTCCTCTCTGGGCACCCTGTCATACGCTTTCTCTAAATCTACAAAGACACAATGCAGCTCTTTCTGACCCTCTCTGTACTTCTCCATCAACATTCTCAAAGCAAATATTGCATCTGTAGTGCTCTTTCTTGGCATGAAACCATACTGCTGCTCACAAATGCTCACTTCTCCCCTTAGCCTTGCTTCCACTACTCTTTCCCACAACTTCATTGTATGGCTCATCAGCTTAATACCTCTGTAGTTTCCACAACTCTGCACATCTCCCTTGTTCTTAAAAATCGGCACCAAAACACTTCTCCTCCATTCCTCAGGCATCCTCTCACTCTCTAAGACCTCGTTGAACAACCTAGTTAAAAACTCTACTGCCATCTCTCCTAGACACTTCAATACCTCCACTGGTATGTCATCAGGACCAACCGCCTTTCCTCTCTGCATCCTCTTCAAAGCTCTCCTAACTTCACCCTTGCTAATCCTTTCTACTTCCTGCTCAACAATATTTGCCTCTACTACTCTTCTCTCTCTGTCATTTTCCTCATTCATCAGTTCCTCAAAGTACTCCTTCCATCTTTCCCTCACCCTCCTGTCACCTGTCAACACATTTCCATCTCTATCTTTAATCACTCTAACCTGCTGCACATCCTTACCATCTCTATCCCGCTGCCTCACCAAATGATACAAATCCCTCTCACCTTCCTTACTATCTAACCTTACATACATGTCCTCATAAGCTTTCTGTTTGGCCTTTGCCACCTCTATCTTAACCTCAGGCTGCATCTCCCTATATTCCTGTCTACTTTCCTCTGTCCTCTCACTGTCCCACTTCTTCCTAGCTAACCTCTTCCTCTGGATACCCTCCTGAACTTCCTCATTCCACCACCAAGTCTCCTTGTCTTCTTTCCTCCTTCCAGATGACACACCTAGCACCTTCCTACCTGTCTCCCTGATCACTTGGGCTGTAGTAGTCCAGTCATCTAGAAGCACCTCCTGACCACCTAAAGCCTGTCTCAACATTCAAAGTCCCTACTTTCAGTCCTAAACTCCAGCCTTTCCTCTTCTCTCTCTGCCTACGGACACGCCTTCCTCCTCTACCACACCTACCTCCTCTCCTTCTTTGACCAACAGTAGCCCAATTTCCACCAGTGACCTGTAGGTCAACGGCACCGATGGCGGTCATTGTTAACCCGGGCCCCGACCGATCTGGTATGGAAGTCATGTTAGTGATTCGCCTATTGAATTTGGCAAAAGTTTTACGTTGGATGCCCTTTCTGACACAACCCTCTCTATTTATCTGGGCTTGGGACCGGCACAAAAAGTAGACTGGCTTGTGACCTCCTGTGGCTAGATTGGACAGATTAAAGAGTACAGCATGAAAAAAATGATCGTCTGTGATTTTTCCCACCTGCACAAATTAAAGGAAGTTATTTAATTCGTGAAAATCACCACCTTCTGTTGGCGCACACACACATATATACGCAAACACATACTCAAACCACTGTACTCAGTAATAAAACCATTGAATCCAATCCATCCATTCATAAAACATTTTCTAATACATTTATAACACTGTGAACAATAATATTACTGCATATTATTGACTTAATCAAACTTCTCAGAACTTTTACAAGCCTATATTGAGAGAGCACCTTTAACTGCTTACCTCTCCTCAGCGCGCTCAGCGCGGTCTGAGGACGCAGCGCGGGTAGTGACGTCACCACGCAACAGAGATATAAAACTTTTCCAAAAAGAAAAAAATGGCAAAAATAAGATACAAAACAAAATGATAAGGTTTTTGTGGACAAAATAATACTAAGTAAATAAATAAAAAAAAATTGAAAGAAAGGATGATTAGTGAAATACATTAATATTGAGAGTATATACTCATTAACATCTGTCACACTAACAACATATGTTAGTATGTATACAGACATTAATATGCAATGACCAAACCGAGATCTTTGTTTTGGAATGATGCAACACTTTGCTACATCTGAGTGTTGTCCTATAAGAGGACTGACTGGTTGGCATTTTCATTTCAAAACTATGTGCACGTATGTCCAATGTATTTTCTTTAGTAAATGTTTTATATAATATTATAATGTGATATGCAGAAACCACAAAAAGAATTAGAAAGCCACCATAATACAGAGGTAAAAAGCAAGAAAAAAATACTTCATTCTAAAGATTAGTGCTGATCATATGTAGCGAATCTAGCTCAAATGGGTGAAATAAATCTATAGCTCTAATCGAAGCGTGTTCTGATTAGTTATGGATATAAATCGACCATGAAAGGGAATGTTATATTAATTACTGTAGTCTAGCTTTAGAATTAAATGATCTGTTTGTCCACCAAACTTACAAGGGCAGTTTTCGTATTACTCTAAGAGAATAAATTATTCTTCTGGCCACGAAGCATAGTTTATTCTAAGTTAAAAGAAATACAGCGCATAGCGAAGACGTTGAAAGTGAACCTTGCCATGAGTAAAAACAGAGACGATCCAGCGGGATAACCATGGATTTTAATCACTACGTAAAACTACTGATATACACAACTAGGTATAAACAAATAATACATATATACAGGGAAAGTGAAAGAAACAAAAGGAAAAATGATGAAAATAACAGAATGGCAGAACACACAACAGTTTAACCTCAAGAATCAGCAATGAATTGAAATTCACCTTCAGCAGGGGCACTGGCTTAAAAGGACACCTCTATAGATCAATTAAAATTTATACTTGCGTTAATTTTATGCCGTTTAACGAGACAAAGGAGAGTCCGGAGGAGTACCGGAAAAAGAAGGCGGAAGAGAGCAAGTCCGCGAGAGAGAGAGAGAAATATGAAGTCAAAGCAAAGAAGAAGGAGAGCAAAAGTAGAAAGTAAAGTAAGGAAGTAAAGTGTAGGTAAAGTGTAGGTAAAAAGAAGAAAAGTAAAAAGAAGAAGTAAAGTAGAAGTAAAAAGGAAGAAGTGTAGAGGAACGCATGTCACGGTCTTTTATGGGTAATGCCAATGTACACGCCTCTCTGAGCTGCTGGCAAATCCAGAGAGAGGAGGTAGTTCTGGGGTGGGAGAACTTCTTTGTCTGTCCCAAAACGGGGTCCGCATGTCAAGGCGGGGTTTGTATTAAGTTTGGATTAGGATGAAATATGGAAAAGTATAGAATGATACATCCCATCGTCCTATAGTATGCATCATTAATTGGCATATTACGAGACAATGATTTTGGTACCAAATTTCAAGGATATTATGATATCTTGGACAGTGAAGGATCATTAGACATGGTTACAGACAACTTAAAATTAGCTTCTCGCTCAAACTATCTAAAATCACTATAGTTAGCTTATCTAGACACATAACACATGCATATATGAATAAATTATAACTATCTAGAAATATGATTATATGTTACATTCAAGAGACATTTTCACTGTGTGTGCGTGAGTGTGTGTATGTCCAGAAGAGGGGGCTGGTGTTCTTCTAATGTCCCACCGGTCCTTTGTCACCTCATGGTGACCTTTAGGGAGGACATTTTTCCTCCTAGCCTTGCCGGCTCTGATGCTAATCCATGTGGTCGTAAACAGAGATTAGATCAGAGATTTACAGGCCCTTGGTTGGAGTTTTGGTTGATCCCTGCTGATGAACCTAATCGTGAAGTCTTCCAGACGTTCACACCCGTTAAGTCATGAAAGGTCTCCTTTATTGGGTGTATGTTGTGTGTGTGTGTGTGTGTGTGTGTGTTGTGTGTGTGTGTGTGTGTGTGTGTGTGTGTGTGTGTTTGTGTGTGTGTGTGTGTTTGCAAGAGTCGTTTGCATTCCAAAGGTATCTGGTCAAAGGAGGCCTCTCGGGGTTACTCTCGGTCACCTGAGTGGTGAAACTTTTTTTATGTTCAATCTAGGTTAATTCAGAGATCAGTTTGGACACCGTCATACGTTACACATATATTAAAGTCACACCTCCTATGACTGAAATCCATATGCATAACCACTGAGGACTGGTATTTCTGTCTCTATAAATATTACAAATCCTTATTATTCAGTCAGTTAATCCAGACTAGCCACAAATGCTCTACTCTATTAGCTCTATTCTTAGGCTGGTTAGGTAGATGGAGTCCATTTTCACCCTTTTGCATGTTGTAATGACTATTGTTAATTTTTCAAGAGCTAATGGAACTGCTTGTACCTTAAGAGCCGCTGAAAACCCACAACTTTGGAAGGACGGTGATATCATAATTGGAGGGATTTTCCCATTACATAGCAAATGGGAGAGCACAGATTTGTCCTATTTGGTCATGCCACCTCCAATGAAGTGTATGAGGTAAGCAGCATAAAAGAAACATTTCAGGCATTGGTTAAACATGTTACTTGACTAAGATAACTTAGACTAAGATAATTTCTTGAAAAGTCTTGATTTCACAGCTTTGCAGTCTGCACAGTCCTTGATCTTTGAAATAGAGGAAATCAACAACAATCCATCTTTACTTCCTGGAGTGTCATTGGGCTACAAGGTCTATGACACATGTAGTTCTGAAGCAATGGGCATTAGAATGGCCATGGCACTTATGAATGGAAATATCACAGCTTCAGATGAGCCCTGCACAAAACCAGCCCAAGTACAAGCCATAATAGGAGAAGCCTTCTCATCGGTGTCTTTTCTAATGGGATCAATTAGAAACAAGAAATTCTAGAAGTGTCACTGCATCAGTCACATATAACATTATGTACATTTTCATGTTATTTACTTTAGATCAGTCATTATGCCACCTGTCAGTGTCTCAGTGACAAAAGGAAATATCTCTCATTTCTGCGCACTATTCCCAGTGATTACTATCAGAGCAAAGCACTTGCAGAGATGATAAAGCACTTTGGCTGGACCTGGGTGGGAGCAATACGAAGAGATGATGATTATGGTAACAGCGGGATGGCTGCATTTACTGAATTTGCAGAACATCTGGGTGTCTGCATATAATATTCTCTTCCATTTTTAGAACATACTCAAAAGAAAAATTGATAAGAATTGCTGAGCAAATTAAAAGATCCACCTCACGAGTGATAGTGGGATTCCTTGACACCTGTGATTTGGAAATTTTGCTGCATGTATTTTTTGAACACAACATTACTGGATACCAGTGGGTGGGAACACAGGCCTGGATCTCTGATTCGGAACTTGTCACATTAGATGAGTACAGCATGCTTCAAGGAGCTATTGAGCTAGCCATCCCCAAAACAGTGCTAGCTGGTCTAAAGGACTTCATTCTAGATATAAAGTCACTGAAATCTTTAGGCAGTGCCATTTTTATTCAGCTATGGGAGACTCTTTTTAAGTGTAAATATACAGTTCAAAATGTTTCAGATGACATTCCTGTGTGCACAGGAGAAGAGAAATTATCTGAGGTGGAAAACATTTTCTCTGACATGTCCCTGATGCCTATTTTCAGCAATGTGTATAAAGGAGTTTATGCCATTGCCCATACACTACACAACCTTCTTGGCTGCAAACAAACCTGTCCTACAAAGCAGCAGCCTGATCCTCTCACAGTGAGTAATAATCATTTAAAAAGCATTTTCACACTTTAGCCTTAGAGCTTTGACACATACATAATGCACAAATTCAACAGCAGCTAGAATGTCATCCATTTATGGGGACAGTACAGAACTTTAAAAAATAAAAAACTTTTATAAAATATAAACTTTGCTCTATTTTAAAGTTTTTAGAACACCTCAAAAGGGTTCGATTCAAAACCAAAGAAGGTGAAGAAGGTTACTTTGATGAAAATGGTGACACAGTTGCAAAATATGACATTATAAACTGGCAAGCAAATACAGAATCCAAAAAAGAATTAATCACTGTTGGAGTTTATGACTCCTCTGTCCTTGATCAAGACCATCTCATAATAAACTTGGCCAATATTGTATGGGCAAATAATGCCACACAGGTTGGTAAAAGACCAAATAAACTGCATAATTTGCAAATAAATTGCATTTCACATTACAATGTGTTGTTGAATGTTATTATTATTATTATTATTATTATTATTATTATTATTATTATTATTATTACTATTGTTGTTGTTGTTGTTGTTGATGATGATGATGATGATGATGATCTTTTGTTATAATAACCATTACTGTTTTGTTATTGTATTTTCTTGAACACAGGTGCCAGTATTTGTATGCAGTGAGAGTTGTCCTCCTGGCACAAGGAAGACTGTACAGAAGGAAAGCCATTCTGCTGTTTTGACTGCATACAGTGTGCTGACGGACAGATCAGTAACATGACAGTGTAGCGTATGACTATGCTCAAACTGATTTCTAAATTAACCCAAACTAAACATAGAAAGCTTCACCACGTAGGCGACCCAGAGTAACCCCGAGAGGCCTCCTTTGACCAGATGCACCTTTAGGATGCAAAAAGTCTCTCTGGGACCCACACAGGACTTACCCCTGCAATAAAAGAAACCTTTGATGACTGAACGTCTGGGAAACTTCATGATTAGTTCGTCAGCATGGGTCCACCAAACTCCGACCAAGGGGCCTGTAAATCTCTAATCTAATCTCGGTTTACGACACGCACACACACACACACACACACACACACACACACACACACACACACACACACACACACACTTACCTTACACACACAATGGAGAAATCCCTCTCTCTTCAATGTAACGTGTAATTATATGTAATTATTCCATGTCTAAATAGTGTGATGTTATTTTGTTTACATATATTGTGTGTTTAACTAACCTTAATGACTTTAAATAGTTTTAATCTAGCATATCATTTTAAATGTCTATAACCAGGTTTTATTTGTAATATTCTTTACAAATCCATCGAATTTGGTATGTAGTTAATCGTCTCGAGATACCCGGATTGATTATGCATATCACATTGCAATGGGAGACATCATTTCATGTTTTTCCTTTAATTTCATTTATAACACGGTACAGACCGGCTCCTCCCTCGACATTTAAATTAGGGTCCGAGACCAGACAAAGAGAGTCATCCGGACATGCAAACCCAACTTCCTGATTGGCCCATTGCTCAAAGAGGCGTGTGCGTTGGTGTTGTTTTTAAAACAACACCACGCTCACTTCAGTCAGATTTGAGAGTCAGACTTCAGAGTTGGACTTCACTTCTCAACTTCACTTCTTCCGGTTTCTCTCCCCCGGGGCCACGTGCCCCGGGAAGAGGAAGCCAGGATCTCTCTCTCTCTCCGGACACAAGATGCAACTACCTCCGGGCTCACGCCTTTTCAAACAACAACGAACCAGCGAACTCTACACGATCTCGCGCAAACTCTCAACCTTGAGGCTATGCAAGTGTAGTTAATGATCTATATCTGCGTTTAAGATTGGACCCATGTGTTACAGGAGAATTAAGTTCGTGCTGGTTCTGAAAAAGGCTAATTAGTTGTGTTTTTGTCTGCTTCCCTTTCTTTCATCACTTTCTCTCTATCCCTTTTCTCTCCCTGTATATAGATGTGTATATATGTATGTTCTGCTTAGAGTTAGTCGTGTGTATCCATAGTCACATATAGTTATTAAAATCTATTATCCCACGCTTGTTTTTCTCTGTTTTGTTGACGGGATGAGTCAATTAAATACTGCATAAGATCTGATTACCCGCTCTATCTTTAATAACAAACTTCGTGAGTTAATTCTTCCTGGCCAGAAGGATAAACTCACTCTTTAGAGTTCATAAAGCTGATCTAGGCCACATACATAGTCATAATTAATTATAATCCGTTGTAGTTAATTATCTATATGTATATGTGCACCTATATAAATTAAATTTTGTTTCCTTTCACGTTTAAAGTTGATCCATCTCATTATTCTGGTGGAAAAGAATAATGCTAATACTGCCCCCCTTTTGTAATTTCGCTACAACAGGTAGAAACACAAACCATCAATATAAACAAACAAATATAAAACAGTGTTTTTTTTCCTTTTGGCTGTTGTCATGAACATAAATAATTTTAGAAGGCTTAAGATATTTAGGTATAAATTCCAGGGTGCATATTCATGTTAAAAGTGTTATTTTGGCTTTTTACTCCGATTATGACCTGGGAGTTACATTATCAGACTGTTACGACACTGGGGTTAAGAGTGAGACAGGATGCACTCACAGGGGAAAGTGGTCAGTTTATTAGGTACAAACAAAGGGCACATTCAAAAGTGATGGGACAACAACACAATAAATACAGAGAAAAGCACATCACTTTTCCAAAAAGGGGTTAGCCACAGAAAAAAAACACTTACAGGACAAAAACCCAGAAAATCATGAAACAATAATCCAAAGGCTTTCAGGACAAAATTCCAGGAAATCATGAAACAGGAATCCAAAGACTTACAGGGCAAAAATCCGGAACATCATGAAACAGGAATCCAAAGGCTTACAGGGCAAAATTCCAGAAAATCACGAAACATTAATCCAAAGGCTTACAGGGCAAAAATCCCGAACATCATGAAACAGGAATCCAAAGGCTTACAGGGCAAAATTCCAGAAAATCATGAAACATTAATTCAAAGGCTTACAGGGCAAAAATCCCGAACATCATGAAACAGGAATCCCAAGGCTTACAGGGCAAAATTCCAGAAAATCATAAAACATTAATTCAAAGGCTTACAGGGCAAAAATCCCGAACATCATGAAACAGGAATCCAAAGGCTTACAGGCCAAAATTCCAGAAAATCATGAAACATTAATCCAAAGGCTTACAGGGCAAAAATCCAGGAAGTAGCGAGACATACATTCAGGAACCCGGGAACGCCGGGTAAACAAAAACTTAAGAACTAGCGCAAGGACCAGGGAACACCTGGTAAACAAAAACCTAGGAAAAAACTACGAAGCTTTAGTTTCCTCACTACCGATCATTATCATCAGGAACATATAGTTACATTTAGCTATCACGAGTCACTTTCAGTCATTCTAAATCAATACTCCGCAATGAAGGGGACAAAAATAGGGGTTTTAGTAACAAAGGTAATCAAACGCAAACGAGAAGAAACACACGACACCTGGAAACAATAATCAGACAATAACGGTTGAACCAATGACAAAACATGGGAGGAAACATAACGTGACATAAACCCAACGGTCCAATAAGGAAGCGGGGGAAGAGACATGACGTAAACAAAAACAAAGCAGCACATGGCAACGTAAACAAACCAGAGTCTTTGTGAAAGGAATGTCCAGCGGAGAGTTTTTTTTTTTTAATAGAGCTAGAAAGCGCGCAGACATGCTGCTCCGTAGCGGGGCAGCGATTTATGCTGTTCCTTCCCCGAGCAGCGATTTATGCTGCTCCTTCCCGGAGCAGCGATTGGCGAGAGCTAACACAGACCACATTCAGTGATGGTTTGGATCAACATTTATGAATGATATTCATTTCATAACAGTGTCATCATAGAGTATCATGTCAATATTAATTTAAATAAAATTATTTCATTATTATGACATAAGCATTAATGTGTTTTAATATTATTGTACATTATATATTACTATATAATATATTACTTAATATGCTATTCTCAGTATTTTGGAGCAGTTATGTTTGAATGTGTACTCTGAGAAACTTGCTAAATATGGAACCAGATGTTTGATTCCCTGTCTCTTCTTTGAGATGTATTGAAAAGGACATATTGTTCTGTAATATATTGTGCTTATTATTTCCACTGTGTATCTAATGTCCCTTCTGCTTATTTTCTTTCCTACTCTACAGATTCTATTGCATGTAACCACTGCTATCAAGACTACTGGCCAAATCAAGACAGGGACAAATGTGTACAAAAGGAAATTGAATATCTATCATATGAAGAAACGATGGGAATTCTGCTAACAGCTGTTTCTATTATTGGTGCATTTATAACAATGGTAATAACAATAATTTTCTTTAGATGTAAAAACACCCCAATAGTCAAATCCAACAACTCTGAACTAAGCTTCCTGCTGCTCTTCTCTCTGACTCTGTGACTCCTTTGTTCACTTACTTTCATTGGTCAGCCCTCTGAGTGGTCCTGTATGCTGCGCCACACAGCGTTTGGGATCACCTTTGTCCTCGGCATCTCCTGTGTTCTGGGGAAAACAGTAGTGGTGATAATGGCTTTCAGGGCTACACTGCCAGGGAGCAATATCATGAAATGGTTTGGGCCTCCACAACAAAGGCTCAGTGTTCTTGTCTTTACTGCCATACAGGTCCTTATTTGTGTGCTTTGGTTAACAATATCTCCTCCTTTCCCATTCAAAAAGCTAAAGCTCTACAAGGAAAAGGTAATTCTGGAACGCCATTTGGGCTCAAATATAGGTTTCAGGGCTGTGCTGGGTTATATTGGGATTTTAGCATTTTTATGCTTTGTTTTGGCCTTCTTGGCTAGAAAATTGCCTGATAACTTTAACAAAGCTAAATTCATCACATTCAGCATGCTCATATTCTGTGCCATGTGGATCACTTTTATTCCAGCTTATGTCAGCTCTCCTGGAAAATTCATTGTAGCCGTTGAGATATTTGCCATTTTAGCATCAAGCTTTGGTTTGCTATCTTGCATCTTTTTCCCTAAGTGTTATATAATCATACTGAAGCCAGAGAGGAATAAAAAAAAAAGCAAATTATGCTAAAGGTCCCAAATAAGTGAGTCAAAGGTATCTGGAAACATTGGACCTTTTGACCATTTTGTTCTTCTGTTTTGGCATCTCCCTTTCTAAAGTACCCTTTATAACAGTTTTACAGTATAAAGTGATTATTTTTCCACTTAGCTTGTAACAGCATATTCTTCTTATTAAAAGAATACACTATTGATGTAATGGGTGGTTTGTATTGTAAAACAACATCTTGTTTAATTGAGCTATATACAATATGTCTGCTGGCATCTGTTTTAGAAGTGAATAATTGGGGCATAAATTCTGAATGGAACTCGTTGCTAAATTTGTATGATCAAGCTACCAATAAAAGCTACCAATGATAATAATACATACACCTTCAGCTGGGGATGATGCTTTTTATTTGTTTGTTTATTTTTTATGTTTACCATGGAGCAGGTAAATGTCATACACATGTCATATGTGTAACAGTGTTCTGTGTATCCATCCATGGATTGAGACCTTGTTAGGGTTTCCCCTCATGCTGTTCGCGGAAGCGGGCGAGCAGCGCACTTCCTCATTCATGGACTCTGGTTTTGTTTACTTTGCCACATGTTTCTTTGTTTTGGTTTATGTCATGTCTCCGCCCCTGTAAGTTCATTGGTTCTCTGCTTTATCTGTGATTATGTGTTTCAGGTGTTTTATGTTAACCTCTCGTTTTCATTCATGTATTTAAGCCTTTTGTTTCTTCGCCTCGACGCGAAGTATTTGTACGCTCACCTCATTCATACACATACCAAGCTCTTTGATGGACTGTTTATTCTGGCTCTTTGAACTTTGCTTGCGTTCCTGGATTTTGGATTATAGCCCTTGCGCAAGTGATTACTGTTTCTGGTTATTCTGAACATTTTGCTACATTCTGGATTTTGGATTTTTGCCTAGCCCTTGTGATATCTGTTTGCCTGTGTTTTGAACTTTGCTTGTTTTTTGACCATTCTCAAGCCTAAGATTTCCGTTTTTGAACTGTTCCTATTATTTTGAGAGTATACCTATTAAAGTGACTATTTTCCCCAGCACTTGTATCCAGCCCCTCCTTCTTTGTTCTAACAGACCTTTTCATGTTGAATCCATCCATGGATTGAGACCTTTTCATGGTGAAAAGGCTTGTGTATTTCATAGAACCTCAGGAATAAAAAAAAAATTATGCTCCAAATAGGGCTTTGTGAATAGATCTGAGGGTAGAGGTCGGACAAAAAACAGTCCTCATAGCACCATGAAAACTAAAAATAAGAAAGGTGTACTGTGCCCAGATTAGAATGACTGTTACCCACCCCTGGAGACAGGTCTGGTTATCTCCACAGGTGAGCACCTTGCGACCCAGTCACTCATGGTGATGTGGAGCAGTCTTGATGGACAGTCTTAGATGGAGTAGACCTTTGCAGTGGAAACTAGCTTTAGGAATGCAGCTGGCTGGGAAAGAGGCTGAATTAGTGTGTGAGATGGAGAGATATGGACTAGATATAGTCAGCTTTACATTCACACACTATACCAGGACCAATCAAAAATCAGGAGTGGTCTTTCCTTACTCCAGAGTTCCAACAAGAGATAGCCCTCAGGTGGGTGTGGAAAACTCACCAGTCCCAGGCTCTACATGGACAAAAGGGTTGTCTCTATAAGATTGAGTCTCATGAAGAAAAACTGTGTTGTTTTTGCATATACACCAACTAGCTGTTTGGAAGTTGCAGCTTTCTTGGAGCGGGTGGGAAAACTGGACTCCTGGGTCTGAACCTGAGTAATGAAATATTATTAGACTTATGTGCAAAAAACAGATTGTCAGTAACAAACATTTTTCACAAATTCCCCTTCTATATAAATGCATACTTTTGATCTGTGTCTGAAACAATCAATGTAAATTTATTATGAAGTAATACGTTAGTTAGTGCTAAAAGACTTTTTTATTAGTAATAAAATTTTTATTAATAGTAAAAAATTATTTATGTTTGCCGTTATAATTACCCTGATGTGACATAAAAATGATATATGCATTATATATGTCACAGAAGTAAGACTGAAATAATGTTAACTTGAAGTGTACACGACACTTTATAGAATGATAGAATGTGTACAGTTCAAATATCAGATGGTATAAAAAATAAAGAAATGTGTGTGTGTGTGTGCATGTTGTGTCAGCATCATACATTTAGTGTGGTCTTGTAGGCAATGCTAAAAGAGAAAATATTTATATATAATAAGGAAATATTGATTACTTTGTTACTTAATTCAAATGTGTACATCGGTTCCACGTGATTGAACTGAGTTACATTAACATATTTTGTTTTCGTATATCCGACATGATTTGATAAGTTATATTCAATGGCCTGAATAAAACTGAACTCTGCACGCTCAACTGAGCTGAGGATGAAACCCGGTTTGCCGGCATTCTGCAACTGTGACATTACTGCTGCACTATTCTACCACACATATATACTATAGTTATAGTACCTGTCAGTGCCAACATTCCCACAAGATTTCATAATGTAATTGGTTTATGTTAATACTATGTGAATTGATCATGCTCACGTTACATAATTTAATCTAATTAATTAGGAAGTTGTTGAAATTAAGTTTAGCATAAGCAATGAAATCACATTTTGATGAGAAACGTAAAATTTTAATGTAAACCATACGTAATATTTTTTCTTAAATCTAACCGACCACATATTCCATTTTTTCAGTGTAATTAATGTAGGGTATTAGACAACTAGGCTTCCAGCGTTAATGCTCCCATACAGAGTAATCCACCTTTTATATAATTTTTATTTTACTGCAAGGACAAAATAATACAAGATACAATTATATAAATAATAATGCAAATCTTTCTAAAGTTTAATAAAACAAAACACGGGTAGTAGTAGTACTACATTATACAGTACATGTAAAAGTAAGCCCAAAACACAGTCTTGACATTTTCTATTTGGCTTTAATTCATTCTAAACAACAAATGTTTACTGTTGTGGAAATTAAGCTATAATTTCACTGGTGAGAGATGGAATAAAGATTTGATAAAACAAACCTTGTCTTTTCAGTTCCCTTCCACACTTTCTGTGTGAAGTGTCTGGGAGTGGAGCATGCCACAGCGGCTCTTGAGGGAGCTAATTGCACGCACTGTGAGTGCTTTACAATCGGGCAGCTCCGCTTGCAGCTCACTCTCTTCTTGGCCAAAGGAAGTTGGGTTTCAGAGCCTCGCAGATCTGGGCCGGCCACTGCCGAGGTAGCCAGCCGGCTCAGGTCCTGGGGATCTTGTATGGATCTGGAAGAGGAGCTGGAGACGAGCACTGCTCTATCTCTTGCTCTGTCTTCAGGGTTGTGTCGAGTCGTGTTGTGTTCAGTTCGCCCGGGCATCCACGAGTGGGACCTCCCCCCGCGGAGAGCCAGGGGGACCGGGCGGCCACAGTCACAGCCTGCTAGTAGGCCTGATCTGAGAATGATTTTGGCGCTCGCGTCGTGACTCCTCCTTCCATTATGGAAAGCCAAAACACCCTTTCTGACTCCGAGGAGCCAGTAGGGGGAGCCATTGCACCAAAAACGGAGAGCAGCTCTCAAGCATATGAAGAGCTGCTTGAAGTGATTACTAGGGTAGTAGAAAAACTCAATCTAGACTGGCCCAGGCAAGAGGAACTGGCTCATAGCAGGCTGGATGAGTGCTATCTCCCCAGTGAAAATAAATCTCCCTCACACCGCAGAAAACTCCCCTTTTTTCCAGAAGTGCATGACGAAATATCATGCTTCTGGAAAAAACCATACACTAGCCGTGTTTATAACCCCGCAATGTCAGATTATTTGGCCATGCCAAAGGTGGAGGAGGCGCTTGCGAGCTATCTCTCTCCATCGACGGCAGGAATTTTAGGGGGGTCAGCTTTGCCTTCCAAGCCATGTAAGGCCACATTGGTGTTGGTGGGCAAAGCCTATGCAGCAGCGGGTCTCGCTTGTGGGTCACTGCATACGATGGCAGTGGCAGGCCTACCAGGCAGACCTGCTGAGTGAGCTCGACAGCGGGGAGGGAATTGGGCCGGAGGCAGTGGCAGAGCTTCGTCGTGCCATGGAGTTGTCTCTTCGGGCTACCAAGCAAATGGCCCATCATATCAGCCGTTCAATAGGTAGCTTGGTTGCGGAGGAGAGGCACCTATGGCTCAACCTCTCAGGGATGGGAGATAAAGTTAAGGTCTCCCTGCTGGATGCCCCTGTTGAACCTTCTGGCCTGTTCGGTGGCACAGTTAACGCCATCATCGACAGGTTTCGCAAGGCAAAAGAACAAACAGCGGCAATCAGCCAGTTCCTTCCCCGTTGTGTCGAGTTCACCTGGGCATCCACGAGTGGGGCCTCCCCCCATGGAGGGCCAGGGGGACCAGTAACCACAGTCATAGCCTACTAGTAGGCCTGATCTGAGAATGATCATAAAGGCCAAGCAGACAAAGAAGGAGCAACCCTGATGGGCCGCGGAGGGAAGTATCAGAGGACGTAAGGCTGTTAGGGCAGTTAGCCCCCAGTATTACTGCCAATGTTGTCCCAAGTATTCAGTTTTCTCTGGTCAGCAAGCTGTCACAGGGCAACAAAAATCTGATGCTTTCCCCCCAACAGCATGTGGAAGTGTTAACATCTCTGAAAGACCATCTGGCAGCATGGAAACTACTGCCAAATGTGCCTCCATGGGTTCTGTCCCCCACCCAGTTCAGAGGTGTGCTCACCACAATAGTCAGCACAGAACAGAGCCCGACGTTAGCGCAAGAAGTGAGATCCCTCTTGGACAAAGGGGCCATAGAATGTGTACCCTGTTCCCTGAGGGAGGGAGGTTTTTACAGCAGTTATTTCCTGGTCTGCAAAAAAGATGGGAGTATGCAGCCAATGTTAGATCTGCGCCATCTGAACCATACTCTTCAGACATACAGGTTCAAGATGCTGACGCTCAAATTTATCATTCCACAGATTCGGTTTGAGGACTGGTTTGTGACTATTGATCTAAAGGATGCATATTTCCACAAAGAAATATTGCCCAGTCATAGGAAGTTCCTGAGGTTCGCGTTTGGAGGCAACACTTACCAATATCGGGTTCTTCCCTTGGTCTAGCTTTATCTCCTCGCACCTTCACAAAGTGCATGGATGCCGCTCTGGCTGCCTTGCGACTCCAGGGCATCCATGTACTAAACTACCTGAACGACTGGTTAATTCTAGCGCGATCCAGGGAACTGGCGGTTCAGCATCGACATGATGTTCTCGCCCACATGAGGAGCTTGGGGCTCAGGTTGAACCCCAAGAAAACTATGCTTTCTCCAGTGCAGAAGACAACTTTTCTAGGAGTTATATGGGCTTCTACTATGATGAGAGCGTTTCTATCCTCAACACGCATAGGATCAATCCTATCAACATTGAACAAAATAAAGCTGGGTCTGGGCATCCCCTCCAGTCTCTATGATAGACTGTTGGGGCTTATGGCAACAGGAGCCAATATCATTCCATTGGGCCTTGTAACGTCTGACAGTATCCAAACTGATTTCTGAATTAACCTGGACTTTACATAAAAGTTTCACCACTCAGGTGACCGAGAGTAACCCCTCAGTCTTCTGCTGCCAGATGCCATCGGAATGGTACGGGGGAGGGGGGCACTCTCTCTTTTACTTCACTTTTACTTCACTTACTCCTTTTCCTTTGACTTTTCTTTTGCGGACTTTCTCTCTTCCACCCTCTTTTCCGGTCCTCCTCCGGACTCTTCTTTTGTCTCGTTAACCATGTGGCAATTACTGCTTTCTTTCTTCTTTCTACTTTGGCAAGACCCAACTCTGTTTACCCTGATTCTACCGACACGCAAGATTCAGCAAACTCCCCGCGAAATCTTCAAACCAAGGACCCTCGTGAACGACATAAAGCTGATGCAAGTATAAATTCTAACTGATCTATAGAGGTGTCCTTTTTAAGCCAGTGCCCCTGTTAAGCTGAATCAATTCATTGCTGATTCTGGATGTTACACTTTTGTGTGTTCTGCCATTCTGTTATTTTCATCATTTTACTTTTGTTTCTTTCACTTTCCCTGTATATATGTATTATTTGTTTAGACCTAATTGTGTATATCAGTAGTTTTTATGTAGTTATTAAAATCCATTATCACACCGGATCATCTCTGTTTTTACTCATGACAAGGTTCACTTTTAACGTTGCTCTTCGCTACGCGCTGTATTTCTTTTAACATAGAATAAACTATACTTCGTGGCCAGAAGAATAATTTTTTCTTTTAGAGTAATATGAAGATTGTCCTGGTAAGTTTGGTAGACAAACAGATCAAGCCGCTTCGCATTTAATTCTAAAGCTAGACTACAGTAAGTCAGTAATTAACATAACATTCCCTTTCATGGTCGATTTATATCCATATCTAATCTGAACATGCTTTGATTAGAGATATAGATATATTTCACCCATTTGAGCTAAATTCGCTACATTTAATTGGTGGAAATTGTGGCCACGTTTTAAAAACCTCTCATGAGTGAACGTGCTTCGAATCCAATGCGTCTTTTGTTTCGTTTCAGTCTTAAATCTGTATTTCGTGCGCTCAGTGAGTGAGTCGCTATGTGATCCAAACTCACTCCGCTGATAACTGAAAGGCTCTAAGCTGATTTTCAGTTCAGCACGTTAACAGCGCTATATATTTGTCTGACAAATTTAGCCGCGGTTAAGTGCTTAATGTTAAAACTGCAGTTCATAACATTAAATTTGTGTCTGAAGATGATGAAATCGCAGTACAGCACATTTTTAATTTTGTAATCACCTGGTAAGAATGAAGAAACCTTCTTCCAGCGCTATAAAAGATTGATTTGAGCGATGTTCCTCTTATCTTTCTAAAAGGCCTTATTATGTTGCTAGATTCGATTCATTGCTTAGGACCAATGTTAATTCGACAGGCAATAAGTCTCTTCTGGCAGAGCAACCTCGGCTTAGCTAACCGAAGATGCACTGCATGTAAAAATCACTCTCAAACGGTAATTGATATATAAATGGAAGAGCCCCAACACTCTGATCAAGTGTAAATTTAAACAACAGCGACGAAACCCTGTTGAATTTTGTGGGCACGGCAGCGAAGCAACCCTGCCCCCATACTCTTGTGCATAAACTAGCACAAAAAGGATCCCTGACATGTAAAAAGTTCTCTTTTTCCCTCGTGATAACACATTAAATCGCCATTAAGCCGCCTCCGATTAAACATACTCCGATTTCAAATTAACATCTGAGTTAGGGCAGGTTGCAGTACCTTTGACTGAACACCAGAGGGCCGCCTGCTTGAGGGCTAACCAAAAAAAAACAATCCCCCCTTTTAACTCACTATTGTGTGGGCCACTGCCGCCACCTTGTGGGCCTTCTCTGTTAGGTCTACTCTATTTTCTTTTCTGTATTCTCATGTTTTGACTTTTCTCTGTTTCACCCCGCTTGGCTATTTTACTCTAGGAGGATTAGTGTTCTCAATTTTTTTTTTGTTTGTTTGTTTTATTATCCTTTTTTTCTACTGTCTGTTATTTTAGTTCTTTCACCACTTTATTTTTCTTTGTTAGTGTTATTAATTTTTATTTTTATTTATTTGTATTTATTTATTTATTTTATTATTATTATTTCTAATTTTTGTTTTGTTATTTTAATTTTTTTTAATCTTCTCTTCTCTTCTTTCATTTTATTATTATTTTATTTATATTTTGATTTTCTTTTCTTCTTTCTCAGTTGATAACACTCTTCCACTTAAGCATTTCTTACTGTGCATGCGTGTTTAGGTTGAGCTAAAACTAACCTGAAGTAAGATTTCAGTTCTAGCATCTGTGTTAGCCATTGGCACTTGCCTATTCATAGGAATCCACAGATAGAGAAGGCTTTCTCCTTACTCCCCTTATCTTTGTTATCCTTTAATTAGTTCAATTTTATTTGTCCTGTTTAGCTGTTGTTTGGTTGTGACTTGTTTCTTCAAGCTCACCTAAAGGCATAAGCCTACAAGAACCATCAAGGAAAAGCTGAACCCTAGATTTTATGACCCAGGCAGCCAGTGTCATTAGATGACCCACTAGGCTACCGCATGTCAAAATCTTATATTCAGATCTGGCATGCACCCGCACCATTTGGCCCTTCCCGGCCACTTACGGCCAAAGACAATAAATGTCTGGCCTACGTACCACTAACTGGCTGTAACAGTTAGCCAAATTTATACTTACCACATACCTAATTAAGTACGATTGCGAATAGCTAATTCTGCATGGACTTGCATTTGCATCTGTTTTGTTCTTCTCTCGTCAACAGTTGCCATGTCCTGAGCAAGCAGCCCCACCGCCCATTGGTACAACCTCAAGACCTGGCTGACTACCATGACGACTGCGTTCCTTCACCAAAGCAGCTGCCGACCAGCAGCACTTAAGCGGGAAGCAGGTGGACGAAGAAGTAGACAAGCTGATGGTGCATGATCCTACCCAGAACTACAGCTACAAGGACTGGGCCAAGATCATCAGAAGCCTCACTCACAACCTCCTCATCCAGGCATGGCGCAGTGAGAAGAGCAACATCGACCTGGAGCAAACAGTAACGATGCTCCAGCTTCAAGTCGAAGAGGCCCGGGCGAGCCAGGCCCACATTCAAACTAGCCTGGATCAGCTACCCCCCCGAGACCTTGGACCAGTGCGGAACGGATCTCGAGCTACAAGAGGAAGTGGAGAGACTACGAAAAGCCATGCAAGATATTCAAGCAGAGACAGAACAAAGAGAGCAGCTGGAGAGAAAAACCAGGGATGAACTGAACAAGAAAATTCAACAAGGTGACATTCTCCTAATCAAAGCAGGGAGTGAACTGGAGGAAAGGCACGCTAAGCTCAAGGCCTGTGAGAACCATCTGCTGATGGCCCAAACTGAAATCGAGGCTTTATTAAGACAAAAATACTCTCTCAGAGATTAACTTGACACTGTTTGCCAAGAATTGAAATATTCCTACTTGCTACAGAGTGACTAAACAAGGGAAACACTCACCACGGAGTTTCCCACGACCAGTGAGTTGAGGCCTCCCGGCCACGAGCTCCTAACTCGAAAGGGGGGTGAAAGCCCACTGCTCAAGAAGTCACCAAGCGACATTCAAGAACCCCCGTCAGCCACAAGGGGGTGGAAGCCTTTCCAGAGCATTCTTGCCACCAGTCACGGCATGGCTCACAAAGAACTGGACAAGCTGGCCAGGAACATACCTACGTTAACTCCAAACCCGGCAGGAGGCCGCGACGTTCATGCCTATCTACAAGACATAGACTTTCTTTTACAGACTTTGAACAATGTGACTATGTGGGACAGATTATACTTGCTCAGGATTATGTCCAATCGTGATGTGCGGAGTTTCTTAGATCGACAACCAGAGACTGTCAGATTGGACTACCAAGAACTACGACAGGCGCTGATTAAGGAGTACTCTGACCCTGAATCAGATCAAGGGATTATTGCAGCTACGGACTTAAAACAGAACCGGCTCGAAACCCCACAGGCATATTACCACAGACTCCGGCAGGCCTACTTCGGGGCATGGAACGAGCCAGGAATGTCGGAGGACGTCAACTTCAGGACTCTGTTCCTCCGAAATCTGCATCCTACAGTGAACCATCACCTAGGAGTCCTAGCCTGCCCGCGCAGCATGTCCACTCAACAACTGCGGGACCTAGCCCACAAGGCCTACACCAAGCAGATGACTGCCTCCGAAAAGACTGTGAAAA
Organism: Cranoglanis bouderius; assembly: GCA_023630585.1. Lineage (NCBI taxonomy): Eukaryota > Metazoa > Chordata > Actinopteri > Siluriformes > Cranoglanididae > Cranoglanis > Cranoglanis bouderius. The sequence continues at coordinate 4,608,186 of CM042557.1, read as the reverse complement.
ATCCAACCATTTACCCTGTCTCTGATCACTGCTCAGAACTGGCCCTAGAGGGCCCACAAACCCACTACAGAGACCGACCCTTTAACAGAGAGAGAGGACTGACACCAGCCAGCAGAGAGCACTACAACCGAGGTGGTGCACATCCCAAACACCAGACTGGATGCCCTGAAAGATTCTGGGACCAGCCACGACCAGCTAACAACCCAAAGGGCAGAGTCACATGGGAACCACGCCAATGGCCTAGAAACTGCTGATCTTCATTGGCCCGGGAACCTAACCCAGACAAGGCTAAGTCCGAGCCTTCACTAAAACAGGATGACATGGCTACATCTAAGTCTGCAGAGATCCTGAGAATGCTGAAGGAGATCATCTGGAATAAAGCTTGCAAGTTAAATGAGAAAGATAAGCCACACTCCTTGTGACTAAGAGCAAGGCCTGAAACCAACCTCTCTAGAGGGCCTCCGACTGAGCCAACAACACCGACTCCCACTGATCAGCCACCAAAAACAGGACAAGCTAAGACATCACCAAGTGACAGCATCACCTACTCACCTCCACCAATGGCTGCACACCCAGAGCAAACTGACACACTGCTTCACACCGCTGACCAAGACTCCAAGGTACCACAAAGTGCTATTTTAGTTGTCTACCTCTCTGACGAATCACCTGAGACCAGCCCCAACTGCCTATCAGTCACTACACAAGACCCGGTGCCAAGGCTCCTGGGAAATCTGATTGAAAAGGGATTGGCCGGGAAACTCTACCTAGCTATCACACTGGAACATGCAGTGAAACTGGAAGCCCTGGTGGACACGGGAGCAGACCTCACTCTGATGTCATCCAAACTCTTTGACAGACTCAGAGTTGAAACTAAGAGACAGAATTGGACTTTAAAATCACAAAGGTGTGAGCTCAATGTACAATCATACAGCCAAAATGAGGTACAGCTTGAGCAGATAGCACCTATTCATGTAACCATTGGTCCTATGAGCCTGGTGCATCCTGTGTACATTTCACCAATGGACACTTATCCCCTTTTCATGGGAAAAGATCTGCTAGACCACTTTTAGCCCTTATTGGACTTCAGACAGTTAAAAATCTGGGCTCAAGTGTGAGAACCTCTGCCTCTCCAGTCACACAGCTCACCTGAGATAGACTGCCAGGTCACAGAGGTCACGGGAAATCCCACAGTCACAGAGGTCATTGGAAATCCCACGATCAAAGAGGTCACGGAGGTCACAGGAAATCTCATGGGCAACTGCAGAAACATGAGATCAGCACCAGAGCAAAGTTAAAATCCACTACTCTGCACTTTTGGACTCAACAAAGACTCTGAGTCCTTCTGCCCTAAGGTCACGACCGGCCTGCAACTAAACGATGTGAAAACCACAGACATCGTACTGGCATTGTGGGCAAACAACTCAGCCATCAGCCTCACGCTGTTTAACACCCTCCTCAAGGGCATGCCTGACCTTCCATTTGCCAACAAGCGCACCCGCTTTCCCTGGGACCCCTGTCTATCAACGATGACAACTGCAAAGGGGATCTGTGCATTGAACGTGAAATGGAACAGTCGTTGCCTAACCCATTACTTCCTGGTCTTACCAGACCCACCACATGATGTTTACCTTGGAGCAGACATCCTGATTTGCCTTAGGGCCCATGTGGACTTTATAAATGAGGTGGTGTGGGCCCCAATGATCTCACAGCCCCCTGTTGTTCCTGTCAACCATGAAAACCTCATGTCAGGGCAGACCATTCCAGAAGTCTGCACCCTGGTCAGTGAACAGGGCACTGTAGTCCCGGCTTACAACAAAGGGGTCGCTGTTCGGCTCAACATGCGATGTGGTCAAACATTAAACCACACGCTGGGTTTCTTCCAACCTTCACCTGAATGCTTGGAACTTGCACTTACTTTGGAAGCCACAACCCTCACTGAAGTGTCATCCCGTGCAGTTTACATCCTGTTCAACAACTGCACAGCAATGGACATTAGAATTCCCAAGGCCTACCGCCTGGGGTGGCTAGTGAGCCACGACTTTCATGACTTTGAACTGAGTTTACCGATCATCGGGCCAATTCCAGCTCCTATGGTCCCAGAAGGGAGCTCAGATGACACAGTATTGACAGCCCCCTTCAAGTTTGTCTCCATCACTTCAGTCATGCCAGTAACCACAGGATTAGCATGCAGAACGGCGCTAACAAAGGACCAACACCTTGCAATCTACACAGTCTCCAACCAGCCTGCCTGTGAAACTGATGAGAATACTGCCCCTCTGACTGCTAACGAGACAGGAGACAACAACACAGAGGAGCCCTATCCAGGATTTGAGACACAAGTCCAGCAAATTCTAAAGGATGAAGTCGCCATACAAAACGGTATAGACCGTCAGAAACTCAGACAGGTCCTGTATAAGTTTAAAGCGTCATGCGCCAAAGACTCTCTGGACTGTGGCCTCATGGGCCTCCATACAGTGCGCATCACGACGCACCCAAATGCTCCTCCCACTTTCATCAAGCAGTACAAGATTCCAATCGCCTCACACGAACCTGTGCAGGAGATTATCGATTCCATGCTTGAGAAAGGTGTCATCCGCCCATGCAACAGCAACTATTCTGCTCCCATCTGGCCCGTCCTTAAGCCAAATGGGAAGTGGCGACCCACCATTGACTACAGGAAACTGAACCAGCAGGTGCCACTGTCACGATGGCCCATGACCCAGCTGGAGCAGGAAATACTCGGAATCCGAGGAGCCACCATCTTCTCTACTCTTGAGGTGGCCTCAGGCTTCTGGACTATACCTGTACATCCAGACGACCAACACAAGCTTGCCTTCACTTTTGGCAACCGACAGTACACATTCACAAGGTGCCCATTCGGCTATGCCAACTCACCTGCAGAGTTCAACATCTTCTTGAACAAAGCTTGCCCGGATGCCAGAATGAGAGGCAACCTCATCTACGTAGACAATGTTCTCATGAAGAGCACAATGGTGGCTGACCACCTGAGAGAAATAGACTATGTACTGGACCTATTAACCACTGCCGGTGCCAAGATCGCCCTGCACAAAGGACAGTGGTGCCGAACCCAAGTCAACTATGTGGGCCTACTCATCGGATCACGGGGCATTGAACCTCAGACCAGCCGCATCCAGGCCATCCAGAACATCAAGCCTCCCACTAATGTCTCAGAGCTGCGGAGTTTTCTAGGCGTGTGCAACTACTCACGACAGTTCATCGAGAACTACTTGGACATTGCATGACCATTAACTACGCTTCTCAAAAAGGACTGCCCATTCGCCTGGACAGAGGCTTAAGTGAACGCCATGAAAGAACTTAAAGGACATTTGTGCACAGCTCCATGCCTGGCTTACCCTGATCCACAAAAAGAGTTTTATTTGGAAGCTGGATTCTCCAACCACTGTCTCAGTGCGGGTCTTTACCAAAAGCATGGCCAGGACAAAAGAGTGGTTGCATATGCCAGAAAGACACTCCTTCCACTGGAGACTACATCCTCAGACTGTGAAAAGACGCTGCTCTGCACTGTATGGGCCATACAGCGATTCTCCAACTACATCAGAGCACAAAAGATTATCATAGAGACTTGCCACCAGCCTGTAATGTTTCTCAACAGCCAGCGCATCCAAGATGGCGTGGTCACCAATTCACGCATAGCCACGTGGTTGATGGCCCTCCAGGGGAGCAACGTTGAGGCATGATATGCCCAGATACGCCCAGAATCACAAGTCTGCGCTGCAACAAGTACTTCCTCACAGTTGTATGCCAATTCACCAAGTGTGTAGAGTGTCTCCCAGCACCCAACGACACTGTCCATACCATGGCATACCTACTGATGAACCATATCTTCTCCAGGTTCGGACTGCCGCTAAGAGTCAACTCCAACAGGGGCACACACATTACAGCTGAGATCATGCAGCAGACTTGGAAGCTCCTGGGTGTACAGGCTCAACTACACATCAGAAAATATGTGTCTGCCAACCAAAAGGACTGGGATGCGAAACTTCCCCTGGTACTCATGGCCATCAGAGCCACCCCGCAGGAATCAACTCGTGTGTCTCCCTTCGAACTAATGACTGGGTGGCAAATGACCCTACCGCTGCACCTGCTGTACCAACCGGGAGACTCCAACCTTGTCACAGCCTACACCACACACCAATACCTGGATGAGCTACACCGGCACCTAAGGACGACATTTGCTTTTGCCCAACAACAGCTGCAAAGGAGCGCTGAAGGCAAGAAAGCATATTATGACCGGAAAGCATCACACCAGGAACTGAATGTGGGTGACAAGGTCTGGTATTACAGCTTCACACAGCCACTCCAGACAGCCTCCAAATGACTGTCAAAGAAATTGCTGCCCCACGGGAAAGGTCCGCATGAGATTGTGGACAAACTTTCCCCAGTCGTGTACAGAATCCAACTAAGGTGGGGACAGAAAGACCCAATTTTCAAATGGGTCCATCGAAATCAAATAAAGAGACATGTGGCTGCTGGCAGGGAAAGGCAAGGGGGGGCTAATGTAAACTAACCCAGTTGCAGTCTGCAGAGCGAGGAAACCGTCCTAACCAACCAGGGACATCAACTGCTGAACTACTGCCTTTCTCTTTCTCTCTCCCTCTCTTTTCTGCACTAGGATGCTGCTGTGGCTCACCATCCTACACCTCCAGACAACTGGAGGACAACCGCAACCAGAAATCGCCACACCGGGTCCAGCATCAGGCATTGTACTGTGAGAGCAACCTGGACTCCTCATCACCAACTGCAGGACCCACACCCAGAAAGTGCACGTCCAACTCAACCCTCGCAACAAGCACACTATCCACACACCATGGCAGAATATAGCTGGGCAGGTGCCCGATGGACAAAGAATGCCCTCAGTCACGCAGAGGCTGATGTCAAGTACATGCGCACCCAACTGCAGAAAATGACTGTCACCCAAGCAGAGCTAAGTGGACACAACCGCCGTACTAAGCAGTTCTTTAGAGCTTTACTCAGAGCCTCCGCTGCTGTCGGAACCCTGTTCAACATCAGCATATCTAGTGTCAATGCAGTGAGCCTAGCCACCATAAGGCGACATATGGCTGAAATTCAATCTGAGATTCCACAGCTTAGAGAGCAGCTCGTGACCCAAAGTCAAACCCTACAGACCATCGGCAAATCATTGAAAGGCACTGTGGTTGTCCTCAATACTCACAGCTTCCTGCTGAACCAAACTGTGAACTCAATGAAGCAGTTGTTCTCAATCTTCCAAAATGATTTTGCTTAAACTCAACTGGTCACGTCCCTCATGACAGACATGCTGCGAGAGGTGAGCTCCTCCATTGACAGCTTGGCAATTGGTAGGATTCCAACATACTTGGTACCCCTGAGCCTCATGCAATTGGTGCTGGCCTCTGCTACTACCGGACCAACCGACTCTCTGCAAGCACATCTCGCTTACTCTCTGGGTAGTGCCATCCCCTTACACGTCGACCCTGAACAAGGTGAGGTGGCCTTCCTCCTGAATCTACCCATCATCGAATCAAATAACATCTAGAGACTCAAAGACGTTGTCAATGTTGGGTTTTGACAAAGCAACACCCACATGAAAATACACACGCCAGATGTGGTGGCCTACCATTACAGCAATACCCAGCTGTACCTGGCCCCAAACCTGCGTATGTGTACTTTAACTAAAGATATTCACTACCTCTGTCCCAGCAAGCCTTTCCTCAGGGATAACACCGAAGGGATCTGTGGATTGCAGCTGATGAGGGGAGACACACGCTTCCCCGCCGAGGCCAAGCCGCACACCCAAGTCATTGAAACACAAGCCAAGATTGTGGGTAATCGGTGGCTGGTCAACACTCCCACACGTATGGCCACCCTGACCTATGATCAGCATGACACTGCCACCCGCGTCAGCCTGCCCAACCAGAGCCTGTGGATTCAAGTACAGAAAGGTGCCATCCTCCACTTCGACAACCTGGCATTGTACCACCTCCCGAGTGAAGGTACTGGTCAGAGCTGGAAATCCCGACCTTCTTCAAGAACCACAACCTCACACTGGATCCAGAACTGGAACTGAGGATTGAGCAAGGGGGGACCCAATTAATCGACCTCACTCCCCTCGATGCAACCCTCCAAGCACTATCCTGCTTGCTCAGCCTGACCAGTTCAACAGTGGTTCAAGTCTGGACAGCCACTGACAAGGCACTCTGCCTCTCTACGGCCATAGGGTACGCCCTGACACTAGGCCTGGCCTTCACCCTGTTAAAACGGATCAACGCAACACAAGAATCCATGAACAGGTGCATGGCCGCCCTTCCTCGAGGCCTCGAACGGAAACCACGGAGAGGGGAGACCCAAACAGAGACTACACCCAACCTCATCGAGATGGATCCTCAACCTGGGGATCAAAAAGCTGAGGACAATAGGAACCCCCGTCAATTGACCAGTTTGATACACCCGCATTCTGATCGCCATGAAGACTGTCGCCCAACGATGTCCACACCGGGACATCATTGTCCGAAAAGGGGGGACTGTAACGTCTGACAGTATCCAAACTGATTTCTGAATTAACCTGGACTTAACTGGTCTTCTGCTGCCAGATGCCATCGGAATGCTACGGGGGGGCACGACCCCCCTCTTTAGACACACACACACACACACAGAAATTACAGTCACAATGGAGAAACCTTTCATGAACCTAACGGGTGTGAACGTCTGGAAAACTTCAAGATTAGGTGAATCAACAGGGGTCAACTAAAACTCGACCGAAGGCCTGTAAATCTCTGATCTAATCTCTGTTTATGACCATATGGATTAACATTGGAGCCGAAAAGGCTGGAAGGAAAATGTCCTCCCTAAAAGGTCATCCTTAGGTGACCGAAGACCGGTGGGACGTTAGAAGAACACTAGCCCCCCCTTCTGGACATACACACACTCACGCACACACAATGAAAATGTTTCTTGAATGTAACGTGTAATCATGTCTAGGATAGTTATAATGTATTCATATATGCCTGTTTTATGTGTTTAGATAACTGTAGTGATTTTAGATAGTTTGAGCTAGTATATAATTTTAAGTTGTCTGTAACCATGTCTAAAGATCTTTCACTGTTCAAGGTATCATTATCACCTTGAGTTTGGTATCAAACTCATTGTCTCTTAATACGCCAATTAATGACGCATACTATAGGATGATGGGATGTATCATTCTATACTTTTCCATATTTTGTTCTAATCCAAAGCTAATACAAACCCCGCCTTGACATGCGAACCCGCTCCGGAACAGACAAAGAAAGTTCTTCCCCAAGAACCTTCTTCTCTCTCTGGATTCACCAGCAACTCAGAGAGGCGTGTACATTGGCATTATCCATAAAAGACAGCGACACGCGTTCCTCTTCACTTCACCTTTTGGCTTCACTTTTCTCTCTCTTTTACTTTACTTTTACTTCACTTACTCCTTTTCCTTTGACTTCTCTTTCGTGGACTTTCTCTCTTCTGCCCTCTTTTCCGGTGCTCCTCCGGACTCTTCTTTTTTCTCGTTAACCACGTGGCAATTACCACTTTCTTTCTTCTTTCTACTTTGGCGAGAAGCAACTCCGTTTACCAAGATTCTACCGACTTGGAAGATTCAGCAAACTCCCCGTGAAATCTTCGAACCAAGGACCCTCGTGAATGACATAAAGCTGATGCACGTATAAATTCTAATTGATCTATAGAGGTGTCCTTTTTAAGCCAGTGCCCCTGGTAAGGTGAATCAATTCAATGCTGATTCTTGAGGTTAAACTTTTGTGTGTTCTGCCATTCTGTTATTTTCATCATTTTACTTTAGTTTCTTTTACTTTCCCTGTATATATGTATTATTTGCTTAGACCTAGTTGTGTATATCAGTAGTTTTTACGTAGTTATTAAAATCCATTATTATCACGCCGGATCATCCCTGTTTTTACTCATGACAAGGTTCACTTTTAACGTTGCTCTTTGCTACGCACTGTATTTCTTTTAACATAGAATAAACTATACTTCGTGGCCAGAAGAATAATTTATTCTTTTAGAGTAATACGAAGATTTCCCTGGTGAGTTCGGTGGACAAACAGATCAAGCCGCTTCGCATTTAATTCTAAAGCTAGACTACAGTAAGTCAGTAATTAACATAACATTCCCTTTCATGGTCGATTTATATCCATAACTAATCAGAACACACTTTGATTAGAGATATAGATATATTTCACCCATTTGAGCTAAATTTGCTACAGCCTGTTGCACATGAGACCATTTCAGTGATGGCTGAAAAGTCGGGGATTTCATCCAAGGATGAAACGCCTGAGAGTAATCAGTGTCACACGGCGATGCCTTTATGCTCTGAAAATTTGGAGGTGTCCCCGGTTTCTAGCCTTGGGTCACACTCTCTGGGCGTCTCCTTATTGCAAGACGGTAATGGCAGACGCCTCCCTCACAGGCTGGGGCACGGTCTTAGACGGCCATCCAACTCACGGTCTCTGGAGCAGCCCTCATCTAGACTGGCATATAAATCACCTGGAGATGTGGGCCGTATTCCTAGCACTGAAATTCTTTCATCCTCAGTTGAGAAGTCACCATGAGTTACTGTGGTGGTCGCATATATCAACCACCAGGGAGGGTTACGTTCATTCCCCCTGTGCAGGCAGGCGCAACTAATTCTTCTCTGGGCGGAGGGAAAGTTTTTGTCAGTGAGTGCAATGTACATTCTGGGCAACCGGAATGTGGGGCAGACATCCTGTCGAGGCAGGGGCTGAGGCCCAGGGATTGGAGGCTCCATCCACAAGTGGAGGAGTCCTCTGGGCCACAAGTGGAGGAGTCCTCTGGGCATAGGGGCTCATTCCACTAGGGGGGTCACCTCCTCAAAGGCTTTATCTAAGGATGTGTTAACCTTTACAGAATGTGTGTGCTGCGGCGGGGTGGTCTACGTCACACGCATTCATTCAGTATTACAGTTTGGCCTTATTGGCCAGCTTGTATATGGTTCTCTGAGATAGTATCTCTGCTGTACGGCACTTCCTGGGAGTTTCCCATTCGCAGGGATCTATTGTCTCAATCCTTAGGGTTGATTTATCACCCTCAGCCAGAATGATGGAAACTGTGGTCTGGTAAGTTTTATTGAGCATCTTGCATAACCAGCAGTTCTTCTGCTTCCAGCAGTCTCCATTGTGTTTTTGTCTGAAAAGTGGTCTCTTACGTAATATGCTGCTTTCTTTAATGACATACAAACATTTTTCTGTAACACTTAATTTTGTACTAGAAAACTAATGTTTGGGAATCTAAAATGTTTTTTGTACTGACTTGATAATGTAGAAGTCATAAAATAAAAAATCTACAACAAAGTTTGTACTAAAAAAATAGGGTAGCTAATAGGGTGCCTAAAACTTTTCCACAGTACTGTATGTATACCAGAGCCAATGGCTTTAGACTGTACAGAACAGTTGGGGACATACAAACAGGCCCAGGGTACACCCGAAGGGTCAAAGAATAGAATGCAACCTGAATGACGCTTACATGACACTCACATTTATAGTTGAAAAGGGCTGCAAAACAGGCATGACACAATGATAAATATCCAGAGACATTGCAAAAATAGCAAAAAAGCAATAAAATAAAAGAAAAAACACACTCTACCTGATAAGAAAAACTACACAAAAGACAAAGAGCCACCATGAAAAAATACAAGCTAAAAAAGAGGCCTAGCTATTTAGTCACACCTCCTTTGTCCCACCAGTGTAATGTTCCCATAGAGATTTTTTCCATTTTTATAAATGTCACAAAATCATTCTGATTCAACCAGCTGGGACAACAGACCTAGCAGACATAGATATCACCATTCTATAGCTGAAAAGGTAGATGGAGCCTTTACTCTTTACTCTTTTACATATGGTAATGGCCATAGTAAATTTTTCCAGAGGTAATGGGACTACCTGTATACTGCAAGGAGAACCTGCATATCCGCAGATATGGAAGGATGGTGATATCATTGTTGGAGGTGCTTTCCCTTTTCATAGTAATTGGGAGATCACAGACTTGTCTTATTTGGTCATGCCACAGCAAATGAAGTGTGTGAGGTAAGAACTTGAGCATGTCAGATATTGATCATTTATAATATTAAACAGCATTATATGACCCACAGTTAGACAGTGGTGCATGATTTCATCCTATTTCATCTCATCCTAAATTAATATTACTGTATTACTCTCTGGTTTTTAAAACAGTCTTGATTTCAGAGCCTTTCAGTATTCACAATCCTTGATCTTTGCAATAGAAGAGATCAACAACAGTTCCTCTTTACTTCCTGGGATATCATTGGGTCACAAGATCTATGACACCTGCAGTTCAGCTGCACTGGGGGTTAAAGTAGCCATGGCACTTGTTAATGGAAATGAGAACTCAATCTTAGATGAATACTGCACAAAGCCAGCCCAGGAGCAAGCCATAATTGGCGAGACATATTCTTCAGTGTCCATGGCGATTGCAAAGAGTATAGGACCTTTCAGCATTCCCTTAGTAAGAATATTTTTTTACTGTACAGTTTTCTCAAAGTTAACAAACTGGAAAAAAAATACCCTGTAAAATTATGTTGATGTTTTGTGCCTTATGGAAGTTCACATTTATCAAAGTATAAAGAAAAATTATTATTAATCATAATGCCTGTGAAACAATTTTTTTGTTAACATAATTTTAGATCAGTCATTCCTCTACCTGCGAGTGTCTCAGTGACAAAAGGAAATATCCCTCATTTCTACGCACTATTCCCAGCGATTATCACCAGACCAGAGCCTTGGCAGAGATGGTCAAACACTTTGGCTGGACCTGGGTGGGAGCAATAAGAAGAGATGATGATTATGGTAACAGTGGGATGGCTGCATTTACTGAAGTTGCTAAGCAGTTGGGCATCTGCTTAGAATATTCCCTTCCATATTTTAGAACTTACTCAGATGAAAAAGTGCTGAAAATCATTGAGCAAATCAAAAGCTCCACTTCTCGAGTGATAGTTGCATTTCTTGCTCACTGGGACTTGGAAGTCTTGCTCCATGTCTTTTTTGAACACAACATCACTGGATACCAGTGGGTGGGAACTGAGGGCTGGATCTCTGATTCAGAATTAGCCGCAAAAGATAAACACCATATACTACAAGGAGCCATAGGATTAGCTATCACTAAAACAACAGTGACTGGTCTAAAGGACTTTATTCTAGATATAAAACCACTAAAATCTGTTAGCAGTGACATTTTTACTAAATTCTGGGAAGCATTGTTTAAGTGTAAATATGCAATGCAAAATGATTCAATGGACTCTCCATTGTGTACGGGTGAAGAGAAACTCTCTGAGATGGAAAACACCTTCACTGACATATCCCTGATGCCTATTTTCAGTAATGTGTATAAAGCAGTATATGCCATTGCCCATACACTACATAAACTTCTTGGCTGCAAACAAACATGCACTACAAAGCAGCAGCCTGATCCTTTCACAGTGAGTTAATAGTGCTGAAAAGACATCATTTTAGCGGTTAAATCAAATGCTATTCTTTTACTGAGAATATACTTTGCAAAAGTAGAGCACTTTAAATGTGAAATAATTATTTCTATTTATTCAGTTTCTAGAAAATCTAAAAAAAATGCATTTTAAAACCAAAGAGGGTGAAGAAGTGTTTTTTGATGAAAATGGTGACCCTGCAGCAAAGTATGATATAATAAACTGGCAAGTGAATGAAGAACATGAATTTGTTACTGTTGGGCTTTATGACTCATCCACAACTGGTCATGATCGATTAGCAGTAAATATGGCCTCAATTGTATGGGCACAAAATACCATCCAGGTGAGTACAAATGAATTGGAAAAATGCAATTGCATTTGCCCTAATAAATGCTTTCCTAATATATAATATGAAAATATTGAAATACAAAAATACATTTCTCAATCATAGGTGCCAATATCAGTGTGCAGTGGGAGCTGTCCTCCTGGCACAAGGAAAGCTGTGCAGAAAGGAAAACCATTCTGCTGCTTTGACTGCATACCATGTGCTGAAGGAGAGATCAGTAATATGACAGGTACTGAGACTTCTAAAAAGGGAAACAAACTAGTTTTTTTTTTCTGTTGTGAATATTCAAGAAGATATGTTAATTCACAAAAAGTCTAAACTGTGTCCAAGTTGTGTTTGGTTGTTTAAGAGACAAGTAAGGAGAATGTGGATTTTTTTTTTTTTTTTTTTTTTTTTTTTTTGTAACAGGATCAACTCAGCTTCTATGTAGAACATTATTTGTATTATATAATGCTGATTACTTCTCCATGTATCTAAACTTCCTTGTTTGCCATTTATTTTCTCTCTCACTCTGTGACAGATTCCATTGAATGTAATCAATGCCAGCAAGATTACTGGTCAAATCCTCACAGAGATGATTGTATCAAGAAGGAAATTGAATATTTGTCCTATGAGGAATCTATGGGAATTTTGCTGACAGCTGTTTCTATTATTGGTGCATTTATGACAATAGTAATAGCAATCATATTATTTAGACATAAAAATACCCCAATAGTCAAGGCCAATAACTCTGAGCTGAGCTTCCTGCTGCTCTTCTCTCTGACTCTGTGTTTCCTTTGTTCACTTACTTTTATTGGTCAGCCATCTAGTTGGTTCTGTTGGCTGCAGCACACAGCATTTGGGATCACCTTCGTCCTCTGCATTTCCTGTGTACTGGGGAAAACAATAGTGGTGTTAATGGCCTTCAGGGCTACACTTCCAGGCAGTAATGTAATGAAATGGTTTGGGCCTCCACAGCAAAGAATGAGTGTCATAACTTTCACTCTAATACAAGTCCTTATTTGTGCGCTTTGGTTGACAATATCCCCTCCTTTCCCCTTTAAAGACCTAAAGAGCTACAAGGAAAAAATCATTCTAGAATGTAATTTGGGCTCAACTATCGGTTTCTGGGCTGTGCTGGGCTATATAGGTTTTTTGGCTGTTTTCTGCTTTTTTTTGGCTTTCCTGGCACGTAAGTTACCTGATAATTTTAATGAAGCCAAATTTATCACATTTAGTATGCTAATATTCTGTGCAGTTTGGATCACCTTTATTCCAGCTTATGTTAGCTCTCCTGGAAAATTCACTGTATCTGTGAAGATATTTGCCATATTAGCATCAAGCTTTGGTTTGCTATTCTGTATATTTCTTCCAAAGTGTTACATAATAATATTGAAACCAGAGAAAAATACTAAAAAGCAACTTATGGGCAAAGTGTAAGTTACATGAACTAGTAGCCTGTATGTGTATGTGTATACGAATGTTTCTGTTGTAATATGAACCTGTATTTTGGCACTGATTACAACCCATATACAAAGTATGACCATTCTGTGTGCTTCCTTCTATGAAGGGAGAACCATGATGTCTCAGACTTTACCATGACTGGATATAGTACAAACAAGCATTTGCTTACATTCAGGAAAGTAATTCATATTATCAGTAACTATCACTAATATTTTGTTACTGGAATAGTTCTACCAGATTAAAGATATTTCATGACCAACATGTAAAGTGTTCTTTTCAGTTATATTAGATTGTATTCTGGGGGGGCATGGTGGCTTAGTGGTTAGCACATTTGCCTCACACCTCCAGCATTGGGGGCTCAATTCCCACCACCACCCTGTGGTGTGCATTCTTCACAACCATCTCTGTGTGTGCAGATCAAGTTAAACCTTAGGAGTCGACAGAGGCGCCTGCAGGATCACTTGGATTTTTTTTCTTATAGCAACAACAACGAGTTAAAATACTTACGATCATGCAGAAAAGAGAAAGACATCATTAGAAACTGTATAGGGTCTACTTTTATTTGTGTCCACTCATAATAAAAACAAAATGTTATGTATTTGTAAAATACAGAAAACAACAGGATGCACCTTCCTCTGTGTCCATCTCCGTGACCTTCTACCTGGAGCCCATCAAAAAACTGAACATAAACTCAGAGTACAATTGTTGCACAGACATGCGAAATATGTCTATAGAAAACTTGGAATGTCGACATTTAAATTAACCAATTCAAAACCAAAAAAATATTCTCTGATTATTTAATGTGCATGAAACTAACGATAGGTACAGTTTTTCTATCTCAGCTCATTAGTGCTGATCTAGACACATCTGTCACAAAACGGGAGGTGAGTTGGATGCAAGTATGTGTATGTGATAAGATCTGCAAAAATGATGGGTCTAAAGAAACATCAATCAAAGATGGGGTGTTCATGTCCCTGTAGTAATGTGCAATGCACAGGGCAACCTTGTGAGACAGAATAGAGGCCAGGCCGGTGTCTGACCACAGTATCCAGAATCTTCAGGCACATGATGGAAAGGGCAGTGATGGACACATCTCTGGTGAATCAGGGGAAGTAGTGAACCAGCAAGAGAGGGTTGGAATTCAAAGAAAGAGTGAGCAAGAATCAGTGAGTGTGGACCAGGTGATGGAGGTTACGTTGGCAGGAGATGAAGGGACAAAGATGAGAGTACTGTCAAAAATCATCTGCACCATGGGGGCAGATCACTTTGAGAAAGAAGAGAGGAAACCCAAAGAGAACAGATGTCTGAAAGAGCTTGGAAACCTGTGAGGTGACCTGCACAGAGTGAGAATGACCTGTCTTCAACAAAGACAGGAAGAAAAAACAGCTCTCAAAGAGATATGTGACAACCTGAAAGGAAGAATTGTAACTTTGTGGCAGTCATACTGCCAGCACAGGGACAAAAGAAGGAAGGCAAAAGTGAGGGCAAGTTTCATAATAACTTATTAAAACTCATCAAGGACAAATGATTGGGAGAACTGAATGCAACAAAGTAGAAGGTGGAGGATTACCTTGGTGAAGTCTACAGTGATCCAAGGCAGCTATATGCTATATGAAACATCCACCACATTTGATGAGGGAGAGCCCGGGTGGAAAGGCATAAACAATTTTGTCAGGAAAGCCAGGGGAAGATCGGCCCCAGCATCCAATGGGGCTTCATACAGGGTGTAAGTGTTGCGGACATCTGAGAACATGCAAGCTTTTGAAGTTGGCATGGAAAAAGGCATCTTCCTAAGACCTGTCTATGTGCAGAGGGTTGCTTTATCCCTAAGGAAGATGACTCTAAACAAATCAAGCAGTTTTGAACCACCTTGCTGCTAATTGTGGAAAGGAAAATCTTCTTTGGAATCTTGGCAAAGCGGTGATGACATTCCTGTTAGCCAATGGTTATATCTCAGTCCAAAAAAGTCCTAGGATTGTCTGGCTGTATTGAACACACCAGTGTAATCACCACAATCATTGTAGATGCAAAGCAGAACAAAGGTGACTTAGCAGTTGTATGGCTCAACCACACCAATGCCTTTGGCACAATACCCCAAAAGCTGGTGGAGACCACAGAGAAAGCCTCTCTATCATATACAGTACCTGACAAGTTTTAGCAGCTTCTTCAGGGCTTCTTTGACTGGTTTAAGATGCCTTTCACCTGTAGTAAATTTACCACAAATGGCAGAGACTGGAAATAGGAATTGTGTCTGGGTACACAGTCTTGGTGATTCAGTTTTCTACAGCAATCTCCTGGTCAAGTCAGTTGAGAAACTGAGGTGGAGACCAGTACTTGCAAGTGGTACACAGCAGGCTCCAATCAGGGCTTTTATGAATGACCTGACAATGACCAAAAGGTCAGTCTGAGAAGGCAGGTGGATTTTGGGACATCTGGTAGAAATCAATAAAGAGGCTTGAATGGAGTTTAAACCATCAAAATCAAGTCTAAAAGAGGGTCTGCATTCAAGATTGGTTTTGATTCAAAATTGGTGAGTACTATCCCCACTGTCGGCAAAAATCCTTAAAAGAGCCTCGGGAAGTGGGGTGAGCTCAATGATGGGGAGAGTGCAAATGAGATGATGATCCAGGCTGAATAAGATTACGCTCCCTGGTACATTCAAGGCCTCAGGCCATCATCATGGGGTCCTTCTGGGTTCCTTGTCTGTGAAATGCCCCCTTCCATGAAACAGCAGGAAAGCTGCATTCTATGGGAAAAGGTATGGGCGCAGTCTCTGAACTACCAGGATGTGTGGAGAATAGTAGAGCACTGTCTTAAGTTCCTACTCAGTATATAAGGTTCTTCCAACACCAAAAAAATTCTCCGTAGGTGGGGACTGTAAGACAGTCCTGGCTGCACATTGTATGGGAGACCAGCCAGCCTGGAGCACATTCTTTTTTCCAGCCAAATAAGCCTGACAGATGGATGTTTCAGTGGCAGCATGACACAATGCTGGCCCAGCTGGCTGTTGCGTTGACAAGCAAGAAACAGGAACAAACAAAATCTTGATGTTAATGGACCATGTTTTGTCCATTTTCTAAGAACAGGCTAAAAGGCAGTTAAGGAGCCAGGAAGCACAGGGGTCCTGCACATGGTGGGTGACTGGAAAATACCAGGAGACATCAGAAGGCAGCTCAAATCCCCAGGGGAACTTGCTAATGTCCAAATGGTCACTAACTTGGCAGAGAGAACGGAAAAAGGCACATGAGGGAAAGCTCAGGAAACACCAGCCTCTGATGTTCAAGATTTAGCAGATGAGGTGGTAGGGCTGGAATCTCTCAGTTGAGGTTGGCAGCAGGAGTTTTCCAGTGCAATCACTCTGGAGAGCTTTAGGAGTAAGATGTATAAAAGGTCCAGATAAGCAGAAGTTGGTAGTGGACATCAGTAAGCAGGCAGAAGGAGATGACCCCATCATATTTTTGTTAGAGAGCCTTGGAGTAGATCTGCTGCTCCTGCAAATTGAAATAAGCCTGTAAAGGTGGATTAGGCACTTTACAAGGATGTGCCCAGTTCAGGTCCTGCTATAGTTGTATCAGGCACCACCCACAGGACATAGAACCTGTGACAGACCAGGACTCGCTGGAGAGTTTATATCGCACAATTGGCTTGGGAACAACTGGGGATCCCCCAGGAGAAGCTGGAATATGTGGTTGAGGATATAAAATACTGGTATGACCTTCTCAGTCAGCTGCAAGCACAAACCCCATCAAGAAAAGCACCTTCAGCAAATTCCAAATTAACCAACGTGGCCATGTTTTTGAAGTAACCCAATGGTAATTTAGAAAAATCTAGTTACAGATCACCAGAATAATGCACAAACCTTAACTAAGCCTTTAAGCCCCCTTTTGACATCCATACTCCAAACACACTTCCTAATAAAGTTTTCTGTGAATCCATACAACCAGTCCTCTGTTGCAGCTGTTTTCATAATCAATCTCCAATCTATTAGGATTGATTGGCATGTGGAGGCCATGTTGTTTGCAAATTTCATCATATTTTTAATAATTCTTGAGGATTAGATTCCATTGAGTAAATTAGGACTAATTTTCGTAAATTTGAATGGGTGTGGCTAAATGATCCAACAGGTGCATTTTAATGTGTTCAGTCAAAGAATTAGGAGGAAAAATAAATTTTACTACTAACATTATTTTTCTAAAAATAAAAATAAATAAATAAGAATTTTCAAAAAGAATAGCGCCCCTAAATGGCAAATTTGCATGACTTACTAGCATCCCTACATGAACCTAGCATTCAAGTTAAATGACCATAGATCAATGTCAACCCCCTTAAATGCCTGCTGAAATCTGATCGGCTAGTGACGGCCATGTTTTTAAGTAATCAGGTCATCAAAGGTCCACTTACAGATTTTCAAGTTTCATGCCAATCCATGCAAATTATCATGAGTTAAAGCTGTTTGAACAAAGTAGGCTCTGCCTCATAAGAGTCGATTGGCATGTGATGGCCATATTGTTTACAAGTGTCAACAAGTTTTTGATGGTTTCCAGTACTGTGTGTAGTTTGACACCAAGTTTATGAAGAATCTGGCTTCATTGCCAGCAACAACCATATTATCAAGTTTTTTGATGATACTACAGCAGTAGGTCTCATCGGTGCATGGGGTGATGAGAGCTCTAAGATAAGAGGGTGCTGTTCCAGTTTTGGCTTACCGCTTACCGCTCCTGGCAGGTCTACCTTTGAGTGCCACCCGTCCTCTACAGATGATCCAGAATGCAGCTGCATGACTTGTTTTCAACCTCCCTAAGTTCTCTCACACCACCCCGTTGCTGCACTCCCTTCACTGGCTTCCAGTAGCTGCATGCATCAGATTCAAAACATTGATGCTTGCCTACAAAGCCAAAAGTGGAACAGCACCCTTTTATCTTAGAGCTCTCATCACCCCACGCACTGCACCACGCTCCTTCAGGTCAACAAGCACTGCTCGACTGGTCCCACCCTCTCTCAGGATACAAGGTAGATCTGCCTCACAACTTTTCTCTGTTCTGGCACCAAGGTGGTGGAATGAACTTCCAATCAGTGTCAGAACAGCTGAGTCACTGGCTATCTTCAAGATAGACATACCTCTTTCTTAAATACTTACCCCTTGATAGTTAGTGTTTTCTTCCCCAAAAAATATATTTAAAAAAAAAAAAAAAAAAAAAAAAGTTTTACAACAACTCCTAACAGTTGCTCTCTTTTCAACAGGTTTGTGTTCAGTGTTCGTTGTAATCGTACGAACCAGAAGTGAAATATTCATTGACGGAGAATTTAAAGCACTCTTGTACGTAGCTCTGGATAAGGGCGTCTGCTAAATGCTATAAATGTAAATGTAAATGTAGGTCTCATCAGTAAAAGTGATGAATCAGCATACAGGATGGAGGTGGAGAAGCTGTCAGTGTGGTGTAAGAATCACAACCTCTTGTGTTGACAAAATCAAGGATATCGTAATTAAATTCAGGAGGGCCCACACACACCAACATCACCTGCTGATCATTGATGACACTGCTATGGAGAAGGTCAGCAGCATTAAGTTCCTGGGGGTGTACCTGGCGAATGACCTGACCTCGACCATTCTCAAACACCACGGCCATTCTCATGCTGCATCTGCAGCTCCACCTCCTTCAGAGACTAAAGTGGGCAAGTCTACCCACTCTAGCCCTCACCTCTTTCTACAGGAGCACCAATGAGAACATGCTGACCTACTGCATCACTGCCTGGTTCAGAAACTACAAATCTTTTGAATGGCAACAACTGAACAGGATAATGGTGACTGCAGGAAAGATCAACAGGTGCCCCATCCCCTCTTTGCTGGTGATCTACAACCAGCATTGTGTCCGCAGAGCCTGCAGCATCATTAAAGACTCATCCCGAACCTCCCACAGTTCAAGTTCAAGTTCAGTTTATTTGTATAGTGCTTTTAACAATGGACATTGTCCCAAAGCAGCTTTACAGAAGTATTTAAATTCAGGACATAGATTTTAAATTTATGAATTTATCCCCAAGGAAAAACTCCCAGAAATGATATAAGGAAGAAACCTTGAGAGGAACCAGACTGTAATCTCACTGTAATCTCAATGATCTTTAGGCTGCACCATGTGGGGCCATCCTCAGCAGCATCATGTGACTTCAATTGATGAGGTCTCCAACCAGAAGTAGGGCATCAGGATGGGTCGGGCAGGTCCAGAGAGCAGAAGGGGTCGGGATCACTGCCATCTCAGGAGAATCATGTGAAGCTCGACAGAAGGAGAGAGAGAGGGAGAGAGATAGAGAGAGAGAGAGATCATTAGGTATGCTTATTGTCCCGTACTGGTTAAGGACAACGTACTTTGCGTAAGTGAAAGCAGGTACTCCGGCAAGACTAGCTTATGACAGGATAACTAAAAGGGAGAGCCAGAGGGTAACACAGACATGAGGGCTCCCTGGGACAAGGCGGCCAGCCACCCCACCGCCAACAAACCTTGGTGGATGCCTGAAGGTGGGGAGGTGACAGCATCCAGACATCCCAGTTCACCACAACACACTATGCCCGTGAGACCTCTAGATCTGCTCCTTTATCTAAGGAAAAAAAAGCTATTCACGAAAGGCTTGACTAAACAAATATGTTTTCAGCCTGGACTTAAACACTGAGACTGTGTCTGAGTCCCGAACACTAATTGGAAGGCTGTTCCATAACTGTGGGGCTTTGTAAGAGAAAGCTCTTCCCCCTGCTGTAGCCTTCACGATTCGAGGTACTGACAAATAGCCTGCGCCTTTTGATCGAAGTAGGCGTGGCGGATCATAAAAGACCAAAAGTTCACTTAGGTACTGTGGCGCAAAGCCATTTAGCGCTTTATAAGTCAATAATAGTATTTTATAATCAATGCGGAATTTCACTGGGAGCCAATGCAGTGTGGATAACATAGGGGTGATGTGGTCATATCTTCTAGTTCTAGTAAGGACTCTTGCAGCTGCATTCTGAACTAACTGGAGTTTGTTTATGCTCCTACTGGAACATCCAGACAGTAAGGCATTACAATAATCCAACCTAGAGGTGACGAAAGCATAGACTAATTTTTCTGCATTATGTAGTGACAATATATTTCTTATCTTAGCAATATTTCTGAGGTGAAAGAAGGCTATCCTAGTAATATTATCTACATGGGCGTCAAAGGAAAGACTGGAGTCAATAATCACACCAAGGTCTTTTACTGCTGCACATGATGAAACAGAAAGGCCATCCAGAGTTACTATGTAATCAGAAAACTTACTTCTAGCTGCATGTGGTCCTAGTATAAGTACTTCTGTCTTGTCAGAATTTAGTAAGAGGAAGTTAATGAGCATCCATTGTATAAGGTTCTTTACACATTCCTCGACTTTATTAAACTGGTGTCTGTCATCTGGCTTTGCTGGAACATACAACTGTGTGTCATCAGCATAACAGTGGAAGCTAATTCCATGTTTACAAATAATTTGACCCAGAGGTAACATATATAAAGAAAAGAGCAGTGGGCCTAAAACAGAACCTTGCGGAACACCAAACTTTACCTCAGTATGCACAGAGAATTCACCATTTACATATACGAACTGATAAAGATCAGTCAAATAAGACCTGAGCCAGTAGAGGGCCGTTCCCTTAATGCCAACAATGTTTTCTAGTCTACCAAGGAGAATAGTATGATCAATTGTATCAAAAGCTGCACTAAAGTCAAGCAGCACAAGCATGGAGACACAACCCTGATCAGAGGCCATCAGTAGGTCATTTACGACTTTTAACAGTGCTGTCTCTGTGCTATGATGAGGCCTAAATCCTGACTGATATATTTCATGAATGTTGTTCCTATTTAGGTATGAGCATAGCTGCTTTGCTACAACCTTTTCTAAGATCTTGGAGATAAAGGGGAGATTTGATATTGGCCTATAGCTGGACAATTGTCAGGGGTCGAGGTCAGATTTTTTTAATCAGGGGTTTGATAACTGCTAATTTAAATGATTTAGGTACATATCCAGTGCTAAGGGAAGAGTTGATTATTTTTAGAAGGAGTTTGATTATTTCTGGAGTAATCTGTTTGAAGAAACATGTAGGTAGGGGATCTAGTATACAAGTTGATGATTTTGAAGAAGAAATTAATGAAATTAGTTCGGTCTCTCTAAGAGGAGTAAAGCACTCTAATCGTTGATCTGATATTGCTATATTATTATCTACAGGGTTATTAAGACTGTCTGGTTTTAAATTAATAGTCTGAATTTCTTGTCTAATATTTTCAATTTTGCCAATAAAAAAACTCATGAAATCATTGCTGCTATATAATGATTGTGTGCCTGTTTCTGTGGCCGTTTTATTCCTAGTTAATTTTGCTATAGTATTAAATAAAAATCTAGTATTATTTTTGTTATCTTCAATTAAGGTAGAGAGATAGACTGATCTAGCTGCACTAAGAGATTTCCTATAGTTCAGGAGGCTCTCCTTCCATGCTGTTTGAAATACTACCAATTTGGTTTGACACCATTTACGTTCTAATTGTCGAGTGGTCTGTTTTAAGGTACGTGTGTGATCATTATACCAGGGTGCTAGCTTTTTCTCTCTAATTATTTTCCTTTTAAGTGGAGCTACCTCTTATCTAACATATAACGGAACATTGACTCTAAGCATTTAGTCGCCTGATCAAGTTCTATGGGATCAGACTGTGATCAGATCATAGTTGATCTCTCTGGGAGGTTACTGATAAAACTCTGTGCAGTAGCCGACGTGAATGTACGTTTGACAGAGTAGCGTGGCAAAGTGCATATATTATGATCAATGCGCAATTTACACGAGATGAGATAATGATCTGAGATAGCTTCAGACTGCGGAAGTGTGACTATATTTTCTGTATTTAATCCGTATGTTAGTATAATGTCAAGAGTGTGACCACCATTATGAGTGGGCCTTATTACATTCTGATTGACCCCTACTGAATCTAAAATAGACACAACCGCTGTTCTCAGAGGATCTTCCAGGTTATCAAAGTGAGTATTAAAGTCACCAACAATTAATGCTTTGTCTAAAGAAACAACCAGGTTCTCTATAAAAACTGCGAATTCACCAAGAAATTCATAGTATGGCCCTGGGGGTCTGTAAATAATAGTAAGTGGAATCGACTCAATAGACTTGTTTTTAGTGGTTACATATGTCATACTAGTATGAAGAACTCCTTTGAACAGTCTCCTCCTGCCATATGGTAATAAAGGTCTTACAAGACTTTCAGTTAATGAGATATTAACCAAAATGTAAAATTTTGTGCTATTGTTCCACCAGCAGGCTTATCTGGGTCCCTATGTGTGGCTGAGTAGAGGGGGCGAATTTGGTGTTTCTATCCCTTATGGTCTTTCCTCTCCATATGATTTTACTGGAGAATCATAATAATAATAATAATAAGAAGAAGAAGAAGAAGAAGAAGAAGAAGAAGAAAAAAAGAAAAAGAAGAGGAAAAAGAAGAAGAAAAATCCTAACAAAAACGAATATGGTTCCAGCACCTTGTGTAATGATGTGTAATGAGAGAGGATTGAATTTCAGTAATGGTTAGATATTTACTCATGCTCAAAGAGAGATGATTAAATCTCAGTCTTGACAGAAACTATTCAATAACTCAAGGAGCACGGATCAGGTTTGTGCATTTTTAGTCCATGGAAGTGAACAATACAGATTCATTCACTTTAGTGACTAATTTTTTGATGAAATGTGTGAAGTATGGTGAATAATATGAAGTCAACTTTATCACCATAATATTATCATTTCAAGAAACTTTCTAATCATTTTGCAATACTAAGGAATATTGTTTGACATTCTCATTATGAAAGCCTAGTGAAATGTACAGTACTGTGCAAAAGTTTTACTTTGTTATTGATTTCTTATTTTATGACTTCTACATTATCAAGTCAAAACCATTTTAGATTCCCAAACATTAGTGTTCTAGCACAAAATTAAATGTTACAGAAAAATGTTTGTTTATCATTAAAGAAAGCAGCATATTACATAAGAGACCACTTTTCAGACAAAAAAAACACAATGAAAGCTGCTGGATTTTGCTGCAAAAATAAGAAGCAAGTGCAAAAGTCAAAGTCTCCAGAAGAACTGTGGCTGGTTTTTCAAGATGCTCAATAAAACTTAGCAGCTCATTTCCTTATAAAACTGCACAAATTGTACTGGAGACTACTATTTTTATTTTTTTGTCACACCAAATATTGACTTTGTTTCATTTACTACTGTTTACGGCTCTTTACAGTATTTTTTATTTATGTACAAACATTTAATTTCATTATTTTGAAGGCATCTTTGCTCTACAGCATTTCTTTGCATGTGCCTAAAATTTTGCACAGTACTGTATATGCTGTAAAGTTTTTACAGGATCTCGTGGCCTCTTATTTAATGAAAGTCTGATTTTAGGCTCATTAATGTTAACAGCAATTACAAGAATTACAACTTAAAGAAGCAATCTATCACTTCTCATTTTACAAGATCAGTCTTACATTTCAAACACTGAGCTTCACTTTGCCAGCATTTTTATAGCCATGTTTGCCATTATTTTGCACATATGGGTCAGTTCAGTATGTGATGTGTGACTTGCTCAGACTGGTATTGGATATCATGTACATTAAAAACATAATGTGAACAACATTTTTAAAATATCAGATATTGGCAGTAAATCAGAACTGAAGATGCAGGCTTGCAGTCTTACAAATATAGCCAAGTTTTTCAGGTATGCAACAGTCTACTATCAGCAATTTTACTGATGAAATCTAAGACAAAATATATTAATCAATGGCCTTTTTTTCCATGACAAAAAATAAACAATAAATAAATAATAATTCATGCCACAAAAAGGAATATATGACAAAATGCAATTATATTTTCTCCACAAATACAACCCCTGGCAAAAATTATGGAATCACCATGCTTGGAGGATGTTTTCCTTTAATAACCTTCCCATTTTGTTTACACAGCCCCAATTTGAAAAAAAAAAAAAGTTGGGATGCTGGGTAAATTGTAAATAAAAACAGAATGCAATGATTTGCAAATCTAATAAACTCATATTGTATTATTGTATAGAACATAGGAAATATATCGAATGTTTAAACTGAGGAAATTTACCATCTTTAGGAGAAAATAAGGTAATTTTGAATTTGATGGCAGCAAAACGTCTCAAAAAAGTTGGGACATGGCCATGTTTACCACTGTGTAGCTGTCAGGTTATGTGGCGATAGGTGGATGCAAGTGCAGATAAAAGTCTTTATAATTGGAACAGTCAGTTTATTAGGAACAGCAATCAAATCCAAAATGTGAGGCAGATATCGTGGTCATAAAACAGGAGTGGGTCAGGTGATCGGCAAACAACATAACTAGGCTAAACAAGAATCAGAACATGAGGCGGAAACAGGGATCAAAAATCATGAAAACAAAACGATGAACAATGGCTTGGTATGAGACAGAACACTAATGAAACTGTGCTAATACTTTGCGTCGGACACAGACACACAAGTGGTTTAAATCAGAAACACAATAAGAGGTTAACACAAGACAGCTGAAACATATTAGGACACAACCAATGACAATACAGGGGTGGAGACAAGACATGAACCAAAATAAAACACACATGGAGAAGTAAACAGTGTCAATGTCACTGAGTGCGCTGCTCGCATGGCTCACTTCGGCGATCAGCGCGAGGGGGAATCATAACAGAAGCATCCCCTCTTCTTTTAACAACAGTCTGTATATGTCTGGGAACTGAGGAGACCAGTTGCTGCAGAATGTTGTCCCATTCATGTCTGATACAGAATTCTAGCTGCTCAACAGTCCTGGGTCTTCTTTGTCGTATATTTCGTTTCATGATGCGCCAAATGTTTTCAATTGGTGAAAGTTCTGGATTGCAGGCAGACCAGTTCAGCACCTGGACTCTTCTACTATGAAGCCATTCTGTTGTAATAGATGCAGTATGTGGTTTAGCATTGTCTTGCTAAATGCCTATGCAAGGCCTTCCCTGAAAAAGACATTGTCTGGATGGAAGCATATGTTGCTTTAAAACCTATATATACCTTTCAGCATTGATGGTGCCTTTCCAGATGTGCAAGCTGTCCATTCCACATTCACTAATGCACCCCATACCATCAGAGATGTAGGCTTTTGAACTGAGAGCTGATAAAAAGCTGGATGGTCCCTCTCCTCTTTAGTCCAGAGGACGCGGCGTCCATTGTTTCCAAAAAGAATTTCAAATTTTGATTCGTCTTACCACAGAACAGTTTTCCATTTTGCCTCAGTCCATTTTAAATGACCTTTGGCCCAGAGAAGATGACGGCGTTTCTGGATCATGTTCACATATGGCTTCTTTGCACGATAGAGCTATAACCTGCATTTGTGGATGCCATGGCAAACTATGCTCACAGGTAATAAGTTCTGGAGGTGTTTCTGAGCCCATACAGTGATTTCCATTACAGAATCATGCCTGTTTTTAATGCAGTGCCTCCCGAGGCCCCGAAGATCATGAGCATACAGTATTGATTTTCGCCCTTGTCCCTTGTGCACAGAGATTTCTCCAGATTCTCAGAATCTTTTGATGATATTATGTACTGTAGATGATGAGATATTCAACGTATTTTTACATTGAGGAATATTATTCTGAAATTGTTCCACAATTTGTTGACACAGTTTTTCACAGATTGATGAACCTCTGCCCATCTTTACTTCTGAGAGAATCTTCCTCTTTAAGATGCTCTTTTTATACCCAGTCATGTTACTGACCTGATGCCAATTAACCTAATTAGTTGCAAAATCTTTCTCCAGCTGTTTCTTTTTAGTAACACTCTTTTCCAGCCTTTTGTTGGCCCTGTCACAACTTTTTTGAGATGTGTTGTGGCCATCAAATTCCAAGTTACCTTTTTCTTAAAATTGTACATTTCCTCAGTTTAAACATTGGAGATGTTTTCTATTTTCTATTGTGAATAACATATGGGTTTATGAGATTTGCAAATCATTGCATTCTGTTTCTATTTACATTTTATACAGTGTCCCAACTTTTTTGGAATTGGGGTTGAACTTGCACCAAATTTTAGACACAGCAGACTGGGAACAACCAACATCTTTTGCCATCATCTGAGTTGGATTTCCTTCTTGAAGGGTTTTATAACCCTTTCCATTGTTTCAACTGACAACTCTCTTGTTGCCCATTTTTCCTTTCAAAGTCCAAGGTTAAGGTCTGTAACTACTCTCTTTTAACTGCAGACTAATTTGCATTTTTAGACTTGTGCTGGTATTTGTTTTAGAAATGCAAATTACAGTCCAATCGTTCAAAGCACTGATGAAGGTTAACTCTATTGGATGATAGTCATTAAAGCACAATGGAATGATTGTCATATTCTTGAATCAAGTGAGAACAACAGTTTGGGCTAAATGTTAAAAATGTTAGTGAATACCTCCGTTAGCTGATGGGCACTCTCCTTAAGTACTCGTCCTGGGATCTTATAAGGTCCCGCAGCTTTCCTGAGGTTGATCTTTAGGACAGTTCTTCTCACATCTATTGGGGTAACAGATAGTGTCCGGTTGTCAAGTCTAGATGTTGTTTTTCTTCCTGTTG
Source organism: Cranoglanis bouderius (assembly GCA_023630585.1). Lineage (NCBI taxonomy): Eukaryota > Metazoa > Chordata > Actinopteri > Siluriformes > Cranoglanididae > Cranoglanis > Cranoglanis bouderius. The sequence goes on along the minus strand of CM042557.1, from coordinate 4,581,266 downwards.
ATGAACTTAGCACAAACTTCACCTACTCTTTTCTCCTTTTAAAGTGGTCAGATAGAGTATGAAGTGTATAAGGTGGGTGTTTATATTTTTGCACTTTGACATATTTGGCATGAATTGCTTATACTGTATATTTGTGTCTTCTCCCCCTGTTGCTCCCAGTTCATGGTGCCCTTCTCAGCAAGCTATGACACTATGAAAGCTGTTTCCGTGGAATTCTTAGGAAAACTGGCTGGATTATGGGTCATATAAGGGGAGCATTAGAAAAGGAATCTGCAGCATTACATAGGGTTATCATCAAACATTTCTGGTGTGAACAGGTGAGCAGGAAGATCTGAAGTACATACAGTGGGTATAGAAAAGAATCACCCCCATTAAAATAATCACATTTTGTTGTTTTTCAGCCTGAAATGAAGACAAACACAGTTTTTGTTTTATCCAGCTGTATTTATTCAGTGCAACTTATAACATCCAAGTGAAAGATATAACACCAACATGTCAGAAAATAAAAAAAAAATAAATAAAAAACAGAATCACTGAGTTGGAAAAAGGATCACCCCCTCCTAAAAATGACTTGTAAACTCAATAAGGTGTAGCTAATCACCTTCTCAATGGCACATAAAGCAATTTGACTTTCAACTGTGATCAGCTGTGGTCATTTTGATTAGCTCAGCATGAAAAGAGCTTTCCTGGAGCATTTTGTAGTGCAACTGAAGTAAACAATCAACTATGGGTGGCAAGGCACTGTCAAAAGATCTCCGGGATAAAGTTGTGGACAGGCACAAGTCAGGAGATGGATACAAAAAAATTCAAAGGCTTTATCAATGTCTAGAAGCACAGTGAAGTCTATTATTAAGAAGTGGAAGGTATTTGGTACAACACAGACACTCCCTGGATCAGGACGTCGCTCCAAACTGGATGAAAGAGCCAGGAGGAAACTGGTCAGAGAGGCTACCAAGAAGCCTACAGCAGCCCTGAAGCAGTTGCAGGAATTTATAACAAAGAGTGGTCATTGTGTGCATGTGACAACAATATCACAAATTCTCCACAAATGTGGCTTGTATGGGAGGGTTGCAAGAAAAAAGCCACCCACAACTGAGCTTTGCCAAAACGCACCTTGAAGATTCTGAGGCCACATGGAAAAAGGTGTTGAATTATTTGGCCTCAACACCAAACAATATGTCTGGTGGAAATCCAATACAAACCACCATCCAAATAACACCATGCCTACAGTAAAGCATGGAGGTGGTAATATCCTGTTATGCAGCACGGACTGGAGCATTTGTCAGGAGAGAGGGAAAATGGATGGGGCAAAATACCATCAAATTCTTTAGGAAAATCTGCTGCCCTCTGAGCCTTCTGTCTTCTCTGCCAGAAAGTTGTCAATGGGAAGAAGGTTTACCTTCCAACATGACAATGACCCAAAGCAAACGTTGAAGGAGAAAAGGGTGAATGTCCTTGCATGGCCTAGTCAGAGTCCAGACTTAAACCCCATTGAAAATCTGTGGAATGACTTAAAGACTGCAGTCTACAAATGGTCACCATCAAATTTAACTGAACTTGAGCAGTTCTGCAAAGAAGAGTGGGCAAATATAAATAATAAAATGTTGGGACATGGGTAATTTAGGATGTAATGTGACAAGTTGAAATAAGAAGGTGATGTGAAACAGGTGAGGCAATCATCTAATCATAGTATATAAGGATCCTCCAAAAAAGGCCTAGTCCTTCAAGAGCAAGGATGGGTAGAGATTGCATCAGCAAATAATCGAACACTTTGAGAACAGCATTCCCAAAAGACAAATTGGTAGGAATTTGGGCAATGTACCTTCTACAGTGCACAATATCATTAAAAGATTCAAGGAATCCAGTCAACTGTTGGTGCGTAAAGGGTAAGGCTGAAAACCACTCCTGAATGCACGTGATCTCTGATCCCTCAGAAAAAACATCATGAGTCTGTAATGGATATCCTGACATGGGCTTGGGAATACTTTGTTACACCTCCTTTTTTCCCACCAGTGTAATATTACCGTAGAGAATTTCCCATTCTATCTGTATAAATACCACTAAATCATTTCTAATCATCTAAATGAGACACCAGGGCTGGCAGATATTAACTATTCCCACTGTTCTGTAGCTGGACAAATAGATGGAGCCCATCTTTACTCTTTTACATATGGTAATGGCCATCATCAGTTTTTCTAAAGGTAATGGGACTACTTGTATACTGCAAGGAGAGACTGCATATCCACAGCTGTGGAAGAATGGTGATATCATTATTGGAGGAATTTTTCCCTTCCATAGTAATTGGGAGATCATAGACTTGTCTTATTTGTTCATGCCACCAAAAATGAAGTGTATTAGGTAAGAAATTTAGCATCTACCATTGATTAATGCTATTTAACAGTGCTACATCATTCACAATTAGACAGCAATGACAAATTTTCCTGTAAATAATGTGACTATATTTTTCTCTGATTGTTATAAATTAGTCTTGATTTCAGAGCCTTTCAGTATTCACAGTCCTTGATCTTTGTGATAGAAGAGATTAACAACAGTACCACTTTACTGCCTGGAATCTCACTGGGGTTCAAGATATTTGATACCTGCAGCTCATCAACAATAGGAGCGCAAGTTGCAATGACACTTGTTAATGGAAATGAGAACTCAGTCTTGGATGAGATCTGCATGAAGCCAGCCCAGGTGCAGGCCATAATCGGTGAGACATACTCTTCTGTGTCCATGGCTATTGCACAGAGTATTGGACCTTTCAGCATTCCCTTAGTAAGAATTTACACATTTAAAAAAAAAAAAAAAAATTTAAAGGTATACAGTGTTGTGAATATGGAGATGTGGAGCTGGAATTTTATCCTGTAACTTATTTTAATTTTCTTGTGCCATTTTATTATTGGCAGTTATGAAATTTATGTCTGTAAATATAATTTTAGATCAGTCATTATTCCACCTGTGAGTGTTTCAGTGACAAGAGGAAATATCCATCATTTCTGCGCACTATTCCTAGTGATTATTATCAGAGCAGAGCACTTGCAGAGATGGTCAAGCACTTTGGCTGGACCTGGGTAGGAGCAATGAGAAGAGATGATGACTATGGTAACAGTGGGATGGCCGCATTTACTGAAGCCGCAGAACAGTTGGGCATCTGCTTAGAATATTCCCTTCCATTTTTTAGAACCTACTCACAAGAAAGAGTGCGAAGAATTGTTGAGCAAATCAAAAGCTCTACTTCTCGAGTAATTATTGGATTCCTTGACAACTGGGACTTGGAGAGTTTACTGCCAGTATTTTTTGAGCACAACATCACTGGATTTCAGTGGGTTGGAACTGAAGCCTGGATCTTTGATTCAGAACTGGCCACAATGGATGAACACCATATACTGCAGGGAGCTATAGGGCTAGCTATCCCCAAATCAAAGGTGACGGGTCTGCAGGACTTCATTTTAGATATACATCCACTGAAATCTGTAGGCAGTGCCATTTTTACTGAATTCTGGGAGGCTTTGTTTAGCTGTAAATATGCAGTCCAAAATGATTCAGAGGACATACCAGCTTGCACTGGTAACGAGAAGTTGTCTGAGGTGGAAAACACATTTACCGATATGACCCTGATGCCAATATTTAATAATGTGTATAAAGGAGTATATGCGATTGCTCATACCTTACATGAACTTCTTGGCTGCAAGCAAACATGTCCTACAAATAAACAGCCTGACCCTTTCACAGTGAGTTAGTATTACTGGCAGGACACTATTTTAACACTATTTTAACTATCCAAAATGCTTTAATATAAAATATTGTGCCTTATTGTGCACTCCCTTGTCACATTTTAATCTGCATTATTTCCATTTTGTTTTATTTATTCAGTTTCTACAACACCTTAAGAGAGTGCAATTCAAAACCAAAGAGGGTGAAGGTGTTTTTTTTTGACAAAAATGGTGACCCTGCAGCAAAGTATGAGATAATAAACTGGCATTTGAATAAAGAGAATCAGCATGAATTTGTCACTGTTGGACATTATGACTCATCTCAAACTGGTCATGATCATTTATTTGTAAATGTGACCTCTATTATCTGGGCACAAAATACAAATCAGGTGAGTATTAGAGAGAAAGTTTACACATTCTCAATAAAATCTTTCCTAATATTTAAAAGGTACTGAAAGTTTGCTGCTAAATAATCAGTTTAGGTTGTTAAATATGTTTCTTGACTATAGGTGCTAATATCTGTGTGCAGTGAGAGCTGTCCTCCTGGAACAAGGAAGGCTGTACAGAAAGGAAAGCCCATCTGCTGTTTTGACTGCATACCATGCGCTGAAGGAGAGATCAGTAATATGACAGGTACTAAAACTTATTCCTTCTATCACTTCATAATCTATAAGCTTTATGATTAATTAACTGACCAAGGGTTTATTTTTTTAGTAAGGTATATGTGGGTCTTGTAACACCAACAATTTTCTTCATCAATCTCATGTTGATTGTTATGTGCAGTATCTAACGTCTTTTCTGCTTCTTATTTCCTCTCTTATTTTGTGACAGATTCCATTAAATGTCAAGAATGCTATCAAGATTACTGGTCAAATCCTCTGAGAGATAAATGTGTGAAGAAGGAAATTGAATATTTGTCCTACAAAGAAACTATGGGAATTTTGCTAACAGCTGTTTCTATTATTGGTGTATTTATGACAATGGTAATCGCAATCATATTCTTTAGACATAAACATACCCCAATTGTCAAAGCCAACAACTCTGAGCTGAGCTTCCTACTGCTCTTCTCTCTGACTCTGTGTTTCCTTTGTTCACTTATTTTCATTGGTCAGCCCTCTGAGTGGTCCTGTATGCTGCGGCACACAGCGTTTGGGATCACCTTCGTCATCTGCATCTCCTGTGTACTGGGAAAAACTTTAGTGGTGTTAATGGCTTTTAGGGCTACACTTCCAGGGAGTAATGTCATGAAATGGTTTGGGCCTCCACAACAGAGACTCAGTGTTCTTTTTTTCACTCTCATACAGGTCCTTATTTGTGTGCTGTGGTTGACAATATCCCCTCCTTTCCCCTTTAGAAACCTAAAGAGCTACAAAGAAAAAATAATTCTAGAATATCATTTGGGATCAAACCTAGGTTTCTGGGTTGTGCTGGGTTATATAGGTTTTTTGGCTCTGTTATGTTTTCTTTTGGCTTTTCTGGCTCGGAAGTTGCCTGATAATTTTAATGAAGCCAAATTTATCACATTTAGTATGCTGATCTTCTGTGCAGTTTGGCTCACTTTTATTCCAGCTTATGTCAGTTCTCCTGGAAAATTCACTGTAGCTGTGGAGATATTTGCCATTTTAGCATCAAGCTTTGGCTTATTATTCTGTATATTTCTTCCAAAGTGCTACATAATAATACTAAAACCTGAGAACAATACTAAAAAGCAAATCATGGGCAAAATTATGTGAACTAGTACCCTTTTTTCTTTTAGTATGCCCTTTTATCCTTTTTAAAGCATGTGACCCATTAAAAATTAACCTCAGCTGTATAACATTTTAGACCATCAGCAATTTTTTTTCTTTTGTCAGACAAATTATGTAAGATGATTTTAAATTAAGTGTACTTTGCCAATTTTAAGTGTTAATACAAAGTATAAATACAAATATGCTAAGGCAGTAATATTATGACTGAGAATCAGCTGACGAATGTTTACTTAATTTTACAAATCTAATGACAAGGAACATTGTTATAACATAGAAGGTTCCAACTTTGCCTAAAGAGGACCCAAAACAAAAATGAACAACACCTACAAAAATTAACAACACCCCCCTCTGTTGTCACACCTGTATATTACAAAGACCATTTACATCACTGGCCACTGGATGCCCTGAGTCAACAGACAAAATCCATCAATCCATTAATTCTGGGGAGCTGATCACAACTTGATAATGACCACTGTGTTTGGGCCCTTAAACATTTTTATGGCTGCATTGTCTCTCACATCACATCACGTCTGGTGGGTAGTAACATGCTACATTTACTTTGTTACATTTACTTGAGTAACTTTTTGAAAAAAAAAAAAAAAAAAAACTTTTAACTGGTTTAACTGGCCATACTTATACTCTTACTGAAGTTAATTTTTAATCACAGAAATGTACTTTTACTTTGCTACAGTTGCGGGCGTTCCTCCGTCACTGATAAATGTTAATAAATATATGTAGTTTTAACAATTCGTTTATATCATGTATAATGTGGACACAAGAACCGCACGTTTATTTAGCGGCTCCATCCAGGAGAGTGTAGGAAGATGTATGCGCACACACACACACACACATACTAAACTCACTTTGTTGTGAGTTCAAATCCCAGCACCGCCAAGCTGCCACTGTTGGGCACTTGAGCAAGGCCCTTAACCCTCAACTGCTCCCCGGGCAAAAATGGCTGCCCACTGCTCCGGGTGTGTTCACGGTTTGTAGTGTGTGTGTTCATTACTCACAACTCCTAATGTGTGTGCACTAACTTGGATGGGTTAAATGCAGTGGACAAATTCCAAGTATGGGTTACCATACATTGGCCTTCACATGTCACTTTCACTTAAAACACACAAACACTCACTCTACACTCTCTACACACACTTTCTCCTCTGTTTTGTTCCATAGTCTGTTGTTTTGTTTTGTTTAAATGCACATGCTGACAAGTTTGTGTTGTTAACACGTTAAGACAGTCAACCTTTGGGAAAATGTTTGTTGTTTGGTGTGTGTGAGAAAAGAAAATGACAGGTTCTGTGTTATTGTACAGTTCTCCGTGTAGTCTGAGATATAGAATTTTCCCTTCATTTTAATCAGATCTGAAGTAACTAGTAACTTGCTACTTGAGCAGTCTTCTCATTTGATAATGTATTACTCTTACTCAAGTAATTATTAACATTATTACTGTTACTTGAGTAATTATTTTTATAAGTTTTATGTTTACTTTTTTTAGTTTTATGTGTACTTGAGTAAAATATTTGGCTACTCTACCCACCTCTGCATCTCACTTTGTACATGTTTAAATGTGAGGCAAGGAAGTACTGAAACTCAGTTAAAAGCTAAAAGCTCATTAAAGTGTTATACCCAGCATCACTTTAATATGTTCATTTTAAACCCAAAACATCTTCAGATACACTAAGCTTATTTTGTCAAGCTAATAAACTGTATTTGATTGTATGCAGTGGTAGCACATGCTTCTGACAGTTCAATGTGAACAATTTGTAAATATATTTACAAACTAATATTTTAAGTAAATATTTTTACTTTCTCATAGTGAGAAAGCACCTAAATGAAGCCCTGGGCTCAAATGAATGTCATCAGACAGATCAGCACAAAGATGTACTTTCACAGTGTGGGAATGAACACGCAAAACCCCAATTTTATTATTCTTAATTTATTTCAATCATATTGAACTGGAATTGTTTATAATCATTTTTCATGCATTTCACTGGAGTTAGTCTTTATTGCTGCCAGATATAACTGTTGTATCAACAAATGTGTCTGGTTTTCGAATTGTTCACTTTGTTGGCTGCAGTTGCAAGTAAAAGTTTTATTACAAAAGATAGGCAAACAATTCCAAATCATGAGGCAAAAAACAGTCAAACAATAGGTCACAAGATCGAGTGTGATTGAGTCCAGGTGTGCATGGTCAGTAGTCAGGAGAATGTGCATGTGACAATGGTTATGTCTCGATCAGCTCCCTTGCTCCCTAGGTCATGAATCTGTCTTGATCAGCTCCCTTGCTCCCTAGGTCATGAATCTGTCTCGATCAGCTCCCTTGCTCCCTAGGTCATGAATCTGTCTCGATCAGCTCCCTTGCTTCCTAGGTCATGAATCTAAAAAAGTATATAGTGTACACGAGTTTGGGCACTGGTAAGGACCCTGGCTCACTACACACTGGGACACTGATAACTCAATTTCCAGTGAGAAGATTACATACTCCCATTGTAAAACATCACCCACAATTAAAAACTTTAAACTATTTAACTTTTATGTCATATAAATTTGTTAGCTTAATTACAGGCATTTCTGTCATGGTACTTCAAGCAGGATCATACACTAGCTAGTGCAGTTTTAATTTATTATTTTTTTTAAATCACTTTTTTTTTAAACACTTAAGTCATTAGACTCAAACAAACTGTATATAGAACATCAAATAAAGTTAAAAATCACTAATGCAAGTAATAATTTGAGAGCTACAACAATGATAACAAGCTACTTACATTTGTAGATGGAAGTTGACTGAGTTTGTCCCCCATTTTTTTTCGAGCTGAGAAGCTTCAGCAAACTGCTTGCCTTAGTTTTGCTGAAGATTTCCACCTCAGATGGGTCCATCATCCAGCCTGACTCTGTAGAGAGCTTGTCAATGAGGGCTTGGTCAATGAAGTAACCATCAGCTCTGGAGTCTATCATTGTTGAAACAATGTAGAAATCTTCTGTGTGTCTTATCTTAACCTTAATGGAAAATATCTGAGAAGATAAGCAATGGATGGAACATTAGAGGAGTGAGAAAGTGGAGTCAGCTCACTCATGCAGGCCTGTAGGCCATTTCGTCACCATTTTAAATCAGTCCAACTATAGTGGTGTTGTCAGTGGATGGGGTGCAGTCATGGGTGAAAAGGATGTAAATGTTGCTGCCAATCATTACTATAAATGATTGTCATCTAAGTACACAGTGGCATATGCCTTGTGCTGGTGGATGATTCAGTCCATCAGTTGTTGAAATGTCTCTGGGGCTCCAAACAACCCAAACGGAATGGTGACAAACTTGGTGTAACCCAAACAGAGTGGAAAAGGCCATTTTATTTCATGAGATATTGGAGTCAAGGGAATCTGCCAGTACCTCTTGGTTAGATTCAGTGTCGAATAAAAGCCAGCTGTGCCTAACCGATTGAGCAGTTCATCATTGAGAGGCTTCAGATATGTGTCAAATTTAGACACTACATTGACTTTTCTAAATTCCACACAAAAATGGACCAAACCATTGGTCTTGGGCACTAAAACCACCAGGCTGCTCCAGTCACTGTGGGACTCTTCGATTACTCCCAGCCTTGAATTCATCCCGATCCACATTTTTTTTTGTGTTCAGGCAACTGGTTTCGGTGGTGATCTATGAGTATCCTAGCAACCTGTGCTCTCTGGGAAAGTGAGAGGTGGTCTCCACAGGGGACCGTGGTGAATTGGGCTGCACTTTTTAGATTTATCTCAGGTCCCAGCTACTCCCTCTCATGAACCACCATCACCAGAGCCACAGGAACTGGCTCTCCCCAAGGTTTCTGGAGACTGAGATGGTATATTTGAAGTGCATTGCATCTATCCATTCACCTGACCTCATAGTCGATTTCTCCAACTTGCTGTGTGACCTCAAAGAATCCTTGCCACTTTGTGAGTAATTTAGAGCTCAATGTGGGTAGTAAAATGAGTACTATATCTCCTGGTGCAAATTCCCTTAGCTGAGTACCTATGTAACGTATGACGGTGTCCAAACTGATCTCTGAATTAACCTAGACTGAACATAAAAAAAGTTTCACCACTCAGGTGACCGAGAGTAACCCCGAGAGGCCTCCTTTGACCAGATGCCCTTTGGAATGCAAAAGGCTCTTTGGAACCCACACAGGACTTACACCTGCAATAAAAGAAACCTTTCATGACTTAACAGGTGTGAACGTCTGGAAGACTTCACAATTAGGTTCATCAGCAGGGGTCCACCAAAACTCCGACCAAGGGCCTGTAGATCTCTGATCTAATCTCTGTTTACGACCACGTAGATTAACATCGGAGCCAACAGGTCTAGCAAGGAAAATGTCCTCCCTAAAGGTCACCCTGAGGTGACCAAAGACCGGTGGGACATTAGAAGAACACCAGCCCCCTCTTCTGGACATACACACACTCACACACACACAGTGAAAATGTCTCTTGAATGTAACATATAATCATATTTCTAGATAGTTATAATGTATTCACATATGCATGTGTTGTGTGTCTAGATAAGCTAACTATAGTGATTTTAGATAGTTTGAGCGAGAAGCTAATTTTAAGTTGTCTGTAACCATGTCTAATGATCCTTCACTGTCCAAGATATCATAATATCCTTGAAATTTGGTACCAAAATCATTGTCTCGTAATATGCCAATTAATGATGCATACTATAGGACGATGGGATGTATCATTCTATATTTTTCCATATTTCATCCTAATCCAAATTTAATACAAACCCCGCCTTGACATGCAGACCCCGTTTTGGGACAGACAAAGAAGTTCTCCCCCCCAGAACTTCCTCCTCTCTCTGGATTCGCCAGCAGCTCAGAGAGGCGTGTACGTTGGCATTATCCATAAAAGACCGCAACATGCCTTCATCTACACTTCTTTCTTTTTACTCCTTCCTTTTTACTTCTTCTTCTTACTCTTCTTCTTTTTAGCCTTCTTCTCTTTACCTACACTTTACCTACACTTTACTTCCTTACTTTACTTTCTCCTTTGTCTTTACTTTGACTTCACTTTTCTCTCTCTCTCTCGCGGACTTGCTCTCTTCCGCCTTCTTTTTCCGGTACTCCTCCGGACTCTCCTTTGTCTCGTTAAACCACATGGCAATTACCGTTTTCTTTCTTCTTTCTACTTTGGCGAGACCCAACTCTGTTCATCCCGACTCTACCGATGCGGAAGATTCAGCAAACTCCTCGCTAAATCTACGAACCAAGGACCCTCGTGAATGGCATAAAATTAATGCAAGTATAAATTTTAATTGATCTATAGAGGTGTCCTTTTAAGCCAGTGCCCCTGTTGAAGGTGAATTTCAATTCATTGCTGATTCTCGAGGTTGAACTGTTGTGTGTTCTGCCATTCTGTTATTTTCATCATTTTTCCTTTTGTTTACTTCACTTACCCTGTATATATGTATTATTTGTTTATACCTAGTTGTGTATATCAGTAGTTTTACGTAGTTATTAAAATCCATGATTATCCCGCTGGATCGTCTCTGTTTTTACTCATGGCAAGGTTCACTTTTAACGTTGCTCTTCGCTACGCGCTGTATTTCTGCTAACTTAGAATAAACTATGCTTCATGGCCAGAAGAATAATTTATTCTTTTAGAGTAATACGAAGACTGCCCTGGTAAGTTTGGCGGACAAACAGATCAAGCTGCTTCGCATTTAATTCTAACTCTAGACTACAGTAATTAATATAACATTCCCTTTCATGGTTGATTTATATCCATAACTAATCAGAACACGCTTCGATTAGAGCTATAGGTATATTTTACCCATTTGAGCTAGACTCGCTACATTTAATGGTGGAGATTGTGCAGGCATGTTTTAAAAACCTTGCCTCATGAGTGAATGTGCTTCAAATCCAACACGCATTTGTTCGTTTCATTCTTAAATCGGTATTTCGCACGCTCAGCGAGTGAGCGTCCCGAGCTCACTCCGCTGATAACTGAACAGCTCTAAGCTGATTTTCAGTTCAGTACGCTAACAGCGCTATATATTTGTAGTGAATCAGCTTTAAAATGAAAGAAAAGTGCACGCTTGGATTCAAAGCACCTTTTTAAAGGAGACAAGAGTTTTAAAGCGTGCCCGCATTATCTACTAGAATATGTAGTGAAAATTACCCGCATCTCTCCACCAAAATATGTAGTGGAAATTAGCTGTTTGGGTTAATTTGATATATTCTCCACCATTTTACGTAAGTAAAAATTAGTTGTTAAATTGAGCTATCTTTATTCTCCTCCAAAGATGTCAGAGAGATTAACAGATCAGCTCGAAAAGGGAAATTTGACCAATTTAGTATTACTGATCAACTATTCGTCCAGCGATAAGTTGAAACTAGTGTATTCATAAATTATGCATTAGATATTACTTCCGTGGCCACCAGCAATAATATCCTAAACATAGTGAAATATTATTTAAAGAGCATGTAGCAGAATCGCAATTCAAGGCAATAGACACTTGTAAGCAATAAGAACACGTATATTTAAGAACAGACAAGACTTTATTGAACTACTCTATGACACAGAAACTAATCTAACATATAAAACACACGCACACACGCACGCACGCACACACACACACACACACACACAAACGGGTGATGATGAAGAGTTAATGAAGTTCCGAGTCTCTAGCGTTGCATGCTATTTCACAGACCATGATCTGAATGAACCATCAACTTATTAAGTTATCTTCACTTCCTTCAGAAGGGCTCAACTTATTATAGACACCAGATTAGCTAGATTCTGGGGTATTGCGCTTGCCTTAGCTGTGTTGAAGGGATTTCCTCGTTATGTCGTGGTGTCGTCAGCGGTCTGGTCGGTGAGAGGAGTCTCGGAAGACCAATCGGAATGCTGAGTGGAATGAAGGCGGGAGGCTTGAAAGGCAGGCGGCGGCTCTCGCTCGGTCCCCAGGCCGAGGTAAACGTGATCTGATCTCCCCGACATTGATTGGCTCTGGAGACACTCCGCTGGCCCCGTCCTTCTAAGCGTGCCAAGAAGCAAGAGACACGAGAGAGAGCAAAGCAAGCGATGACCGCAAAACTTGTTTTCTAAGGATTTTAACACTTCCTGGGCTAGTCCAGCCCAGAGTGCTTCCTCCAATCAATATTGTCTTTGGGCGGGGTGTTAGCCAGATTCTCCACCTATTATGCTAATCAGCCCCTTGTCCATGTGGATGAGTGGATTATTAAACTTTGTCCTGAAACTTTGCATGTACATATCAGAACAATCTACACAAATTTCCTTACTCTCATGATTTAGGAAATCACTCAGTGAACACATACATACCAAACAACACATGTTTGACTATACTTAAAGTACATTACTAATATTTAAAACACAATGATCCTCCTAGGGCTACTACACTAATACATGATTAAATGGAATAATTAGTGGCAACTTAAAGGTGATACACATGAAGAAAATAGAACAGCACATGGTAGGAAATAGGTGATTGCAGTTGTTCCAAGATGTATTAATTCCCACAGTTCCTGGTAGGCGCCGATTGTGGAATGTGTGAGTCCTTGTGTGGAATTGTGGAATTGTGGAATGTGTAATCTTTGTGACTGAGCGAAAAGGTCTCTCCTTTCTTCCAGAATTTATTGGCCTTACTGGTCTGGCCCAAAAGGCCTAAATCACTGATTTGAGAGCAGTTTATGTGGTCGAGAGGGTTCAGCCCGGGGTCAGGGAGGCCTTCAACGCTTGCCGTGTTGGTTGAGATAAGGCAGATGCACACACTGGATTTAAGTGGCTTCTGGGTGTCTGGGTGTGGATTCCTGGTTTTATGGCTCCCTGAGTGGAGACATTTTGGTCCAGAGTTTCTTGTGGGTTCTCTGGCTGAGAAGGCCAATTGTTTTATTTCTTCTGGTTATAATTGTGTGAATTATATGATGCTGCTTGTGCTGAGGCGTTACATATTTGTCTGACAAATTTAGCCGCGGTTAAGTGCTTAAAGTTAAAACTGCAGTTCATAACATTAAACTTGTGTCTGAAGATGATGAAATCGCAGTACAGCACATTTTTAATTGTGTAATCACCTGGTAAGAATGAATAAACCTTCTTCCAGCACAGTAAAAGATTGATTTGAGCGATGTTCCTCTTATCTTTCTAAAAGGCCTTATTATATTGATAGACTCGATTCATTGCATTGGACCAATGTTAATTCGACAGGAAATAAGTCTCTTCTGGCAGAGCTAAACCGGCATAGCTAACCGTAAGACACACTGCATGTAGAAATCAGCCTCAAACGGTGATTGATATATAAACGAAGAGCCCTCTGCACTCTGATCAAGTGTAAATTTAAACAACGGTGAAGAAATCCCGTTGTGATTTTGTGTGCATAGCAGCGAAGAAATCCTGACCACATTTCTTGTGCATAAATAGCACAAAAGGATCCCTGAGATCTAAAAAGTTCTCCGTTCTCGTGATAACACATGAAATCCCCATGAAGCCGCTTTTGAGTAAACTCGCTCCGATTTCAAATTCACGTCTGAGTTAGGGCAGGTTGCAGTACCTCTGACTGAACACCAGAGGGCCGCCCGCTTGAGGGCTAACTGCTGTAAAACCAACCCCCCCCTTTTAACTCACTATTGTGTGGGCCACTGCCGCCACCTTGTGGGCCTTCTCTGTTAGGTCTATGCTATTTTCGTTTCTGCATTCCCTGTTCTCTGTCTCAACCTCTCTGTCCTTTCTGGTTATCTTACTCTAGGAGGATTAAGCGCTCTCAATTTATTATTTTTTTTTTCGGTTTGTTTGTTTTATTATTCTTTTTGTTTTATTGTCTGTTTTACATTTTATTTCACTCAATGCTTTATTTTTAGTGTTATTAGTTTTTATTTTAATTATTGTTTTTTTTATTATTATTATTTTTAATTTTTGTGTTTATTATTATTTTTATTTTTATTTATTTTTTATTTTTTCAATTTTTTTTCCTTCTCTTCTCTTCTTTCATTTTGTCATTTTATTTATATTTTGATTCTCCTTTCATTTCTCCCAGTTGATAACACTCTTCCACTTAAAGAATTCCTTACTGTGCATGCTTACTTAGTGTGAACTAAAACTAAGCCGAAGTAAGATTTCAATTCTAGCTTTTTTGTTAGCCATTGGCAACTGCCTATTCATAGGACTTCCACAAGATAGAGAAGGCTTTCTCCTTACTCCCCTTCTCTTTGTTTTCCTTTAATTAGTTAAATTTTATTTGTTCTGCTTAGCTGTTGTTTGGTTGTGACTTGTTTCTTCAGGCTCAACTAAAGGCATAAGCCTACGGGAACCAGCAAGGAAAAAGCTAAACCCTAGATTTTATGACCCAGGCAGCCAGTGTCATTAGATGACCCACTAGGCTACCGCCTGTCAAAAATCTTCTAATTCAGTTCTGTCACGCACCCACACCATTTTGGCCCTTCCCGGCCACTTATGGCCAAAGACAATAAGTGTCTGGCCTACGTACCACTAACAGTTAGCCAAACTGATACTCACCACGTACTCTAATTAAGTATGATTGTGACTAGCTAATTTGCATGGACTTGCATTGGCATCTGTGTTCTTCGCCTCATCAACAGTTGCCATGTCCCGAGCAAGCAGCCCCACTGCCCATTGGTACGACCTTGAGACCTGGCTGACTAACATAACGACTCACGTTCCTGCCCAAAGCAGCTACCGACCTTCCGGCAGCATTTAAGCAGGGAGCAGGTGGACGAGGAAGTAGACAGGCTGATGGCGCATGATCCCACCCAGACCTACAGCTACAAGGACTGGGCCAAGATCATCGGAAGCCTCTCTCACAACCTCCTCATCCAGGCATGGCGCAGCGAGAAGAGCAAACATCGACCTGGAGCAAACAGTAATGACGCTCCAGTTTCAAGTCGAAGAGGCCCGGAGCAAGCCAGGCCCACATTCAAACTAGCCTGGTTCGAAGCTATCCCCCGAGACCGCGGACCAGCAACGGAACGGATTCCGAGCTACAAGAGGAAGTTGAGAAACTCCAAAAAGCCCTGCAAGACCTTCAAACAGAGGCAGAGCAAAGAGGGCAGCTGGAGAGAGAAAAACCAGGGATGAACTGAACAAGAAAATCCAACAAGGTGACATTCTCCTGATCAATGCAGGGAGTGAACTGGAGGAAAGGCACGCTAAGCCCAAGGCCTGCGAGAACCACCTGCTGATGGCCCGAACTGAAATCGAGGCCTTGAAATGCGAGAAAAAGACTCTCTCAAAGATGAACTTGACACTGTTAGCGAGAATTGAAATATTTGTACTTGTTCGCAGTGACTAAACAAGGAAACACTCACCATGGAGTTTCCCATGACCAGTGATCCGAGGCCTCCTGGCCACGAGCTCCCAGCTTGAAAGGGGTGAAAGCCCACTGCTCAAAAAAGTCACCAAGCAACAGTCAAGAACCCCCCGTCAGCCACAAAGGGGTGGAAGCCTTTCCAGAGCATTCTTGCCACCAGTCATGGCATGGCTCACAAAGAACTGGACAAGCTGGCCAGAACATTCCTATGTTCACTCCAAACCTGGCAGGAGACCACGACATTCATGCCTATCTACAAGACATAGACTTTCTTTTACAGACTTTGAATAATGTGACTATGTGGGATAGATTATACTTGCTCAGGATTACGTCCAGTCGTGATGTGCGGAGCTTCTTAGATCGACAACCAGAGACTGTCAGACTACCGACAGTAGTCCTACCAAGAACTACGACAGGCACTGATTAAGGAGTACTCTGACCTTGAATCAGATCAAGGGATTATTTCAGCTATGGAATTAAAACAGAACCAGCTCGAAACCCCACAGGCCTATTACCACAGACTCCGGTGGGCCTACTTAGGGCACGGAACGAACCAGGAATGGAGGAGGACGTCAACTTCAGGACTCCTGTTCCCTGAAATCTGCATCCTACAGTGAGAACCATCACCCTAGGAGTCCCTGTAGCCTCGCCCGGCCAGAGCATGTCCACTCAACAGCTGGCAAGACCTGGCCACATTACAAGGCCTACACCAAGCAGAAGGCTGCCTCGAAAAAGACTGTGAAAAATACAACTATTTACACTAACTCTCCTGATCACTGCTCAGAACTGGCCCTAGAGGGTGCACAAACACACTACAGTGACCCGACCCTTTAACAGACAAAGAGGACCACCACCATAAACACCAAACACCAGAACTGGATGCCCTGAAAAATTCCGGGACCAAAGCCACGACCAGCTAACAAACCAAAGGGCGAGTCACATAGGAACCCGCCCGATGGCCTAGAAATAGCCGACCCTCATCGGCCGAGAACCTAACTTGAACAAGCCTAAGTCAGAACCTTCACTAAAAAGGATGATGACACGGCTCGTCTGGTGTATGCAAAGATCCTGAGAATGCTGAAGGAGATCATCCGAATAAAGCTCGCAAGTTAAATGAGAAAGACAAAGCCCAGACTCCTTGTGACTAAGAGCCACTCCTGAAAACCAACCTCTCTAGAGGGCCTCCCGACTGAGCCAACAACACCCGACTCCCGCTGATCAGCCACTAAAAACCTGGGACAAGCTAAGACATCACCAAGTGACAGTGTCACCCACTTACCTCCGCTAGCGGTTTGCACACCCAGAGCAAACTGACCCACTGCTTCACACTGCTGACCAAGACTCCAAGGTACCAGAAAAGTGCTGTTTTAGTTGTCATCTGCTACTCTCCAGCGAATCACCTGAGACCAGCCCCAACTGCCTATCAGTCACTACACAAGCCCGGTGCCCAAGAGCTCCTGTGAAATCTGATTGAAAAGGGAGTGGCCGGAAACTCTCTACACTAGCTATTGCGGCTGGAACATGCAGATTAGCTTCCACACTGCGAAGCCCTGGTGGACACAGGAGGCAGACCTCAGCTCTGATGTCATCCAAACTCTTTGACAGACTCTAGAGCTGAAACTAAGAGACAGAATCAAGACTCACCCAGCTTTCCCTGGGACCCCTGTCTGTCAACGATAATGACAACTGCAAAGGGGATCTGTGCATTGAACATGAAATGGAACAGTCGATTGCAAAACCCATTACTTCCTGGTCTTATCAGACCCACCACATGATGTTTACCTTGGAGCAGACATCCTGATTAAATCTTAGCGCCCATGTGGACACTTTATAAATAATAGGAGGTGGTGTGGGCCCCAATGATCTCACAGCCCCCTGTTGTTCCTGTCAACCACTTGAAAACCCACTCAATGTCAGGGCAGACCATTTGAGAAGTCTGCACCTGGTCAGTGAACAGGGCACTGTAGTCCCAGCTTACACCAAAGGGTTCACTGTTCTAAGCTCAACCTCTACGATGTGGTCAAACATTAAACCACATGCTGGGCTTTTTCCAACCTTCAATGCTGAATGCTTGGAACTGGGACTTACTTTGGGAAGCCACAACCCTCACTGAAGTGTCATCCTGTGCAGTTTACATCATGTTCAACAACTGCACAGCAATGGACATTAGAATTAACAAGGCCTACCGCCTGGGGTGGCTGAAGTCGAGCCCACGACTTTTCCATGACTTTGAACGCTGAGTTTACCACGATCATCGGGCCAATTCCATCTCCTATGGTCCCAGAGAGGGAGCTCAGATGACACAGTGTTGACAGCCCCCTTCAAGCTTGTCTCCATCAAACTTCAGTCATGCCAATAACCACAGGAGTAGAAATGCAGAACGGAGCTAACAAAGGACCAACACCGTGCAGTCACTACACAGTCTCCCAACCAGCCTGCCTGTGAGAGTGATGAGAATACTGACCCTCTGACTTGCTAACAAGACCAAGAGACACTAGCACAGAGGAGACCTATCCGGGATTTGAGACACAAGTCAGCAAAATTCTGAAGGATGCAGATGCCATACAAAACGATCTACAGACCGTCAAAAACTCAAGACAGAGTGCCTTACCTTACTAGTTTAAAAGCATCATTTGCCAAAAGACTCTCTGGACTGTGGCCTCATAGGGCCCCTCTCTACAGGTGCGCATCCCGATGCACCCAAATGCTCACTCCACACTTCGTCCAAGCAGTACAAGATTCCAATCGCCTCACACAAACCACGTGCAGGAGATTATAAGCTTCCATGCTTGAGAAGGTGTAAAAATCCGCCCATGCAACAGCACCTATTCTGCTCCCATCTGGCCTGTCCTTAAGCCAAGCGTGAAGTGTTGACCCACCATTGACTACAGGAAGCTGAACCAGCATGTTCCACTGTCACGATGGCCCATGACCCAGCTGGAGAAGGAAATACCCAGAAATACAGGGAGCCACCATCTTCTCCTGTGCTTGAAGCGTGGCCTCAGGATTCTGGACTATACCTGTACATCCAGGACGACAAACACAAGCTGGCCTTCCCTTTTGGCAACAGGCGATGGTACAGTTCACAAAGGTGCCCATTCGGCTATGCCAACTGTCACCAGCGGAGTT
The DNA here is from genome assembly GCA_023630585.1 of Cranoglanis bouderius. NCBI lineage: Eukaryota > Metazoa > Chordata > Actinopteri > Siluriformes > Cranoglanididae > Cranoglanis > Cranoglanis bouderius. The sequence continues at coordinate 4,562,355 of CM042557.1, read as the reverse complement.
CAACATCTTCTTGAACAAAGCTTGCCCGGACATGGCCAGAATGAGAGGCAATCATCTACGTAGATCTGTTTCTCCATGAAAAGCACAACGGTGGCTGACCACCTGAGAGAAATAGACTATGTATTGGACCAATTAACCACTGCCGGTGCAAAGATTGCCCTCCAGCAAAGGACAGTGGTGCCAGAACCAAGAGTCCCAACTATGTTGGCCTACTCATCGGATCACGGGGCATTGAACCTCAGACCAGCCGCATCCAGGCCATCCAGAACATCAAGCCTCCCACTAAATGTCTCAGAGCTGCAGAGTTTTCTAGGCGTGTGCAGCTACTCACGACAGTTCATCGAGAACTACTTGGACATTGCATGATGACCATTAACTTTACGCTTCTCAAAAGGACTGCCCATTCGCCTGAATAGACGAAGGCTCAAGTGACACATATGAAAAGAACTTAAAGGACATTTGTGCACAGCTCCATGCCTGGCTTACCTGATCACACAAAAAGAGTTTTATTTGGAAGCTGGATTCTCCAAACCACTGTCTCCAGTGTGGGTCTTTACCAAAGCATGACCAGGACAAGAGTGGTTGCATATGCCAGCCAAGACACTCCTTCCACCGGAGACTAAATCCACTCCAGACCTATGAAAGCGCTGCTTTCTGTACACTGTATGGGCCATACAGAGATTCCTCCACAACTACATCTGGCGCACAAAAGGTCATCATAGAAACTTGCCACCAGCCTGTAATGTTTCTCAACAGCCAACGCATCCGAGATGGTGTGTGGTCACCAATTCACGCATAGCCATGTGGTTGAAGAGTGGCCCCCTCAGGAGGTGCAATGTTGAGAGCATGACTTATGCCCAAAGAATCACAAGTCTGGCGAGCTGGAGCAACGGCTTGGCATGCATGCCAAAACTGCTCTATTGATGACACACCTGCTGCAACACTGGGCCCTTAGAAGAGGACCCCAGCAACAACTTAGCCAACTTCTGTCCTGCATGGTCACTTTGAGGAGAAGGTGTGCCAAGGGACTGCACCTACTGCCTACATCGATGGGTGTTCCTACAACCATGAAAGGCACCTTAAAAGCTGGCGCCAGAGTGCTATGTGGCTAAACAACCACCCCTGTCCACGCAACATTTCCAGTTGGGCCCTCAGTCATCACAACATGCTGAGAGTAGCAGCCATCCTGACCATGACCCTTTAGATCACTGCGGCCTATAGCATCAGAAGGGAACTCCTCATTTGCTCAGACTCTAACTATGTAAGACTCAGTTTTACATGCCATCTTTTAAGGTGGAAACAAAGCCTGGGTTCAAGACAGCAAACAACAGCCCGGTCAAACACCAACA
>CM042557.1:4506770-4560906 GCA_023630585.1 Cranoglanis bouderius | reverse complement strand
GAAAAGTGATATGTTAGATGGCGACAGTCAAAGGGGGTGTGACTCATATATGAGCATCACTATTCCTAAAGGAGGACTCAAGGCTTTGTTTAGCCTATTACTTTAACCTAGACCCTGTGTCCATTGTAATGGACAGAACATTATTGAAGGATTTTTAATGCCTAAATTAAGGCAACATCCACTGGTTGGTTGTTTACCACTGACGAACCTATCAGAGAAAAAACTTTTCCCTAATGAGTGTCACATGGAAAAGTTTCACCATTCTGAAGAGAATCATGGCAGATGTAAAACACAGTATAAACAAAAGAGTAGGGACTTTTAATAACATCTCTATACGTGTTTTTTTTTTTATTTTATTTATTTATTTTTTATGTTGTTCTAAAACTCCAAAAATGTTATAATATATGTGTGTGAAACTAACGATTGTCAGAAATAATTATTTAATCTTGTAAATACTGAAGACTTCTGAAAAAAAGTTTTTTTGTTTTTGTTTTTTTTTGTAAAGTTAGTGGACATTATGTTTTAACTGGTGTGCATTGACATTTGCATAAATGTAGAATTTTATAGTTTTAACAAAGCCATTTACATTGTAAAAAGTGAATTTTTACAAAATACAAAAAAATGTTTTTGACATTACGTAAATTGTCCATTTAAATGTTTTTATTTAGCATACACAACATTAGAGGAAGACAGACATATGTCTGAAATTGAGTCACTGTTGTCTGAGGATGAAGATACAGTTAGCACTGAGACAGTAGATAATGTCATTATAATTATGTAATCATGTTATGGATATAAACACTGAACATAAATAGCTATCCATCCATCATTTTTCATATCCCTTATCCTACACAGGGTCACGGGGGAGCCTGGGGCCTATATTATTATTATTATTATTATTATTATTATTATTATTATTATTATTATTATTATTATTATTATTATTATTATTATTATTATTATTATTATCATCATTATTATTATTATTATTATTTTTATTTTTATTTTTATTATTATTATTATAAGGAGGAAGCAGACATATGGAGGTCCACCATTTTTTTTTCTGAGGTCTTGGCTGAGTTGCTTGGAAGACATCAAGGGCAAAAAGGCACTGCCTCTAAAAGTAGGCCCTGTTACAGCCACAGGTGCACTCCCAATTAACTCCTAGTTACAACTGGCCAATTGGCCAATCTTTCAGACTGTTCTGAATGAAAGTACATTCAATTTTGTGTAGTATGTAAAACTGACCCACTGGAATTCTAACAGAATGGTTTAAAGCTGAAATAAATCCGTCTCTAATCAGTTGGTTTAAAACAACATCTGATTTGAACAAAAAGATACCCTAATTGACTTGGCAAAAGAAATGTATGGAAACATGAAATGTATGGAGAAAATTTCAATTTGAATGTCTTTAGGCTAGGTGTATGTAAAATTGTATTCTCTGTTCACTGCACTTCATATAAAAAGTCTACTTTTGTAGTTTCATGTGTTTTTACAGAAGTTGTTTTCTTGTGATCATGATTGAATTTTTTGTGTACTTGACATAATAGGCATTTATTGTTCTGGAGGCAGCAAAAGCCTAGCACAATCCCACAGCATCACGTATGAACAAATTCGTTTTTACTTTGATCAGGGACTCACTCAAGCTGAAATAGCTCTGTCTGTCAGTGATTGACAACTTTCACATTAATGTCTGACACTTGAGAAGGGGACACCCCTCTCTCTTAATGCGGAGATAAAGTCGATCTCTACAGTGGGCAATTATTAAATTTGATGGCAGTGGCGATGACGCAACACCAGTGAAATTCACAAGGCGTTTTCTCATGACAAAATTATGTCATGATAAAACATCTTTTTGTGATGTACAGATCACAAATAAACAACTTTTGGTTGTGTGGAGATCACAAGAAAATTAAGTTTCTAACAGGAGAAAACAAGAAAGAAAGGAACAATAATAATCCATGGCTGCTTAGGTCTTCTGTACTTTGCTGCTTTGTGCACGATTTCTTTGCTGTGGCATTCTGTATTGGCCATGTTTGAGTCTGCCATGCTCGCACCCAGGTTGGCTTGTGGCTACATGCATTCATGGTTCTTGGCCGGAAAAGGGTGGGTTGTTTCCTTCAGGTCGGGAATTAGATACTGCCTCAAGCAGAGGAGTTTAAGTATCTCAAGGTCTTGTTCAAGAGTGAGGGTAGAGTGGAACTGGAGATGATAGATGGATCGGCAGATTAATAAAACACTCAAAAATATGTTTCAGAAGATTGCTCATGATGAAGAGCAGAATTGGGATAAATGGATTGAGCCCCGCAAGCCTCCACAGGGTTTTCCCCATTCTAATTATTTGAAACCCTGTGATGTCTTAGATGTCATAAAAGAAAACAGCAAAAATGAAATTCAGTATGTTCTTGACCTGAGAGCAAAACTCCACACATTGAGGCAATTAACACAGGAGAATTTGCTACAGGCACAAGAACGTCAATCCCAGCTGTATAACAGAGGTACTGTAACGTCTGACAGTATCAAACTGATTTCTGAATCAACCTGGGCTTAGCACAGAAGTTTCTTTTTTTTTCTTTTGAGCTGTAAATCCCTATCTGTTTAATGACCACTCTGGCCCCAGTTAGACCAGATACCTTTGGAATGCTAACGACCAACCTTCCCCCCTTCGTACACACACACACACACACACACACACACACACACACACACACACAAGCTATCTACATGCGCACGCACACAAACACACACACACACGAGCTTACCTTACACACACAATGGAAAAATCTCTCTCGAATGTAACAAGTAATTATATGTAATTATTCGATGCCTAAATAGTGTGATGTTATCTTGTTTACATATATTGTGTGTTTATGTGACCTAACCTTAATGATTTTAGATAGTCTTAACTTAGGATATTATTTTAAATGTCTGTAACCATGTTATACTTGTAATATTCGTTACAAGTCCATCGAATTTGGTATGTGGTTAATCGTTTTGCGATACCCTGATTGATTATGCATATCATATTACAATGAGATACATTATTTCATGCTTTCTCTTAATTTCATATATAATACGGTATAAACCGGCTCCTCTCTGGAAATGCAAATTCGGGTCTGAGACCAGACAAAGAGCGTTCATCCCGCCAACAAATCCAACTTCCGGATTGGCCCATAGCCCAAAGAGGCGTGTGTGTTGAAATCTATTATCTATTATCTAAAATCTATTATCTCACGCTTGATTTTCTCTGTTTTTGTTCATGTGATGAGTCCCTTAAACGCTACGATCTCGGCTACGCGCTCTGGAAACGGAGATTTCCTTCGTGGCCAGAAGGATAAACTCCCTCTTAGAGTTCATAATTCCAAACTAGACTACAGCTAATCCTAAAAGCTGATCTAGACCACATACATAAACATAATTAATTATAATCCGTTGTAGTTAATTATCTATATGTATATGTGCACATACAAGAATTCCCTTTCATGGCTGATGTATATTTATAACTGGTCACAACAAGCATTGATTATATATATAGATATACAGGTGCATCTCAATAAATTAGAATATCGTGAAAAAGTTCATTTATTTCAGTAATTCAACTCAAATTGTGAAACTTATTAGATATTGTATTAGATAATTAGATATTAGATACTGTATTAGATAAATTCAATGCACACAGACTGAAGTAGTTTAAGTCTTTGACTCTTTTAATTGTGATGATTTTGGCTCACATTTAACAAAAACCCACCAATTCACTATCTCAACAAATTAGAATATGGTGACATGCCAATCAGCTAATCAACTCAAAACACCTGCAAAGGTTTCCTGAGCCTTCAAAATGGTCTCTCAGTTTGGTTCACTAGGCAAGCCACAAATATTCATTGCCAAAGAAGCTGGCTGTTCACAGAGTGCTGTATCCAAGCATGTTAACAGAAAGTTGAGTGGAAGGAAAAAGTGTGGAAGAAAAAGATGCACAACCAACCGAGAGAACCGCAGCCTTATGAGGATTGTCAAGCAAAATCGATTCAAGAATTTGAGTGAACTTCACAAGGAATGGACTGAGGCTGGGGTCAAGGCATCAAGAGCCACCACACACAAACGTGTCAGGAATTTGGCTACAGTTGTCATATTCCTCTTGTTAAGCCACTCCTGAACCACAGACAACATCAGAGGCGTCTTACCTGGGCTAAGGAGAAGAAGAACTGGACTGTTGCCCAGTGGTCCAAAGTCCTCTTTTCAGATGAGAGCAAGTTTTGTATTTCATTTGGAAACCAAGGTCCTAGAGTCTGGAGGAAGGGTGGAGAAGCTCATAGCCCAAGTTGCTTGAAGTCCAGTGTTAAGTTTCCACAGTCTGTGATGATTTGGGGTGCAATGTCATCTGCTGGTGTTGGTCCATTGTGTTTTTTGAAAACCAAAGTCACTGCACCCGTTTACCAAGAAATTTTGGGGCACTTCATGCTTCCTTCTGCTGACCAGCTTTTTGAAGATGCTGATTTCATTTTCCAGCAGGTTTTGGCACCTGCCCACACTGCCAAAAGCACCAAAAGTTGGTTAAATGACCATGGTGTTGGTGTGCTTGACTGGCCAGCAAACTCATCACACCTGAACCCCATAGAGAATCTATGGGGTATTGTCAAGAGGAAAATGAGAAACAAGAGACCAAAAAATGCAAATGAGCTGAAGGCCACTGTCAAAGAAACCTGGGCTTCCATACCACCTCAGCAGTGCCACAAACTGATCACCTCCATGCCACGCCGAATTGAGGCAGTAATTAAAGCAAAAGGAGCCCCTACCAAGTATTGAGTACATGTACAGTAAATGAACATACTTTCCAGAAGGCCAACAATTCACTAAAAATGTTTTTTTTTTTTTATTGGTCTTATGAAGTATTCTAATTTGTTGAGATAGTGAATTGGTGGGTTTTTGTTAAATGTGAGCCAAAATCATCACAATTAAAAGAACCAAAGACTTAAACTACTTCAGTCTGTGTGCATTGAATTTGTTTAATACACGAGTTTCACAATTTGAGTTGAATTACTGAAATAAATGAACTTTTTCACGACATTCTAATTTATTGAGATGCACCTGTATTTCACGCCATTCGAGTTAATTCCTTATATAAATTGGAGAATACATTTAAACGTATTAAACATCCTTTAATTCGTTACATAAATTGTAACTGGTGGAGAATATTTTTAAACGTTGCAGATTCATCCGAGTTACTACACATTCTGGTAGATAAGGTGGGCACGCTTTAAAACTCGTCTCCTTTAAAAAGGTGCGTTGAATCCAAGCGTGCGCTTCTGTTTTGTTTCATGTTTAAAGTTGCTCCATTACATTATTCTGGTGGGAAAGAATAATGCTAGTAATGATTGATTCGTTACAGGTCGTAAACAGAGATTAGATCAGAGATTTACAGGCCCTTGGTCGGACTTTTGGTTGACCCCTGCTGATGAACCTAATTGTGAAGTCTTCCAGACGTTCACACTCTTTAAATCATGAAAGGTTTCTTTTATTGCAGGTGTAAGTCCTGTGTGGGTTCCAAAGAGTCTTTTGCATTCCAAAGGGCATCTGGTCAAAGGAGGCCTCTGGGGGTTACTCTCGGTCACCTGAGTGGTGAAACTTTTTTTATGTTCAGTCTAGGTTAATTCAGAGATCAGTTTGGACACCGTCATACGTTATAGCCCCCCCTTTCAGACAATAATGTCCCAGTGTGGACATCATTGGGCGACAGTCGTCATGGCGATCGGGTGGCGAGTGTATCAAACTGGTAGATTGACGTGGGTTCCTAATTGTCCTCCACTTTTGATTCCCCGGTTGAGGCTCCATCTCGATGAGGTTGGGTGTAGCCTCTGTTTGGGTCTCCCCTCCCCGTGGTTTCCGTTTGAAGCCTCGAGGAAGGGTGGCCACGCACCTGCTTATGGATTCTCATGTTGCGTTGATCCGTTTTAACAGGGTGAAGGCCAGGCCTAGCGTCAGGGCGTAGCCTATGGCCGTAGAGAGGCAGAGCGCCATGTCAGCGGCTGTCCAGGCTTGAACCACTGTTGAACTGGTCGGGCTGGGCAAACAGGATAGTGCTTGGAGGGTCGCATTGAGGGGAGTGAGGTCGATTAACTGGGTCCCCCCTTGCTCAATCCTCAGTTCCAGTTCTGGATCCAGTGTGAGGTTGTGGTTCTTGAAGAAGGCCGGGATTTCCAGCTCTGACCAGTACTCTTCACTCGGGAGGTGGTACAATGCCAGGTCATCAAGGTGGAGGATGGCACCTTTCAGTACTTGAATCCACAGGCTCTGTTTGGGCAAGCTGACATGGGTGGCGGTGTCATGCTGATCGTAGGTCAGGGTGGCCATACATGAGGGAGTGTTGACCAGCTACCGATTACCCACAATCTCGGCTTGTGTTTCGATGACTTGGGTGCGCGGCTTGGCCTCGGTGGGGCAGCGGGTGTCGCCCCTCATCGGCTGCAATCCACAGATCCCTTCTGTGTTATCCATGAGGAAAGGCTTGCTGGGACAGAGATAGTGAATATCTTTCATCAAAGTACACATGCTTAGGTTTGGGGCCAGATACAGCTGGGTATTGCTGTCATGGTAGGCCACCACATCTGGGGTGTGTATCTTAATGTGGGTGTTGCTTAGCCAAAACCTGACATTGACAACGTCTTTGAGACTGTAGATGTTGTTCGATTCGATGGCGGGTAGATTCAGGAGGAAGACCACCTCACCTTGTTCGGGATCGACTTGTAAGAGGATGGCGCTACCCAGAGAGTAAGCGAGATTTGCTTGCAGAGGGTCGGTTGGGCCAGTAGTAGCGGAGGCCATTGCACGTGGCTCAGGGGTACCAGGTACGTTGGAATCCTACCCATTGCCAAGCTGTCAGTGGAGGAGCTCACATCTCACAGCATGTCTGTCATGAGGGACGTGACCAGTTGAGTTTGAGCAAAATCATTTTGGAAGATTGAAAACAACTGCTTCATTGAGTTCATAGTTTGGTTCAGCAGGACGCTGTGAGTATTGAGGACAACCACAGTGCCTTTCAATGATTTGCCAATGGTCTGTAGGGTTTGACTTTGGGTCACAAGCTGCTCTCTAAGCTGTGGAATCTCAGTTTGAATTTCGGCCACGTGTCGCCTTATGGTGGCTAGGCTCACTGCATTGACACTAGACATGCCGATGTTGAACAGGGTTCCGACAGCAGCAGCGGCTCCGAGTAAAGCTCCCAAGAACCGCTTAGTATGGCAGTTGTGTCCGCTTAGCTCTGCTTGGGTGACAGTCATTTTTTCCAGTTGGGTGAGCATGTACTTGACATCAGCCTCTGCGTGATTGAGGGCATACACTGTCCATCGGGCACCTGCCCAGCTGTATTGTGCCACGGTGTGTGGGTAGTGTACCTGGTAGACGTTGCGAGGGTTGAGTCGGACATACACTTTCTTGGTGTGGGTCCTGCAGTTGATGATGAGGAGTCCAGGTTGTTCCCGCAGTCCAATGCCTGATGCTGGACCCGGTGTAGCGATTTCTGGTTGCGGTTGTCCTCCGGTTGTCTGGAGGTATAGGATGGTGAGCCACAGCAGCATCCTAGTGTAGAAAAGAGAGGGAGAGAGAAAGAGAAAGGCAGTAGGTCAGCGGTTGATGTCCCTGGTTGGTCAGGACGGTTTCCTTGCTCTGCGGACTGTGACTGGGTTAGTTTATATTAGCCCCCCCTTGCCTTTCCCTGCCAGTGGCCACATGTCTCTTTATTTGATTTCGATGGACCCATTTGAAAATTGGGTCTTTCTGTCCCCGCCTTAGTTGGATTCTGTACACGACTCGGGAGAGTTTGTCCACAATCTCGTGCAGTCCTGTCCAGTGGGGGAGCAGCTTCTTTGACAGTCGTTTGGAGGCTGTCTGGAGTGGCTGTGTGAAGCTGTCGTACCAGACCTTATCACCCACATTCAGTTCCTGGTGTGATGCTTTCCGGTCATAATATGCTTTCTGGCCTTCAGCGCTCCTTTGCAGCTGTTGTTGGGCAAAAGCAAATGTTGTCCTTAGGTGCCGGTGTAGCTCATCCAGGTATTTGTGTGTGGTGTAGGCTGTGACAAGGTTGGAGTCTCCCGGTTGGTACAGCAGGTGCAGCGGTAGGGTCATTTGCCGCCCAGTCGTCAGTTTGAAGGGAGACACGCAAGTTGATTCCTATGGGGTGGCTCTGATGGCCATGAGTACCAGGGGAAGTTTCACATCCCAGTCCTTTTGGTTGGCAGACACATATTTTCTCAGCATGCTGACCACAGTTCGATTCGTTCGCTGATGTGTAGTTGAGCCTGTATACCCAGGAGCTTTCAAGTCTGCTGCATGATCTCAGCTTTAAAGTGTGTGCCCCTGTCAGAGTTGACCCTTAGCGGCAGTCTGAACCTGGAGAAGATATGGTTTATTAGTAGGTATGCCGTGGTCTGGGCAGGGTCATTGGGTGCTGGAAGACACTCTACCCACTTGGTGAATTGTCATACTACTGTGAGGAAATACTTGTTGCCCCTTGTTGACCTGGGCAGAGGTTCCACCCAGTCTATTTGGAGGTCTGACTATGGAAACGTGACTCCTCTGCGTTGCAGTGGGGCTCTTTGGTTTGGGTTGGCTGGTTCGAATTGGCAGCAAACCAGGCACCCTCTGACATACTCTGCCACGTCTTGCTGCATACCGGGCCAGTATGCCACTTGCTTCAGTGTGTCGTAAGTGGCTCTGGTGCCGTGCATCATGGGCATACATTAACATGACCCCCCTTTGGCCCTGTGGCACCACGAACCTTGGCACTGTGAGGTCGTCAGGGACATACCACAGAATGTTGTCCTTCACATGCAGCATGTCTTTGATCTCATGCAGCCGTCTGAGGGATGGGGCAGCAGTGAGGTCAGACGGTGTGATCGGGTGGTTGGAGGGGTCAGAGAGGTGGTGTAGAATAGCTTGGATGGAGGTGTCTGAGGTTTGAAGATCAGTTATGTCATTGTTAGAGATTTGTGGTGCCAGCGAAAGTGTCTGCGAGGCATGTAGTGTTGCAGGAAGGGTTCGCTTGCTGCGAGTTATTGCTGCCACATTCAAGATGGGTGGCTGAGCTGGAGGTGACCATAGGTCTCCATGTAGTGCGCCCATTTTGGCAAGGGCATGAGTTTGATCATTCAGGTCTTTATCCAGGCCTGGTTGTTTTGAGTGTCCTTTCACCTTTTTCCAATAGATGATCATGTCATGTGTTTTTGTGATGTTCTCACACACTTGGAATAGGTGTTGGTGTTTGACCGGCTTGTTGTTTGCTGTCTTGAACCCATTTTGTTTCCACCCCGAAAGATGGCATGTGAAACTGAGTCTTACATAGTTAGAGTCTGAGCAAATGAGGATTTCTCTGATGCTATGGGCCGCAGTGATCTAAAGGGTTATCAGGATGGCTGCTACCTCAGCATGTTGTGATGACTGAGGGCCCAACTGGAAATGTTGCGGTGGACAGGGGTAGTTGTTTAGCCATAGCACTCCTGCGCCAGCTTTTAAGGTGCCTTCATGGTTGTAGGAACACCCATCGATGTAGGCAGTAGGCATCCCTTGGCACACCTTCTCCTCAAAGTACCTGTGACAGGTTGGCTGTTGTTGCTGGGGTCCCTCTGCGTCCAGTGTTGCAGCAGGTGTGTCATCAGAGCAGTTTTGGCATGCAGCCAAGCCGTTGCCCAGCTCAGACTTGTGATTCTGGGCATATCATGCCTCAGCGTTGCACCCCTGGAGGGCCATCAACCACATGGCTATGCGTGAATTGGTGACCACACCATCTCGGATGCGTTGGCTGTTGAGAAACATTACAGGCTGGTGGCAAGTTTCTATGATGACCTTTTGTGCGCCGATGTAGTTGGAGAATCGCTGTATGGCCCATACAGTGCAGAGCAGCGCCTTTTCACAGTCTGAGGATTTAGTCTCCGGTGGAAGGAGTGTCTTGCTGGCATATGCAACCACTCTTTGGTCCTGGTCATGCTTTTGGCAAAGACCCACACTGAGACAGTGGTTGGAGAATCCAGCTTCCAAATAAAACTCTTTTTGTGGATCAGGGTAAGCCAGGCATGGAGCTGTGCACAAATGTCCTTTAAGTTCTTTCATGGCGTTCACTTGAGCCTCTGTCCAGGCGAATGGGCAGTCCTTTTTGAGAAGCATAGTTAATGGTCATGCAATGTCCAAGTAGTTCTCGATGAACTGTCGTGAGTAGTTGCACACACCTAGAAAACTCTGCAGCTCTGAGACATTAGTGGGAGGCTTGATGTTCTGGATGGCCTGGATGCGGCTGGTCTGAGGTTCAATGCCCCGTGATCCGATGAGTAGGCCAACATAGTTGACTTTGGTTCGGCACCACTGTCCTTTGTGGAGGGCAATCTTGGCACCGGCAGTCTTTAATTGGTCCAATACATAGTCTATTTCTCTCAGGTGGTCAGCCACCATTGTGCTTTTCATGAGAACAACATCTACGTAGATGAGATTGCCTCTCATTCTGGCGTCCGGGCAAGCTTCGTTCAAGAAGATGTTGAACTCCGCTGGTGAGTTGGCATAGCCGAATGGGCACCTTGTGAACGTGTACTGTCGGTTGCCAAAAGGGAAGGCCAGCTTGTGTTTGTCGTCTGGATGTACAGGTATAGTCCAGAATCCTGAGGCCACGTCAAGCACAGAGAAGATGGTGGCTCCCTGTATTCTGGGTATTTCCTTCTCCAGCTGGGTCATGGGCCATCGTGACAGTGGAACCTGCTGGTTCAGCTTCCTGTAGTCAATGGTGGGTCAACACTTCACGTTTGGCTTAAGGACAGGCCAGATGGGAGCAGAATAGGTGCTGTTGCATGGGCGGATGACACCTTTCTCAAGCATGGAAGCGATAATCTCCTGCACGGGTTTGTGTGAGGCGATTGGAATCTTGTACTGCTTGACGAAAGTGGGAGGAGCATTTGGGTGCATCGGGATGTGCACCGTAGAGAGGCCCATGAGGCCACAGTCCAGAGAGTCTTTGGCAAATGATGCTTTAAACTTGTACAAGACCTGTCTGAGTTTTTGACGGTCTGTATCGTTTTGTATGGCATCTGCATCCTTCAGAATTTGCTGGACTTGTGTCTCAAATCCCGGACAGGTCTCCTCTGTGCTAGTGTCTCTTGTCTTGTTAGCAGTCAGAGGGTCAGTATTCTCATCAGTCTCACAGGCAGGCTGGTTGGAGACTGTGTAGACTGCACGGTGTTGGTCCTTTGTTAGCTCCATTCTGCATTCTACTCCTGTGGTTATTGGCATGACTGAAGTGATGGAGACAAGCTTGAAGGGGGCTGTCAACACTGTGTCATCTGAGCTCCCTTCTGGGACCATAGGAGATGGAATTGGCCCGATGATCGGTAAACTCAGTTCAAAGTCATGAAAGTCGTGGCTCACTAGCCACCCCAGGCGGTAGGCCTTGGTAATTCTAATGTCCATTGCTGTGCAGTTGTTGAACATGATGTAAACTGCACGGGATGACACTTCAGTGAGGGGTGTGGCTTCCAAAGTAAGTCCCAGTTCCAAGCATTCAGCTGAAGGTTGGAAAAAGCCCAGCATGTGGTTTAATGTTTGACCACATCGTAGGTTGAGCCAAACAGTGAACCCTTTGGTGTAAGCCGGGACTACAGTGCCCTGTTCACTGACCAGGGTGCAGACTTCTGGAATGGTCTGCCCTGAGATGAGGTTTTCATGGTTGACAGGAACAACAGGGGGCTGTGAGATCATTGGGGCCCACACCACCTCATTTATAAAGTCCACATGGGCGCTAAGACGAATCAGGATGTCTGCTCCAAGGTAAACATCATGTGGTGGGTCTGGTAAGACCAGGAAGTAATGGGTTTTGCACCGACTGTTCCATTTCACGTTCAATGCACAGATCCCCTTTGCAGTTGTCATCGTTGACAGACAGGGGTCCCAGGGAAAGCGGGTGCATTTGTTGACAAAAGGAAGGTCAGGCATGCCCTTAAGGAGGGTGTCAAACAGCGTGAGGCTGATGGCGGAGTTGTCTGCCCATAATGCCAGTATGATGTCTGTGGTTTTCACATCGTTTAGTTGCAGGCTGGTCGTGACCTTAGGGCAGAAGGACTCAGAGTGTTTGTTGAGTCCAAAAGTGCAGAGTAGTGGACTTGAACTTTGCCCTGGTGCTAACCTCATGTTCCTGCGGTTGCCCGTGGGATTTCCCGTGACCTCTGTGACCTGAGGATTTCCCGTGACCTCTGTGACCTAGCAGTCTGGCTCAGGTGACCTGTGTGACTTGAGAGGCAGAGGTTCTCGAACTTGAGCCCAGATTTTTAACTGTCTGAAGTCCAATAAGGGCTCAAAGCGGTCTAGTAGCTCTTTTCCCACGAGAAGGGGATAAGCGTCCATTGGTGAGATGTACACGGGGTGCACCAGGCTCATAGGACTGATGTTTAGGTGAATAGGTGCTATCTGCTCAAGCTGTACCTCATTTTGGCTGTATGATTGTACATTCAGCTCGCATCTTTGTAATTTTAAAGTCCGATTCTGTCTCTTAGTTTCAGCTCGGAGTCTGTCAAAGAGTTTGGATGATATCAGAGTGAGGTCTGCTCCCGTGTCCACCAGGGCTTCCAGTTTAACTGCATGTTCCAGCGTAATAGCTAGGTAGAGTTTCCGGGCCACTCCCTTTTCAATCAGATTTCACAGGAGCCTTGGCACCGGGGCTTGTGTAGTGACTGATAGGCAGTTGGGGCTGGTCTCAGGTGATTCGTTGGAGAGGCAGACAACTAAAACAGCACTTTCTGGTACCTTGGAGTCTTGGTCAGCAGTGTGAAGCAGTGGGTCAGTTTGCTCTGGGTGTGCAACCGTTAGCGGAGGTAAGTGGGTGACACTGTCACTTGGTGATGTCTTAGCTTGTCCTGTTTTTAGTTGCTGATCAGTGGGAGTCGGTGTTGTTGGCTCAGTCGGAGGCCCTCTAGAGAGTCACAAGGAGTCTGGCTTGTCTTTCTCATTTAACTTGCGAGCTTTATTCCGGATGATCTCCTTCAGCATTCTCAGGATCTCTGCATACTCAGACGTAGCCGTGTCGTCATCCTTTAGTGAAGGTTCGGACTTAGGCTTGTCTGGGTTAGGTTCCCGGGCCGATGAGGGTTGGCCGTTTCTAGGCCATCGGCGGGGTTCCCATGTGACTCCGCCCTTTGGTTTGTTAGCTGGTCGTGGCTGGTCCTGGAATTTTTCAGGGCATCCAGTCTGGTGTTTGGTGTTTATGGTGGTGGTCCTCTTTGTCTGTTAAAGGGTCGGTCACTGTAGTGTGTTTGTGCACCCTCTAGGGCCAGTTCTGAGCAGTGATCAGAGAGTTAGTGTAAATAGTTGTATTTTTCACAGTCTTTTTGGAGGCAGCCTTCTGCTTGGTGTAGGCCTTGTGGGCCAGGTCCCGCAGCTGTTGAGTGGACATGCTGCGTGGGCAGGCTAGGACTCCTAGGTGATGGTTCACTGTAGGATGCAGATTTCGGGGGAACAGAGTCCTGAAGTTGACATCCTCCTCTATTCCTGGTTCGTTCCGTGCCCCCAAGTAGGCCCGCCGGAGTCTGTGGTAATAGGCCTGTGGGGTTTCGAGCTGGTTCTGTTTTAAGTCCATAGCTGAAATAATCCCTTGATCTGATTCAGGGTCAGAGTACTCCTTAATCAGTGCCTGTCGTAGTTCTTGGTAGGACTACTGTCGGTAGTCCGACAGTCTCTGGTTGTCGATCTAAGAAGCTCCGCACATCACGACTGGACGTAATCCTGAGCAAGTATAATCTATCCCACATAGTCACATTGTTCAAAGTCTGTAAAAGATAGTCTATGTCTTGTAGATAGGCATGAATGTCGTGGTCTCCTGCCGGGTTTGGAGTGAACATAGGAATGTTCCTGGCCAGCTTGTCCAGTTCTTTGTGAGCCATGCCATGACTGGTGGCAAGAATGCTCTGGAAAGGCTTCCACCCCTTTGTGGCTGACGGGGGTTCTTGACTGTTGCTTGGTGACTTTTTGAGCAGTGGGCTTTCACCCCCCTTTCAAGCTGGGAGCTTGTGGCCAGGAGGCCTCGGATCACTGGTCATGGGAAACTCCATGGTGAGTGTTTCCCTTGTTTAGTCACTGCGGAACAAGTACGAATATTTCAATTCTCGGCGAACAGTGTCAAGTTCATCTTTGAGAGAGTCTTTTTCTCGTACTAAGGCCTCGATTTCAGTTCGGGCCATCAGCAGGTGGTTCTCGCAGGCCTTGGGCTTAGCGTGCCTTTCCTCCAGTTCACTCCCTGCATTGATCAGGAGAATGTCACCTTGTTGGATTTTCTTGTTCAGTTCATCCCTGGTTTTTCTCTCCAGCTGCCCTCTGTGCTCTGCCTCTGTTTGAAGGTCTTGCAGGGCTTTTTGGAGTTTCTCAACTTCCTCTTGTAGCTCGGAATCCATTCCGTGCTGGTCCGCGGTCTCGGGGGATAGCCGAACCAGGCTGGTTTGAATGTGGGCCTGGCTTGCCCGGGCCTCTTCGACTTGAAACTGGAGCGTCATTACTGTTTGCTCCAGGTCGATGTTGCTCTTCTCGCTGCGCCATGCCTGGATGAGGAGGTTGTGAGAGAGGCTTCCGATGATCTTGGCCCAGTCCTTGTAGCTGTAGGTCTGGGTGGGATCATGCGCCATCAGCCTGTCTACTTCCTCGTCCACCTGCTCCCTGTTTAAATGCTGCCGGTCGGTAGCTGCTTTGGGCAGGAACGTAGTCGTTATGGTAGTCAGCCAGGTCTCAAGGTCATACCAATGGGCAGTGGGGCTGCTTGCTCGGGACATGGCAACTGTTGACGAGAGAAGAACACAGATGCCAATGCAAGTCCACGCAAATTAGCTAGTCACAATCATACTTAATTAGGTACGCGGTGAGTATCAATTTGGCTAACTGGTATAGCCAGTTAGTGGTACATAGGCCAGACACTTATTGTCTTTGGCCATAAGTGGCCGGGAAGGGCCAAATGGTGTGGGTGCGTGACAGAACTGAATTAGAAGATTTTGACAGGTGGTAGCCTAGTGGGTCATCTAATGACACTGGCTGCCTGGGTCATAAAATCTAGGGTTTAGCTTTTTCCTTGCTGGTTCCCGTAGGCTTATGCCTTTAGTTGAGCTTGAAGAAACAAGTCACAACCAAACAACAGCTAAGCAGAACAAATAAAATTTAACTAATTAAAGGAAAACAAAGAGAAGGGGAGTAAGGAGAAAGCCTTCTCTATCTGTGGAAGTCCTATGAATAGGCAGTTGCCAATGGCTAACAAAAAAGCTAGAATTGAAATCTTACTTCGGCTTAGTTTTAGTTCACACTAAGTAAGCATGCACAGTAAGGAATTCTTTAAGTGGAAGAGTGTTATCAACTGGGAGAAATGAAAGGAGAATCAAAATATAAATAAAATGACAAAATGAAAGAAGAGAAGAGAAGGAAAAAAAATTGAAAAAATAAATAAAAATAAAAATAATAATAAACACAAAAATTAAAAATAATAATAATAAAAAAATTAATAATTAAAATAAAAACTAATAACACTAAAAATAAAGCATTGAGTGAAATAAAATGTAAAACAGACAATAAAACAAAAAGAATAATAAAACAAACAAACTGAAAAAAAAAAAAAATTGAGAGCACTAATCCTCCTAGAGTAAGATAACCAGAAAGGACAGAGAGGTTGAGACAGAGAACAGGGAATGCAGAAACGAAAATAGCATAGACCTAACAGAGAAGGCCCACAAGGTGGCGGCAGTGGCCCACACAATAGTGAGTTAAAAGGGGGGGTTGGTTTTACAGCGGTTAGCCCTCAAGAGGGCGGCCCTCTGGTGTTCAGTCAGAGGTACTGCAACCTGCCCTAACTCAGACGTGAATTTGAAATCGGAGCGAGTTTACTCAAAAGCGGCTTAATTGGGATTTCATGTGTTATCACGAGAACGGAGAACTTTTTAGATCTCAGGGATCCTTTTGTGCTATTTAAGCACAAGAAATGTGGTCAGGATTTCTTCGCTGCTATGCACACAAAATCACAACGGGATTTCTTCACCGTTGTTTAAATTTACACTTGATCAGAGTGCAGAGGGCTCTTCGTTTATATATCAATCACCATTTGAGGCTGATTTCTACATGCAGTGTGTCTTACGGTTAGCTATGCCGGTTTAGCTCTGCCAGAAGAGACTTATTTCCTGTCGAATTAACATTGGTCCAACGCAATGAATCGAGTCTATCAATATAATAAGGCCTTTTAGAAAGATAAGAGGAACATCGCTCAAATCAATCTTTTACTGTGCTGGAAGAAGGTTTATTCATTCTTACCAGGTGATTACACAATTAAAAATGTGCTGTACTGCGATTTCATCATCTTCAGACACAAGTTTAATGTTATGAACTGCAGTTTTAACTTTAAGCACTTAACCGCGGCTAAATTTGTCAGACAAATATGTAACGCCTCAGCACAAGCAGCATCATATAATTCACACAATTATAACCAGAAGAAATAAAACAATGGGCCTTCTCAGCCAGAGAACCCACAAGAAACTCTGGACCAAAATGTCTCCACTCAGGGAGCCATAAAACCAGGAATCCACACCCAGACACCCAGAAGCCACTTATATCCAGTGTGTGCATCTGCCTTATCTCAACCAACACGGCAAGCGTTGAAGGCCTCCCTGACCCGGGGCTGAACCCTCTCGACCACATAAACTGCTCTCAAATCAGTGATTTAGGCCTTTTGGGCCAGACCAGTAAGGCCAATAAATTCTGGAAGAAAGGAGAGACCTTTTCGCTCAGTCACAAAGATTACACATTCCACAATTCCACAATTCCACACAAGGACTCACACATT
Organism: Cranoglanis bouderius; assembly: GCA_023630585.1. Classification (NCBI taxonomy): domain Eukaryota; kingdom Metazoa; phylum Chordata; class Actinopteri; order Siluriformes; family Cranoglanididae; genus Cranoglanis; species Cranoglanis bouderius. The sequence goes on along the minus strand of CM042557.1, from coordinate 4,544,078 downwards.
CCACAATCGGTGCCTACCAGGAGCAACGACTGTGGGAATTAATACATCTTGGAACAACTGCAATCACCTATTTCCTACCATGTGCTGTTCTATTTTCTTCATGTGTATCACCTTTAAGTTGCCACTAATTATTCCATTTAATCATGTATTAGTGTAGTAGCCCTAGGAGGATCATTGTGTTTTAAATATTAGTAATGTACTTTAAGTATAGTCAAACATGTGTTGTTTGGTATGTATGTGTTCACTGAGTGATTTCCTAAATCATGAGAGTAAGGAAATTTGTGTAGATTGTTCTGATATGTACATGAAAAGTTTCAGGACAAAGTTTAATAATCCACTCATCCACATGGACAAGGGGCTGATTAGCATAATAGGTGGAGAATCTGGCTAACACCCCGCCCAAAGACAATATTGATTGGAGGAAGCACTCTGGGCTGGACTAGCCCAGGAAGTGTTAAAATCCTTAGAAAACAAGTTTTGCGGTCATCGCTTGCTTTGCTCTCTCTCGTGTCTCTTGCTTCTTGGCACGCTTAGAAGGACGGGGGCAGTGGAGTGTCTCCAGAGCCAATCAATGTCGGGGAGATCAGATCACGTTTACCTCGGCCTGGGGACCGAGCGAGAGCCGCCGCCTGCCTTTCAAGCCTCCCGCCTTCATTCCACTCAGCATTCCGATTGGTCTTCCAAGACTCCTCTCACCGACCAGACCGCTGACGACACCACGACATAACGAGGAAATCCCTTCAACACAGCTAAGGCAAGCGCAATACCCCAGAATCTAGCTAATCTGGTGTCTATAATAAGTTGAGCCCTTCTGAAGGAAGTGAAGATAACTTAATAAGTTGATGGTTCATTCAGATCATGGTCTGTGAAATAGCATGCAACGCTAGAGACTCGGAACTTCATTAACTCTTCATCATCACCCGTTTGTGTGTGTGTGTGTGTGTGTGTGTGTGTGTGTGCGTGCGTGCGTGTGTTTTATATGTTAGATTAGTTTCTGTGTCATAGAGTAGTTCAATAAAGTCTTGTCTGTTCTTAAATATACGTGTTCTTATTGCTTACAAGTGTCTATTGCCTTGAATTGCGATTCTGCTACATGCTCTTTAAATAATATTTCACTATGTTTAGGATATTATTGCTGGTGGCCACGGAGGTAATATCTAATGCATAATTTATGAATACACTAGTTTCAACTTATCGCTGGACGAATAGTTGATCAGTAATACTAAATTGGTCAAATTTCCCTTTTCGAGCTGATCTGTTAATCTCTCTGACATCTTTGGAGGAGAATAAAGATAGCTCAATTTAACAACTAATTTTTACTTACGTAAAATGGTGGAGAATATATCAAATTAACCCAAACAGCTAATTTCCACTACATATTTTGGTGGAGAGATGCGGGTAATTTTCACTACATATTCTAGTAGATAATGCGGGCACGCTTTAAAACTCTTGTCTCCTTTAAAAAGGTGCTTTGAATCCAAGCGTGCACTTTTCTTTCATTTTAAAGCTGATTCACTACAAATATATAGCGCTGTTAGCGTGCTGAACTGAAAATCAGCTTAGAGCTGTTCAGTTATCAGCGGAGTGAGCTCGGGACGCTCACTCGCTGAGCGTGCGAAATACCGATTTAAGAATGAAACGAACAAATGCGTGTTGGATTTGAAGCACATTCACTCATGAGGCAAGGTTTTTAAAACATGCCTGCACAATCTCCACCATTAAATGTAGCGAGTCTAGCTCAAATGGGTAAAATATACCTATAGCTCTAATCGAAGCGTGTTCTGATTAGTTATGGATATAAATCAACCATGAAAGGGAATGTTATATTAATTACTGTAGTCTAGAGTTAGAATTAAATGCGGAGCAGCTTGATCTGTTTGTCCGCCAAACTTACCAGGGCAGTCTTCGTATTACTCTAAAAGAATAAATTATTCTTCTGGCCACGAAGCATAGTTTATTCTAAGTTAGCAGAAATACAGCGCGTAGCGAAGAGCAACGTTAAAAGTGAACCTTGCCATGAGTAAAAACAGAGACGATCCAGCGGGATAATCATGGATTTTAATAACTACGTAAAACTACTGATATACACAACTAGGTATAAACAAATAATACATATATACAGGGTAAGTGAAGTAAACAAAAGGAAAAATGATGAAAATAACAGAATGGCAGAACACACAACAGTTCAACCTCGAGAATCAGCAATGAATTGAAATTCACCTTCAACAGGGGCACTGGCTTAAAAGGACACCTCTATAGATCAATTAAAATTTATACTTGCATTAATTTTATGCCATTCACGAGGGTCCTTGGTTCGTAGATTTAGCGAGGAGTTTGCTGAATCTTCCGCATCGGTAGAGTCGGGATGAACAGAGTTGGGTCTCGCCAAAGTAGAAAGAAGAAAGAAAACGATAATTGCCATGTGGTTTAACGAGACAAAGGAGAGTCCGGAGGAGTACCGGAAAAAGAAGGCGGAAGAGAGCAAGTCCGCGAGAGAGAGAGAGAAAAGTGAAGTCAAAGTAAAGACAAAGGAGAAAGTAAAGTAAGGAAGTAAAGTGTAGGTAAAGTGTAGGTAAAGAGAAGAAGGCTAAAAAGAAGAAGAGTAAGAAGAAGAAGTAAAAAGGAAGGAGTAAAAAGAAAGAAGTGTAGAGGAACGCATGTCGCGGTCTTTTGTGGATAATGCCAACGTACACGCCTCTCTGAGCTGCTGGCGAATCCAGAGAGAGGAGGAAGTTCTGGGGGGGAGAACTTCTTTGTCTGTCCCAAAACGGGGTCTGCATGTCAAGGCGGGGTTTGTATTAAATTTGGATTAGGATGAAATATGGAAAAATATAGAATGATACATCCCATCGTCCTATAGTATGCATCATTAATTGGCATATTACGAGACAATGATTTTGGTACCAAATTTCAAGGATATTATGATATCTTGGACAGTGAAGGATCATTAGACATGGTTACAGACAACTTAAAATTAGCTTCTCACTCAAACTATCTAAAATCACTATAGTTAGCTTATCTAGACACACAACACATGCATATGTGAATACATTATAACTATCTAGAAATATGATTATATGTTACATTCAAGAGACATTTTCACTGTGTGTGTCTGAGTGTGTGTATGTCCAGAAGAGGGGGCTGGTGTTCTTCTAATGTCCCACCGGTCTTTGGTCACCTCAGGGTGACCTTTAGGGAGGACATTTTCCTTGCTAGACCTGTTGGCTCCGATGTTAATCTACGTGGTCGTAAACAGAGATTAGATCAGAGATCTACAGGCCCTTGGTCAGAGTTTTGGTTGACCCCTGCTGATGAACCTAATTGTGAAGTCTTCCAGACGTTCACACCTGTTAAGTCATGAAAGGTTTCTTTTATTGCAGGTGTAAGTCCTGTGTGGGTTCCAAAGAGCCTTTTGCATTCCAAAGGGCATCTGGTCAAAGGAGGCCTCTCGGGGTTACTCTCGGTCACCTGAGTGGTGAAACTTTTTTTATGTTCAGTCTAGGTTAATTCAGAGATCAGTTTGGACACCGTCATACGTTACATAGGTACTCAGCTAAGGGAATTTGCACCAGGAGATATAGTACTCATTTTACTACCCACATTGAGCTCTAAATTACTCACAAAGTGGCAAGGATTCTTTGAGGTCACACAGCAAGTTGGAGAAATCAACTATGAGGTCAGGTGAATGGATAGATGCAATGCACTTCAAATATACCATCTCAGTCTCCAGAAACCTTGGGGAGAGCCAGTTCCTGTGGCTCTGGTGATGGTGGTTCATGAGAGGGAGTAGCTGGGACCTGAGGTAAATCTAAAAAGTGCAGCCCAATTCACCACGGTCCCCTGTGGAGACCACCTCTCACTTTCCCAGAGAGCACAGGTTGCTAGGATGCTCATAGATCACCACCGAAACCAGTTGCCTGAACACAAAAAAAAATGTGGATCGGGATGAATTCAAGGCTGGGAGTAATCGAAGAGTCCCACAGTGACTGGAGCAGCCTGGTGGTTTTAGTGCCCAAGACCAATGGTTTGGTCCATTTTTGTGTGGAATTTAGAAAAGTCAATGTAGTGTCTAAATTTGACACATATCTGAAGCCTCTCAATGATGAACTGCTCAATCGGTTAGGCACAGCTGGCTTTTATTCGACACTGAATCTAACCAAGAGGTACTGGCAGATTCCCTTGACTCCAATATCTCATGAAATAAAATGGCCTTTTCCACTCTGTTTGGGTTACACCAAGTTTGTCACCATTCCGTTTGGGTTGTTTGGAGCCCCAGAGACATTTCAACAACTGATGGACTGAATCATCCACCAGCACAAGGCATATGCCTCTGTGTACTTAGATGACAATCATTTATAGTAATGATTGGCAGCAACATTTACATCCTTTTCACCCATGACTGCACCCCATCCACTGACAACACCACTATAGTTGGACTGATTTAAAATGGTGACGAAATGGCCTACAGGCCTGCATGAGTGAGCTGACTCCACTTTCTCACTCCTCTAATGTTCCATCCATTGCTTATCTTCTCAGATATTTTCCATTAAGGTTAAGATAAGACACACAGAAGATTTCTACATTGTTTCAACAATGATAGACTCCAGAGCTGATGGTTACTTCATTGACCAAGCCCTCATTGACAAGCTCTCTACAGAGTCAGGCTGGATGATGGACCCATCTGAGGTGGAAATCTTCAGCAAAACTAAGGCAAGCAGTTTGCTGAAGCTTCTCAGCTCGAAAAAAAATGGGGGACAAACTCAGTCAACTTCCATCTACAAATGTAAGTAGCTTGTTATCATTGTTGTAGCTCTCAAATTATTACTTGCATTAGTGATTTTTAACTTTATTTGATGTTCTATATACAGTTTGTTTGAGTCTAATGACTTAAGTGTTTAAAAAAAAAAGTGATTTAAAAAAAATAATAAATTAAAACTGCACTAGCTAGTGTATGATCCTGCTTGAAGTACCATGACAGAAATGCCTGTAATTAAGCTAACAAATTTATATGACATAAAAGTTAAATAGTTTAAAGTTTTTAATTGTGGGTGATGTTTTACAATGGGAGTATGTAATCTTCTCACTGGAAATTGAGTTATCAGTGTCCCAGTGTGTAGTGAGCCAGGGTCCTTACCAGTGCCCAAACTCGTGTACACTATATACTTTTTTAGATTCATGACCTAGGAAGCAAGGGAGCTGATCGAGACAGATTCATGACCTAGGGAGCAAGGGAGCTGATCGAGACAGATTCATGACCTAGGGAGCAAGGGAGCTGATCAAGACAGATTCATGACCTAGGGAGCAAGGGAGCTGATCGAGACATAACCATTGTCACATGCACATTCTCCTGACTACTGACCATGCACACCTGGACTCAATCACACTCGATCTTGTGACCTATTGTTTGACTGTTTTTTGCCTCATGATTTGGAATTGTTTGCCTATCTTTTGTAATAAAACTTTTACTTGCAACTGCAGCCAACAAAGTGAACAATTCGAAAACCAGACACATTTGTTGATACAACAGTTATATCTGGCAGCAATAAAGACTAACTCCAGTGAAATGCATGAAAAATGATTATAAACAATTCCAGTTAAATATAATAAGAATAATAAAATTGGGGTTTTGCGTGTTCATTCCCACACTGTGAAAGTACATCTTTGTGCTGATCTATCTGATGACATTCATTTGAGCCCAGGGCTTCATTTAGGTGCTTTCTCACTATGAGAAAGTAAAAATATTTACTTACAATATTAGTTTGTAAATATATTTACAAATTGTTCACATTGAACTGTCAGAAGCATGTGCTACCACTGCATACAATCAAATACAGTTTATTAGCTTGACAAAATAAGCTTAGTGTATCTGAAGATATTTTGGGTTTAAAATGAACATATTAAAGTGATGCTGGGTATAACACTTTAATGAGCTTTTAGCTTTTAACTGAGTTTCAGTACTTCCTTGCCTCACATTTAAACATGTACAAAGTGAGATGCAGAGGTGGGTAGAGTAGCCAAATATTTTACTCAAGTACACATAAAACTAAAAAAGTACACATAAAACTTAGAAAAATAATACTCAAGTAACAGTAATAATGTTAATAATTACTTGAGTAAGAGTAATACATTATCAAATTATCATCATTGTCATTATCAAGACTGCTCAAGTAGCAAGTTACTAGTTACTTCAGATCTGATTAAAATGAAGGGAAAATTCTATATCTCAGACTACATGGAGAACTGTACAATAACACAGAACCTGTCATTTTCTTTTCTCACACACACCAAACAACAAACATTTTCCCAAAGGTTGACTGTCTTAATGTGTTAACAACACAAACTTGTCAGCATGTGCATTTAAACAAAACAAAAGAACAGACTATGGAACAAAACAGAGGAGAAAGTATGTGTAGAGAGTGTAGAGTGAGTGTTTGTGTGTTTTAAGTGAAAGTGACATGTGAAGGCCAATGTATGGTAACCCATACTTGGAATTTGTCCACTGCATTTAACCCATCCAGGTTAGTGCACACACATTAGGAGTTGTGAGTAGTGAACACACACACTACAAACCGTGAACACACCCGGAGCAGTGGGCAGCCATTTTTGCTGCAGCGCCCGGGGAGCAGTTGAGGGTTAAGGGACTTGCTCAAGTGCCCAACAGTGGCAGCTTGGCGGTGCTGGGATTTGAACTCACGACAAAGTGAGTTTAGTATGTGTGTGTGTGTGTGTGTGCGCATACATCTTCCTACACTCTCCTGGATGGAGCCGCTAAATAAATGTGCGGTTCTTGTGTCCACATTATACATGATATAAACGAATTGTTAAAACTACATATATTTATTAACATTTATCAGTGACGGAGGAACGCCCGCAACTGTAGCAAAGTAAAAGTACATTTCTGTGATTAAAAATTAACTTCAGTAAGAGTATAAGTATGGCCAGTTAAACCAGTTAAATTTTATTTATTTATTTTTTTTTTTTTCAAAAAGTTACTCAAGTAAATGTAACAAAGTAAATGTAGCATGTTACTACCCACCAGAGGTGATGTGATGTGAGAGACAATGCAGCCATAAAAATGTTTAAGGGCCCAAACAAAGTGGTCATTATCAAGTTGTGATCAGCTCCCCAGAATTAATGGACTGATGGATTTTGTCTGTTGACTCAGGGCATCCAGTGGCCAGTGATGTAAATGGTCTTTGTAATATACAGGTGTGACAACACAGGGCATCCAGTGGCCAGTGATGTAAATGGTCTTTGTAATATACAGGTGTGACAACAGAGGGGGGTGTTGTTAATTTTTGTAGGTGTTGTTCATTTTTGTTTTGGGTCCTCTCTAGGCAAAGTTGGAACCTTCTATGTTATAACAATGTTCCTTGTCATTAGATTTGTAAAATTAAGTAAACATTCGTCAGCTGATTCTCAGTTATAATATTACTGCCTTAGCATATTTGTATTTATACTTTGTATTAACACTTAAAATTGGCAAAGTACACTTAATTTAAAATAATGTATGTATAATCTTACATAATTTGTCTGACAAAAAAAAAAAATTGCTGATGGTCTAAAATGTTATACAGCTGAGGTTAATTTTGAATGGGTCACATGCTTTAAAAAGGATAAAAGGGCATACTAAAAGAAAAAAGGCTACAAGTTCACATAATTTTGCCCATGATTTGCTTTTTAGTATTCTTCTCAGGTTTTAGTATTATTATGTAGCACTTTGGAAGAAATATACAGAATAATAAGCCAAAGCTTGATGCTAAAATGGCAAATATCTCCACAGCTACAGTGAATTTTCCAGGAGAACTGACATAAGCTGGAATAAAAGTGAGCCAAACTGCACAGAAGATCAGCATACTAAATGTGATAAATTTGGCTTCATTAAAATTATCAGGCAACTTCCGAGCCAGAAAAGCCAAAAGAAAACATAACAGAGCCAAAAAACCTATATAACCCAGCACAACCCAGAAACCTAGGTTTGATCCCAAATGACATTCTAGAATAATTTTTTCCTTGTAGCTCTTTAGGTTTCTAAAGGGGAAAGGAGGGGATATTGTCAACCACAGCACACAAATAAGGACCTGTATGAGAGTGAAAAAAAGAACACTGAGTCTCTGTTGTGGAGGTCCAAACCATTTCATGACATTACTCCCTGGAAGTGTAGCCCTAAAAGCCATTAACACCACTAAAGTTTTTCCCAGTACACAGGAGATGCAGATGACGAAGGTGATCCCAAACGCTGTGTGCCGCAGCATACAGGACCACTCAGACGGCTGACCAATGAAAGTAAGTGAACAAAGGAAACACAGAGTCAGAGAGAAGAGCAGTAGGAAGCTCAGCTCAGAGTTGTTGGCTTTGACAATTGGGGTATGTTTATGTCTAAAGAATATGATTGCGATTACCATTGTCATAAATACACCAATAATAGAAACAGCTGTTAGCAAAATTCCCATAGTTTCTTTGTAGGACAAATATTCAATTTCCTTCTTCACACATTTATCTCTCAGAGGATTTGACCAGTAATCTTGATAGCATTCTTGACATTTAATGGAATCTGTCACAAAATAAGAGAGGAAATAAGAAGCAGAAAAGACGTTAGATACTGCACATAACAATCAACATGAGATTGATGAAGAAAATTGTTGGTGTTACAAGAACCACATATACCTTACTAAAAAAATAAACCCTTGGTCAGTTAATTAATCATAAAGCTTATAGATTATGAAGTGATAGAAGGAATAAGTTTTAGTACCTGTCATATTACTGATCTCTCCTTCAGCGCATGGTATGCAGTCAAAACAGCAGATGGGCTTTCCTTTCTGTACAGCCTTCCTTGTTCCAGGAGGACAGCTCTCACTGCACACAGATATTGGCACCTATGGTCAAGAAACATATTTAACAACCTAAACTGATTATTTAGCAGCAAACTTTCAGTACCTTTTAAATATTAGGAAAGATTTTATTGAGAATGTGTAAACTTTCTCTCTAATACTCACCTGATTTGTATTTTGTGCCCAGATAATAGAGGTCACATTTACAAATAAATGATCATGACCAGTTTGAGATGAGTCATAATGTCCAACAGTGACAAATTCATGCTGATTCTCTTTATTCAAATGCCAGTTTATTATCTCATACTTTGCTGCAGGGTCACCATTTTTGTCAAAAAAAACACCTTCACCCTCTTTGGTTTTGAATTGCACTCTCTTAAGGTGTTGTAGAAACTGAAGAAATAAAACAAAATGGAAATAATGCAGATTAAAATGTGACAAGGGAGTACACAATAAGGCACAATATTTTATATTAAAGCATTTTGGATAGTTAAAATAGTGTTAAAATAGTGTCCTGCCAGTAATACTAACTCACTGTGAAAGGGTCAGGCTGTTTATTTGTAGGACATGTTTGCTTGCAGCCAAGAAGTTCATGTAAGGTATGAGCAATCGCATATACTCCTTTATACACATTATTAAATATTGGCATCAGGGTCATATCAGTAAATGTGTTTTCCACCTCAGACAACTTCTCGTTACCAGTGCAAGCTGGTATGTCCTCTGAATCATTTTGGACTGCATATTTACAGCTAAACAAAGCCTCCCAGAATTCAGTAAAAATGGCACTGCCTACAGATTTCAGTGGATGTATATCTAAAATGAAGTCCTGCAGACCCGTCACCTTTGATTTGGGGATAGCTAGCCCTATAGCTCCCTGCAGTATATGGTGTTCATCCATTGTGGCCAGTTCTGAATCAAAGATCCAGGCTTCAGTTCCAACCCACTGAAATCCAGTGATGTTGTGCTCAAAAAATACTGGCAGTAAACTCTCCAAGTCCCAGTTGTCAAGGAATCCAATAATTACTCGAGAAGTAGAGCTTTTGATTTGCTCAACAATTCTTCGCACTCTTTCTTGTGAGTAGGTTCTAAAAAATGGAAGGGAATATTCTAAGCAGATGCCCAACTGTTCTGCGGCTTCAGTAAATGCGGCCATCCCACTGTTACCATAGTCATCATCTCTTCTCATTGCTCCTACCCAGGTCCAGCCAAAGTGCTTGACCATCTCTGCAAGTGCTCTGCTCTGGTAATAATCACTAGGAATAGTGCGCAGAAATGATGGATATTTCCTCTTGTCACTGAGACACTCACAGGTGGAATAATGACTGATCTAAAATTATATTTACAGACATAAATCTCATAACTGCCAATAATAAAATGGCACAAGAAAATTAAAATAAGTTACAGGATAAAATTCCAGCTCCACATCTCCATATTCACAACACTGTATACCTTTAAATTTTTTTTTTTTTTTAAATGTGTAAACTCTTACTAAGGGAATGCTGAAAGGTCCAATACTCTGTGCAATAGCCATGGACACAGAAGAGTATGTCTCGCCGATTATGGCCTGCACCTGGGCTGGCTTCATGCAGATCTCATCCAAGACTGAGTTCTCATTTCCATTAACAAGTGTCATTGCAACTTGCGCTCCTATTGTTGATGAGCTGCAGGTATCAAATATCTTGAACCCCAGTGAGATTCCAGGCAGTAAAGTGGTACTGTTGTTAATCTCTTCTATCGCAAAGATCAAGGACTGTGAATACTGAAAGGCTCTGAAATCAAGACTAATTTATAACAATTAGAGAAAAATATAGTCACATTATTTACAGGAAAATTTGTCATTGCTGTCTAATTGTGAATGATGTAGCACTGTTAAATAGCATTAATCAATGGTAGATGCTAAATTTCTTACCTAATACACTTCATTTTTGGTGGCATGAACAAATAAGACAAGTCTATGATCTCCCAATTACTATGGAAGGGAAAAATTCCTCCAATAATGATATCACCATCCTTCCATAGCTGTGGATATGCAGTCTCTCCTTGCAGTATACAAGTAGTCCCATTACCTTTAGAAAAACTGATGATGGCCATTACCATATGTAAAAGAGTAAAGATGGGCTCCATCTATTTGTCCAGCTACAGAACAGTGGGAATAGTTAATATCTGCCAGCCCTGGTGTCTCATTTAGATGATTAGAAATGATTTAGTGGTATTTATACAGATAGAATGGGAAATTCTCTACGGTAATATTACACTGGTGGGAAAAAAGGAGGTGTAACAAAGTATTCCCAAGCCCATGTCAGGATATCCATTACAGACTCATGATGTTTTTTCTGAGGGATCAGAGATCACGCGCATTCAGGAGTGGTTTTCAGCCTTACCCTTTATGCACCGACAGTTGACTGGATTCCTTGAATCTTTTAATGATATTGTGCACTGTAGAAGGTACATTGCCCAAATTCCTACCAATTTGTCTTTTGGGAATGCTGTTCTCAAAGTGTTCGATTATTTGCTGATGCAATCTCTACACATCCTTGCTCTTGAAGGACTAGGCCTTTTTTGGAGGATCCTTATATACTATGATTAGATGATTGCCTCACCTGTTTCACATCACCTTCTTATTTCAACTTGTCACATTACATCCTAAATTACCCCTGTCCCAACATTTTATTATTTATATTTGCCCACTCTTCTTTGCAGAACTGCTCAAGTTCAGTTAAATTTGATGGTGACCATTTGTAAACTGCAGTCTTCAAGTCATTCCACAGATTTTCAATGGGGTTTACGTCTGGACTCTGACTACGCAATGCAAGGACATTCACCCTTTTCTCCTTCAACCTTTGCTTTGGGTCATTGTCATGTTGGAAGGTAAACCTTCTTCCCATTGACAACTTTCTGGCAGAGAAGACAGAAGGCTCAGAGGGCAGCAGATTTTCCTCAAGAATTTGATGGTATTTTGCCCCATCCATTTTCCCTCTCTCCTGACAAATGCTCCAGTCCGTGCTGCAGAGAAACACCCCCATAACAGGATATTACCACCTCCATGCTTTACTGTAGGCATGGTGTTATTTGGATGGTGGTTTGTATTGGATTTCCACCAGACATATCGTTTGGTGTTGAGGCCAAATAATTCAACACCTTTTTCCATGTGGCCTCAGAATCTTCAAGGTGTGGTTTGGCAAAGCTCAGTTGTGGGTGGCTTTTTTCTTGCAACCCTCCCATACAAGCCACATTTGTGGAGAATTTGTGATATTGTTGTCACATGCACACAATGACCACTCTTTGTCATAAATTCCTGCAACTGCTTCAGGGCTGCTGTAGGCCTCTTGGTAGCCTCTCTGACCAGTTTCCTCCTGGCTCTTTCATCCAGTTTGGAGAGACGTCCTGATCCAGGGAGTGTCTGTGTTGTACCAAATACCTTCCACTTCTTAATAATAGACTTCACTGTGCTTCTAGACATTGATAAAGCCTTTGAATTTTTTTGTATCCATCTCCTGACTTGTGCCTGTCCACAACTTTATCCCGGAGATCTTTTGACAGTGCCTTGCCACCCATAGTTGATTGTTTACTTCAGTTGCACTACAAAATGCTCCAGGAAAGCTCTTTTCATGCTGAGCTAATCAAAATGACCACAGCTGATCACAGTTGAAAGTCAAATTGCTTTATGTGCCATTGAGAAGGTGATTAGCTACACCTTATTGAGTTTACAAGTCATTTTTAGGAGGGGGTGATCCTTTTTCCAACTCAGTGATTCTGTTTTTTATTTATTTTTTTTTATTTTCTGGCATGTTGGTGTTATATCTTTCACTTGGATGTTATAAGTTGCACTGAATAAATACAGCTGGATAAAACAAAAACTGTGTTTGTCTTCATTTCAGGCTGAAAAACAACAAAATGTGATTATTTTAATGGGGGTGATTCTTTTCTATACCCACTGTATGTACTTCAGATCTTCCTGCTCACCTGTTCACACCAGAAATGTTTGATGATAACCCTATGTAATGCTGCAGATTCCTTTTCTAATGCTTCCCTTATATGACCCATAATCCAGCCAGTTTTCCTAAGAATTCCACTGAAACAGCTTTCATAGTGTCATAGCTTGCTGAGAAGGGCACCATGAACTGGGAGCAACAGGGGGAGAAGACACAAATATACAGTATAAGCAATTCATGCCAAATATGTCAAAGTGCAAAAATATAAACACCCACCTTATACACTTCATACTCTATCTGACCACTTTAAAAGGAGAAAAGAGTAGGTGAAGTTTGTGCTAAGTTCATCAACAGGAAGAAAAACAACATCTAGACTTGACAACCAGACACTATCTGTTACCCCAATAGATGTGAGAAGAACTGTCCTAAAGATCAACCTCAGGAAAGCTGCGGGACCTTATAAGATCCCAGGACGAGTACTTAAGGAGTGTGCCCATCAGCTAACGGAGGTATTCACTAACATTTTTAACATTTAGCCCAAACTGTTGTTCTCACTTGATTCAAGAATATGACAATCATTCCATTGTGCTTTAATGACTATCATCCAATAGAGTTAACCTTCATCAGTGCTTTGAACGATTGGACTGCAATTTGCATTTCTAAAACAAATACCAGCACAAGTCTAAAAATGCAAATTAGTCTGCAGTTAAAAGAGAGTAGTTACAGACCTTAACCTTGGACTTTTTGAAAGGAAAAATGGGCAACAAGAGAGTTGTCAGTTGAAACAATGGAAAGGGTTATAAAACCCTTCAAGAAGGAAATCCAACTCAGATGGTGGCAAAAGATGTTGGTTGTTCCCAGTCAGCTGTGTCTAAAATTTGGTGCAAGTTCAACCCCAATTCCAAAAAAGTTGGGACACTGTGTAAAATGTAAATAGAAACAGAATGCAATGATTTGCAAATCTCATAAACCCATATGTTATTCACAATAGAACATAGAAAACATCTCCAATGTTTAAACTGAGGAAATGTACAATTTTAAGAAAAAGGTAACTTTGAATTTGATGGCCACAACACATCTCAAAAAAGTTGTGACAGGGCCAACAAAAGGCTGGAAAAGAGTGTTACTAAAAAGAAACAGCTGGAGAAAGACTTTGCAACTAATTAGGTTAATTGGCATCAGGTCAGTAACATGATTGGGTATAAAAAGAACATCTTAAAGAGGAAGATTCTCTCAGAAGTAAAGATGGGCAGAGGTTCATCAATCTGTGAAAAACTGTGTCAACATATTGTGGAACAATTTCAGAATAATATTCCTCAATGTAAAAATACGTTGAATATCTCATCATCTACAGTACATAATATCATCAAAAGATTCTGAGAATCTGGAGAAATCTCTGTGCACAAGGGACAAGGGCAAAAATCAATACTGCATGCTCATGATCTTCGGGGCCTCGGGAGGCACTGCATTAAAAACAGGCATGATTCTGTAATGGAAATCACTGTATGGGCTCAGAAACACCTCCAGAACTTATTACCTGTGAGCATAGTTTGCCATGCCATCCACACATGCAGGTTATAGCTCTATCGTGCAAAGAAGCCATATGTGAACATGATCCAGAAACGCCGTCATCTTCTCTGGGCCAAAGGTCATTTAAAATGGACTGAGGCAAAATGGAAAACTGTTCTGTGGTAAGACGAATCAAAATTTGAAATTCATTTTGGAAACAATGGACGCCGCGTCCTCTGGACTAAAGAGGAGAGGGACCATCCAGCTTTTTATCAGCTCTCAGTTCAAAAGCCTACATCTCTGATGGTATGGGGTGCATTAGTGAATATGGAATGGACAGCTTGCACATCTGGAAAGGCACCATCAATGCTGAAAGGTATATATAGGTTTTAAAGCAACATATGCTTCCATCCAGACAATGTCTTTTTCAGGGAAGGCCTTGCATAGGCATTTAGCAAGACAATGCTAAACCACATACTGCATCTATTACAACAGAATGGCTTCATAGTAGAAGAGTCCAGGTGCTGAACTGGTCTGCCTGCAATCCAGAACTTTCACCAATTGAAAACATTTGGCGCATCATGAAACGAAATATACGACAAAGAAGACCCAGGACTGTTGAGCAGCTAGAATTCTGTATCAGACATGAATGGGACAACATTCTGCAGCAACTGGTCTCCTCAGTTCCCAGACATATACAGACTGTTGTTAAAAGAAGAGGGGATGCTTCTGTTATGATTCCCCCTCGCGCTGATCGCCAAAGTGAGCCATGCGAGCAGCGCACTCAGTGACATTGACACTGTTTACTTCTCCATGTGTGTTTTATTTTGGTTCATGTCTTGTCTCCACCCCTGTATTGTCATTGGTTGTGTCCTAATATGTTTCAGCTGTCTTGTGTTAACCTCTTATTGTGTTTCTTATTTAAACCACTTGTGTGTCTGTGTCCAACGCAAAGTATTAGCACAGTTTCATTAGTGTTCTGTCTCATACCAAGCCGTTGTTCATCGTTTTGTTTTCATGATTTTTGATCCCTGTTTCCGCCTCATGTTCTGATTCTTGTTTAGCCTAGTTCATGTTGTTTGCCGATCACCTGACCCACTCCTGTTTTATGACCACGATATCTGCCTCACATTTTGGATTTGATTGCTGTTCCTAATAAACTGACTGTTCCAATTATAAAGACTTTTATCTGCACTTGCATCCACCTATCGCCACATAACCTGACAGCTACACAGTGGTAAACATGGCCATGTCCCAACTTTTTTTAGACGTTTTGCTGCCATCAAATTCAAAATTACCTTATTTTCTCCTAAAGATGGTAAAGTTGACTTCATATTATTCACCATACTTCACACATTTCATCAAAAAATTAGTCACTAAAGTGAATGAATCTGTATTGTTCACTTCCATGGACTAAAAATGCACAAACCTGATCCGTGCTCCTTGAGTTATTGAATAGTTTCTGTCAAGACTGAGATTTAATCATCTCTCTTTGAGCATGAGTAAATATCTAACCATTACTGAAATTCAATCCTCTCTCATTACACATCATTACACAAGGTGCTGGAACCATATTCGTTTTTGTTAGGATTTTTCTTCTTCTTTTTCCTCTTCTTTTTCTTTTTTTCTTCTTCTTCTTCTTCTTCCTCTTCTTATTATTATTATTATGATTCTCCAGTAAAATCATATGGAGAGGAAAGACCATAAGGGATAGAAACACCAAATTCGCCCCCTCTACTCAGCCACACATAGGGACCCAGATAAGCCTGCTGGTGGAACAATAGCACAAGATTTTACATTTTGGTTAATATCTCATTAACTGAAAGTCTTGTAAGACCTTTATTACCATATGGCAGGAGGAGACTGTTCAAAGGAGTTCTTCATACTAGTATGACATATGTAACCACTAAAAACAAGTCTATTGAGTCGATTCCACTTACTATTATTTACAGACCCCCAGGGCCATACTATGAATTTCTTGGTGAATTCGCAGTTTTTATAGAGAACCTGGTTGTTTCTTTAGACAAAGCATTAATTGTTGGTGACTTTAATACTCACTTTGATAACCTGGAAGATCCTCTGAGAACAGCGGTTGTGTCTATTTTAGATTCAGTAGGGGTCAATCAGAATGTAATAAGGCCCACTCATAATGGTGGTCACACTCTTGACATTATACTAACATACGGATTAAATACAGAAAATATAGTCACACTTCCGCAGTCTGAAGCTATCTCAGATCATTATCTCATCTCGTGTAAATTGCGCATTGATCATAATATATGCACTTTGCCACGCTACTCTGTCAAACGTACATTCACGTCGGCTACTGCACAGAGTTTTATCAGTAACCTCCCAGAGAGATCAACTATGATCTGATCACAGTCTGATCCCATAGAACTTGATCAGGCGACTAAATGCTTAGAGTCAATGTTCCGTTATATGTTAGATAAGAGGTAGCTCCACTTAAAAGGAAAATAATTAGAGAGAAAAAGCTAGCACCCTGGTATAATGATCACACACGTACCTTAAAACAGACCACTCGACAATTAGAACGTAAATGGTGTCAAACCAAATTGGTAGTATTTCAAACAGCATGGAAGGAGAGCCTCCTGAACTATAGGAAATCTCTTAGTGCAGCTAGATCAGTCTATCTCTCTACCTTAATTGAAGATAACAAAAATAATACTAGATTTTTATTTAATACTATAGCAAAATTAACTAGGAATAAAACGGCCACAGAAACAGGCACACAATCATTATATAGCAGCAATGATTTCATGAGTTTTTTTATTGGCAAAATTGAAAATATTAGACAAGAAATTCAGACTATTAATTTAAAACCAGACAGTCTTAATAACCCTGTAGATAATAATATAGCAATATCAGATCAACGATTAGAGTGCTTTACTCCTCTTAGAGAGACCGAACTAATTTCATTAATTTCTTCTTCAAAATCATCAACTTGTATACTAGATCCCCTACCTACACGTTTCTTCAAACAGATTACTCCAGAAATAATCAAACTCCTTCTAAAAATAATCAACTCTTCCCTTAGCACTGGATATGTACCTAAATCATTTAAATTAGCAGTTATCAAACCCCTGATTAAAAAAATCTGACCTCGACCCCTGACAATTGTCCAGCTATAGGCCAATATCAAATCTCCCCTTTATCTCCAAGATCTTAGAAAAGGTTGTAGCAAAGCAGCTATGCTCATACCTAAATAGGAACAACATTCATGAAATATATCAGTCAGGATTTAGGCCTCATCATAGCACAGAGACAGCACTGTTAAAAGTCGTAAATGACCTACTGATGGCCTCTGATCAGGGTTGTGTCTCCATGCTTGTGCTGCTTGACTTTAGTGCAGCTTTTGATACAATTGATCATACTATTCTCCTTGGTAGACTAGAAAACATTGTTGGCATTAAGGGAACGGCCCTCTACTGGCTCAGGTCTTATTTGACTGATCTTTATCAGTTCGTATATGTAAATGGTGAATTCTCTGTGCATACTGAGGTAAAGTTTGGTGTTCCGCAAGGTTCTGTTTTAGGCCCACTGCTCTTTTCTTTATATATGTTACCTCTGGGTCAAATTATTTGTAAACATGGAATTAGCTTCCACTGTTATGCTGATGACACACAGTTGTATGTTCCAGCAAAGCCAGATGACAGACACCAGTTTAATAAAGTCGAGGAATGTGTAAAGAACCTTATACAATGGATGCTCATTAACTTCCTCTTACTAAATTCTGACAAGACAGAAGTACTTATACTAGGACCACATGCAGCTAGAAGTAAGTTTTCTGATTACATAGTAACTCTGGATGGCCTTTCTGTTTCATCATGTGCAGCAGTAAAAGACCTTGGTGTGATTATTGACTCCAGTCTTTCCTTTGACGCCCATGTAGATAATATTACTAGGATAGCCTTCTTTCACCTCAGAAATATTGCTAAGATAAGAAATATATTGTCACTACATAATGCAGAAAAATTAGTCCATGCTTTCGTCACCTCTAGGTTGGATTATTGTAATGCCTTACTGTCTGGATGTTCCAGTAGGAGCATAAACAAACTCCAGTTAGTTCAGAATGCAGCTGCAAGAGTCCTTACTAGAACTAGAAGATATGACCACATCACCCCTATGTTATCCACACTGCATTGGCTCCCAGTGAAATTCCGCATTGATTATAAAATACTATTATTGACTTATAAAGCGCTAAATGGCTTTGCGCCACAGTACCTAAGTGAACTTTTGGTCTTTTATGATCCGCCACGCCTACTTCGATCAAAAGGCGCAGGCTATTTGTCAGTACCTCGAATCGTGAAGGCTACAGCAGGGGGAAGAGCTTTCTCTTACAAAGCCCCACAGTTATGGAACAGCCTTCCAATTAGTGTTCGGGACTCAGACACAGTCTCAGTGTTTAAGTCCAGGCTGAAAACATATTTGTTTAGTCAAGCCTTTCGTGAATAGCTTTTTTTTCCTTAGGTAAAGGAGCAGATCTAGAGGTCTCACGGGCATAGTGTGTTGTGGTGAACTGGGATGTCTGGATGCTGTCACCTCCCCACCTTCAGGCATCCACCAAGGTTTGTTGGCGGTGGGGTGGCTGGCCGCCTTGTCCCAGGGAGCCCTCATGTCTGTGTTACCCTCTGGCTCTCCCTTTTAGTTATCCTGTCATAAGCTAGTCTTGCCGGAGTACCTGCTTTCACTTACGCAAAGTACGTTGTCCTTAACCAGTACGGGACAATAAGCATACCTAATGATCTCTCTCTCTCTCTATCTCTCTCCCTCTCTCTCTCCTTCTGTCGAGCTTCACATGATTCTCCTGAGATGGCAGTGATCCCGACCCCTTCTGCTCTCTGGACCTGCCCGACCCATCCTGATGCCCTACTTCTGGTTGGAGACCTCATCAATTGAAGTCACATGATGCTGCTGAGGATGGCCCCACATGGTGCAGCCTAAAGATCATTGAGATTACAGTGAGATTACAGTCTGGTTCCTCTCAAGGTTTCTTCCTTATATCATTTCTGGGAGTTTTTCCTTGGGGATAAATTCATAAATTTAAAATCTATGTCCTGAATTTAAATACTTCTGTAAAGCTGCTTTGGGACAATGTCCATTGTTAAAAGCACTATACAAATAAACTGAACTTGAACTTGAACTGTGGGAGGTTCAGGATGAGTCTTTAATGATGCTGCAGGCTCTGCGGACACAATGCTGGTTGTAGATCACCAGCAAAGAGGGGATGGGGCACCTGTTGATCTTTCCTGCAGTCACCATTATCCTGTTCAGTTGTTGCCATTCAAAAGATTTGTAGTTTCTGAACCAGGCAGTGATGCAGTAGGTCAGCATGTTCTCATTGGTGCTCCTGTAGAAAGAGGTGAGGGCTAGAGTGGGTAGACTTGCCCACTTTAGTCTCTGAAGGAGGTGGAGCTGCAGATGCAGCATGAGAATGGCCGTGGTGTTTGAGAATGGTCGAGGTCAGGTCATTCGCCAGGTACACCCCCAGGAACTTAATGCTGCTGACCTTCTCCATAGCAGTGTCATCAATGATCAGCAGGTGATGTTGGTGTGTGTGGGCCCTCCTGAATTTAATTACGATATCCTTGATTTTGTCAACACAAGAGGTTGTGATTCTTACACCACACTGACAGCTTCTCCACCTCCATCCTGTATGCTGATTCATCACTTTTACTGATGAGACCTACATTTACATTTACATTTATAGCATTTAGCAGACGCCCTTATCCAGAGCTACGTATAAGAGTGCTTTAAATTCTCCGTCAATGAATATTTCACTTCTGGTTCGTACGATTACAACGAACACTGAACACAAACCTGTTGAAAAGAGAGCAACTGTTAGGAGTTGTTGTAAAACTTTTTTTTTTTTTTTTTTTTTTTTAAATATATTTTTTGGGGAAGAAAACACTAACTATCAAGGGGTAAGTATTTAAGAAAGAGGTATGTCTATCTTGAAGATAGCCAGTGACTCAGCTGTTCTGACACTGATTGGAAGTTCATTCCACCACCTTGGTGCCAGAACAGAGAAAAGTTGTGAGGCAGATCTACCTTGTATCCTGAGAGAGGGTGGGACCAGTCGAGCAGTGCTTGTTGACCTGAAGGAGCGTGGTGCAGTGCGTGGGGTGATGAGAGCTCTAAGATAAAAGGGTGCTGTTCCACTTTTGGCTTTGTAGGCAAGCATCAATGTTTTGAATCTGATGCATGCAGCTACTGGAAGCCAGTGAAGGGAGTGCAGCAACGGGGTGGTGTGAGAGAACTTAGGGAGGTTGAAAACAAGTCATGCAGCTGCATTCTGGATCATCTGTAGAGGACGGGTGGCACTCAAAGGTAGACCTGCCAGGAGCGGTAAGCGGTAAGCCAAAACTGGAACAGCACCCTCTTATCTTAGAGCTCTCATCACCCCATGCACCGATGAGACCTACTGCTGTAGTATCATCAAAAAACTTGATAATATGGTTGTTGCTGGCAATGAAGCCAGATTCTTCATAAACTTGGTGTCAAACTACACACAGTACTGGAAACCATCAAAAACTTGTTGACACTTGTAAACAATATGGCCATCACATGCCAATCGACTCTTATGAGGCAGAGCCTACTTTGTTCAAACAGCTTTAACTCATGATAATTTGCATGGATTGGCATGAAACTTGAAAATCTGTAAGTGGACCTTTGATGACCTGATTACTTAAAAACATGGCCGTCACTAGCCGATCAGATTTCAGCAGGCATTTAAGGGGGTTGACATTGATCTATGGTCATTTAACTTGAATGCTAGGTTCATGTAGGGATGCTAGTAAGTCATGCAAATTTGCCATTTAGGGGCGCTATTCTTTTTGAAAATTCTTATTTATTTATTTTTATTTTTAGAAAAATAATGTTAGTAGTAAAATTTATTTTTCCTCCTAATTCTTTGACTGAACACATTAAAATGCACCTGTTGGATCATTTAGCCACACCCATTCAAATTTACGAAAATTAGTCCTAATTTACTCAATGGAATCTAATCCTCATTAAAAATATGATGAAATTTGCAAACAGCATGGCCTCCACATGCCAATCAATCCTAATATATTGGAGCTTGATTATGAAAACAGCTGCAACAGAGGACTGGTTGTATGGATTCACAGAAAACTTTATTAGGAAGTGTGTTTGGAGTATGGATGTCAAAAGGGGGCTTAAAGGCTTAGTTAAGGTTTGTGCATTATTCTGCTGATCTGTAACTAGATTTTTCTAAATTACCATTGGGTTACTTCAAAAACATGGCCACGTTGGTTAATTTGGAATTTGCTGAAGGTGCTTTTCTTGATGGGGTTTGTGCTTGCAGCTGACTGAGAAGGTCATACCAGTATTTTATATCCTCAACCACATATTCCAGCTTCTCCTGGGGGATCCCCAGTTGTTCCCAAGCCAATTGTGCGATATAAACTCTCCAGCGAGTCCTGGTCTACCACAGGTCCTGTGGGTGGTGCCTGATACAACTATAGCAGGACCTGAACTGCGCACATCCTTGTAAAGTGCCTAATCCACCTTTACAGGCTTATTTCAATTTGCAGGAGCAGCAGATCTACTCCAAGGCTCTCTAACAAAAATATGATGGGGTCATCTCCTTCTGCCTGCTTACTGATGTCCACTACCAACTTCTGCTTATCTGGACCTTTTACCTCTTACTTCTAAAGCTCTCCAGAGTGATTGCACTGGAAAACTCCTGCTGCCAACCTCAACTGAGAGATTCCAGCCCTACCACCTCGTCTGCTAAATCTTGAACATCAGAGGCTGGTGTTTCCTGAGCTTTCCCTCATGTGCCTTTTTCCGTCCTCTCTGCCAAGTTAGTGACCATTTGGACATTAGCAAGTTCCCCTGGGGATTTGAGCTGCCTTCTGATGTCTCCTGGTATTTTCCAGTCACCCACCATGTGCAGGACCCCTGTGCTTCCTGGCTCCTTAACTGCCTTTTAGCCTGTTCTTAGAAAATGGACAAAACATGGTCCATTAACATCAAGATTTTGTTTGTTCCTATTTCTTGCTTGTCAACGCAACAGCCAGCTGGGCCAGCATTGTGTCATGCTGCCACTGAAACATCCATCTGTCAGGCTTATATGGCTAGAAAAAAGAATGTGCTCCAGGCTGGCTGGTCTCCCATACAATGTGCAGCCAGGACTGTCTTACAGTCCCCACCTACGGAGAATTTTTTTGGTGTTGGAAGAACCTTATATACTGAGTAGTAACTTAAGACAGTGCTCTTCTATTCTCCACACATCCTGGTAGTTCAGAGACTGCGCCCATACCTTTATAGAATGCAGCTTTCCTGCTGTTTCATGGAAGGGGTCATTTCACAGACAAGGAACCCAGAAGGACCCCATGATGATGGCCTGAGGCCTTGAATGTACCAGAGAGCATAGTCTTATTCAGCCTGGATCATCATCTCATTTGCACTCTCCCCATCATTGAGCTCGCCCCACTTCCCGAGGCTCTTTTCAGGATTTTTGCCGACAGTGGGGATAGTCCTCACCAATTTTGAATCAAAACTGATCTTGAATGCAGACCCTCTTCTAGACTTGATTTTGATGGTTTAAACTCCATTCAAGCCTCTTTATTGATTTCTACCAGATGTCCCAAAACCCACCTGCCTTCTCAGACTGACCTTTTGGTCATTGTCAGGTCATTCATAAAAGCCCTGATTGGAGCCTGCTGTGTACCACTTGCAAGTACTGGTCTCCACCTCAGTTTCTCAACTGACTTGACCAGGAGATTGCTGTAGAAAACTGAATCACCAAGACTGTGTACCCAGACACAATTCCTATTTCCAGTCTCTGCCATTTGTGGTAAATTTACTACAGGTGAAAGGCATCTTAAACCAGTCAAAGAAGCCCCGAAGAAGCTGCTAAAATTTGTCAGGTACTGTATATGATAGAGAGGCTTTCTCTGTGGTCTCCACCAGCTTTTGGGGTATTGTGCCAAAGGCATTTGTGTGGTTGAGCCATACGACTGCTAAGTCACCTTTGTTCTGCTTTGCATCTACAATGATTGTGGTGATTACACTGGTGTTTTCAATACAGCCAGACAATCCTAGGACTTTTTTAGACTGAGATATAACCATTGGCTAACAGGAATGTCATCACCTCTTTGCCAAGATTCCAAAGAAGTTTTTCCCTTCCACAATTAGCAGCAAGGTGGTTCAAAACTGCTTGATTTGTTTAGAGTCATCTTCCTTAGGGATAAAGCAACCCTCTGCATATAGACAGGTCTTAGGAAGATGCCTTTTTCCATGCCAACTTCAAAAGCTTGCATGTTCTCAGATGTCCGCAACACTTACACCCTGTATGAAGCCCCATTGGATGCTGGGGCTGATCTTCCCTTGCTTTCCTGACAAAATTGTTTATGCCTTTCCACCTGGGCTCTCCCTCATCAAATGTGGTGGATGTTTCATATAGCATATAGCTGTCTCTACCACTGCTAGCACTTCTTCTTGCCTTGGATCACTGTAGACTTCACCAAGGTAATCCTCCACCTTCTACTTTGTTGCATTCAGTTCTCCCAATCATTTGTCCTTGATGAGTTTTAATAAGTTATTATGAAACTTGCCCTCACTTTTGCCTTCCTTCTTTTGTCCCTGTGCTGGCAGTATGACTGCCACAAAGTTACAATTCTTCCTTTCAGGTTGTCATATATCTCTTTGAGAGCTGTTTTTTCTTCCTGTCTTTGTTGAAGAAAGGCCATTCTCAGTCTGTGCAGGTCACCTCACAGGTTTCCAAGCTCTTTCAGACATCTGTTCTCTTTGGGTTTCCTCTCTTCTTTCTCAAAGTGATCTGCCCCCATGGTGCAGATGATTTTTGACAGTACTCTCATCTTTGTCCCTTCATCTCATGCCAACGTAACCTCCATCACCTGGTCCACACTCACTGATTCTTGCTCACTCTTTCTTTGAATGCCAACCCTCTCTTGCTGGTTCACTACTTCCCTTGATTCACCAGAGATGTGTCCATCACTGCCCTTTCCATCATGTGCCTGAAGATTCTGGGTACTGTGGTCAGACACCGGCCTGGCCTCTATTCTGTCTCACAAGGTTGCCCTGTGCATTGCACATTACTACAGGGACATGAACACCCCATCTTTGATTGATGTTTCTTTAGACCCATCATTTTTGCAGATCTTATCACATACACATACTTGCATCCAACTCACCTCCCGTTTTGTGACAGATGTGTCTAGATCAGCACCAATGAGCTGAGATAGAAAAACTGTACCTATCGTTAGTTTCATGCACATTAAATAATCAGAGAATATTTGTTTTGGTTTTGAATTGGTTAATTTAAATGTCGACATTCCAAGTTTTCTATAGACATATTTCGCATGTCTGTGCAACAATTATACTCTGAGTTTCTGTTCAGTTTTTTGATGCGCTCCAGGTAGAAGGTCACGGAGATGGACACAGAGGAAGGTGCATCCTGTTGTTTTCTGTATTTTACAAATACATAACATTTTGTTTTTATTAAGAGTGGACACAAATAAAAGTAGACCCTATACAGTTTCTAATGATGTCTTTCTCTTTTCTGCATGATCGTAAGTATTTTAACTCGTTGTTGTTGCTATAAGAAAAAAAATCCAAGTGATCCTGCAGGCGCCTCTGTCGACTCCTAAGGTTTAACTTGGTCTGCACACACAGAGATGGTTGTGAAGAATGCACACCACAGGGTGGTGGTGGTGGGAATTGAGCCCCCAATGCTGGAGGTGTGAGGCAAATGTGCTAACCACTAAGCCACCATGCCCCCCCAGAATACAATCTAATATAACTGAAAAGAACACTTTACATGTTGGTCATGACATATCTTTAATCTGGTAGAACTTTTCCAGTAACAAAATATTAGTGATAGTTACTGATAATATGAATTACTTTCCTGAATGTAAGCAAATGCTTGTTCGTACTATATCCAGTCATGGTAAAGTCTGAGACATCATGGTTCTCCCTTCATAGAAGGAAGCACACAGAATGGTCATACTTTGTATATGGGTTGTAATCAGTGCCAAAATACAGGTTCATATTACAACAGAAACATTCGTATACACATACACATACAGGCTACTAGTTCATGTAACTTACACTTTGCCCATAAGTTGCTTTTTAGTATTTTTCTCCGGTTTCAGTATTATTATGTAACACTTTGGAAGAAATATACAGAATAGCAAACCAAAGCTTGATGCTAATATGGCAAATATCTCCACAGCTACAGTGAATTTTCCAGGAGAACTAACATAAGCTGGAATAAAGGTGATCCAAACTGCACAGAATATTAGCATACTAAATGTGATAAATTTGGCTTCATTAAAATTATCAGGTAACTTACGTGCCAGGAAAGCCAAAAAAAAGCAGAAAATAGCCAAAAAACCTATATAGCCCAGCACAGCCCAGAAACCGATAGTTGAGCCCAAATGACATTCTAGAATGATTTTTTCCTTGTAGCTCTTTAGGTTTTTAAAGGGGAAAGGAGGGGATATTGTCAACCAAAGCGCACAAATAAGGACTTGTATGAGAGTGAAAGTTATGACACTGATTCTTTGCTGTGGAGGCCCAAACCATTTCATTACATTACTGCCTGGAAGTGTAGCCCTGAAGGCCATTAACACCACTATTGTTTTCCCCAGTACACAGGAGATGCAGAGGACGAAGGTGATCCCAAATGCTGTGTGCTGCAGCATACAGGACCAACTAGATGGCTGACCAATAAAAGTAAGTGAACAAAGGAAACACAGAGTCAGAGAGAAGAGCAGCAGGAAGCTCAGCTCAGAGTTATTGGCCTTGACTATTGGGGTATTTTTATGTCTAAATAATATGATTGCTATTACCATTGTCATAAATGCACCAATAATAGAAACAGCTGTCAGCAAAATTCCCATAGTTTCCTCATAGGACAAATATTCAATTTCCTTCTTGATACAATCATCTCTGTGAGGATTTGACCAGTAATCTTGCTGGCATTGATTACATTCAATGGAATCTGTCACAGAGTGAGAGAGAAAATAAATGGCAAACAAGGAAGTTTAGATACATGGAGAAGTAATCAGCATTATATAATACAAATAATGTTCTACATAGAAGCTGAGTTGATCCTGTTACAAAAAAAAAAAAAAAGAAAAAATCCACATTCTCCTTACTTGTCTCTTAAACAACCAAACACAACTTGGACACAGTTTAGACTTTTTGTGAATTAACATATCTTCTTGAATATTCACAACAGAAAAAAAAAAAAACTAGTTTGTTTCCCTTTTTAGAAGTCTCAGTACCTGTCATATTACTGATCTCTCCTTCAGCACATGGTATGCAGTCAAAGCAGCAGAATGGTTTTCCTTTCTGCACAGCTTTCCTTGTGCCAGGAGGACAGCTCCCACTGCACACTGATATTGGCACCTATGATTGAGAAATGTATTTTTGTATTTCAGTATTTTCCTATTATATATTAGGAAAGCATTTATTAGGGCAAATGCAATTGCATTTTTCCAATTCATTTGTACTCACCTGGTTGGTATTTTGTGCCCATACAATTGAGGCCATATTTACTGCTAATCGATCATGACCAGTTGTGGATGAGTCATAAAGCCCAACAGTAACAAATTCATGTTCTTCATTCACATGCCAGTTTATTATATCATACTTTGCTGCAGGGTCACCATTTTCATCAAAAAACACTTCTTCACCCTCTTTGGTTTTAAAATGCATTTTTTTGAGATTTTTCTAGAAACTGAATAAATAGAAATAATTATTTCACATTTAAAGTGCTCTACTTTTTGCAAAGTATATTCTCAGTAAAAGAATAGCATTTGATATAACCGCTAAAATGATGTCTTTTCAGCACTATTAACTCACTGTGAAAGGATCAGGCTGCTGCTTTGTAGTGCATGTTTGTTTGCAGCCAAGAAGTTTATGTAGTGTATGGGCAATGGCATATACTGCTTTATACACATTACTGAAAATAGGCATCAGGGACATGTCCAGTGAAGGTGTTTTCCATCTCAGAGAGTTTCTCTTCACCCGTACACAATGGAGAGTCCATTGAATCATTTTGCATTGCATATTTACACTTAAACAATGCTTCCCAGAATTTAGTAAAAATGTCACTGCTAACAGATTTTAGTGGTTTTATATCTAGAATAAAGTCCTTTAGACCCAGTCACTGTTGTTTTAGGGATAGCTAATCCTATGGCTCCTTGTAGTATATGGTGTTTTATCTTTATGCGGCTAATTCTGAATCAGAGATCCAGCCCTCAGTTTCCCACCCACTGGTATCCAGTGATGTTGTGTTCAAAAAAGACATGGAGCAAGACTTCCAAGTCCCAGTGAGCAAGAAATGCAACTATCACTTCGAGAAGTGGAGCTTTTGATTTGCTCAATGATTTTCAGCACTTTTTCATCTGAGTAAGTTCTAAAGTATGGAAGGGAATATTCTAAGCAGATGCCCAACTGCTTAGCAACTTCAGTAAATGCAGCCATCCCACTGTTACCATAATCATCATCTCTTCTTATTGCTCCCACCCAGGTCCAGCCAAAGTGTTTGACCATCTCTGCCAAGGCTCTGGTCTGGTGATAATCGCTGGGAATAGTGCGTAGAAATGAGGGATATTTCCTTTTGTCACTGAGACACTCGCAGGTAGAGTAATGACTGATCTAAAATTATATTAACAAAAAAATTGTTTCACAGGCATTATGATTAATAATAATTTTTCTTTATCACTTTGATAAATGTGAACTTCCATAAGGCACAAAACATCAACATAATTTTACAGGGTTTTTTTTTTCCAGTTTGTTAACTTTGAGAAAACTGTACAGTAAAAACATATTCTTACTAAGGGAATGCTGAAAGGTCCTATACTCTTTGCAATCGCCATGGACACTGAAGAATATGTCTCGCCAATTATGGCTTGCACCTGGGCTGGCTTTGTGCAGTATTCATCTAAGATTGAGTTCTCATTTCCATTAACAAGTGCCATGGCTACTTTAACCCCCAATGCAGCTGAACTGCAGGTGTCATAGATCTTGTAACCCAATGATATCCCAGGAAGTAAAGAGGAACTGTTGTTGATCTCTTCTATTGCAAAGATCAAGGATTGTGAATACTGAAAGGCTCTGAAATCAAGACTGTTTTAAAAAATCAGAGAGTAATACAGTAATATTAATTAGGATGAGATGAAATAGGATGAAATCATGCACCACTGTCTAACTGTGGGTCATATAATGCTGTTGAATATTATAAATGATCAATATCTGACATGCTCAAGTTCTTACCTCACACACTTCATTTGCTGTGGCATGACCAAATAAGACAAGTCTGTGATCTCCCAGTTACTATGAAAAGGGAAAGCCCCTCCAACAATGATATCCACCATCCTTCCATATCTGTGGATATGCAGGTTCTCCTTGCAGTATACAGGTAGTCCCATTACCTCTGGAAAAATTTACTATGGCCATTACCATATGTAAAGAGTAAAGTAAAGGCTCCATCTACCTTTTCAGCTATAGAATGGTGATATCTATGTCTGCTAGGTCTGTTGTCCCAGCTGGTTGAATCAGAATGATTTTGTGACATTTATAAAAATGGAAAAAAATCTCTATGTAGAACATTACACTGGTGGGACAAAGGAGGTGTGACTAAATAGCTAGGCCTCTTTTTTAGCTTGTATTTTTTCATGGTGGCTCTTTGTCTTTTGTGTAGTTTTCTTATCAGGTAGAGTGTGTTTTCTTTTATTTTATTGCTTTTTTGCTATTTGTGCAATGTATCTGGATATTTATCATTATGTCATGCCTGTTTTGCAGCCCTTTTCAACTATAAATGTGGCGTCATGTAGCGTCATTCAGGTTGCATTCTATTCTTTGACCCTTGGGTGTACCCTGGGCCTGTTTGTATGTCCCCAACTGTTCTGTACAGTCTTAAGCCATTGGCTCTGGTATACATACAGTACTGTGGAAAAGTTTTAGGCCCTATTAGCTACCCTATTTTTTAGTACAAACTTTGTTGTAGATTTTTTATTTTATGACCTCTACATTATCAAGTCAGTACAAAAACATTTTAGATTCCCAAACATTAGTTTTCTAGTACAAAATTAAGTGTTACAGAAAAAATGTTTGTATGTCATTAAAGAAAGCAGCATATTACGTAAGAGACCACTTTTCAGACAAAAACACAATGGAGACTGCTGGAAGCAGAAGAACTGCTAGTTATGCAAGATGCTCAATAAAACTTACCAGCTAATTTCCTTATAAAACTGCACAAATTGTACCAGAGACTACTATTTTTATTTTTATTGTTATATTTATATATTTTTAAAAATATTTTTCCACACCAAATATTGATTTTTGTTTCATTTACTACTATTTACTGCACTTTATGGATTTTTTTAAAATGTAGAAACATTTAATTTCATTATTTTGAAGCATTTCTACAGCATTTTTTTGCATGTACCTAAAACTTTTGCACAGTACTGTACATCTTCCTCTGGATTAGTCCTTTCTGACCACGAGGACAGCCTCTGTTGGTTCACTAGACAAAAAGTTGGTATTGCAATCTTTGTTTCAGACAGTTTACTATTCTCTTGTCCAGCCAGGACCTGGTCTACATGTCTACATACTATACTACCATCTTCTACCATGACTTTGTACCACACTTACTTTTCCACCTTTGTTCACAGAGTCAGGGTGAACTAGATCTAATGTTGATCATAATTTCCTCCTTGCAGCAGTTCAGAAGGTGACAACCCAGTTGTTGACTGTGGAATTATACGGGAAGTAAACAGCACTATAGACAATTTAGTTGACTTACTTCCTTCACCATCTGCCTTCACCATTTTCACATGTCTGTACTGCCCATTCAGCACATCCATTTGATGCATGATGATAATGTAAGGGCTGCAGTGATGAATACAATGCCATTCTTGCTCATGAATTCTTTGAACTCCAGAACTTACAAAACATGTTCCAATGTTTGAGATAATCATCTCCAACAGTACCTGATTGCTAAAGCATTCAATGGTGATGGCTGATGTTGCAGATGGTACAGGGTAAACATCTATCCATTTTGATCAAGCATTTATCACAATTAGGAACATTATACCCCTAAAATATCCAGCACAATCTATGTGAAGTCTCTGCCATGGCATGTTATGATGTTCTTCACATGTGACAAAGCCTTTGGCTACTGCTTCAATGTCAATGTCTAGCTTTGGCCACCAGAAATAACTTCAGCCAAATGATTCCATTCTAGATATGCCTGGGTGACTTGCTGTAACAACATCTTTCGACCCTGCTGAGGTACAAACACATGACCCCCACAACATCAATATCCATCCTTCAATATTCAAGATGCATGATTTTTATTTGTCACATACACAGTTATATACAGTATATAACTTTCTGTGAAATGAGCGGCTGGGTTCGCACACAACCCTGTTCCCTGAGAAGGGAAAGAGATGTTGTGTGAGCTTCCCCACTGTGGGAGGCGCCTCACAGCGTGACCGATATCTGAAGTCTGTGTAAGATCATGCCTATTTATGAGGCCTGCCGTGGTCAGGTGATGTAGCAATTAAGTGCGTCGCGTGATATAAAAGCGGCACCTGTGAACCACGCCGTCAGCCTCTATTATATGGGCGAAGACACAATTCACAGTCAAGACCCAGTATGACAAAGCTACATAATGTCTCGTTCCTTCTCAGGGAACAGGGTTACATGTGTGACCCAGACATTCCACTTTCTAAGGGAACTCAACGTTGTGTGAGCTTCATGCTGTGGGAATGTGTATATCCACTCCATCATACTGAGGGTATGGCCGTCACAGGGGCTCTATCAGTAGGCGTGGCTGGCTGAAATAGGCGGGGCGTAGACCCTAATTGTAGAAGGAGCCAACCTTGCTGAGAAAGCGTTCCTGTAAGAACTCCAGGACTGAAGCTTCCCATTGCACAGTTCACTGCCGGTCACAGTGATGTCTCCTACTGTTTAACGTGAGATGCCTCTACAACCTTGGTTGAGAGAGCAGAATATTTGAACTGGTGCCCCTCAGGAGACCCAGACCACAGATTTCCATCGTTCTGGCTGAGGGTGATAAATCAACCTGAAGGATTGAGACAATAGATCCCTGCAGAGATGGGAAACTCCCGGGGAGTGCCGTATAGCAGAGATACTATCTCAAAGAGAACCATGTACAAGCTGGCCAATAAGGCCAAACTGTAATACTGAATGAATGCCCTGCATTGTAGACCACCCGCTGCCTTTGCACACACATTCTGTAAAGGTTAACTTACATCCCCTTAGATAAAGCCTTTGAGGAGGTGACCCTAGTGGAATGAGCCCCTAACTGCCCAGAGGACTCCTCCACTTGTGGCCCCAGAGGACTCCTCCACTTGCTCTGGATGGAATGCCTCAATCCCCTGGGCCTCAGCCCCTGCCTCAACAGGATGTCTGCCCCACATTCCGGTTGCCCAGAATGTACATTGCACTCACTGACAAAAAAACTTTCCCTCCGCCCAGAGAAGAAATTAGTTAAGCCTGCTTACCTGCACAGGGAGAATGAGGCATGTAACCCTCCCCTGGTGAAGTTGATATATCACGACCACCACAGTAACCTCATGAGTGACTTCTCAGCACTGAGGGGATGAAAGAGATTTCAGTGCTAGGAATACGGTCCACATCTCAGGCAATTTATATGCCCAGTCTAGATGAGGGCTGCTCCAGAAGACAGTGAGTTGAGATGGCCGTCCTAAGACGCGCCCCAGCCTGTGAGGGAGGCGTCTGCCATTACCGTCTTGCAATAAGAGCGCCCGAGAGTGTGACCCGAGGCTGAGAGCCAGAGACACCTCCAAATTTCCAGAGCATAAAGGCATCGCTGTGTGACACTGATTACTCTCAGGGAGTTTCATCCTTGGATGAAAATCCCGACTTTCAAGCCATCACTGAAATGATAATTCCATTGTGCAACAGGCTGTAGCAGAATTTAAGCTCAAATGGGTGAAATATATCTATCTCTAATCAAAGTGTGTTCTGATTGAATTTATGGATATCAATCGACCATGAAAGGGGAATGTTATGTTAATTACTGACTTACTGTAGTCTAGCTTTAGAATTAAATGCAGAAGTAGCTTGATCTGTTTGTCAAACCGAACTCACCAGGAGAATCTTGGTATTACTGCTAAAAGAATAAATTATTCTTCTGGCCCACAGTATAGATTTATTCTATGTTAAAAAAGAAAATACAGCGCGTGGCGAGAGCAACGTTAAAAGTGAACCTTGTCGCCGCCCAGAGTAAAAACAGGGGCGATCCGGCGCGTGATAATAATGGATTTTAATAACTACGTAAAAACTACTGACACAAGAAGTGAAAAGTACTGGCACAACTAGGTCTAAACAGAATGATAATATATATACAGGGAAAGTAGAAAGAAGCGAAAGTAAAATGATGAGAAATGACAGAATGGCAGAGACACACAAAGAAAGATTTAACCTCAAGAATAAGCAATGGATTGATTCACACCTTAACGAGAGGCATTGGCTTAAAGAAGGACACCTCTATAGATCAATTAGAATTTATTCTTTGCATCAGCTTTATATCCGTTCCACGAGGGTCGCTTAGTTCGAAGATTTCGCGGGGAGTTTGCTGAATCTTCAGTCAGTCAGAATGGGAGTAATTACGGAGTTGGGTCTCGCCAAAGTAGAAAGAAGAAAGAGCGGTAATTGCCGCGTGGTTAGAAAAAGAAGAGTCCAGGCACCGAAAAGAGGGCGAAGGAAGAGGAGAAAGTCCGCGAAAAGAAGAGTCAAAGGAAAAGGAATGAAGTGAAGTAAAAGTAGAAGTAAAAGAGAGAGAAAACTGAAGCCAAAGGTGAAGTGAAAGAGGAAGCGTGTCGCTGTCTTTTTATTAGAGTAATGCCAATGTACCGCCTCTCTGAGTTGCTGGCCGAATCCAGAGAGAGAAGAAAGAGTTCTTGGCAGGAAGAACTTCTGCTTTGTCTGTTCAGGAAGCGAGTTACGCATGTCAAAGAGAGGCGGGGGTTTGTATTAGCTTTAGATTAGAACAAAATATGGGAAAAAGTATAGAGATGATACACATCCCATCATCCTATAGTATGTGTCATTAATTGGCGTATTAACAGACAATGAGTTTGATACCAAACTCAAGGTGATAATGATACCCCTTGAACAGTGGGGAAAATATCTTTGGAGCATAGATTTGCAGACAACTTAAAATTATATACTAGCTCAAACTATCTCTAAAATCACTATAGTTATGTTATCAGAAACACATAAAAGCAGGCATATATGAATACATTATAACTATCCTAGACATGAGTTACACATTACATTCAAGAAACATTTTCATTGTGTGTGCGTGAGGTGTGTGTATGTCCAGAGAAAGGGGGACTAGTGTTCTTCCTAATGTCACGGTCTTTTGGTCACCCTAAGGATGACCTTTTAGGAAGGACACATTTTCCTTCCAGCCTTTTCAGCTCCGATGTCATTAATCCATATGGTCATAAACAGAGATTAGATCAGAGATTTACAGGCCTTGAGATTCGAGTTTTAGTTGACCCTGTTGATTCACCTAATCTTGAAGTTTTTCCAGACATTCGCACCCACGTTAGGTTCATGAAGAGTTTCTCCATTGTGACTGTAAGTTCTGTGTGTGTGTGTGTGTGTCTGAGAGGGGAGTCGTGCCCCACGTGGCTTATTCCGATGGCATCTGGCAGCAGAGAGACCAGTTAAGTCCAGGTTAATTCAGAAATCCCAGTTTGGATACCGTCAGGCGTTACAGTCCCAGCACCTTTTAGGACAATGATGTCGGTGTGGACATCGTTGGGCGACTATCTTCACGCGATCGGAATCTGGGTGTATCAGTAACTGGTCAATTGACAGGGGTTCCCTATTGTCCTCCAGCTTTTTTGATCCCGGGTTGAGGATCCATCTCCGATGAGGTTGCGTGTAGTCTCTGTTTGAGTCTCCCCTCTCCGTGGTTTCCGTTTGAAGCCTCGAGGAAGGCGGCCATGCACCCGTTCATGGATTCTTGTGTTGCGTTGATCCGTTTAACAGGGTGAAGGCCAGGCCCTAGCATCCAGGGCGTACTATGGCAAGTAGAAGGCAGAGTGCCTTGTCAGCGGCTGTCAGGCTTGAACCACTGTTGAACTGGTGTTCGGGCTGGGCAAGCAGGATGATGAGTGCTTGGAGGGTCGCATCGAGGGGAGTGAGAGTCGATTAATTGGGTCCCCTTGCTCAATCCTCCAGTTGCAGTTCTGGATCCAGTGCGAGGTTATGTGGTTCTTGAAGAAGAAGTCGGGATTTCCAGCTCTGACCAGTGCCTTCACTTTCGGGAGGTAGAATTTTAATGGCAGGTTGCTCCGAAGTGGAGGATGGCACCTTTCTGTACTTCTGAATCCACAGTCTCTGTGGTTGGGCAGGCTGTGATGGAGTGGCGGTGTCATGCTGATGTGGGTCAGTGACTGGCTGTTACATGTGGGAGTGTTGACCAGCCTGATTACCCTGGCAATCTTGGCTTGTGTTTCAATCCGAAGCGGCTTATAGTGATGCTGCGGCCAGGCCTCGGCGGGGCAGCGTGTGGTCTCCCTCATCAGCTGCAATCCACACAGATCCCTTGATTGTTATCCCACGAGGAAAGGCTTGCTGGGACAGAAGGTAGTAGATATCTTTAGTTAAAGTATGCATGTGCAGGTTTGGGGGCCAAGGTACAGCTGGGTATTGCTGTAATGGTAGGCCACCACATCACAGGCGTGTGTATTTTTGATGTGGGTGTTGCTTTTTCAAAAACCCGACATTGACTGCGTCTTTTGGAGTCTCTAGATGTTATTTGATTGATGATGTTGGTAGATTCAGGAGGAAGGCCACCTCACCTTGTTCGAGGGTCGGCGTGTGAAGGTGCACTACCCAGAGAGTAAGCGAGATGTGTCTTGCAGAGTGGTCGGTTGGTCCAGTAAAGTAGCAGAGGCCAGCACCAATTGCATGAGGGCTCAGGGTACCAGAGTATGTTGGAATCCTACCCACGTTGCCACTTAGCTGTCTATGGAGGAGCACACCTCTACTTGCTTATCTCTGTCATGAGAGGACATGACCAGTTGAGTTTGAGCAAAATCATTTTGGAAGATTGAGAATAACTGCTTCATTGGAGATCCAGTTTGGTTCAGCAGTATGCTGTAGTATTGAGGACAACCACGGAGTGCACTTTGTGATTTGCCCAATGAATACTTAATATGCGGTTTGACTTTGGAGTCACGAGCTGCTCTCTAAGTTGTGGAATCTCAGATTGAATTTCAGCCCTGTAAGTCGCCTATATGGTGGCTAGGCTCACTGCATTGACACTAGACATGCCGATGTTGAACAGGGTTCCCGACAACAGCGGCGGCTCCGAGTAAAGCTCTAAAGAACTGCTTAGTCTGGCGGTTGTACCACTTAGCTCTGCTTGGGTGACAGTCATTTTCTGCAGTTGGGTGAGCATGTAGCTTGACATCAGCCTCTGCGTGACTGAGGGCATTCTTTGTCCATCGGCGCCTGCCCAGCTATATTGTGCCATGGTGCGTGGTGAATAGTGTGCTTGTTTCTGGCTTGAGGAGTTGAGTTGGAGCGTACACTTTCTGGGTGTGGGGTCCTGCAGTTGGTGATGAGAGTCCAGGTTGCTCTCACAGTACAGTGCCTGTTGCTGGACCCGGTGTTAGCGATTTCTGGTTGCAGTTGTCACTCCAGATTGTCTGGAGGTGTGTGGATCAGTGAGCCACAGCAGCAGCCTAGTGCAGAAAGAGAGGGAGAGAGAAAGAGAAAGGCAGTAGTTAAGCCCAATTGATGTCCCTGGTTGGATTTAGGGCCGGTTTGCTGGCTCTGCGGACAGCTGCAACTGGGTTAGTTTGTTAGCGCCCACCCTTGCCTTTCCCTGCCAGCAGCCACATGTCTCTTTATTTGATTTCGATGGACCCATTTGAAAATTGGTCTTTCTGTCCATGCCTTAGTTGGATTCTGTACCTGACTGGGGAGGAGTTTGTCCACAAATCTCATGCGGTCCTGTCCGAGTGGGGCAGCAATTTCTTTGACAGTCATTTGGAGGCTGTCTGGAGTGGCTGTGTGAAGCTGCAATACCCAGACCTTGTCACCCACATTCAGTTCCTGGTGTGATGCTTTCGGTCATAATATGCTTTCTTGCCTTCAGCGCTCCTTTGCAGCTGTTGTTGAGCAAAGCAAATGTCGATCCTTAGGTGCGGTGTAATCATCCAGGTATTGAGGTGTGTGGTGTAGGCTGTGACAGGTTAGAGTCTCCCCCGGTTGGTACAGCAGGTGCAGTGGTAGGTCATTTGCCACCCAGTCGTGCCCAGTTAGAGGGAGACACACGAGTTGATTCCTGCCGGGGTGGCTCTGATGGCCATGAAGAACACCGGGAAGTTTCACATTCCAGTCCTTTTGGTTGGCAGACACATATTTTCTGATAGTAGTTGATCCTGTACACCCAAGAGCTTCCAAGTCTGTTGCATGATCTCAGCTGTAAAGTGTGTGCCCCTGTTGGAGTTGACTCTTAGCGGCAGTCCGAACCTGGAGAAGATATGGTTTGTCAGTAGGTAATAAAGTGACATGGACAGTAATAGTTGGGTGCACAGGAGACACTCTACACACTTGGTGAATTGGCATACAACTGTGAGGAAGTACTTGTTGCCCAGCGCCAGACTTGTGATTCTGGGCGTATCTGGGCATATCATGCCTCAATGTTGCTCCATTATACAGAACCATCAACCAAGCTGGCTATCTCGCGAATTGGTGGGCAGCCACCATCTCGGATGCGTTGGCTGTTGAGAAACAGCTACAGAGCTGGTGGCAAGTCTCTGTGATAATCTTTTGTGCTCCTGATGTAGTTGGAGAATCGCTGTATAGCCCCCTTACCTGATTTGAGCAGTTCCTTTTCACAGTCTGAGGATTTAGTCTCAGGTGGAAGGAGTGTCTTTGCTGGCATATGCAACCACTCTTTTGTCCTGGTCATGCTTTTGGCAAAGACCCACACT
>CM042557.1:4363396-4506670 GCA_023630585.1 Cranoglanis bouderius | reverse complement strand
GTGCAGAAAGGAAAACCATTCTACACTTTGACTGCATACTGCATGTGCTGAAGGAGAGATCAGTAATATGACAGGTACTGAGACTTCTAAAGGGGAAACAAACTAGTTTTTTTTTCTGTTGTGGATATTCAAGAAGATATGTTAATTCTGAAAAAGTCTAAACTGTGTCCAAGTTGTGTTTGGTTGTTTTAAAGAGACAAGTAAGGAGAATGTGGATTTTTTTTTTTTTTTTTTTTTTTTTGTAACAGGATCAACTCAGCTTCTATGTAGAACATTATTTGTATTATATAATGCTGATTACTTCTCCATGTATCTAAACTTCCTTGTTTGCCCATTTTATTTTCTCTCTCCCTTAGCAGTGACAGATTCCATTGAATGTAATCAATGCCAGCAAGATTACTGGTCAAATCCTCACAGAGATGATTGTATCAAGAAGGAAATTGAATATTTGTCCTATAGAGGAAATCTATGGGAATTTTGCTGACAGCTGTTTCTATTATTGGTGCATTTATGACAATAGTAATAGCAATCATATTATTTAGACACTTAAAAATACCCCAATAATTCCAAGGCCAATAACTCCCCCAAGGCTGAGCTTCCTGCTGCTCTTCTCTCTGACTCTGTGTTTCCTTTGTTCACTTACTTTTATTGGTCAGCCATCTAGTTGGTTCTGGTGGCTGCCTTTTACAGCATTTGGGATCACCTTCGTCCTCTGCATTTCCTGTGTACTGGGGAAAACAATAGTGGTGTTAATGGCCTTCAGAGGCTACACTTCCGAGCAATAATGTAATGAAATGGTTTGGGCCTCCACAGCAAGAAATCAGATGTTTATCTTTTCACTCTAATACAAATTCCTTATTTGTATGCGCTTTGGTTGACAATATCCCCTCCTTTCCCCTTTAAAGACCTAAAGAGCTACAAGGAAAAAATCATTCTAGAATGTAATTTGGGCTCAACTATCGGTTTCTGGGCTGTGCTGGGCTATATAGGTTTTTGGCTGTTTTCTGCTTTTTTTGGCTTTCCTGGCACGTAGGATTACCTGATAATTTTTAATGAAGCCAAATTTATCACATTTAGTATGCTAATATTCTGTACAGTTTGGATCACCTTTATTCCAGCTTATGTTAGCTCTCCTGGAAAATTCACTGTATCTGTAGAAGATATTTGCCATATTAGCATCAAGCTTTTGGTTTGCTATTTCTGTATATTTCTTCCAAAGTGTTACATAATAATGTGGAAACCAGAAAACATACATAAAAAGCAAAACTTATGGGCAAAGTGTAAGTTACATGAACTAGTAGCCTGTATGTGTATGTGGCCTCACAGGAATGTTTCTGTTGTAATAAACATGAACCTGTATTTTGGCACTGATTACAACCCATATACAAAGCCTGACCATTCTGTGTGCTTCCTTCTATGAAGGGAGAGCCATAAGGGATGTCTCAGGGACTTTTTACCATGACTGGATATAGTACAAGTAAGCATTTGCCCCACATTCAGGAAAGTAATTCATGACATTATCAGTAACTATCACTTAATATTTTGTTACTGGAATAGTTCTACCAGATTAAAGATATTTCATGACCAAACATGTAAAGTGTTCTTTTCAGTTATATTAGATTGTATTCACCGGGGGCATGGTGGCCCAGTGGTTAGCACATTTGCCTCCACACCTCCAGCATTGGGGGCTCAATTCCCACCACCACCCTGTGGTGTGCATTCTTCACCAACCATCTCTGTGTGTGCAGATCAGGATTAAACCTTAGAAAGTCGACAGAAGCGCTCTGCAGGATCACTTAGATTTTTTTCTTATAGCAACAACAGCGAGTTAAAATACTTACAGTCATGCAGAAAAAGAGAAAGACATCATTAGAAGGCATAGGGTCTACTTTTATTTGTGTCCACTCATAATAAACTCAAAAATGTTATGTATTTGTAAAATACAGAAAACAACAGGATGCACCTTCCTCTGTGTCCATCTCCGTGACCTTCTACCTGGAGCCCATCAAAAAACTGGAACATAAACTCAGAGTACAATTGTTGCACAGACATCTGAGAAATATGTCTATAGAAAGCCCCGGAATGTCGACATTTAAATTAACCAATTCAAAACCAAAAAAATATTCTCTGATTATTTAATGTGCAATAAAACTAACGATAGGTACAGTTTTTTCTATCTCCAGCTCATTAGTGCTGATCTGAACACATCTGTCACAAAACGGGAGGTGAGTTGGGATGCAAGTATGTGGTATGTGATAAGATCTGCAAAATGATGGGTCTGAAGAAACACTTCAATCAAAGATATGGGGTGTTCATGTCCCTGTAGTAATGTGCAATGCACAGGGCAACACTTGTGAGACAGAATAGAGGCCAGGCCGATTGTCTGACCACAGTATCCAGAATCTTCAGGCTTTTGCGATGGAAAGGGCATTGATGGACACATCTCTGGTGAATCAGGGCGAAGTAGTGAACCAGCAAAGAGAGGGCGTTAAATTCAAAGAAAGAGATGAGCAAGAACTTCGGTGCAGTGTGGACCAGGTGATGGAGGTTCACGGATTGGCAGGAGATGAAGGGACAAAGATGAGAGTACTGTCAAAAAAATCATCTCTGCACCATGGGGCCAGATCACTTTGAGAAAGAAGAGAGAAACTTAAAGAGAACAGATGTCTGAAAAAGAGCCAAACCTGGCCGAGGTGACCTGCACAGAGTGAGAGAATGACCTGTCTTCCAACAAAAAGACAGGAAGAAAAAGCAGCTCTCAAAGAGATATGTGACAACCTGAAAAGGAAGAGAATTGTAACTCTTGTGGGCAGTCATACTGCCATAGCACAGAGTTCTAAAGAAGGAAGAGAGCAAAAGTGAGGGCAAGTTTCACAATAACTTATTAAAACTCATCAAGGACAAATGATTGGGAGAACTGAATGCAATAAAGTAGAAGATTGGAGGGTTTACCTTGGTGAAGCTCTACACAGTGATCCCAAGGCAGCTATATGCTATATGAAACATCCACCACATTTGATGAGGAAGACCCGAGGTGGAAAGAAACTTGCATAGCAGCAATTTTGTCCAGGAAAGCCAGGGAAGATCGGCCCCCAGCATCCAATGGGGCTTCATACAGGGTGTAAGTGTTGCGGACATCTGAGAACATGCAAGCTTTTGAAGTTGGCATG
The DNA here is from genome assembly GCA_023630585.1 of Cranoglanis bouderius. Taxonomy (NCBI): domain Eukaryota; kingdom Metazoa; phylum Chordata; class Actinopteri; order Siluriformes; family Cranoglanididae; genus Cranoglanis; species Cranoglanis bouderius. The sequence continues at coordinate 4,503,500 of CM042557.1, read as the reverse complement.
TGGAAAAGGCATCTTCCTAAGACCTGTCTATGTTGCAGAGGGTTGCTTTATCCCTCAAGGAAGATGATCTCCTAAACAAATCGAAGCAGTTTTGAACCACCTTTGCTGCTAATTGTGGAAAAGAGAAAATCTTCTTTGGAGTCTTGGCAAAGCGGTGGATGACATTCCTGTTAGCCAATGGTTATATATCTCAGTCCAAAAGTCCTAGAGATTGTCTGGCTGTATTGAACACACCAAGTGTAATCACCACAATCATTGTAGATGCAAAAAGCAGAACAAAGGTGACTTAGCAGTTGTATGGCTCAACCACACCAATGCCTTTAAGGCACAATACCCCAAAAGCTGAGGTGTGGAGACCACAGAGAAAGCCTCTCTATCATATACAATTACCTTGACAAAGTTTTAGCAGCTTTCTTCAGGGCTTCTTTTTGACTGGTTTAAGATGCCTTTCACCTGTGAAGTGTGCAAATTTACCACAAAATGGCAAGGAGACTGGAAATAGGGAATTGTGTCTGGGGTACACACAGTCTTAGTGATTCAGTTTTCTACAGCAATCTCCCTGGTCAAGTCAGTTGAGAAACTGAGGTGGAGACCAGTACTCTGCAGAAGTGATGGTACACAGCAGGCTCCAATCAGGGCTTTTATAGATGACCTGGACAATGACCAAAAGGTCAGTCTGAGAAGGCAGACTGGATTTTGGGACATCTGGTGAGAAATCAATAAAGAGGCTTGAATGGAGTTTCTTAAACCACATCAAAATCAAATCCTAAAAGAGGGTCTGCATTCAAGTATTGGTTTTTGATTCAAGTGATGATACTAACCTTATCCCCACTGTCGGCAAAAATCACTTAAAAGAGCACCGGGAAGTGGGGTGAGCTTCAATGATGGGGGAGAGTGCAAATGAGATGATGATCCAGGCCAGATAAGAGTGCGGCTCCTTGGTACAGCATCTCAAGGCCTCAGTGCCATCATCATGCCAAGTCCTTCTGGGTTCCTTCTTGTCCGCAGCCAGAAATGCCCCCTTCCAGCGGAAACAGCAGGAAAGCTGCATTCTATAGAGGAAAAGGTATGGAGCAGTCTCTGAACTACCAGGATGTGTGGAGAATAGTAGAGCACTGGTCTTAAGTTCCTACTCAGTATATAAGGTTCTTCCAACACCAAAAAAAATTATAGTAGAGTGGGGACTGTAAGACAGTCCTGGCTGCACATTGTGGGGAGACCTTAGCCAGCCTGGAGCACATTCTTTTTCCAGCCAAATAAGCCTGACAGATGGATGCTCTTTTCAGTGGCAGCATGACACAATGCTGTGGCTCCTAGCTGGCTGTTAGTTGACAAACAAGGAAACAGGAACAAACAAAATCTTGATGTTAATGGACCATGTTTTGTCCATTTTCTAAGAACAGGCTAAAGGCAGTTAAAGGAGCCAGGAAGCACAGGGGGTCCTGCACACATGGTGGGTGACTGGAAAATGCACCAGGAGGAGACATCAGAGAGGCAGCTCAAATCCCCAGAGGAACTTGCTAATGTCAAATGGTCACTAACTTGGCAGAGAGGGAAACGGAGGAAAAAGGCACATGAGGGAAAGCTCAGGAAACACCAGCCTCTGATGTTCAAGATTTAGCAGAATGAGGTGGTAGGGCTGGAATCTCTCAGTTGAGGTTGGCAGCAGGAGTTTTCCAGTGCAAATCACTCTGGAGAGCTTTAGGAGTAAGATGTATAAAAGGTCCAGATAAGCAGAAGTTGGTAGTGGACATCAGTAAGCAGGCAGAAGGAGATGACCCCATCATATTTTTGTTAGAGAGCCTTGGAGTAGATCTGCTGCTCCTGCAAATTGGAAATAAGCCTGTAAAGGTGGATTAGGCACTTTACAAGGATGTGCCCAGTTCAGGTCCTGCTATAGTTGTATCAGGCACCACCCACAGGACATAGAACCTGTGACAGACCAGGACTCGCTGGAGAGTTTATATGCTCGCACAATTGGCTTGGGAACAACTGGGGATCCCCCAGGGAGAAAGCTGGAATATGTGTGGTTGAGGATATAAGAAAATACTGGTATGACCTTCTCCAGTCAGCTGCAAGCACAAACCCCATCCAAGAAGAAAAGCACCTTCAGCAAATTCCAAATTAACCAAGCGTGGCCATGTTTTTGAAGTAACCCAATGGTAATTTAGAAAAATCTAGTTACAGATCACCAGAATAATGCACTAAACCTTAACTAAGCCTTTAAGCCCCCTTTTGACATCCATACTCCAAACACACTTCCTAATAAAGTTTTCTGTGAATCCATACAACCAGTCCTCTGTTTGCAGCTGTTTTCATAATCAATCTCAATCTATTAGGATTGATTGGCATGTGGAGGCATGTTGTTTGCAAATTTCATCATATTTTTAATAATTCTTGAGGATTAGGAATTCCATTGAAGTAAATTAGGACTAATTTTTAAATTAAATTTGAATGGGTGTGGCTAAATGATCCAACAGGTGCATTTTAATGTGCATTTCAGTCAAAAGAATTAGGAGGAAAAATAAATTTTACTACTAACATTATTTTTCTAAAAATAAAAATAAATAAATAAGAATTTTCAAAAAGAATAGCGCCCCTAAATGGCAAATTTGCATGACTTACTAGCATCCCTACATGAACCCTAGCATTCAAGTTAAATGACCATAGATCAATGTCAACCCCCTTAAATGCCTGCTGAAATCTGATCGGCTAGTAGGCGGCCATGTTTTTTAAGTAATCAGGTCATCAAAGGTCCACTTACAGATTTTCAAGTTTCATGCCAATCCATGCAAATTATCATGAGTTAAAGCTGTTTGAACAAAGTAGGCTCTGCCTCATAAGAGTCGATTGGCATGTGATGGCCATATTGTTTACAAGTGTCAACAAGTTTTGATGGTTTCCAGTACTGTGTGTAGTTTGACACCAAGTTTATGAAAGAGAATCTGGCTTCATTGCCAGCAACAACCATATTATCAAGTTTTTGATGATACTACAGACAGTAGGAATCTCATCGGTTGCATGGGGTGATGAGAGCTCTAAGATAAGAAGGTGCTGTTCCAGTTTTTGGCTTACAGCTTACACCGGCTCCTGGCAGTCTACCTTTGAGTGCCACCCGTCCTCTACAGATGATCCAGAATGCAGCTGCATGGAGCTTGTTTTCAACCTCCCTAAGTTCTCTCCACACCACCGTTGCTGCACTCCCTTCACTGGCTTCCAGTAGCTGCATGCATCAGATTCAAAAACATTGATGCTTGCCTACAAAGCCAAAAGTAGAATAACACCCTTTTATCTTAGAGCTCTCATCACCCCGCAGCACTGCACCCACGCTCCTTCAGGTCAACAAAGCACTGCTCGACTGGTCCCACCACTCTCTCCAGGATACAAGGTAAAAAGATCTGCCTCACAACTTTTCTCTCTGTTCTGGCACCAAGGTGGTGGAATGAACTTCAATCCAGTGTCCAAGAACAGCTGAGTCATCTGGCTATCTTCAAGATAGACATACCTCTTTCTTAAATACTTACCCCTTGATAGTTAGTGTTTGTCTTCCCCAAAAATATATTTAAAAAAAAAAAAAAAAAAAAGTTTTACAACAACTCCTAACAGTTGCTCTCTTTTCCAACAGGTTTGTGTTCAGTGTTCGTTGCTTAATCGTGCGAACCAGAAGTGAAATATTCATTGTGGAGGAATTTAAAGCACTCTTATATCTTGTAGCTCTGGATAAGGCGTCTGCTAAAATGCTATAAATGTAGAAATGTAAATGTAAGAGTCTCATCAGTAAAAGTGATGAATCAGCATACAGGATGGAGAGGTGGAGAGAAGCTGTCAGTGTGGTGTAAGAATCACAACCTCTTGTGTTGACAAAATCAAGGATATCGTAATTAAATTCAGGAGGGCCCACACACACCAACATCACCTGCTGATCATTGATGACCTACCTGCTATGGAGAAGGTCAAGCAGCATTAAGTTCCTGGGGAGGTTGTACCTGGCGAATGACCTGACCTCGACCATTCTCAAACACCACGGCCATTCTCATGCTGCATCTGCAGCTCCACACTCCTTCCAGAGACTAAAGTGGGCAAGTCTACCCACTCTAGCCCTCACCTCTTTCTACAGGAGCACCAATGAGAACATGCTGACCTACTGCATCACTGCCTGGTTCAGAAACTACAAATCTTTTGAATGGCAACAACTAGAACAGGATAATGCATTGACTGCAGGAAAGATCAACAGGTGCCCCATCCCCTCTTTGCTGGTGATCTACAACCAGCATTGTGTCCGCAGGAGCCTGCAGCATCATTAAAGACTCATCCCGAGACCTCCACAGTTTTCAAGTTCAGAAGTTCCAGTTTATTTGTATAGTGCTTTTAACAATGGACATTGTCCCAAAGCAGCTTTTACAGAAACGTATTTAAATTCAGGACATAGATTTTAAATTTATGAATTTATCCCCAAGGAAAAACTCTGCAAGAAATGATATAAGGAAGAAACCTTGAGAGGAACCAGACTGTAATCTCACTGTAATCTCAATGATCTTTAGGGCTGCACCATGTGGGGCCATCCTCAGCAGCATCATGTGACTTCAATTGATGAGGTCTCCAACCAAGTAGGGCATCAGGATGGAGTCGGGCAGGTCCAGAAGAGGCAGAGAGGGGTCGGGATCACTGCCATCTCAGGAGAGAATCATGTGAAGCTTCGACAGAAGGAGAGAGAGGGAGAAGAGATAGAGAGAGAGAGAGATCATTAGGTATAGCTTATTGTCCCGTACTGGTTAAAGGGTTCAAGCGTACTTTGCGGCAAAGTGAAAGCAGGTACTCCGGCAAGACTAGCTTATGACAGGATAACGCTAAAAGGGGGAGAGGCAGAGGGTAACACAGACATGAGGGCTCCCTGGGACAAAGCGGCCAGCCACCCCCACCGCCAACAAACCTTGGTGGATGCCTGAAGGTGGGGAGGTGACAGCATCCAGACATCCCAGTTCACCCACAACACACTATGCCCGTGAGACCTCTAGATCTGCTCCTTTATCTAAGGAAAAAAAAAAGCTATTCACCGAAAGGCTTGACTAAACAAATATGTTTTTAGCCTGGACTTAAACACTGAGACTTGTGTCTGAGTCCCGAACACTAATTGGAAGGCTGTTCCCATAACTGTGGGGCTTTGTAAGAGAAAGCTCTTCCCCCTGCTGTAGCCTTCACGATTCGAGGTACTGACAAGTAGCCTGCGCCTTTTGATCAGTAGGCGTGGCGGATCATAAAAGACCAAGAGTTCACTTAGGGTACTGTGGTATAAAGCCATTTAGCGCTTTATAAGTCAATAATAGTATTTTACATAATCAATGCGAATTTCACTGGGAGCCAATGCGAGTGTGTGGATAACATAGGGGTGATGTGGTCATATCTTCTAGTTCTAGTAAGGACTCTTGCAGCTGCATTCTGAACTAACTGGAGTTTTGTTTGCATGCTCCTACTGGAACATCCAGACAGTAAGGCATTACAATAATCCCAACCTAAATTGACGAAAGCTTTATAGACTAATTTTTCTGCATTATGTAGTGACAATATATTTCTTATCTTAGCTTAATATTTCTGTGAGGTGAAAAGAGAGGCTATCCTAGTAATAATATCTACATGGGCGTCAAGGGAAAGACTGGAGTCAATAATACACACCAAGGTCTTTTACTGCTGCACATGATGAAACAGAAAAGAGCCATCCAGAGTTACTATGTAATCAGAAGAAACTTTACTTCCTAGCTGCATGTGGTCCTAGTATAGAAGTACTTCTGTCTTGTCAGAATTTAGTAAGAGGAAGTTAATGAGCATCCATTGTATATAGGTTCTTTACACATTCCTCGACTTTATTAAACTGGTGTCTGTCATCTGGCTTTGCTGGAACATACAACTTTGTGTGTCATCAGCATAACAGTGGAAGCTAATTCCATGTTTACAAATAATTTGACCCAAGAGGTAACATATATAAAAGAAAAGAGCAGTGGGCCTAAAGCAAGACCTTGCGGAACACCAAACTTTACCTCAGCCTATTGTATGCACAGAGAATTCACCATTTACATATACGAACTGATAAAGATCAGTCAAATAAGACCTGAGCCAGTAGAGGGCCGTTCCCTTAATGCCAACAATGTTTTCTAGTCTACCAAAGGAGAATAGTATGATCAATTGTATCAAAAGCTGCACTAAAGTCAAGCAGCACAAGCATGGAGACACAGAAAAGCCTGATCAGAGGCCATCAGTAGGTCATTTACGACTTTTAACAGTGCTGTCTCACCATGTGCTATGATGAGGCCTAAATCCTGACTGATATATTTCATGAATGTTGTTCCTATTATTTAGGTATGAGCATAGCTGCTTTGCTTTAACCTTTTCTAAAGATCTTGGAGATAAAGGGAGATTTGATATTGGCCTATAGCTGGACAATTGTCAGGGGTCGAGGTCAGATTTTTTAATCAGGGTTTGATAACTGCTAATTTAAATGATTTAGAGTACATATCCAGTGCTAAGGGAAGAGTTGATTATTTTTAGAAGGAGTTTGATTATTTCTGGAGTAATCTGTTTGAAGAAACATGTAGGTAGGGGATCTAGTATACAAGAGTTGATGATTTTGAAGAAGAAATTAATGAAATTAGATTAGGATCTCTCTCTAAGAGAGAGTAAAGCACTCTGTCGTTGATCTGATATTTGCTATATTATTATCTACAGAGGTTATTAAGACTGTCTGGTTTTTAAATTAATAGTCTGAATTTCTTGTCTAATATTTTCAATTTTGCCAATAAAAAACTCATGAAATCATTGCTGCTATATATAATGATTGTGTGCCTGTTCTACTGTGGCACGTTTTATTCCTAGATTAATTTTGCTCTATAGTATTAAATAAAAAATCTAGTATTATTTTTTGTTATCTTCAATTAAGGTAGAGAGATAGACTGATCTAGCTGCACTAAAGAGATTTCCTATAGTTCAGGAGGCTCTCCTTCCATGCTGTTTGAAATACTACCAATTTGGTTTTGACACCATTTACGTTCCTAATTGTCAGTGGTCTGTTTTAAGGTGCGTGTGTGATCATTATACCCAGGGTGCTAGCTTTTTCTCTCTAATTATTTTCCTTTTAAGTAGGAGCTACCTCTTATCTAACATATAACGGAACATTGACTCCTAAGCATTTAGTTAAGCCTGATCAAGTTCTATGGGATCAGACTGTTGATCAGATCATAGTTGATCTCTCTGGGGAGGTTACTGATAAAACTGCATCTGTGCAGTAGCCGACTATTGAATGTGCATCACGTTTGACAGAGTAAGCGTGGCAAAGTGCATATATTATGATCAATGCGCTTAATTTACGAGATGAGATAATGATCTGAGATAGCTTCCAGACTGCCGGGAAGTGTGACTATATTTTCTGTATTTAATCCGTATGTTAGTATAATGTCAAGAGTGCTTGACCACCATTATGAGTGGGCCTTATTACATTCTGATTGACCCCTACTGAATCTAAAATAGACACTAACCGCGCTTTGTTCTCAGAGAGGGGATCTTCCAGGTTATCAAAGTGAGTATTAAAGTCACCAACAATTAATGCTTTGTCTAAAAGAGAAACAACCAGGTTCTCTATAAAAACTCGCAGAGAATTCACCAAGAAATTCATGAGTATGGCCCTGAGGGGGTCTGTAAATAATAGTAAGTGGAATCGACTCAATAGACTTGTTTTTAGGTGTAGTTTACTATATGTCATACTAGTATGAAGAACTCCTTTGAACAGTCTCCTCCTGCCATATGGTAATAAAAGGTCTTACAAGACTTTCAGTTAATGAGATATGTAACCAAAATGTAAAATTTTGTGCTATTGTTCCACCAGCAGGCTTATCTGGGTCCCTATGTGTGGCTGAGTAGAGAGCGGGAATTTGGTGTTTCTATCCCTTATGGTCTTTCCTCTCCATATGATTTTACTGGAGAATCATAATAATAATAATAATAAGAAGAAAGGAAGAAGAAGAAAGAAGAAGAAAGAAAGAAAAGAAAAGAAAAAGAAGAGGAAAAAGAAAGAAGAAAAATCTAACAAAAACAGAATATGGTTCCATTTTGCACCTTGTGTAATGATGCTGTAATGAGAGAGGATTGAATTTCAGTAATGGTTAGATATTTACTCTATGCTCAAGAGAGATGATTAAATCTCAGTCTTGACAAGAAACTATTCAATAACTCAAGAAGCACGGATCAAGGTTTGTGCATTTTTAGTCCATGGAAGTGAACAATACAGATTCATTCACTTTAGTGACTAATTTTTGATGAAATGTGTGAAGTATGGTTGCTGAAATAATATGGAAGTCAACTTTATCACCCATAATATTATCATTTCCAAAGAAACTTTCTAATCATTTTTGCAATACTAAGGGAATAATTGTTTGACATTCTACATTATGAAAGCCTGAGTGAAATGTACAGTACTGTGCAAAAAGTTTTACTTTGTTATTGATTTCTTATTTTATGACTTCCTACATTATCCAAGTCAAGAAACCATTTTAGATTCCCAAACATTAGTGTTCTAGCACAAAATTAAATGTTACAGAAAAATGTTTGTTTAGCATCATTAAAAAGAAAGCAGCATATTACATAAGAGACCACTTTTCCAGACAAAAAAAAACACAATGAAAGCTGCTGGATTTTGCTGCAAAAATAAGAAGCAAGTGCAAAAAGTCAAAGTCTCCAGAAAGAACTGTGGCTGGTTTTTCAAGATGCTCAATAAAAGCTTAGCAGCTCATTTCCTTATAAAACTGCACAGAATTGTACTGCAGAGACTACTATTTTTATTTTTTTGTCACACCAAATATTGACTTTGTTTCATTTTACTACTGTTCTGACGGCTCTTTACAGTATTTTTTATTTATGTACAAACCATTTAATTTCTCATTATTTTGGAAGAGCATCTTTGCTCTACAGCATTTCTTTGCATGTGCCTAAAATTTTGCACAGTACTGTATATGCTGTAAAGTTTTTACACAGGATCTCGTGGCCTCTTATTTAATAAGAAAGTCTGATTTTAGGCTCATTTAATGTTAACAACAATTACAAAAATTACAACTTAAAGAAGCAATCTATCCACTTCTCATTTTACAAGATCAGTCTTACACATTTTCAAACACTGAGCTTCACTTTGCCAACATTTTATAGCCATGTTTGCCATTATTTTGCACATATGGGTCAGTTCAGTATGTGATGGTGTTGACTTGCTCAGACTGGTATTGAATATCATGTACATTAAAAACATAATGTGAACAACATTTTTAAAATATCAGATATTGGCAGTAAATCAGAACTGAAGATGCAGGCTTGCAGTCTTACAGAAATAATAGCCAAAGTTTTTCAGGTATGCAACAGTCTACTATCCAGCTTAATTTTACTGATAGAAATCTAAGACAAAAATATATTAATCAATGGCCTTTTTTTTTCCATGACAAAAAAATAAACAATAAATAAATAATAATTCATGCCACAAAAAGGAATATATGACAAATATGCAATTATATTTTCTCCTACAAATACAACCCCCTGGCAAAAATTATGGAATCACACCATGCTTGGAGGGATGTTTTCCTTTAATAACCTTCCCATTTTGTTTACACAGCCCCAATTTGAAAAAAAAAAAAAAAAAGTTGGGATGCTGGGTAAATTGTAAATAAAAACAGAATGCAATGATTTGCAAATCCTAATAAACTCATATTGTATTATTGTATAGGAACATAGGAAATATATCGAATGTTTAAACTGAGGAAATTTACCATCTTTAGGAGAAAATAAGGTAATTTTGAAATTTGATGAGCAACAAAACGTCTCCAAAAAGAAGTTGGGACATGGCTCATGTTTACCACTGTGTAGCTGTCCAGGTTATGTGGCGATAGGTGGATGCAAGTGCCAGATAAAAAGTCTTTATAATTGGAACAGTCAGTTTATTAGGAACCAGCAATCAAATCCAAAATGTAAGAGGCAGATATCGTGGTCACTTAAAACAGGAGTGGGTCAGGTGATCGGGCAAACAACATAACTAGGCTAAACAAGAATCAGAACATGAAGGCGAAGGAAACAAGGGATCAAAAATCATGAAAACAAAGCGATGAACTTAATGGCTTGGTATGAGACAGAACACTAATGAAACTGTGCCCCTAATACTTTGCGTCGGACACAGACACACAAGTGGTTTTAAATCAGAAACACAATAAGAGGTTAACACAAGACAGCTGAAACATATTAGGACACAACCAATGACAATACAGGGGTGGAGACAAGACATGAACCAAAATAAAACACACATGGAGAAGTAAACAGTGTCAATGTCACTGAGTGCGCTGCTCGCATGGCTCACTTCGACGATCAGCGCGAGGAATCATAACGAAGCATCCCCTCTTCTTTTAACAACAGTCTGTATATGTCTGGGAACTGAGGAGACCAGTTGCTGCAGAATATTTGTCCCATTCATGTCTGATACAGAATTCTAGCTGCTCAACAGTCCTGGGTCTTCTTTGTCGTATATTTACGTTTCATGATGCGCCAAATGTTTTCAATTGGTGAAAGTTCTGGATTGCAGGCAGACCAGTTCACCACCTGGACTCTTCTACTATGAAGCCATTCTTTTGTAAAAGATGCAGTATGTGGTTTAGCATTGTCTTGCTAAAGGCCTATGCAAGGCCTTCCTGAAAAAGACATTGTCTGGATGGAAGCATATGTTGCTTTAAAACCTATATATACCTTTCAGCATTGATGGTGCCTTTCCAGATGTGCAAGCTGTCCATTCCACATTCACTAATGCACCCCATACCATCAGAGATGTAGGCTTTTGAACTGAGAGCTGATAAAAAGCTGGATGGTCCCTCTCCTCTTTAGTCCAGAGGACGCGGCGTCCATTGTTTCCAAAAAGAATTTCAAATTTTGATTCGTCTTACCACAGAACAAGTTTTCCATTTTTGCCTCAGTCCATTTTTAAATGACCTTTGGCCCAGAGAAGATGATGGCGTTTCTGGATCATGTTCACATATGGCTTCTTTGCGATAGAGGCTATAACCTGCATTTGTGGATGCCATGGCAAACTATGCTCACAGGTAATAAGTTCTGGAGGTGTTTCTGAGCCCATACAGTGATTTCCATTACAGAATCATGCCTGTTTTTAATGCAGTGCCTCCCGAGGCCCCGAAGATCATGATCATACAGTATTGATTTTGGCCCTTGTCCCTTGTGCACAGAGATTTCTCCAGTTTCTCAGAATCTTTTGATGATATTATGTACTGTAGATGATGAGATATTCAACGTATTTTTACATTGAGGAATATTATTCTGAAATTGTTCCACAATTTGTTGACACAGTTTTTCACAGATTGATGAACCTCTGCCCATCTTTACTTCTGAGAGAATCTTCCTCTTTAAGATGCTCTTTTTATACCCAGTCATGTTACTGACCTGATGCCAATTAACCTAATTAGTTGCAAAATCTTTCTCCAGCTGTTTCTTTTTAGTAACACTCTTTTCCAGCCTTTTGTTGGCCCTGTCACAACTTTTTTGAGATGTGTTGTGGCCATCAAATTCAAGTTACCTTTTCTTAAAATTGTACATTTCCTCAGTTTAAACATTGGAGATGTTTTCTATTTTCTATTGTGAATAACATATGGGTTTATGAGATTTGCAAATCATTGCATTCTGTTTCTATTTACATTTTATACAGTGTCCCAACTTTTTGGAATTGGGGTTGAACTTGCACCAAATTTTAGACACAGCAGACTGGGAACAACCAACATCTTTTGCCATCATCTGAGTTGGATTTCCTTCTTGAAGGGTTTTATAACCCTTTCCATTGTTTCAACTGACAACTCTCTTGTTGCCCATTTTTCCTTTCAAAGTCCAAGGTTAAGGTCTGTAACTACTCTCTTTTAACTGCAGACTAATTTGCATTTTAGACTTGTGCTGGTATTTGTTTTTAGAAATGCAAATTACAGTCCAATCGTTCAAAGCACTGATGAAGGATTAACTCTATTGGATGATAGTCATTAAAGCACAATGGAATGATTGTCATATTCTTGAATCAAGTGAGAACAACAGTTTGGGCTAAATGTTAAAAATGTTAGTGAATACCTCCGTTAGCTGATGGGCACTCTCCTTAAGTACTCGTCCTGGGATCTTATAAGGTCCATAGCTTTCTGAGGTTGATCTTTAGGGACAGTTCTTCTCACATCTATTGGGGTAACAGATAGTGTCCGGTTGTCAAGTCTAGATGTTGTTTTCTTCCTGTTGATGAACTTAGCACAAACTTCACCTACTCTTTTCTCCTTTTAAAGTGGTCAGATAGAGTATGGAAGTGTATAAGGTGGGTGTTTATATTTTTGCACTTTGACATATTTGGCATGGTGCTTATACTGTATATTTGTGTCTTCTCCCCCTGTTGCTCCCAGTTCATGGTGCCCTTCTCCAGCAAGCTATGACACTATGAAAGCTGTTTCCGTGGAATTCTTAGGAAAACTGGCTGGATTATGGGTCATATAAGGGGAGCATTAGAAAAGGAATCTGCAGCATTACATAGGGTTATCATCAAACATTTCTGGTGTGAACAGGTGAGCAGGAAGATCTGAAGTACATACAGTGGGTATAGAAAGAATCACCCCATTAAAATAATCACATTTTGTTGTTTTTCAGCCTGAAATGAAGACAAACACAGTTTTTGTTTTATCCAGCTGTATTTATTCAGTGCAACTTATAACATCAAGTGAAAGATATAACACCAACATGTCAGAAAATAAAAAAATAAATAAAAAAACAGAATCACTGGAGTTGGAAAAAGGATCACCCCCTCCTAAAAATGACTTGTAAACTCAATAAGGTGTAGCTAATCACCTTCTCAATGGCACATAAAGCAATTTGACTTTCAACTGTGATCAGCTGTGGTCATTTTGATTAGCTCAGCATGAAAAGAGCTTTCCTGGAGCATTTTGTAGTGCAACTGAAGTAAACAATCAACTATGGGTGGCAAGGCACTGTCAAAAAGATCTCCGGGATAAAGTTGTGGACAGGCACAAGTCAGGAGATGGATACAAAAATTCAAAGGCTTTATCAATGTCTAGAAGCACAGTGAAGTCTATTATTAAGAAGTGGAAGGTATTTGGTACAACACAGACACTCCCTGGATCAGGGCGATAAGCTCCAAACTGGATGCAAGAGCCAGGAGGAAACTGGTCAGAGAGGCTACCAAGAGGCCTACAGCAACTCTGAAGCAGTTTCAGGAATTTATGACAAAGAGTGGTCATTGTGTGCATGTGACAACAATATCATAAATTCTCCACAAATGTGGCTTGTATGGGAGGGTTGCAAGAAAAAGCCACCTACAACTGAGTTTGCCAAAACGCACCTTGAAAATTCTGAGGCCACATGGAAAAAGGTGTTGAATTATTTGGCCTCAACACCAAACAATATGTCTGGTGGAAATCCAATACAAACCACCATCCAAATAACACCATGCCTACAGTAAAGCATGGAGGTGGTAATATCCTGTTATGCATACGGACTGGAGCATTTGTCAGGAGAGAGGGAAAATGGATGGGGCAAAATACCATCAAATTCTTTAGGAAAATCTGCTGCCCTCTGAGCCTTCTGTCTTCTCTGCCAGAAAGTTGTCAATGGGAAGAAGGTTTACCTTCCAACATGACAATGACCCAAAGCAAACGTTGAAGGAGAAAAGGGTGAATGTCCTTGCATGGCCTAGTCAGAGTCAGACTTAAACCCCATTGAAAATCTGTGGAATGCCTTAAAGACTGCAGTCTACAAATGGTCACCATCAAATTTAACTGAACTTGAGCAGTTCTGCAAAGAAGAGTGGGCAAATATAAATAATAAAATGTTGGGACATGGGTAATTTAGGATGTAATGTGACAAGTTGAAATAAGAAGGTGATGTGAAACAGGTAGAGGCAATCATCTAATCATAGTATATAAGGATCCTCCAAAAAGGCCTAGTCAGCTTCAAGAGCAAGGATGGGTAGAGATTGCATCAGCAAATAATCGAACACTTTGAGAACAGCATTCCCAAAGACAAATTGGTAGGAATTTGGGCAATGTACCTTCTACAGTGCACAATATCATTAAAGATTCAAGGAATCCAGTCAACTGTTGGTGCGTAAAGGGTAAGGCTGAAAACCACTCCTGAATGCGCGTGATCTCCTGATCCCTCAGAAAAACATCATGAGTCTGTAATGGATATCCTGACATGGGCTTGGGAATACTTTGTTACACCTCCTTTTTTCCCACCAGTGTAATATTACCGTGAAATTTCCCATTCTATCTGTATAAATACCACTAAATCATTTCTAATCATCTAAATGAGACACCAGGGCTGGCAGATATTAACTATTCCCACTGTTCTGTAGCTGGACAAATAGATGGAGCCCATCTTTACTCTTTTACATATGGTAATGGCCATCATCAGTTTTCTAAAGGTAATGGGACTACTTGTATACTGCAAGGAGAGACTGCATATCCACAGCTGTGGAAGAATGGTGATATCATTATTGGAGGAATTTTCCTTCCATAGTAATTGGGAGATCATAGACTTGTCTTATTTGTTCATGCCACCAAAAATGAAGTGTATTAGGTAAGAAATTTAGCATCTACCATTGATTAATGCTATTTAACAGTGCTACATCATTCACAATTAGACAGCAATGACAAATTTTCCTGTAAATAATGTGACTATATTTTTTCTCTGATTGTTATAAATTAGTCTTGATTTCAGAGCCTTTCAGTATTCACAGTCCTTGATCTTTGTGATAGAAGAGATTAACAACAGTACCACTTTACTGCCTGGAATCTCACTGGGGTTCAAGATATTTGATACCTGCAGCTCATCAACAATAGGAGCGCAAGTTGCAATGACACTTGTTAATGGAAATGAGAACTCAGTCTTGGATGAGATCTGCATGAAGCCAGCAGGTGCAGGCCATAATCGGTGAGACATACTCTTCTGTGTCCATGGCTATTGCACAGAGTATTGGACCTTTCAGCATTCCCTTAGTAAGAATTTACACATTTAAAAAAAAAAAAAAAATTTAAAGGTATACAGTGTTGTGAATATGGAGATGTGGAGCTGGAATTTTTATCCTGTAACTTATTTTAATTTTCTTGTGCCATTTTATTATTGGCAGTTATGAAATTTATGTCTGTAAATATAATTTTAGATCAGTCATTATTCCACCTGTGAGTGTTTCAGTGACAAGAGGAAATATCCATCATTTCTGCGCACTATTCCTAGTGATTATTATCAGAGCAGAGCACTTGCAGAGATGGTCAAAGCACTTTGGCTGGACCTGGGTAGGAGCAATGAGAAGAGATGATGACTATGGTAACAGTGGGATGGCCGCATTTACTGAAGCCGCAGAACAGTTGGGCATCTGCTTAGAATATTCCCTTCCATTTTTAGAACCTACTCACAAGAAGAGTGCGAAGAATTGTTGAGCAAATCAAAAGCTCTACTTCTCGAGTAATTATTGGATTCCTTGACAACTGGGACTTGGAGAGTTTACTGCCAGTATTTTTGAGCACAACATCACTGGATTTCAGTGGGTTGGAACTGAAACCTGGATCTTTGATTCAGAAGCTGGCCACAATGGATGAACACCATATACTGCAGGGAGCTATAGGGCTAGCTATCCCCAAATCAAAGGTGGCGGGTCTGCAGGACTTCATTTTAGATATACATCCACTGAAATCTGTAGGCAGTGCCATTTTTACTGAATTCTGGGAGGCTTTGTTTAGCTGTAAATATGCAGTCCAAAATGATTCAGAGGACATACCAGCTTGCACTGGTAGCGAGAAGTTGTCTGAGAGTGGAAAACACATTTACGATATGACCCTGATGCCAATATTTAATAATGTGTATAAAGGAGTATATCGCGATTGCTCATACCTTACATGAACTTCTTGGCTGCAAGCAAACATGTCCTACAAATAAACAGCCTGACCCTTTCACAGTGAGTTAGTATTACTGGCAGGACACTATTTTAACACTATTTTAACTATCAAAATGCTTTAATATAAAATATTGTGCCTTATTGTTGCACTCCTTGTCACATTTTAATCTGCATTATTTCCATTTTGTTTTATTTCTTCAGTTTCTACAACACCTTAAGAGAGTGCAATTCAAAACCAAAGAGGGTGAAGGTGTTTTTTTGACAAAAATGGTGACCCTGCAGCAAAGTATGAGATAATAAACTGGCATTTGAATAAAGAGAATCAGCATGAATTTGTCACTGTTGGACATTATGACTCATCTCAAACTGGTCATGATCATTTATTTGTAAATGTGACCTCTATTATCTGGGCACAAAATACAAATCAGGTGAGTATTAGAGAGAAAGTTTACACATTCTCAATAAAATCTTTCCTAATATTTAAAAGGTACTGAAAGTTTGCTGCTAAATAATCAGTTTAGGTTGTTAAATATGTTTCTTGACTATAGGTGCTAATATCTGTGTGCAGTGAGAGCTGTCCTCCTGGAACAAGGAAGGCTGTACAGAAAGGAAAGCCCATCTGCTGTTTTGACTGCATACCATGCGCTGAAGGAGAGATCAGTAATATGACAGGTACTAAAACTTATTCCTTCTATCACTTCATAATCTATAAGCTTTATGATTAATTAACTGACCAAGGGTTTATTTTTTTAGTAAGGTATATGTGGGTCTTGTAACACCAACAATTTTCTTCATCAATCTCATGTTGATTGTTATGTGCAGTATCTAACGTCTTTTCTGCTTCTTATTTCCTCTCTTATTTTGTGACAGATTCCATTAAATGTCAAGAATGCTATCAAGATTACTGGTCAAATCCTCTGAGAGATAAATGTGTGAAGAAGGAAATTGAATATTTGTCCTACAAAGAAACTATGGGAATTTTGCTAACAGCTGTTTCTATTATTGGTGTATTTATGACAATGGTAATCGCAATCATATTCTTTAGACATAAACATACCCCAATTGTCCAAAGCCAACAACTCTGAGCTGAGCTTCCCTACTGCTCTTCTCTCTGACTCTGTGTTTCCTTTGTTCACTTATTTTCATTGGTCAGCCCTCTGAGTGGTCCTGTATGCTGCGGCACACAGCGTTTGGGATCACCTTCGTCATCTGCATCTCCTGTGTACTGGGAAAAACTTTAGTGGTGTTAATGGCTTTTAGGGCTACACTTCCAGGGAGTAATGTCATGAAATGGTTTGGGCCTCCACAACAGAGACTCAGTGTTCTTTTTCACTCTCATACAGGTCCTTATTTGTGTGCTGTGGTTGACAATATCCCCTCCTTTCCCCTTTAGAAACCTAAAGAGCTACAAAGAAAAAAATAATTCTAGAATATCATTTGGGGATCAAACCTAGGTTTCTGGGTTGTGCTGGGTTATATAGGTTTTTGGCTCTGTTATGTTTTCTTTTGGCTTTTCTGGCTCGGAAGTTGCCTGATAATTTTAATGAAGCCAAATTTATCACATTTAGTATGCTGATCTTCTGTGCAGTTTGGCTCACTTTTATTCCAGCTTATGTCAGTTCTCCTGGAAAATTCACTGTAGCTGTGGAGATATTTGCCATTTTAGCATCAAGCTTTGGCTTATTATTCTGTATATTTCTTCCAAAGTGCTACATAATAATACTAAAACCTGAGAACAATACTAAAAAGCAAATCATGGGCAAAATTATGTGAACTAGTACCCTTTTTTCTTTTAGTATGCCCTTTTATCCTTTTTAAAGCATGTGACCCATTAAAAATTAACCTCAGCTGTATAACATTTTAGACCATCAGCAATTTTTTCTTTTGTCCAGACAAATTATGTAAGATGATTTTAAATTAAGTGTACTTTGCCAATTTTAAGTGTTAATACAAAGTATAAATACAAATATGCTAAGGCAGTAATATTATGACTGAGAATCAGCTGACGAAGGTTTACTTAATTTTACAAATCTAATGACAAGGAACATTGTTATAACATAGAAGGTTCCAACTTTGCCTAAAGAGGACCAAAAACAAAAAAGGAGAACACCTACAAAAATTAACAACACCCCCTCTGTTGTCACACCTGTATATTACAAAGACCATTTACATCACTGGCCACTGGATGCCCTGAGTCAACAGACAAAATCCATCAATCCATTAATTCTGGGGAGCTGATCACAACTTGATAATGACCACTGTGTTTGGGCCCTTAAACATTTTTATGGCTGCATTGTCTCTCACATCACATCACGTCTGGTGGGTAGTAACATGCTACATTTACTTTGTTACATTTACTTGAGTAACTTTTGAAAAAAAAAAAAAAAAACTTTTAACTGGTTTAACTGGCCATACTTATACTCTTACTGAAGTTAATTTTTAATCACAGAAATGTACTTTTACTTTGCTACAGTTCTTGGGCGTTCCTCCGTCACTGATAAATGTTAATAAATATATGTAGTTTTAACAATTCGTTTATATCATGTATAATGTGGACACAAGAACATACGTTTATTTAGTGGCTCCATCCAGGAGAGTGTAGGAAGATGTATGCGCACACACACACACACACATACTAAACTCACTTTGTTGTGAGTTCAAATCCCAACACCGCCAAGCTGCCACTGTTGGGCACTTGAGCAAGGCCCTTAACCCTCAACTGCTCCCGGGCAAAAATGGCTGCCCACTGTTCCGGGTGTGTTCACGGTTTGTAGTGTGTGTGTTCATTACTCACAACTCCTAATGTGTGTGCACTAACTTGGATGGGTTAAATGCAGAGGACAAATTCCAAGTATGGGTTACCATACATTGGCCTTCACATATCACTTTCACTTAAAACACACAAACACTCACTCTACACTCTCTACACACACTTTCTCCTCTGTTTTGTTCCATAGTCTGTTGTTTTGTTTTGTTTAAATGCACATGCTGACAAGTTTGTGTTGTTAACACGTTAAGACAGTCAACCTTTGGGAAAATGTTTGTTGTTTGGTGTGTGTGAGAAAAAGAAAATGACAGGTTCTGTGTTATTGTACAGTTCTCCGTGTAGTCTGAGATATAGAATTTTCCCTTCATTTTAATCAGATCTGAAGTAACTAGTAACTTGCTACTTGAGCAGTCTTCTCATTTGATAATGTATTACTCTTACTCAAGTAATTATTAACATTATTACTGTTACTTGAGTAATTATTTTTATAAGTTTTATGTTTACTTTTTTAGTTTTATGTGTACTTGAGTAAAATATTTGGCTACTCTACCCACCTCTGCATCTCACTTTGTACATGTTTAAATGTGAGGCAAGGAAGTACTGAAACTCAGTTAAAGCTAAAAGCTCATTAAAGTGTTATACCCAGCATCACTTTAATATGTTCATTTTAAACCCAAAACATCTTCAGATACACTAAGCTTATTTTGTCAAGCTAATAAACTGTATTTGATTGTATGCAGTGGTAGCACATGCTTCTGACAGTTCAATGTGAACAATTTGTAAATATATTTACAAACTAATATTTTAAGTAAATATTTTTACTTTCTCATAGTGAGAAAGCACCTAAATGAAGCCCTGGGCTCAAATGAATGTCATCAGACAGATCAGCACAAAGATGTACTTTCACAGTGTGGGAATGAACACATAAAACCCCAATTTTATTATTCTTAATTTATTTCAATCATATTGAACTGGAATTGTTTATAATCATTTTCATGCATTTCACTGGAGTTAGTCTTTATTGCTGCCAGATATAACTGTTGTATCAACAAATGTGTCTGGTTTTCAATTGTTCACTTTGTTGGCTGCAGTTGCAAGTAAAAGTTTTATTACAAAAGATAGGCAAACAATTCCAAATCATGAGGCAAAAAACAGTCAAACAATAGGTCACAAGATCGAGGTGTGATTGAGTCCAGGTGTGCATGGTCAGTAGTCAGGAGAATGTGCATGTGACAATGGTTATGTCTCGATCAGCTCCCTTGCTCCCTAGGTCATGAATCTGTCTTGATCAGCTCCCTTGCTCCCTAGGTCATGAATCTGTCTCGATCAGCTCCCTTGCTCCCTAGGTCATGAATCTGTCTCGATCAGCTCCCTTGCTTCCTAGGTCATGAATCTAAAAAAAGTATATAGTGTACACGAGTTTGGGCACTGGTAAGGACCCTGGCTCACTACACACTGGGACACTGATAACTCAATTTCCAGTGAGAAGATTACATACTCCCATTGTAAACATCACCCACAATTAAAAACTTTAAACTATTTAACTTTTATGTCATATAAATTTGTTAAGCTTAATTACAGGCATTTCTGTCATGGTACTTCAAGCAGGATCATACACTAGCTAGTGCAGTTTTAATTTATTATTTTTTTAAATCACTTTTTTTTTAAACACTTAAGTCATTAGACTCAAACAAACTGTATATAGAACATCAAATAAAGTTAAAAATCACTAATGCAAGTAATAATTTGAGAGCTACAACAATGATAACAAGCTACTTACATTTGTAGATGGAAGTTGACTGAGTTTGTCCCCCATTTTTTCGAGCTGAGAAGCTTCAGCAAACTGCTTGCCTTAGTTTTGCTGAAGATTTCCCACCTCAGATGGGTCCATCATCCAGCCTGACTCTGTAGAGAGCTTGTCAATGAGGGCTTGGTCAATGAAGTAACCATCAGCTCTGGAGTCTATCATTGTTGAAACAATGTAGAAATCTTCTGTGTGTCTTATCTTAACCTTAATGGAAAATATCTGAGAAGATAAGCAATGGATGGAACATTAGAGGAGTGAGAAAGTGGAGTCAGCTCACTCATGCAGGCCTGTAGGCCATTTCGTCACCATTTTAAATCAGTCCAACTATAGTGGTGTTGTCAGTGGATGGGGTGCAGTCATGGGTGAAAAGGATGTAAATGTTGCTGCCAATCATTACTATAAATGATTGTCATCTAAGTACACAGTGGCATATGCCTTGTGCTGGTGGATGATTCAGTCCATCAGTTGTTGAAATGTCTCTGGGGCTCCAAACAACCCAAGCGGAATGGTGACAAACTTGGTGTAACCCAAACAGAGTGGAAAAAGGCCATTTTATTTCATGAGATATTGGAGTCAAGGGAATCTGCCAGTACCTCTTGGTTAGATTCAGTGTCGAATAAAAGCCAGCTGTGCCTAACCGATTGAGCAGTTCATCATTGAGAGGCTTCAGATATGTGTCAAATTTAGACACTACATTGACTTTTCTAAATTCCACACAAAAATGGACCAAACCATTGGTCTTGGGCACCAAAACCACCAGGCTGCTCCAGTCACTGTGGGACTCTTGATTACTCCCAGCCTTGAATTCATCCCGATCCACATTTTTTTTTGTGTTCAGGCAACTGGTTTCGGTGGTGATCTATGAGTATCCTAGCAACCTGTGCTCTCTGGGAAAGTGAGAGGTGGTCTCCACAGGGGACCGTGGTGAATTGGGCTGCACTTTTTAGATTTATCTCAGGTCCCAGCTACTCCCTCTCATGAACCACCATCACCAGAGCCACAGGAACTGGCTCTCCCAAGGTTTCTGGAGACTGAGATGGTATATTTGAAGTGCATTGCATCTATCCATTCCCCTGACCTCATAGTCGATTTCTCCAACTTGCTGTGTGACCTCAAAGAATCCTTGCCACTTTGTGAGTAATTTAGAGCTCAATGTGGGTAGTAAAATGAGTACTATATCTCCTGGTGCAAATTCCCTTAGCTGAGTACCTATGTAGCGTATGATTGTCCAAACTGATCTCTGAATTAACCTAGACTGAACATAAAAAAGTTTCACCACTCAGGTGACCGAGAGTAACCCGAGAGGCCTCCTTTGACCAGATGCCCTTTGGAATGCAAAGGCTCTTTGGAACCCACACAGGACTTACACCTGCAATAAAAGAAACCTTTCATGACTTAACAGGTGTGAGCGTCTGGAAGACTTCACAATTAGGTTCATCAGCAGGGTCCACCAAAACTCCGACCAGGGCCTGTAGATCTCTGATCTAATCTCTGTTTACGACCACGTAGATTAACATCGGAGCCAACAGGTCTAGCAAGGAAAATGTCCTCCTAAAGGTCACCCTGAGGTGACCAAAGACCCAGTGGGACATTAGAAGAACACCAGCCCCCTCTTCTGGACATACACACACTCACACACACAGTGAAAATGTCTCTTGAATGTAACATATAATCATATTTCTAGATAGTTATAATGTATTCACATATGCATGTGTTGTGTGTCTAGATAAACTAACTATAGTGATTTTAGATAGTTTGGCAGAAGCTAATTTTAAGTTGTCTGTAACCATGTCTAATGATCCTTCACTGTCCAAGATATCATAATATCCTTGA
Source organism: Cranoglanis bouderius (assembly GCA_023630585.1). Lineage (NCBI taxonomy): Eukaryota > Metazoa > Chordata > Actinopteri > Siluriformes > Cranoglanididae > Cranoglanis > Cranoglanis bouderius. The sequence continues at coordinate 4,481,144 of CM042557.1, read as the reverse complement.
AATTTGGTACCAAAATCATTGTCTCGTAATATGCCAATTAATGATGCATACTATAGGGCGATGGGATGTATCATTCTATATTTTCCATATTTCATCCTAATCCAAATTTAATACAAACCCGCCTTGACATGCAGACCCGTTTTGGGACAGACAAAGAAGTTCTCCCCCAGAACTTCCTCCTCTCTCTGGATTCGCCAGCAGCTCAGAGAGGCGTGTGCGTTGGCATTATCCATAAAAGACCGCAACATGCCTTCATCTACACTTCTTTCTTTTACTCCTTCCTTTTTACTTCTTCTTCTTACTCTTCTTCTTTTTAGCCTTCTTCTCTTTACCTACACTTTACCTACACTTTACTTCCTTACTTTACTTTCTCCTTTGTCTTTACTTTGACTTCACTTTTCTCTCTCTCTCTCGCGGACTTGCTCTCTTCCGCCTTCTTTTCAGTACTCCTCCGGACTCTCCTTTGTCTCGTTAAACCACATGGCAATTACCGTTTTCTTTCTTCTTTCTACTTTGGCGAGACCCAACTCTGTTCATCCCGACTCTACGATGCGGAAGATTCAGCAAACTCCTCGCTAAATCTACGAACCAAGGACCCTCGTGAATGGCATAAAATTAATGCAAGTATAAATTTTAATTGATCTATAGAGTGTCCTTTTAAGCCAATGCCCCTGTTGAAGGTGAATTTCAATTCATTGCTGATTCTCGAGGTTGAACTGTTGTGTGTTCTGCCATTCTGTTATTTTCATCATTTTCCTTTTGTTTACTTCACTTACCCTGTATATATGTATTATTTGTTTATACCTAGTTGTGTATATCAGTAGTTTTACGTAGTTATTAAAATCCATGATTATCCGCTGGATCGTCTCTGTTTTTACTCATGGCAAGGTTCACTTTTAACGTTGCTCTTAAGCTCTGGCAGCTGTATTTCTGCTAACTTAGAATAAACTATGCTTCATGGCCAGAAGAATAATTTATTCTTTTAGAGTATCTGAAGACTGCCCTGGTAAGTTTGGCGGACAAACAGATCAAGCTGCTTAGCATTTAATTCTAACTCTAGACTACAGTAATTAATATAACATTCCCTTTCATGGTTGATTTATATCCATAACTAATCAGAACAGCTTCGATTAGAGCTATAGGTATATTTTACCCATTTGAGCTAGACTCGCTACATTTAATGGTGGAGATTGTGCAGGCATGTTTTAAAAACCTTGCCTCATGAGTGAATGTGCTTCAAATCCAACACGCATTTGTTCGTTTCATTCTTAAATCGGTATTTACTTGCGCTCAGCGAGTGGGCGTCGAGCTCACTCGCTGATAACTGAACAGCTCTAAGCTGATTTTCAGTTCAGTACGCTAACAGCGCTATATATTTGTAGTGAATCAGCTTTAAAATGAAAGAAAAGTGCGCGCTTGGATTCAAAGCACCTTTTAAAGGAGACAAGAGTTTTAAAGCGTGCCCGCATTATCTACTAGAATATGTAGTGAAAATTACCGCATCTCTCCACCAAAATATGTAGTGGAAATTAGCTGTTTGGGTTAATTTGATATATTCTCCACCATTTACGTAAGTAAAAATTAGTTGTTAAATTGAGCTATCTTTATTCTCACTCCAAAGATGTCAGAGAGATTAACAGATCAGCTCGAAAAGGGAAATTTGACCAATTTAGTATTACTGATCAACTATTAGTCAGCGATAAGTTGAAACTAGTGTATTCATAAATTATGCATTAGATATTACTTCCGTGGCCACCAGCAATAATATCTAAACATAGTGAAATATTATTTAAAGAGCATGTAGCAGAATCGCAATTCAAGGCAATAGACACTTGTAAGCAATAAGAACACGTATATTTAAGAACAGACAAGACTTTATTGAACTACTCTATGACACAGAAACTAATCTAACATATAAAACACACACACTGCATGCACGCATACACACACACACACACACACACACACAAGCGGGTGATGATGAAGAGTTAATGAAGTTCCGAGTCTCTAGCGTTGCATGCTATTTCACAGACCATGATCTGAATGAACCATCAACTTATTAAGTTATCTTCACTTCCTTCAGAAGGGCTCAACTTATTATAGACACCAGATTAGCTAGATTCTGGGGTATTGCGCTTGCCTTAGCTGTGTTGAAGGGATTTCCTCGTTATGTCGTGGTGTCGTCAGCGGTCTGGTCGGTGAGAGGAGTCTCGGAAGACCAATCGGAATGCTGAGTGGAATGAAGGCGGGAGGCTTGAAAGGCAGGCGGCGGCTCTCGCTCGGTCCCCAGGCCGAGGTAAGCGTGATCTGATCTCCCGACATTGATTGGCTCTGGAGACACTCCGCTGGCCCCGTCCTTCTAAAGCGTGCCAAGAAGCAAGAGACACGAGAGAGAGCAAAGCAGCGATGACCGCCAAAACTTGTTTTCTAAGGATTTTAACACTTCCTGGGCTAGTCCAGCCCAAGTGCTTCCTCCAATCAATATTGTCTTTGGGCGGGTGTTAGCCAGATTCTCCACCTATTATGCTAATCAGCCCCCTTGTCCATGTGGATGAGTGGATTATTAAACTTTGTCCTGAAACTTTGCATGTACATATCAGAACAATCTACACAAATTTCCTTACTCTCATGATTTAGGAAATCACTCAGTGAACACATACATACCAAACAACACATGTTTGACTATACTTAAAGTACATTACTAATATTTAAAACACAATGATCCTCCTAGGGCTACTACACTAATACATGATTAAATGGAATAATTAGTGGCAACTTAAAGGTGATACACATGAAGAAAATAGAACAGCACATGGTAGGAAATAGGTGATTGCAGTTGTTCCAAGATGTATTAATTCCCACAGTTCCTGGTAGGCGCCGATTGTGGAATGTGTGAGTCCTTGTGTGGAATTGTGGAATTGTGGAATGTGTAATCTTTGTGACTGAGCGAAAAGGTCTCTCCTTTCTTCCAGAATTTATTGGCCTTACTGGTCTGGCCCAAAGGCCTAAATCACTGATTTGAGAGCAGTTTATGTGGTCGAGAGGGTTCAGCCGGGGTCAGGGAGGCCTTCAGCGCTTACCGTGTTGGTTGAGATAAGGCAGATGCACACACTGGATTTAAGTGGCTTCTGGGTGTCTGGGTGTGGATTCCTGGTTTTATGGCTCCCTGAGTGGAGACATTTTGGTCCAAGTTTCTTGTGGGTTCTCTGGCTGAGAAGGCCAATTGTTTTATTTCTTCTGGTTATAATTGTGTGAATTATATGATGCTGCTTGTGCTGAGGCGTTACATATTTGTCTGACAAATTTAGCTTGGCAGTTAAGTGCTTAAAGTTAAAACTGCAGTTCATAACATTAAACTTGTGTCTGAAGATGATGAAATCGCAGTACAGCACATTTTCAATTGTGTAATCACCTGGTAAGAATGAATAAACCTTCTTCAGCACAGTAAAGATTGATTTGAAGCGATGTTCCTCTTATCTTTCTAAAAGGCCTTATTATATTGATAGACTCGATTCATTGCATTGGACCAATGTTAATTCGACAGGAAATAAGTCTCTTCTGGCAGAGCTAAACCGGCATAGCTAACCGTAAGACACACTGCATGTAGAAATCAGCCTCAAGCGGTGATTGATATATAAGCGAAGAGCCCTCTGCACTCTGATCAAGTGTAAATTTAAACAACGGTGAAGAAATCCCGTTGTGATTTTGTGTGCATAGCAGCGAAGAAATCCTGACCACATTTCTTGTGCATAAATAGCACAAAAGGATCCCTGAGATCTAAAAAGTTCTCCGTTCTCGTGATAACACATGAAATCCCCATGAAGCCGCTTTTTGAGTAAGCTTCGCTCGATTTCAAATTCACGTCTGAGTTAGGAGCAGGTTGCAGTACCTCTGACTGAACACCAGAGGAGCACGCCGGCTTGAGGGCTAACTGCTGTAAAACCAACCCCCTTTTAACTCACTATTGTGTGGGCCACTGCCGCCACCTTGTGGGCCTTCTCTGTTAGGTCTATGCTATTTTCGTTTCTGCATTCCCTGTTCTCTGTCTCAACCTCTCTGTCCTTTCTGGTTATCTTACTCTAGGAGGATTAGCGCTCTCAATTTATTATTTTTTTCGGTTTGTTTGTTTTATTATTTTTTTTGTTTTATTGTCTGTTTTACATTTTATTTCACTCAATGCTTTATTTTTAGTGTTATTAGTTTTTATTTTAATTATTGTTTTTATTATTATTATTTTTAATTTTTGTGTTTATTATTATTTTTATTTTTATTTATTTTTATTTTTCAATTTTTTCCTTCTCTTCTCTTCTTTCATTTTGTGATTTTATTTATATTTTGATTCTCCTTTCATTTCTCCCAGTTGATAACACTCTTCCACATAAAGAATTCCTTACTGTGCATGCTTGCTTAGTGTGAACTAAAACTAAGCCGAAGTAAGATTTAAATTCTAGCTTCTGTGTTAGCCATTGGCACCTGCCTATTCATAGGACTTCCACAGATAGAGAAGGCTTTCTACTTACTCCCCTTCTCTTTGTTATCCTTTAATTAGTTCAATTTTATTTGTTCTGTTTAGCTGTTGTTTGGTTGTGACTTGTTTCTTCAAGCTCACCTAAAGGCATAAGCCCATGAGAACCAGCAAGGAAAAAGCTAAACCCTAGATTTTATGACCCAGGCAGCCAGTGTCATTAGATGACCCACTAGGCTACCGCCTGTCAAAATCTTCTAATTCAGATCTGGCACGCACCCACACCATTTGGCCCTTCCTGGCCACTTATGGCCAAAGACAATAAGTGTCTGGCCTCGTTACCACTAACAGTTAGCCAAACTGATACTCACCACGTACCTAATTAAGTATGATTGTGACTAGCTAATTTGCATGGACTTGCATTGGCATCTGTGTTCTTCGCTCATCAACAGTTGCCATGTCCCGAGCAAGCAGCCCCACTGCCCATTAGTGCGACCTTGAGACCTGGCTGACTAACATAGCGACTACGTTCCTGCCCAAAGCAGCTACCGACCGGCAGCATTTAAGCAGGGAGCAGGTGGGCGAGGAAGTAGACAGGCTGATGGCGCATGATCCCACCCAGACCTACAGCTACAAGGACTGGGCCAAGATCATCGGAAGCCTCTCTCACAACCTCCTCATCCAGGCATGGCGCAGCGAGAAGAGCAACATCGACCTGGAGCAAACAGTAATGGCGCTCCAGTTTCAAGTCGAAGAGGCCCGGGCAAGCCAGGCCCACATTCAAACTAGCCTGGTTCGGCTATCCCGAGACCCAGCGGACCAGCACGGAGCAGTTCCGAGCTACAAGAGGAAGTTGAGAAACTCCAAAAAGCCCTGCAAGACCTTCAAACAGAGGCAGAGCAAAGAGGGCAGCTGGAGAGAAAAACCAGGGATGAACTGAACAAGAAAATCCAACAAGGTGACATTCTCTGATCAATGCAGGGAGTGAACTGGAGGAAAGGCACGCTAAGCCCAAGGCCTGCGAGAACCACCTGCTGATGGCCCGAACTGAAATCGAGGCCTTGAAATGCGAGAAAAAGACTCTCTCAAAGATGAACTTGACACTGTTAGCCGAGGGTGAAATATTTGTACTTGTTCGCGGTGACTAAACAAGGAAACACTCACCATGGAGTTTCCCATGACCAGTGATCCGAGGCCTCCTGGCCCACGAGCTCCCAACTTGAAAGGGGGTGAAAGCCCACTGCTCAAAAGTCACCAAGCAACAGTCAAGAACCCCCGTCAGCCACAAAGGGGTGGAAGCCTTTCCAGAGCATTCTTGCCACCAGTCATGGCATGGCTCACAAAGAACTGGACAAGCTGGCCAGGAACATTCCTATGTTCACTCCAAACCTGGCAGGAGACCCACGACATTCATGCCTATCTACAAGACATAGACTTTCTTTTACAGACTTTGAATAATGTGACTATGTGGGATAGATTATACTTGCTCAGGATTACGTCCAGTCGTGATGTGCGGAGCTTCTTAGATCGACAACCAGAGACTGTCAGACTACCGACAGTAGTCCTACCAAGAATTTCGACAGGCACTGATTAAGAGTACTCTGACCTTGAATCAGATCAAGGGATTATTTCAGCTATGGAATTAAAACAGAACCAGCTCGAAACCCCACAGGCCTATTACCACAGACTCCGGTGGAGCCTGCTTGGGAGCGCAGGGCGAACCAGGAATGGAGGAGGGCGTCAACTTCAGGACTCTGTTCCCCGAAATCTGCATCCTACAGTGAACCATCACCTAGGAGTCCTAGCCTGCCAGCGCAGCATGTCCACTCAACAGCTGCAAGACCTGGCCCACAAGGCCTACACCAAGCAGAAGGCTGCCTCCGAAAAGACTGTGAAAAATACAACTATTTACACTAACTCTCTGATCACTGCTCAGAACTGGCCTAGAGGGTGCACAAACACACTACAGTGACCGACCCTTTAACAGACAAAGAGGACCACCACCATAAACACCAAACACCAGACTGGATGCCCTGAAAAATTCCGGGACCAGCCACGACCAGCTAACAAACCAAAGGGCGAGTCACATGGGAACCCGCCCGATGGCCTAGAAATGGCCGACCCTCATCGGCCGGGAACCTAACCCAGACAAGCCTAAGTCCGAACCTTCACTAAAGGATGATGACACGGCTACGTCTGAGTATGCAGAGATCCTGAGAATGCTGAAGGAGATCATCCGGAATAAAGCTTCGCAAGTTAAATGAGAAAGACAAGCCAGACTCCTTGTGACTAAGAGCCACTCCTGAAACCAACCTCTCTAGAGGGCCTCCGACTGAGCCAACAACACCGACTCCCGCTGATCAGCCACTAAAAACAGGACAAGCTAAGACATCACCAAGTGACAGTGTCACCCACTTACCTCCGCTAACGGTTTGCACACCCAGAGCAAACTGACCCACTGCTTCACACTGCTGACCAAGACTCCAAGGTACCAGAAAGTGCTGTTTTAGTTGTCTGCCTCTCCAACGAATCACCTGAGACCAGCCCCAACTGCCTATCAGTCACTACACAAGCCCGGTGCCAAGGCTCCTGTGAAATCTGATTGAAAGGGAGTGGCCGGAAACTCTACCTAGCTATTACGCTGGAACATGCAGTTAAACTGGAAGCCCTGGTGGACACGGGAGCAGACCTCACTCTGATGTCATCAAACTCTTTGACAGACTCAGAGCTGAAACTAAGAGACAGAATCAGACTCACCCGCTTTCCCTGGGACCCCTGTCTGTCAACGATGACAACTGCAAAGGGGATCTGTGCATTGAACATGAAATGGAACAGTCGGTTGCAAAACCCATTACTTCCTGGTCTTATCAGACCCACCACATGATGTTTACCTTGGAGCAGACATCCTGATTCGTCTTAGCGCCCATGTGGACTTTATAAATGAGGTGGTGTGGGCCCCAATGATCTCACAGCCCCCTGTTGTTCCTGTCAACCATGAAAACCTCATGTCAGGGCAGACCATTCCAGAAGTCTGCACCCTGGTCAGTGAACAGGGCACTGTAGTCCCAGCTTACACCAAAGGGTTCACTGTTCGGCTCAACCTACGATGTGGTCAAACATTAAACCACATGCTGGGCTTTTTCCAACCTTCAGCTGAATGCTTGGAACTGGGACTTACTTTGGAAGCCACAACCCTCACTGAAGTGTCATCCTGTGCAGTTTACATCATGTTCAACAACTGCACAGCAATGGACATTAGAATTAACAAGGCCTACCGCCTGGGGTGGCTAGTGAGCCACGACTTTCATGACTTTGAACTGAGTTTACCGATCATCGGGCCAATTCCATCTCCTATGGTCCCAGAAGGGAGCTCAGATGACACAGTGTTGACAGCCCCCTTCAAGCTTGTCTCCATCACTTCAGTCATGCCAATAACCACAGGAGTAGAATGCAGAACGGAGCTAACAAAGGACCAACACCGTGCAGTCTACACAGTCTCCAACCAGCCTGCCTGTGAGAGTGATGAGAATACTGACCCTCTGACTGCTAACAAGACAAGAGACACTAGCACAGAGGAGACCTATCCGGGATTTGAGACACAAGTCCAGCAAATTCTGAAGGATGCAGATGCCATACAAAACGATACAGACCGTCAAAAACTCAGACAGGTCTTGTACTAGTTTAAAGCATCATTTGCCAAAGACTCTCTGGACTGTGGCCTCATGGGCCTCTCTACGGTGCGCATCCCGATGCACCCAAATGCTCCTCCCACTTTCGTCAAGCAGTACAAGATTCCAATCGCCTCACACAAACCCGTGCAGGAGATTATCGCTTCCATGCTTGAGAAAGGTGTCATCCGCCCATGCAACAGCACCTATTCTGCTCCCATCTGGCCTGTCCTTAAGCCAAACGTGAAGTGTTGACCCACCATTGACTACAGGAAGCTGAACCAGCATGTTCCACTGTCACGATGGCCCATGACCCCAGCTGGAGAAGGAAATACCCAGAATACAGGGAGCCACCATCTTCTCTGTGCTTGACGTGGCCTCAGGATTCTGGACTATACCTGTACATCCAGACGACAAACACAAGCTGGCCTTCCCTTTTGGCAACCGACAGTACACGTTCACAAGGTGCCCATTCGGCTATGCCAACTCACCAGCGGAGTTCAACATCTTCTTGAACAAAGCTTGCCCGGACGCCAGAATGAGAGGCAATCTCATCTACGTAGATGTTGTTCTCATGAAAAGCACAACGGTGGCTGACCACCTGAGAGAAATAGACTATGTATTGGACCAATTAACCACTGCCGGTGCCAAGATTGCCCTCCACAAAGGACAGTGGTGCCGAACCAAAGTCAACTATGTTGGCCTACTCATCGGATCACGGGGCATTGAACCTCAGACCAGCCGCATCCAGGCCATCCAGAACATCAAGCCTCCCACTAATGTCTCAGAGCTGCAGAGTTTTCTAGGCGTGTGCAACTACTCACGACAGTTCATCGAGAACTACTTGGACATTGCATGACCATTAACTACGCTTCTCAAAAAGGACTGCCCATTCGCCTGGACAGAGGCTCAAGTGAACGCCATGAAAGAACTTAAAGGACATTTGTGCACAGCTCCATGCCTGGCTTACCCTGATCCACAAAAAGAGTTTTATTTGGAAGCTGGATTCTCCAACCACTGTCTCAGTGTGGGTCTTTACCAAAAGCATGACCAGGACAAAAGAGTGGTTGCATATGCCAGCAAGACACTCCTTCCACCGGAGACTAAATCCTCAGACTATGAAAAGGCGCTGCTCTGCACTGTATGGGCCATACAGAGATTCTCCAACTACATCGGCGCACAAAAGGTCATCATAGAAACTTGCCACCAGCCTGTAATGTTTCTCAACAGCCAACGCATCCGAGATGGTGTGGTCACCAATTCACGCATAGCCATGTGGTTGATGGCCCTCCAGGGGTGCAATGTTGAGGCATGATATGCCCAGAATCACAAGTCTGAGCTGGGCAACGGCTTGGCTGCATGCCAAAACTGCTCTGATGACACACCTGCTGCAACACTGGACGCAGAGGGACCCCAGCAACAACAGCCAACCTGTCACAGGTACTTTGAGGAGAAGGTGTGCCAAGGGATGCCTACTGCCTACATCGATGGGTGTTCCTACAACCATGAAGGCACCTTAAAAGCTGGCGCAGGAGTGCTATGGCTAAACAACCACCCCTGTCCACCGCAACATTTCCAGTTGGGCCCTCAGTCATCACAACATGCTGAGGTAGCAGCCATCCTGATAACCCTTTAGATCACTGCGGCCTATAGCATCAGAGAACTCCTCATTTGCTCAGACTCTAACTATGTAAGACTCAGTTTTACATGCCATCTTTTGGGGTGGAAACAAAATGGGTTCAAGACAGCAAACAACAAGCCGGTCAAACACCAACACCTGTTCCAAGTGTGTGAGAACATCACAAAAACACATGACATGATCATCTATTGGAAAAAGGTGAAAGGACACTCAAAACAACCAGGCCTGGATAAAGACCTGAATGATCAAACTCATGCCCTTGCCAAAATGGGCGCACTACATGGAGACCTATGGTCACCTCCAGCTCAGCCACCCATCTTGAATGTGGCAGCAATAACTCACAGCAAGCGAACCCTTCCTGCAACACTACATGCCTCGCAGACACTTTCGCTGGCACCACAAATCTCTAACAATGACATAACTGATCTTCAAACCTCAGACACCTCCATCCAAGCTATTCTACACCACCTCTCTGACCCCTCCAACCACCCGATCACACCGTCTGACCTCACTGCTGCCCCATCCCTCAGACGGCTGCATGAGATCAAAGACATGCTGCGTGTGAAGGACAACATTCTGTGGTATGTCCCTGACGACCTCACAGTGCCAAGGTTCGTGGTGCCACAGGGCCAAAGGGGGGTCATGTTAATGTATGCCCATGATGCACGGCACCAGAGCCACTTACGACACACTGAAGCAAGTGGCATACTGGCCCGGTATGCAGCAAGACGTGGCAGAGTATGTCAGAGGGTGCCTGGTTTGTTGCCAATTGGAAGCTCCTGGGTGTACAGGTTCAACTACACATCAGCGAACGAATCGAACTGTGGTCAGCATGCTGAGAAAATATGTGTCTGCCAACCAAAAGGACTGGGATGTGAAACTTCCCCTGGTACTCATGGCCATCAGAGCCACCCCACAGGAATCAACTTGTGTGCCTCCCTTCAAACTGATGACTGGGCGGCAAATGACCCTACTGCTGCACCTGCTGTACCAACTGGGAGACTCCAACCTTGTCACAGCCTACACCACACACAAATACCTGGATGAGCTACACCGGCACCTAAGGACAACATTTGCTTTTGCCCAACAACAGCTGCAAAGGAGCGCTGAAGGCCAGAAAGCATATTATGACTGGAAAGCATCACACCAGGAACTGAATGTGGGTGATAAGGTCTGGTACTACAGCTTCACACAGCCACTCCAGACAGCCTCCAAACGACTGTCAAAGAAGCTGCTCCCCCACTGGACAGGACTGCACGAGATTGTGGACAAACTCTCCCGAGTTGCGTACAGAATCCAACTAAGGCGGGGACAGAAAGACCCAATTTTCAAATGGGTCCATCGAAATCAAATAAAGAGACATGTGGCCACTGGCAGGGAAAGGCAAGGGGGGGGCTAATATAAACTAACCCAGTCACAGTCCGCAGAGCAAGGAAACCGTCCTGACCAACCAGGGACATCAACCGCTGACCTACTACCTTTCTCTTTCTCTCTCCCTCTCTTTTCTACACTAGGATGCTGCTGTGGCTCACCATCCTATACCTCCAGACAACCGGAGGACAACCGCAACCAGAAATCGCTACACCGGGTCCAGCATCAGGCATTGGACTGCGGGAACAACCTGGACTCCTCATCATCAACTGCAGGACCCACACCAAGAAAGTGTATGTCCGACTCAACCCTCGCAACGTCTACCAGGTACACTACCCACACACCGTGGCACAATACAGCTGGGCAGGTGCCCGATGGACAGTGTATGCCCTCAATCACGCAGAGGCTGATGTCAAGTACATGCTCACCCAACTGGAAAAAATGACTGTCACCCAAGCAGAGCTAAGCGGACACAACCGCCATACTAAGCGGTTCTTGGGAGCTTTACTCGGAGCCGCTGCTGCTGTCAGAACCCTGTTCAACATCGGCATGTCTAGTGTCAATGCAGTGAGCCTAGCCACCATAAGGCGACACGTGGCCGAAATTCAAACTGAGATTCCACAGCTTAGAGAGCAGCTTGTGACCCAAAGTCAAACCCTACAGACCATTGGCAAATCATTGAAAGGCACTGTGGTTGTCCTCTATAATCACAGCGTCCTGCTGAACCAAACTATGAACTCAATGAAGCAGTTGTTTCTTCCAAATCTTCCAAAATGATTTTGCTCAAACTCAACTGGTCACGTCCCTCATGACAGACATGCTGTGAGATGTGAGCTCCTCCATTGACAGCTTGGCAATGGGTAGGATTCCAACGTACCTGGTACCCCTGAGCCACGTGCAATGGCCTCCGCTACTACTGGCCCAACCGACACTCTGCAAGCACATCTCGCTTACTCTCTGGGTAGCGCCATCCCCTTACACGTCGATCCCAAACAAGGTGAGGTGGCCTTCCTCCTGAATCTACCCGTCATCGAATCGAACAACATCTACAGTCTCAAAGACGTTGTCAATGTCAGGTTTTGGCTAAGCAACACCCACATTAAGATACACACCCCAGATGTGGTGGCCTACCATGACAGCAATACCCAGCTGTATCTGGCCCCAAACCTACGCATGTGTACTTTGATGAAAGATATTCACTATCTCTGTCCCAGCAAGCCTTTCCTCATGGATAACACCGAAGGGATCTGTGGATTGCAGCCGATGAGGGGCGACACCCGCTGCCCCACCGAGGCCAAGCCGCGCACCCAAGTCATCGAAACACAAGCCGAGATTGTGGGTAATCGGTGGCTGGTCAACACTCCCTCACGTACGGCCACCCTGACCTACGATCAGCATGACACCGCCGCCCATGTCAGCCTGCCCAAACAGAGCCTGTGGATTCAAGTACTGAAAGGTGCCATCCTCCACCTTGATGACCTGGCATTGTACCACCTCCCGAGTGAAGAGTACTGGTCAGAGCTGGAAATCCCGGCCTTCTTCAAGAACCACAACCTCACACTGGATCCAGAACTGGAACTGAGGATTGAGCAAGGGGGGACCCAGTTAATCGACCTCACTCCCCTCAATGCGACCCTACAAGCACTATCCTGTTTGCCCAGCCCGACCAGTTCAACAGTGGTTCAAGCCTGTACAGCCGCTGACATGGCGCTCTGCCTCTCTACGGCCATAGGCTACGCCCTGACGCTAGGCCTGGCCTTCACCCTGTTAAAACGGATCAACGCAACATGAGAATCCATAAGCAGGTGCGTGGCCACCCTTCCTCGAGGCTTCAAACGGAAACCACGGGGAGGGGAGACCCAAACAGAGGCTACACCCAACCTCATCGAGATGGAGCCTCAACCGGGGAATCAAAAGTGGAGGACAATTAGGAACCCACGTCAGTCTACCAGTTTGATACACTCACCACCCGATCGCCATGACGACTGTCGCCCAATGATGTCCACACTGGGACATTATTGTCCGAAAGGGGGGGCTATAACGTATGACGGTGTCCAAACTGATCTCTGAATTAACCTAGACTGAACATAAAAAAGTTTCACCACTCAGGTGACCGAGAGTAACCCCCAGAGGCCTCCTTTGACCAGATGCCCTTTGGAATGCAAAAGACTCTTTGGAACCCACACAGGACTTACACCTGCAATAAAAGAAACCTTTCATGACTTAAAGAGTGTGAACGTCTGGAAGACTTCACAATTAGGTTCATCAGCAGGGGTCAACCAAAACTCCGACCAAGGGCCTGTAAATCTCTTATCTAATCTCTGTTTACGACCTGTAACGAATCAATCATTACTAGCATTATTCTTTTCCACCAGAATAATATAATGGAGCAACTTTAAACATGAAACAAAACAGAAGCGCACGCTTGGATTCAACGCACCTTTTTAAAGGAGAGGAGTTTTAAAGCGTGCCCGCCTTATCTACCAGAATGTGTAGTAACTCGGATGAATCTGCAACGTTTAAAAATATTCTCCACCAGTTACAATTTATGTAACGAATTAAACGATGTTTAATACGTTTAAATGTATTCTCCAATTTATATAAGGAATTAGCTCGAAATATATCTATATATATAATCAATGCTTGTTGTGACCAGTTATAAATATACATCAGCCATGAAAGGGAATTCTTGTATGTGCACATATACATATAGATAATTAACTACAACGGATTATAATTAATTATGTTTATGTATGTGGTCTAGATCAGCTTTTAGGATTAGCTGTAGTCTAGTTTGGAATTATGAACTCTAAGAGGGAGTTTATCCTTCTGGCCACGAAGGAAATCTCCGTTTCCAGAGCGCGTAGCCGAGATCGTAGCGTTTAAGGGACTCATCACGTGAACAAAAACAGAGAAAATCAAGCGTGAGATAATAGATTTTAGATAATAGATAATAGATAATAGATTTCAACACACACGCCTCTTTGGGCTATGGGCCAATCCGGAAGTTGGATTTGTTGGCGGGATGAACGCTCTTTGTCTGGTCTCAGACCCGAATTTGCATGTCCAAAGAGGAGCCGGTTTATACCGTATTATATATGAAATTAAGAGAAAGCATGAAATAATGTATCCCATTGCAATATGATATGCATAATCAATCAGGGTATCGCAAAACGATTAACCACATACCAAATTCGATGGACTTGTAACGAATATTACAAGTATAACATGGTTACAGACATTTAAAATAATATCCTAAGTTAAGACCATCTAAAATCATTAAGGTTAGGTCACATAAACACACAATATATGTAAAGATAACATCACACTATTTAGGCATCAAATAATTACATATAATTACTTGTTACATTCGAGAGAGATTTTTCCATTGTGTGTGTAAGGTAAGCTCGTGTGTGTGTGTTTTTGTGTGCGCGCGTGTGTAGATAGCTTGTGTGTGTGTGTGTGTGTGTGTGTGTGTGTGTGTGTGTGTGTGTGTGTACGAAGGGGGGAAGGTTGGTCGTTAGCATTCCAAAGGTATCTGGTCGAACTGGGGCCAGAGTGGTCATTAAACAGATAGGGATTTACAGCTCAAAAGAAAAAAAGAAACTTCTGTGCTAAGCCCAGGTTGATTCAGAAATCAGTTTGATACTGTCAGACGTTACAGTACCTCTGTTATACAGCTGGGATTGACGTTCTTGTGCCTGTAGCAAATTCTCCTGTGTTAATTGCCTCAATGTGTGGAGTTTTGCTCTCAGGTCAAGAACATACTGAATTTCATTTTTGCTGTTTTCTTTTATGACATCTAAGACATCACAGGGTTTCAAATAATTAGAATGGGGAAAACCCTGTGGAGGCTTGCGGGGCTCAATCCATTTATCCCAATTCTGCTCTTCATCATGAGCAATCTTCTGAAACATATTTTTGAGTGTTTTATTAATCTGCCGATCCATCTATCATCTCCAGTTCCACTCTACCCTCACTCTTGAACAAGACCTTGAGATACTTAAACTCCTCTGCTTGAGGCAGTATCTAATTCCCGACCTGAAGGAAACAACTCACCCTTTTCCGGCCAAGAACCATGAATGCATGTAGCCACAAGCCAACCTGGGTGCGAGCATGGCAGACTCAAACATGGCCAATACAGAATGCCACAGCAAAGAAATCGTGCACAAAGCAGCAAAGTACAGAAGACCTAAGCAGCCATGGATTATTATTGTTCCTTTCTTTCTTGTTTTCTCCTGTTCGAAACTTAATTTTCTTGTGATCTCCACACAACCAAAAGTTGTTTATTTGTGATCTGTACATCACAAAAAGATGTTTTATCGTGACATAATTTTGTCATGAGAAAACGCCTTGTGAATTTCACTGGTGTTGCGTCATCGCCACTGCCATCAAATTTAATAATTGCCCACTGTAGAGATCGACTTTATCTCCGCATTAAGAGAGAGGGGTGTCCCCTTCTCAAGTGTCAGACATTAATGTGAAAGTTGTCAATCACTGACAGACAGAGCTATTTCAGCTTGAGTGAGTCCCTGATCAAAGTAAAAACGAATTTGTTCATACGTGATGCTGTGGGATTGTGCTAGGCTTTTGCTGCCTCCAGAACAATAAATGCCTATTATGTCAAGTACACAAAAAATTCAATCATGATCACAAGAAAACAACTTCTGTAAAAACACATGAAACTACAAAAGTAGACTTTTTATATGAAGTGCAGTGAACAGAGAATACAATTTTACATACACCTAGCCTAAAGACATTCAAATTGAAATTTTCTCCATACATTTCATGTTTCCATACATTTCTTTTGCCAAGTCAATTAGGGTATCTTTTTGTTCAAATCAGATGTTGTTTTAAACCAACTGATTAGAGACGGATTTATTTCAGCTTTAAACCATTCTGTTAGAATTCCAGTGGGTCAGTTTTACATACTACACAAAATTGAATGTACTTTCATTCAGAACAGTCTGAAAGATTGGCCAATTGGCCAGTTGTAACTAGGAGTTAATTGGGAGTGCACCTGTGGCTGTAACAGGGCCTACTTTTAGAGGCAGTGCCTTTTTGCCCTTGATGTCTTCCAAGCAACTCAGCCAAGACCTCAGAAAAAAAAATGGTGGACCTCCATATGTCTGCTTCCTCCTTATAATAATAAAAATAAAAATAAAAATAAAAATAATAATAATAATAATAATAATAATAATAATAATAATAATAATAATAATAATAATAATAATAATAATAATAATATAGGCCCCAGGCTCCCCCGTGACCCTGTGTAGGATAAGGGATATGAAAAATGATGGATGGATAGCTATTTATGTTCAGTGTTTATAGCCATAACATGATTACATAATTATAATGATATTATCTACTGTCTCAGTGCTAACTGTATCTTCATCCTCAGACAACAGTGACTCAATTTCAGACATATGTCTGTCTTCCTCTAATGTTGTGTATGCTAAATAAAAACATTTAAATGGACAATTTACGTAATGTCAAAAACATTTTTTTGTATTTTGTAAAAATTCACTTTTTACAATGTAAATGGCTTTGTTAAAACTATAAAATTCTACATTTATGCAAATGTCAATGCACACCAGTTAAAACATAATGTCCACTAACTTTACAAAAAAAAAAACAAAAAAAAAAAAACTTTTTTTCAGAAGTCTTCAGTATTTACAAGATTAAATAATTATTTCTGACAATCGTTAGTTTCACACACATATATTATAACATTTTTGGAGTTTTAGAACAACATTAAAAAAAATAAATAAAATAAAAAAAAACACGTATAGAGATGTTATTAAAAGTCCCTACTCTTTTGTTTATACTGTGTTTTACATTTGCCATGATTCTCTTCAGAATGGTGAAACTTCCATGTGACACTCATTAGGGAAAAGTTTTTTCGTAGGTTCGTCAGTGGTAAACAACCAACCAGTGGATGTTGCCTTAATTTAGGCATTAAAAATCCTTCAATAATGTTCTGTCCATTTCAATGGACACAGGGTCTAGGTTAAAGTAATAGGCTAAACAAAGCCTTGAGTCCTCCTTTAGGAATAGTGATGCTCATATATGAGTCACACCCCCTTTGACTGTCGCCATCTAACATATCACTTTTCCAATGAGAATTTGCCTTACTATTTTGTATAAATGCAGCAAATCCTTTTTTCTTACTGCACATCTAACTGAAATAAACCATACTGAGTATGCTCTTAAGAATTATATTGCTGGATAGATAAATGGAGACAGTCTTTCCCCTGTTGCATGTGGTAATGGCCATTCTTAATTTTTCAAGAGCTAATGCAACTACTTGTTACCTACAAGGATGGCCAGTATATCCACAGCTGTGGAATGATGGTGATATCATAGTTGGTGGTATTTTCCCCTTGCATAGTCATTGGGAGATCACAGATTCATCCTATTCGGTCATTCCACCTCCACTGAAGTGCATAAGGTAAGCAGCATGAGGAACGATATATTTAAGAAATTGGTCAAACATGTATTACACAAGTTATGACTCCAAAATAACAACTCAGTGATTGAACCCATTAAGATGATTTATATTAAACCAATATCATTGTATTTTTTTTTCTTGATTTTTTACCAGTCTTGATTTCACAGCATTGCAGTCTTCACTGACCCTGATCTTTGCAATAGAGGAGATCAACAACAGTTCATCATTACTGCCTGGAATCACATTGGGATATAAGGTATATGACACATGTAGTTCTGCAACAATGGGGGTTAAAATGGCTATGGCACTTGTAAATGGATATGAGAACTTAATCTCGGATGAGCCTTGTACAAAACCAGCACAGGTGCAAGCTATAATAGGCGAGGCATACTCAACAGTGTCTATGGCTGTCGCAAAGAGTATAGGACCTTTCAGCATTCCTCTAGTAAGAAATTATTTATTAACAATTAATTTTATTAGAACAACATTCAAATAATAAAAATAAAGGACAAAATGTATTTTACTCACAGTTAATTTTATGTACCATTTCAGATCAGTTACTTTTCCACTTGTGAGTGTCTCAGTGATAAGAGGAAATACCCCTCATTTCTACGCACTATCCCTAGTGACTACTTCCAGAGCAGAGCCCTGGCAGAAATGGTCAGTTATTTTGGCTGGACCTGGGTGGGAGCAATAAGAAGAGATGATGACTATGGTAACAGTGGGATGGCTGCATTTACTGAAGTTGCAAAGCAATTGGGCATATGCTTAGAATATTCCCTTCAGTTTTCTAAAACCTACTCACAAGAAAGAGTGCTGCGAATTGTTGAGCAGGTCAAAAGTGCCACATCTCGAGTGATTCTGGGATTTCTTGGCACTCGGGAGCTGGAGGTCTTGCTCCATGTTTTTTTTGAGCACAACATCACCGGATTCCAGTGGGTAGGAACTGAAGGCTGGATCTCTGATTCAGAATTGGCCACACTAGATAAGAACCACATACTACAAGGAGCCATCGGACTAGCCATTCCCAAAACAAAGGTCACAGGTCTAAAAAACTTCTTTGAAGATATAAGACCACTGAAATCTTCAGGTAGTGTTATTTTTAAAGAATTCTGGGAGACTCTCTTTAAGTGTAAATATACAGTGCAGAATAATTCAGAGGACATATCAGTGTGCACAGGAGAAGAGAAATTGTCTGAGATGGAAAACATCTTCAGTGACATTTCCTTGATGCCTATTTTCAGTAATGTTTATAAAGGAGTGTATGCTATTGCCCATGCCCTACACAACTTTCTTGGGTGCAAACAAACATGTCCTACAAAGAATCAACCTGATCCTCTCACAGTGAGTCAGCAGTATTTCAAATTCCTATTTTTGCACTTAGGCCTCAGAGCTTTGATATATACATGTAGCAGTAAGCGGGCAGAATATTGTACTGTTGTTAATAAAAGACCGAAGTTAAGCAACCTAATGTTAATTAAAATATAGACTGTGCTATGTCAACAGTTTCTACAACATCTTAAAAGGGTGCATTTTAAAAGCAAAGAAGGTGAAGAAATTTATTTTGATGAAAATGGTGACCCTCCTGCAAAATATGAAATAATAAACTGGCAAGTAAATGCAGAATACCAACAAGAATTTGTGACTGTTGGACTTTATGACCTCTCTGTCTCCTTGCGTGAGCATCTAATAATAAATATGACAAATATTGTGTGGGCACAGAATGACACTCAGGTGAGTAAAAGGTAGAACACTGTAAACTGGCCACAATTAAATGAGTGAGCACTTACAATGTGTATTTGAAAGTTAGAAGTTAAATATATCATAATATGTATTTTAAGATTATTAAATGTTCTTCTTTATCATAGGTGCCAAAATCTGTCTGCAGTGACAATTGTCCCCCTGGCACAAGGAAGGCTGTACAGAAAGGAAAGCCTATCTGTTGCTTTGACTGCATACCATGTGCTGAGGGAGAGATCAGTAACATGACAGGTACAAAGACTCCCAAAAGGGAAACAAATATGAAGTGGATTTTTATTGCTGCTGTCACTTCATTTTAATTCCTTATTACAATAACTGCTGCAGAAGTAACAATAATATATTGCTTTCTGCTGATTTATTTTCTTTCTTTACAGATTCTATTGCCTGTGAGAAATGTCAGCAAGATTACTGGTCAAATCCTCAGAGAGATGAATGTCTAAAGAAAGAAATTGAATATCTTTCTTATGAGGAAACTATGGGGATTTTGCTAACAGCTGCTTCTATTATTGGTTCATTGATGACAATGGTAATAACAATAATATTATTTAAATATAGAAATACCCCAATAGTGAAAGCCAACAACTCTGAACTGAGCTTCCTGCTGCTCTTCTCGCTAGCTCTGTGTTTTCTTTGTTCACTTACATTCATTGGTCAGCCTTCTGATTGGTCCTGTATGCTACGCCACACAGCATTTGGGATCACATTTGTCCTCTGCATCTCTTGTGTCCTGGGAAAGACAGTAGTGGTGTTAATGGCCTTCAGGGCTACACTTCCAGGCAGTAATGTCATGAAATGGTTTGGGCCTCCACAGCAAAGACTTAGTGTTATTGCAATCACTCTCATACAGGTGCTTATTTGTGTTCTTTGGTTGACAATATCCCCTCCTTTCCCATTCAAAAATCTAAAGCGCTCCAAGGAAAAGATCATTCTAGAATGCCATTTGGGCTCCGCTATAGGTTTCTGGGCTGTGCTAGGTTATATAGGACTTTTAGCACTGTTATGTTTTATTTTGGCTTTTCTTGCTCGGAAGTTGCCTGACAACTTTAATGAAGCTAAATTCATCACATTCAGTATGCTCATATTCTGTGCAGTATGGATAACCTTTATTCCTGCTTATGTCAGCTCTCCTGGAAAATTCACTGTAGCTGTGGAAATATTTGCCATTTTAGCATCAAGCTTCGGTTTGCTATTTTGCATTTTTTTCCCAAAATGTTATATTATCATATTAAAACCAGAAAAGAATAATAAGAAACAACTTATGGGTAAAATGCCAGATAGTTGAGCGAGTACTATAAGTATTCACCTACAGTGGATATAAAAAGTCTACACACGTCTGTTAAAATGGTAGGTTTTTGTGAAGTAAAAGAATGAAACATGTCAAGATAAATCATGTGAGATTCCCTATAGCCTAGACATGAAAAATGTTTCCGTAGGTCTATTGGCAGTCTCCCTGGTACCCCATTTTCTCCACTTGTTGATGATGGCCTTCACAGTGTTCCATGGTAAATTGAAAGTTTTGTAAATTCTTTTATACCCATCTCCTGATTGATACCTTTTGACAAGTAAGGCCCCATACATGCTTTGTAAGCTCTTTGCGGACCATTGATTCACCGGGCAGATGAAATCAATAAGATATCAAATAAATGTGTGGGTGTGAAGACTTTTTATATCTAGTGTACATTTGAGGGGGAAAATAAATAAATAAATTATATATATATATATATATATATATATATATATATATATATATATATATATATATATATATATAATATACAGTACTGTGCAAAAGTTTTAGGCACATGCAAAGAAATGCTGTAGAGCAAAGATGCCTTCAAAGTAATGAAATTATATACATTAAATGAAACGAAGTCAATATTTGGTGTGACAAAATAATAAAAAATATTTGTGCAGTTTTATAAGGAAATTAGCTGGTAAGTTTTATTGAGCATCTTGCAGATCCCGTCACAGTTCTTCTGGAGACTTTGACTGTCGCACTTGCTTCTAATTTTTGCAGCAAAACCCAACAGCCTTCATTGTGTTTTTTTGTCTGAAAAGTGATCTCTTATGTAATATGCTGCTTTCTTTAATGACATACATTTTTCTGTAACATTTAATTTTGTGCTAGAAAACTAATGTTCGGGAATCTAAAATGTTTTTTGTACTGATTTGATAATGTAGAAGTCATAAAATAAAAACTCTATAACAAAGTTTGTACTAAAAAAATAGGGTGCCTAAAAACTTTTGCACAGAACTGTATATATAAATGTGAATAAAATGTAAAATAAAATGTTGGATTTACTTTAAAAAGCTCTGTCAATTGGTTCCACACAACTCTGGTGAGTGAGTCCTACAATTCAATTATATGTACTAGAGAAATTCAAGCAAATAGGACAAATGGTATTTGAATAGATGCAAACCATTTGTACTTATACAAATGGTATATTTATATTTGTACTTGACATATACATCATACATTTTGAATGATGTATATGTCCCTTTTACTTGATAATGTTATGCTGAACTAAAGGAAATGTTGATTTAATTTGATCTACAAAACTGCCACCAGTACCAGTAAATATAAACTGAAACGATTTTCAAAAGTTACAATTATTATAGTGAATATTTATTTGTTCAAGGTGTTATAATGTCACATACACCACTTTTTCCATTTTTCCATTAACTTAAAATAAATTCACGTCAAATTCATTTAAAATCAGTTTCTCTCTTAAAAAAATAAAAAATCCTGCTGACCAATAAGTTAAGAAAAAAATAAGTTGTTTTTTTTTTTGCAATTTTTTTTTCTTCCAAAACGACAAAAACTAAATCAGTTAAAATAGGAGTGTGTGTAAAGGAGACAAGCAGTATGCGCCAAATGCTTTATTTTCCTTTTTTAACTTTTTGAGCCTTCAGAATCTTCAAGAGTAATATATAGTTTTCAGCTGTCCGTACTGAAAAATAAAAATTCACCGTTCAAAACATCTTCAAACATTTTCTAAACACAGTCCTTTAAAAAAAAAAAAAAAAAAAAAAAAAACCTTCTTGTAATTGTCTTGGGTGCCCAGATCATTCCATTAGTTTGTTTTTCTGAAAAAACTCAGAGGGTCAGAAGGATCATTCACACATTATACCCAATAGCAGAGTGTAAGCTTTGGCAACATCTCCAAGCTCCTGGAGCACTTTCACTCCTTCAGCTATGAAGCGGTGTTGACAATGTAGATTCCATTGTGTGTGTGAGCAATTTCTCTCTCAGTATTCTCAAAGTCCACATCCTAAATCAAGGGACAAAAAAAAAAAAAAAGATGGAAACAGCTCACTTGAATTGTCCACTCCAATTTTTAACCACAGTTAAATACAATATACTCCATAGCCCAGCTATATGCAAGTTAATTTTGTATGCATCTGCATTGAGTTCTATGACGGCCAGACAGAGTAGTAGTTCCCTAGCCCTTGCTCAAGTTCCTAACAATTAATCCAGGCTCTCAAAGAACTTGAGAAACCTTTTACAAAAATTGAAAATGATGCACAGCAAGACAAGAGAAGAGGCACTCAAAGAGACATTTAAACCCTAGTCAAGATAAGATTTACAAACCAGTGACAGCAAAGAGTCTCATATATACTGTCCCTTCTGAAACAAGACCAATTCATTTGTTTTTGCTGTAGACTGAAGACATTTGGGATTCAGATCAATAGATGAACATGAGAAGACAGTTCAGAATTTCAGCTTTTATTTCCTGGTATTTTTAATGTAGATGTATTAAATGACCTAGAACATAGCACAAATAGCAAAAAATATTGGAACATGTGAAGAAGGCCCGTCAGCATCTATTCCACCTCAGGCACTTGAGAAACTTTAAACTGCCCTCTACGGTGCTCAGGAACTTTTATACCTGCACCATTCAGAGCATCCTGACAGGAAACATTACAGCCTGGTTTGAGAACAGCACCATGCAGGACAGACGAGCTCTCCAGAGGGTGGTGTGAACAGCTGAGCGAATTATCCACACTAAGCTCACTGACCTGCAGTCCACCTACAACAAGCAGTGCTGGACCAAGGCCAGGAAGATAATGAAGGACCTCAGCCATCACAACAATGGACTGTTCTGTCTGTTATGGTCATGGAAATGTTTCTGTTCCCTAGAGGCCAACACAGAGAGCATGGGGAGGAGCTTTTTCCCGCAGGAGATTTGGGCCCTCCAAGGACTAGAACTGAACTGGACTCACACATACAACACCCACTACCTCATCCTGCCTGTTATTACATTTTTACATCTTTACATTCACTTGCATCATATTTTGCACTCCCTAGAATTTGCACACCTTATTTACACATGTACAGTTTTTCTGCTCCATTTAGTATAACTGTAATTTTTCTTTCACAGTTTTGTAATTTTTACTTTTTTACTATATGTAATTGTATTTTTTGTATTATATTCTAAATTGTAACATTTTTCTCTTAATATATTCTAGTTTTATTCTCTATTATATTATGTTCTCTTTTTTCCTTTCTATTATATTTTTATCTATTATATTTTATTTTATTTTTATTCTCTTTATATATATCGGTGCGGTCGTAAAAAGCATTTCAATACTGTGTCATACTATGTATGGTTACGTGTGTGACAAATAAAGTTTGATTTGATTTGTTTTGTTTAGAGCCCCAGAAATGTTTCACCATCTCATGGAAAGAATAGTCCACCCATACACATGGCTAGAGTTTAGCTGGGTTACCTGGTCACTGAGAAATGAGAGCCCCAACACCACTTTGGGAGGCATCAACCTTCATGATGAATTGCAGGTCAGGGTCTAGGTGATGCAGTATGGGGCAGTCGTGAAACTCTGTTTCAAGGTTTCAAATGCCTGAGAGCCTCTGGGTTTCACCTCAGGTTTTGAGGTTTTCCCATAAGGAGGGAGGTCAATGGCACCACTGCAGTGCTGAAGCTCCTGATAAACCATTGACAAAATTTGTCTTATACCCAGGAAATGTTGGAATGCCTTGTTTGTTTTGTTTCTCCTGAAAAGCTGTCTTTGGTCAGCGCCAAACATGGCTGCTGTTACTCTGGCCAAACAACTCTATCTTTGATTCATCTATCCAGAGCACATTATTCCAAAAGGCCTGGTCTTTGCCTATATGCTCATTGGCAAACTGTAGTCTTGCTCTAATGTTATTTTTAGAAAACAAAGGCTTTTTTCCTGGCATACCTCCCATGCAGGTCAAATTTGTGCAATCTCTTTCTGATTGTAGAAGCATGCACAGGGCCATTTCTAGGCATAGGTGAACTACGCGGTCGCCTAGGGCGCCACCAGCTTGGGGGCGCCAATGAGAGCCCCAATGCCCACGCCTGACTCATGCACCCACAAGAAAGAGAGTGAGTACCAGAGTTGTACGCTAACATCATCTCATGCTGAGCCAGGTAAACAAGGTGTGTAAATGACTATATGAGTTCCAAGTTATGTGAACATGATATGAGCAGAGCATGAGGACAGATAACATACTTTGCATGGCACTGTAGCAGCTAAACCCATACAGTGATAGCTTAGTTGTGCCTCTCCTTGGCTACTGACACCAAACTAACCTAGTCTCATGTTAGACAGCAAAAAGTTGTTGTATATTTTATCGGTCTGGTAGTCCTACAAACAGTGTTAACACCCAAGTCAAGTTTTATGATAAATCCAACTTTTTGTCTGATCATGTAATACATTGATACCAACTAGCAGGGAATGCAGGGAAACAGTCTATTTAGAAGTATGTTTTATTTTTTTTTCAAATTTATGTAGAATAATCTGGGCTCAGCCCCGGATGATTAACAATTATTATGATGTTAGTTTAGTTTAGTTTTATTTTCAATGTTTAATCAGATGACTGTTTATGATTGCATATGATTATCTGGTATTCTTTGTGATAGTGGGTGCTGCTGTTAGGAAGAGAGACAGAAATGTAGAGGGCTGGGAACGTCCATGCTTTCCCATCACGTGGGGGGTGATTGGGGGTGAAGTGGTGCACCAATAGGAATCTCACTAGGGTGCCAAAATGGCCAGAAACGGCCCTGAGCATGCACTTTTTCACCAACAGTTGCAATACTTACTAGCAGATCCAGATCCTGTGATAAAATTTTTGGGTTCTTGGAGACTTCTTTTTGCATCAGACGGTCTGCTCTTGGACTGAATTTGCTGGGATGGCCAGTCATGGACAAATTGGCAATCATTTGAAATCTGCACCACTTGTAGATTATTTACCTTACAGTGGAATGATGTATTCCAAATCATTTGGAGATGTTTTTAAATCCCTTGCCAGAGTCAGGCATCCACAACCTTTTTTTTGCAGGCCTTATAGAACTCTTTAGATCTTGGCATGATAACACCACACGCCTCAGTAACAAAGGGAACACCAGACACTAGATGTGCGCACTTTAAATAAGACAGGTTCCACCTGTACTCCCAAAGCAGGTTCTAATCACTGGCACCCAATATTGAACACCTGATTCTCATTTTATGGATTTGAAGGTGTGATAAATGTATGGGTGTACTTTCTTTTTCCATGTGACTGATATGTTTTTTTTTTTTTTTTGTTAATTTAAATTGTAAAAATTATTATGATCATTTTCTTCTTTTTCTTCTTCTTCTTCTTACTTATATATGTAGCGAAAAATTATACAAAAAGGGGCATTATTATGCATTATTCTTTTAAGCCAGAATAATGAAATGGATCAACTTTAAACATGAAACGAAACAAGCGCACGCTTGGATTCAACGCACCCTTTTAAAGGAGACGAGTTTTAAAGCGTGCCCGCGTTATCTACAGGAATGTGTAGTAACTCGGATGAATCTGCAACGTTTAAAATAATATTCTCCACCAGTTACAATTTATGTAACAAATAAAAAAAAAGATGTTTAACACGTTTAAATGTATTCTCCAATTTATGTGAGGAATTGGCTCGAGTGGCGTGGAATATATCTATATATCTAATCAACGCGTGTTGTGACCAGTTATAAATATACATCAGCCATGAAAGGGAATTTATATAGGTGCACATATACATATAGATAATTAACTACAACGGATTATAATTAATTATTACTATGTATGTGGCCTAGATCAGCTTTATGAACTCTAAAGAGTGAGTTTATCCTTCTGGCCAGGAAGAATTAACTCACGAAGTGTATTATTAAAGATAGAGCGGGTAACGAAGATCTTATGCAGTATTTAAGGGACTCATCACGTGACCAAAAACAGAGAAAATCAAGCGTGGGATAATAGATTTTAATAGCTATTTGTGACTATGGATACACACGACTAATTCTAAGCAAAACATACATATATACACATCTATATACAGGGAGAGAAAAGGGATAGAGAGAAAGTGATGAAAGAAAGGGAAGCAGACAAAAACACAACTAATTAGCCTTTTTCAGAACCAGCACGAACTTAATTCTCCTGTAACACAGGGGTCCAATCTTAACGCCGATATAGGTCATTAACTATACTTGCATGGCCTCAAGGTTGAGAGTTTGTGCGAGGTCGGGTAGAGTTCGCTGGTTTGTTGTTGTTTGGAAAGGCGTGAGCCCGGAGGTAGTTGCATCTTGTGTCCGGAGAGAGAGAGATCCTGGCTTCCTCTTCCCGGGGCACGTGGCCCCGGGGGAGAGAAACCGGAAGAAGTGAAGTTGAGAAGTGAAGTCAAACTCTGAAGTCTAACTCTCAAATCCAAAGAAGAAGAAGAAGAAGAAGAAGAGAAGAAGAGGAAGAAGTGAGCGTGGTGTTGTTTTAAAACAACACCAGCGCACACGCCTCTTTGGGCTATGGGCCAATCAGGAAGTTGGGTTTGCATGTCCGGATGACTCTCTTTGTCTGGTCTCGGACCCTAATTTAAATGTCCAGGGAGGAGCTGGCTTATACCGTGTTATAAATGAAATTAAGTGAAAACATGAAATGATGTATCCCATTGCAATGTGATATGCATAATCAATCCGGGTATCTCGAGACGATTAACTACATACCAAATTCGATGGATTTGTGAAGAATATTACAAATAAAACCTGGTTACAGACATTTAAAATGATATGCTAGATTAAAACTATTTAAAGTCATTAAGGTTAGTTAAACACACAATATATGTAAACAAAATAACATCACACTATTTAGACATGGAATAATTACATATAATTACACGTTACATTGAAGAGAGAGGGGTTTCTCCATTGTGTGTGTAAGGTAAGCGTGGGGGTGTGTGTGTGTGTCGTAAAGTAAGTGTGTGTGCGTGTGTGTGTGTGTGTGTGTGTGTGTGTGTTGGATCCCTGCTGACGAACTAATCATGAAGTTTCCCAGAAGTTCAGTCATCAAAGGTTTCTTTTATTGCAGGGGTAAGTCCTGTGTGGGTCCCAGAGAGACTTTTTGCATTCCAAAGCGGCATCTGGCCGCAGGAGGCCTCTCGGGGTTACTCTATGTTTAGTTTGGGTTAATGTAGAAATCAGTTTGAGAATAGATCATACGCTACATATATGTAAATAAATAATTACTAATATATGTTAATAAAGTAATATGTTATTATTTTTACTCTCCAGGATTTATTCCAAGCCACAAAGGTCTTCTCCCTAACTGAATTACTGTTTGGTTGTTGACCCCATAGGCTTCTAGATGCCTAGGAGCACCATCTACTGCCATTCTAGTCAGGGAACACATACAAGAAATACAACAATGCAAACAGATTGGCCACACACTTTGACAACACCTGCAGGCCCAGCATGCTCAATGCCTACAACAGGGTTTGTAAATCATTTGCGTGGTCATTGTTGGCTGAATTAAACCAGATATGTATAACTGAGAGATGCAGCTACCATCCTGAATCTTCATGACATCACAAAGCTCACCACCTCTCTGATTTGTCCAAACTGCATGGTCATACCCAGAAGACCCAGTGCAAGTATATATAAATATATGAAGAGTATATCTGTTCTGGACTGATCCAGGAAAAGCACTGGACAAACTTTGTGATGCTATTCCTTTTAATATTCCTTTCTCTTAGCATGGCAAAGGGAGAAAATTGCCATATTCTGGAAAACCCAGCATATCCACTGCTATCTAAAGATGGAGATGTGATAATTGGAGCCATCTTTTCAATACATGATGGTACACATTTGCAGTCTCTGCCATATAATGAAAAACCTCAACCTTTAATCTGCATTAGGTTTGTTATAGTGGACAATTTCACACTGGAGTCATTTTTAGGAAAGGTGTATTGTGTTTCTGCACTGTATTTCCTTTAGTTCTCATTTTATATTAAATATATCATTTGTATTTTTCATTATGATTTTTAATAATTGTAGATTTAATCTCAGAGAATTACGCCTTGCTCAGACCATGACTTTTGCAATCGATGAAATCAACAGAACCAACCGCTTGCTCCCAAATATCTCACTTGGATACAGGATTTATGACAATTGTGGCTCAAGATTGTTGAGTATGAAGGCAGCCATGGCTTTGATGAATGGGCAGGACATATCAGCAGATGATGCCTGTTCTGGACAAGCAGTAGTACAAGCCATCATAGGGGAGTCAGAGTCTACACCTACTATAACACTCACAAAAACTACAGGACCTTTTATGATCCCAGTGGTAAGGATAAATGATTTTAAAAATTATTTATTAATAATAAATAATTTATTTAATAGCAAAAACACATTTGAAATTTCCAAGACCTCATTCTCACTTTATTTCTAAAGAAATGGCTACAATTAAGTCATTACATATATATTTTTTACCTATTTACTAATGATTCTAATAAATTTTCTAAGATGAGTCTCTTTAGCCTCAGCTAAGAGAAACTCAATAACAATTCTAGCAAGAAGGTAAATTGCAGTTATTATTGTGTTTAATATTCAATCAAATATCTCTTTGAGCAATGTATGTTATTCTTACAGGCAGCACAGTGGGGTAGTGGGTAATATTGTCACCTCATAGCTCCAGGGTCCTGGCTTCAATCCTGCACTCGTGTTGCTGTCTTTGCACAGTTTTTCTGATAACACATACAGATAGGGGGGCAGGCTACTATAAATTGCCTTTAGGTGTCAAAGTGTGTGTGATTGTGTGTACGTATGGTGTTCTGTGTTAACATTTTATCTACCTTTCTCTCCTCAGATAAGTCGTGCTGCCACCTGTGAATGTCTGAGCAACAGAAATGAGTACCCCTCTTTCTTTAGAACCATAGCGAGTGACTTCTACCAGAGTAGAGCATTGGCATATTTAGTCAAGCACTTTGGCTGGTCTTGGGTGGGAGCAGTGAACAGTGATAACGACTATGGCAACAATGGAATGTCCATTTTTCTGAACGCAGCCAAGGAGGAGGGAATATGTGTTGAGTACTCTGAGAAGTTTGAGCGGTCAGATACTGCCAAAATCATGAAAGTGGCAGATATTATTAAGAAAGGCACAGCCAAAGTAATTATTGTATTTCTTGCCCACTTTGATATGAACATTCTAATAGATCAGCTTATTCTAAAGAATGTCACTGGCTACCAGATGATTGGTGTTGAGGCATGGATTACTGCTGTCAATCTAGTAACACCAGCAAGTTACAACATATTGGCTGGATCCATTGGTTTTGATGTGGGAAAATTTAACATTGGTAGAATGTTATAAATGAATTTTGGCAAACAGTATACCATTGCTTGCATACAGAGGGAAACATTTCTCAAACTGAAAACAACTGCAGCAAATATGAAGATATGATTCTGTTTAAAAAGTACAATGACGATATATCAGAATTGAGATATGCAAAAAACATCTATGATGCAGTTTATGCTGTGGCACATTCTCTACACAGCCTGTTGAGATGCACAGAAAACCAGAGTTGTGAGAAAGAGGAAAAATTACAACCATGGCAGGTAACACAAAGAAGAGAAGCAGGGTATGTCCATGTCATGAAATGAATATTGTCATGAAATGAATATTTGTTTTCTTTACCCTTTGAAGGTTATTGAGGCTCTAAAAAGGTTTTGCCACCAAGTACTAAGTCGATGGGGTCAAATACTTATTTCCCTCATTAAAATGCAAATCTATTTATATCTTTTTTTGAAATGCATTTTTCTGGATTTTTTTTTTGTTGTTAATCTGTCTCTCACTGTTAAAATACATCTACCATTAAAATTATAGACTGATCATTTCTTTGTCATTGGGCAAACATACAAAATCAGCAGGGGATCAAATACATCAAATACTTTTTTTTTCTCCCCACTGTGTGTATATATATATATATATATATATATATATATATATATATATATATATATATATATATATATATAAATTAAATCAGGACCTTTAAGTCCCTATACAAATGTTTGTTTTTGGCAAAATAAATTCTTAAAATTTATCAACATGCCACTGAATATACAAATATGCATTCAAAGCTAAAAAAAGCTTATTAATTAGGATATGTTTATGGCTTCACAGCTTAACTGAATTGTCACACAGAACCCTACAGCCGTGGACAAAAGTTTTGAGAATGACACAAATATTAATTTTCACAAAGTCTACTGCTTCAGTGTTTTTAGATCTTTTTGTCAGATGTTACTAACTGTTACTGAAGTATAATCACAAGCATTTCATAAGTGTCAATGGCTTTTATTGACAATTACATGAGGTTTATGCAAAGAGTCAATATTTGCAGTATTGACCCTTCTTTTTCAAGACCTCTGCAATTCGCCCTGGCATGCTGTCAATCAACTTCTGGGCCAAATCCTGACTGATGGCAGCCCATTCTTGCATAATCAGTGCTTGGAGTTTGTCAGAGTTTGTGGGTTTTTGTTTGTCCACCCGCCTCTTGAGGCTTGACCACAAATTCTCAATGGGATTAAGGTCTGGGAGGGTTCCTGGCCATGGACCCAAAATGTCGATGTTTTGTTCCCCGAGCCACTTCGTTATCACTTTTGCCTTGTGGCAAGGTGCCCCATCATGCTGGAAAAGGCATTTTTCATCACCAAACTGTTCATGCATGGTTGGGAGAAGTTGCTCTCTGAGGATGTTTTTGTACCATTCTTTATTCATGGCTGTGTTCTTAGGCAAAATTGTGAGTGAGCCCACTCCCTTGGCTGAGAAGCAACCCCACACATGAGTGGTCTCAGGATGCTTTACTGTTGGCATGACACAGGACTGATGGTAGCTCTCACCTTTTCTTCTCCGGACAAGCTTTTTTCCAGATGCCACAAACAATCGGAAAGGGGATTCATCAGAGAAAATGACATTACCCCAGTCCTCAGCAGTCCAATCCCTGTACTTTTTGCAGAATAGCAGTCTGTCCCTGATGTTTTTCCTGGAGAGAAGTGGCTTCTTTGCCGCCCTTCTTGACACCAGGACATCCTCCAAAATTCTTCGCCTTACTGTGTGTGCAGATGCACTCACACCTGCCTGCTGCCATTCCTGAGCAAGCTCTGCACTGGTGGTGCCCTGATCCCGCAGCTGAATCAACTTTAGGAGACGGTCCTGGCGCTTGCTGGACTTTCTGGGCGCCCTGAAGCCTTCTTCACAACAGTTGAACCTCTCTCCTTGAAGGTCTTGATGATCCGATAAATGGTTGATTTAGGTGCAATCTTACTAGCAGCAATATCCTTGCCTGTGAATCCCTTTTTGTGCAAAGCAATGATGGCTGCACATGTTTCCTTGCAGGTAACCATAGTTAACAGAGGAAGAACAATAATTTCAAGCACCACCCTCCTTTTAAAGCATCCAGTCTGTTATTCTAACTCAATCAGCATGACAGAGTGATCTCCAGCCTTGTCCTCGTTAACACTCTCACCTGTGTTAACGAGAGAATCACTGACATGATGTCAGCTGGTCCTTTTGTGGAAGGGCTGAAATGCAGTGGACATGTTTTTTTGGGATTAAGTTCATTTTCATGGCAAAGAGGGACTTTGAAATGAATTGCAATTCATCTGATCACTCTTCATAACATTCTGGAGTATATGCAAATTGCCATCATAAAAACTGAGGCAGCGGACTTTGTAAAAATTAATATTTGTATCATTCTCAAAACTTTTGGCCACGGCTATATAAATAGAAGTTTCTGAAAAATAAACCAAATTCAAATAGATTATTAATATATAGACACATTGTTACAGTTGTGTCTCAAACAAGCTATATTTACTAAATATAAATGTAAAATGTATGTATGTACATACATACATGTATGTACTATCTATGTAAAAAATAATGCCTGTAGCTGTAATCTATTGTTCACATTAGAAGCCAAAGTCTGTATGCAGTGAGAGCTGTCCTCCAGGAACCAGAAAAGCTGCACAAAAAGGAAGGCCTGTCTGCTGCTATGACTGTATACCATGTGCAGAGGGAGAGATCAGTAACCAGACAGGTAATGTCAGCATTACCAATTTTCAAAGACAAGTTGTTAATTGTGCATTGTGTATCCTCCTTTTATTATTTAGGATACAATTCCTGAACAATGGCATTAATAAATGAACTCATTAGATGAAGTTTATTTTCCTTCCTAATATGAATAACCATGATTATTTTGCAGATTCAAATAACTGTGAGCAGTGTCCAGGAGAATATTGGTCTAATGCTGATAGAGATAAATGTGTGTTAAAGTCCATAGAGTTTCTTTCATTTACAGAGTTTATGGGGATAGTACTAGTATTTTTCTCTTTGTTTGGAGCTACATTAACTGTGTTAGTAGCTATTTTATTTCTAATAGAAAAGGACACTCCTATTGTTAAGGCCAACAACTCTGAGCTGAGCTTCCTGCTGCTGTTCTCCCTCACTCTGTGTTTCCTCTGTTCACTGACTTTCATTGGACGGCCTTCTGAGTGGTCCTGTATGCTGCGCCACACAGCTTTTGGAATCACGTTTGTACTCTGTATCTCCTGTGTACTGGGGAAAACTGTGGTTGTGCTAATGGCCTTCAGGGCTACACTTCCAGGCAGCAATGTCATGAAATGGTTTGGGCCTCTACAGCAGAGACTCAGCGTTCTTGCTTTCACTCTCATACAGGTCCTTATTTGTGTGCTTTGGTTAACAGTTTCTCCTCCTTTCCCTTATAAGAACATGAACTACTACAAGGAAAAGATCATATTAGAATGTAATTTGGGCTCAGCTATAGGTTTCTGGGCCGTGCTGGGTTATATAGGAGTTCTTGCTTTCTTGTGCTTTGTTTGGCATTTCTAGCTAGAAAGCTGCCGGATAATTTTAATGAAGCTAAATTCATCACATTCAGCATACTCATATTCTGTGCTGTCTGGATAACCTTTATTCCAGCTTATGTCAGCTCTCCTGGAAAATTTACTGTAGCTGTAGAGATATTTGCAATTTTGGCCTCAAGTTTTGCTCTACTATTCTGTATATTTACACCTAAATGTTATATTATTCTGTTTAAACCTGAACTAAACACAAAGAAAAATGTGATGGGTAAAATGGCCTCAAAATCAATTTAAGAAACAAGTTTGTCAAATCCACAAAGATATACTTAATCATTTTAGCTGAAGAATGTTGAACTTGGAAACATAATGTTGAGGTAATATTTAGATATCTTACATCTAACTATATCACTACACCTATAGATGAGAACAGTTGTGTCTTATCTTTGTCTGTAGACAGACATTTTGTATTCAGCAACATACATGACTGTAATCAGTGATATAGGACAATTTACAAAGAATATGTGATATGTCAATGTCATTTTAAGTAATTTGAAGTTACATCTTCTCATATGCATACATACATACATACATACAGTCATGTGAAAAAATAAGTACACCCCATGGAAATTGTTGTTTTTCTTTTGACATATTTGAATGAACAGTGCCTATTAATAAAGGTGATACACTCTATCAAATGACATAAAAATTACATTTTGTAGTCATTTTCACAATTTAAATGAACAGAAAACAGATCAGTTACATGGAAAAAGTAAGTACACCCCTACATTTATCACACTTTCAAATCCATAAAATAAAAATCAAGTGTTCAAGATCTAAAGAGTTCTGTAAGGCCTTCAGAAAAAAAGTTTGGTGATGCCTATGAGTCTGGCAAGGGATTTAAAAAGATCTCCAAATTATTTGAAACACACCATTCCACTGTAAGGAAAATAATCTACAAATGGCGCAGATTTCAAATGACTGCCAATTTGTCCAGGACGGGCTGTCCCAGCAAATTCAGCCCAAGAGCAAACCGTCTGATGCAAAAAGAAGTTTCCAGGAACCCCAACATTTCAGCACAGGATCTGCTAGTAAGTCTTGCAACTGTTGGTGTCAAAGTGCATGCTTCTACAATCAGAAAGAGACTGCACAAATTTGAGGTGTGCCAGGAAAAAGCCTTTGCCTATATGCTCATTGGCAAACTGTAGTCTTGCTCTAATGTTCTTTTTAGACAGCAATGACCAGGCCTTTTAGAATAATGTGCTCTGGACAGATGAATCAAATATAGATTTGTTTGGCCACAGTAACAGCAGACATGTTTGGCAGAAAGACAGCTTTTCAGGTGAAGCACCTCATACCAACTGTGAAGCACGGTGGTGGAAATGTTATGGTTTTGGGTTGCTTCGCTGCCTCAGGGACTGGACAGCTTGCCTTCATTAATTCAACTATGAATTCTGCATCAAAACAAAGAGTGCTTGAAGATAATGTGAGGCCATCTGTCCAAAAGTTGAAGTTGAACCAAAAGTGGACCTTTTAACAGGATAATGATCCTAAGCACACTAGCAAATCCAACAAGGAATGGCTCAAAAAGAAGAAATGGAGGCTTATGGAATGGCCTATTCAAAGCCTGAATTTGAATCCCATTGAAATGTTGTGGGGGCATTTCAAACGGGCAGTACAAAATGCCTACAAGAAGTTATTTCTGCTAAAGGGGCAATACTAGCTTCTGAGGCCAAGGGTGTACTTACGTTTTCCACAGAAGAATATCACATCTATTGATATTTCTGTTGAATAAATGATTGAAAATGCTAATTTTCCTTGTGGGTTTGTTCAAGTATATCAACTTCATTAATAGGCACTATTTCAAAGATGATCAAATCAAATTTTCCAAATATGTCAAAAAATCCAACAATTTTCATGGGGTGTACTTATTTCTTTCACATGACTGTACACATGGGTTAAATTGGGCCAGGGCAATCTGGGGCTGAGCCCCGGCAAATAGGCTTACGACTTTCCTTGTACATTTTCAACAATATATGCTATATACTGTACTGTGCAAAAGTTTTAGGCACCCTATTTTTTTAGTACAAACTTTGTTATAGTTTTTTATTTTATGACTTCTACATTATCAAGTCAGTACAAAAAACATTTTAGATTCCAAAACATAAGTTTTCTAACACAAAATTAAATGTTGCAGAAAATGTTTGTATGTCATTAAAGAAAGCAGCATATTATGTAAGTAACCACTTGTCAGACAAAAAACACAATGAAGGCTGCTGGGCTTTGCTGCAAAAATAAGAAGCAAGTGCAAAAGTCAAAGTCTCCATAAGAACTGTGGCTGGTTCTGCAAGATGCTCAATAAAACTTAACAGCTCATTTCCTTATAAAACTGCACAAATTGTACCAGAGACTACTATTTTAATTTTATTTTTTTGTTTTTTGTCACACCAAATATGACTTTGTTTCATTTACTACTGTTTACTGCTCTTTACAGTATTTTTTTTTAAATGTAGAAACGTTTAATTTCTGTCATGGTTATGCCAGAAAGAACTCTGAACTACAGTTACCAGCAGCCACTGCACCCCACTGCATCACTGTCACATAACCACCTTCACCTGATTCACATTTATTTAGAAGGGATTTAGAAGGGACAAAACTGGTTCCTTTGAGAAAGCATTCACCTGGAAGGTGGCACTATGAATGCTGTAATAACAAATGACTACCATATTAATTAAAATGTAACTGTCAGCAACATAATGTACTTTCATGAATACCTGCAGGGATGACATTGCTCCAAAGAACAAAAACACAGCCTCAGCACTGTATGCCGCAATGCACAATTAAATCAGGTGTCAACAATACTGCCAACTCCAGTGTTATGGTGAAGCAGCTATTAGCCAGTTCAACCCATGGAACACCTGCAACAATCAGCATTAAAAGAAAGCTTAAAAAGAGAGCAAAGCAATTCCCTTTGCAGTGAATCATGTAGAGTTGACATCCATAGTGACCAAAGTGTGTTCAAAGTGACCAAGAGCTGCTCTCAAGTCACACATGAGCCTCCTGTCCCCTGGGGATCCTTCTAAGTGCATTTTTACCAATAAAACTCGTTTGGAGAAGTGATGAATGTTAGTGGCGCAGCAAAAGAGTAACCTAGACTTCTTTCATATTTCTAAAATTTACTTGTAGTGTAAATAGAACAACCGAAAGAGGCGGTGGTAAAAACCTGGAAAAGCATCACAAAACATGAAACCAACAATTTGGTGATGTCAGTGAGTCACAGGCTTGATGCAGTTATTGCAAGCAAGGGATATTCAACCAAATATCAAATGTTATTTACTCTAATCTACTTCAAGACGTATCTGTTCCTATACTTTTGCTCACCTAAAAATTGGGTGGTCCGATACAAAAGGTTTTATGTTTTATGTTGTATAACACATCTAGATGTAAATAAAAGGGAAATAAAAGCTGAAATCATAAACTTTCCTCTTATATCCATCTTTTCATCTCAAACCCAAATGTCTTTGGTGTATAGCACAAACAAATGAATTGGCTTTGGCTTTGCAATTTTTGATCCCTCTTCCATGCAATATTCTTGATGTATTCTTATGTGTGTTCACTGACCAGTAAGGGAATAAATTATGTTCCTAGCTCTGTTTGATGACAGCTAGAAGCCAAGGGGTTCATCAAGCAAACAGACATTCAATTAGGGAGAAGCCCATTGAGGCCTGGAGGAAATCCTAGCAAGCAAATAATAACTAAAGTAGTAACAGGTTCCAGCTTTATATATTCTCAGTTGCCACCTTCCTCAGCTTTTGAATAAATAATTTAACCAGCTCATCCATGGGGATATGGTGTAGTTCTGGCTTACCTGGAGAAATTGCCTCAGTTTAGCCAGTGAGGAGGAAGAAGGACAAGCTCTCAGGTAATAGCTTAAGATGTTGTTTTCCTCAGGGCTGCAGACTTCAGTTAACATGTGGGCATTGACCATTACCAAAATATAATGGTATCCTCTCAATATCATTGAAAGGTGACAAATACTTACCATCCACTTTATTACCTGTACACCTGCACATTCATGCAATTATCTAATCAGCCAATCATGTGGCAGCAGCACAATGGAAAAATCATGCAGATACAGGTCAAGAGCTTATGAAAAAATGGGAAGAAAACAGTTTTTTGTCAACTCACATTCACGGGTATGTGATGTCTGTTTCACAGGTGTTGATATCCTCCTTTGGTTTGTGCTTGTTCTGATCAAAGCTGTACAGGATAATATATCATGGTCAATCTGAATGCTGGATTCTGATTGGCTGAAAGGTGTGCATTAAAACTGTTTATTACACAGGTAGTTCCAGTCAGTTTGAACAATGTTCTAATTTCTGTTAGAGAACCCCTCGCACTCGGAGTCGCTCGCGAAGTGAACGACTCATTTCCGCATTCCACAAGCACAGCTTTAAGCTCCAAGCCAAGTTCCAAGCCAAGTTCCAAACCAAGTTCCAAGCCAAGTTCTCGTCCATGGCTGAAGAGACAACCAGACAAGCTCCGCTCTTGCTCTGGAACACTGGACATTACTAGCCTTGGGTCCTGGGGGGCAGACATTAGGATCCTGCCCAGGGGCCCAGGTCCGCCAGAGCAGTTAGAACTTTCGGCGCTTCGGGAGCAGCGCCTTTGGGGGGGGGGCTATGTTAGAGAACCCCTCGCACTTGGAGTCGCTCATTTCCGCATTCCACGCTCCGCGCTGCTACGGAGAACAGCACACTTCCGCATTCACAAAAATCCGCCAGACTGATTCATTCATGAACTCACGTTTTGTTTACTTTGCCATGTGCTTGTATTTTCGTTTATATCATGTCTCTGCCCCCGTTTGTTCATTGGTTCTTTGCTTTTTGTTTACGTCATGGCTCCACCTCCTTATGTTCATTGGTTTTCCATTTCATTGTGATTATTAGTTTCAGGTGTGTCTCATTGTCTGTTGTGATTATTTAAACAGCTTCTTTTGTCTGCTTCGTCGCGGAGTATTACATACTGAAATACCTACCTTTTGGATCTATGCCTTGTTTTGCTCGCATTTCATGGACTATGGATTATTCTCTCGTTGCCTTTTGGATCTATGCCTTGCCCATGTAAAATCTTGTTTTGCCTTTTGGGATTATACTCATTTTTGCTTCTTTGGATTATTGTTTGTTTTTGACCTTGCTTTTGTGTTCCTTTACTTTTGAATTAAGTTCCTAATAAACTGACCTTTTCCCCAGCGAATGCATCCAGCCTCTCCTCTGTGTTACATAACAGAATACTCCGCCTAAACATTGATGCAGCGGGGAAATATTGGGCCTGCCGTGCCGAATTTTTTTGTTCCTCCCCTTGATTCAGTTTCCTTTGAACAATGGACCTTTATTTATACCCCGGAGGCCTACAATGGCTTTTCCACATGGCCTCAGTGTTTTTTGTTGCAGGCTCACCTGTATTTTCTTAGTTTGGAGGACCCCAAGCCCAACGAGGAACAATGGTTGGGGTTCCTCCTCTCCCGGTTGTTCAGCTCCACTCGCCAGTGGGCAGAGCTTCACCTCGCCAGTGGGTCCAAGAAGCTCCAAACTGTTTCGGGCTTTGTGGATCTACTGATCCAGGTATTCGGTAGCCCCGAATTCAAGCCCGACCTCAAGAATTTCTTGGGGAAGAGCCGCCTGTCCAATCGGCCCAGCCAGTCATTCCTTGAGCACTACGAGAGGGAGTGGGCAAACGTGGCGGCCTGCACCTCACAGCCCCGGACCCAGGAGTTCACAAC
Organism: Cranoglanis bouderius; assembly: GCA_023630585.1. Classification (NCBI taxonomy): domain Eukaryota; kingdom Metazoa; phylum Chordata; class Actinopteri; order Siluriformes; family Cranoglanididae; genus Cranoglanis; species Cranoglanis bouderius. Next base: position 4,441,865 of record CM042557.1, on the reverse strand, counting down.
TGAGGGATGCACCCAGCAAGCCAGCCTACAGTGCCCCACCTGTCGAAAACAGGGAACCAGGAGCAACTATTCCTGCTCGCAGGAATGTTTTAAGGACAGCTGGCGAGTTCATAAGCGGCTCCATAGGCAGGCACCCCCAGAGCTCCATCCGGAGACCCAGCAGGAGATCTCCTCAGCAGAGCTGCCCCTGGAGGTTAACGTGGCAACCTCCAGCCCTGAGCTCCAGCCGGAGGCCCAGCAGGAGGTCTCCTCAGCGGAGCTGCCCCTGGAGGTTAACGTGGCAACCTCCAGCCCTGAGCACCAGCAGGAGGTCTCCCCAGCGGAGCGCCCTCTGGAGGTTAACGTGGCAACCTCCAGCCCTGAGCTCCAGCCGGAGACCCAGCAGGAGGCCTCCCCAGCGGAGCACCATCCAGAGGTCCACAAGGATACCTCCACTCCAGTCCTGTTCCTGTCAGAGACCCAAGAAGGGTCCTCCGCTCCAGCCCTGTTTCTGCCGGAGGTTCACGAGGAGACCTCCACTCCTGTCCTGCTCCTTTCAGAGGTCCAGGAGGGGACCTCTGCCCAAGCCATGTTCCTGTCGGAGACCCAAGAGGGGTCCTCTGCTCCAGCCCTGTTTCTGCCAGAGGTTCACGAGGAGACCTCCACTTCTGTCCTGCTCCTGCCGGAGGTCCACAGGATGACCTCCTCTGAAGCCAAGTCCATGTCAGAGGTCCACAGAATGACCTCCTCAGAAGCCAAGTCCATGTCTGAGGTCCACGGGATGACCTAATCTGAAGCCAAGTCCATGTCTGAGGTCCACGGGATGACCTCCTCCCAATCCAAGTCCATGTCAGAGGTCCACAGGATGACCTCCTCTGAAGCCAAGTCCATGTCTGAGGTCCATGGGATGACCTCCTCCCAAGCCAAGTCCATGTCTGAGGTCCACAGGATGACCTCCATTCCAAGTCCTAGTCCAAATCTCAGTCCAGATCCATACCCTAATCCAGAGTCCTGTTCCAGTCCATGCCTCAGTTCAGACCCAAAGTCCTTTTTCAGCTCAGAATCCAGTTCAGAATCCAGTCTAGTTTCTAGTTTAGTTTCCAGTTCAGGTTCAGATCCTGTTCCCAATCCAGGTTCCAATCCAGTTTCCAATCCAGTTTCCAGTCTACGTCACAGTTCAGTATCCAGTCTAGTTTCCAGTCCTGAATCCAGTCCAGTTTCTGATCCAGTTTCCTGTCTAGGTCACAGTTCAGTATCCAGTCTAGTTTCAAGTCCAGTATCCAATCCAGAATCCAGTCCAGAATCTAGTTTTGTTTCCAGTCCTGTTTCCAGTCTAGGTCCCAGTCCAGAATCCAGTCCAGTTTCCAGTTTGGTTTCCAGTCCTGCCCCCAGCTCTGTTTCCATCTCTGTCTCCATCTCTGTCTCCAGTTCAGTTCCCAGTCAAGTTGCTAGTTCTGTTTCTAGTCTAGATTCCAGTCTGGTGCTCAGTCCAGATTCTAGTTCAGTTTTCAGTCCAGTTTCCAATCCAGTCTCCTGTCTTGAATCCAGTCCTGTTCTCAGTCCTGTTCTCAGTCCAGTTCCCAGTCAGGTTTCTGATTTCATTTCCAGCTCTGTTTTCAGCTCTGTTTCCAGCTCTGTTTCCAGTCAGGTTTCTGATTTCGTTTCCAGTTCTATTTCTAGCCTAGTTTCCAGTTCTGCACCCAGTCCAGTTTCTAGTTCAGTTCTCAGTTCAGTTTCCTGTCCTGTTTCCTGTTCTGTTTCCTGTCCTGTCTCCAAGTCTGTCAACAAGTCTGTCTCCAATCCAGGTGCCAAGTCTGATTCCAGTCCTGGTTCCAGTCCAAGCTCTAAGCTACCTAAGGAAAAAAACTATTCACAAATGGCTTGAATAAACAAATATGTTTTCAGCCTGGACTTAAACACTGAGACTGTGTCTGAGTCCCGAACACTAATTGGAAGGCTGTTCCATAACTGTGGGGCTTTGTAAGAGAAAGATCTTCCCCCTGCTGTAGCCTTCACTATTCGAGGTACCGACAAATAGCCTGCACCTTTTGATTGAAGTAGGTGTGGCAGATCATAAAAGACCAAAGGTTTGCTTAGGTACTGTGGTGCGAGACCATTTAGTGCTTTATAAGTCAATAGTAGTATTTTATAATCAATGCGAAATTCACTGGGAGCCAATGCAGTGTGGATAAGATAGGGGTGATGTGGTCATATCTTCTGGTTCTAGTAAGGACTCTTGCAGCTGCACTCTGGACTAACTGGAGTTTGTTTATGCTCCTACTGGAACATCCAGACAGTAATGCATTACAATAATCCAACCTAGAGGTGACGAAAGCATGGACTAATTTTTCTGCATCATGTAGTGACAATATATTACTAGTAATATTACCTACATGGGCGTCAAAGGAAAGACTGGAGTCAATAATCACACCAAGGTCTTTTACTGCTGCACATGAAGAAACAGAAAGGCCATCCAGTGTTACTATGTAATCAGAAAACTTACTTCTAGCTACATGTGGTCCTAGTATAAGTACTTCTGTCTTGTCAGAATTAAGTAAGAGGAAGTTAATAAGCATCCACTGTCTAATGTCCTTTACACATTCCTCAACCTTATTAAACTGGTGTCTGTCATCTGGCTTTGCTGAAACAAACAACTGTGTGTCATCAGCATAACAGTGGAAGCTAATTCCATGTTTACGAATAATTTGACACAGAGGTAGCATATATAAAGAAAAGAGCAGTGGGCCTAAAACAGAACCTTGCGGAACACCAAACTTGACCTCAGTATGCATAGAGAATTCACCATTTACATCTACGAACTGATGACGATCAGTCAAATAAGACCTGAGCCAGGAGATAGCCGTTCCCTTAATGCCAACAATGTTTTCTAGTCTACCAAGGAGAATAGTATGATCAATTGTATCAAAAGCTGCACTAAGGTCAAGCAACACAAGCATGGAGACATAACCCTGATCAGAGGCCATCAGTAGGTCATTTACCACATTATCCAGTGCTGTCTCTGTGCTATGATGAGGCCTAAATCCTGACTGATATATTTCATGAATGTTATTCATATTTAGGTATGAGCATAGCTGCTGTGCTACAACCTTTTCTAAGATCTTGGAGATAAAGGGGAGATTTGATATTGGTCTATAGCTGGACAATTGACAGGGGTCGAGGTCAGGTTTTTTAATCAGCGGTTTGATAACTGCTAGTTTAAATGATTTAGGTACATAGCCAGTGCTAAGGGAGGAGTTGATTATTTTTAGAAGGGGTTTGATTATTTCTGGAGTAATCTGTTTGAAGAAACATGTAGGTAAGGCATCTAGTATACAAGTTGATGATTTTGAAGAAGAAATTAATGAAATAAGTTCGGTTTATCTAAGGGGAATAAAGCATTCTAATTGTTGATCTGATATTGCTATATTATTGTCTACAGGCTGAGTTAGGCTGTCTGGTTTTAAATTAATAGTCTGAATTTCTTATCTAATATTTTCAATTTTGCCAATAAAAAAACTCATGAAATCATCGCTGCTATATAATGATTGTGTGCATGTTTCTGTGGCGGTTTTATTCCTAGTTAATTTTGCTATAGTATTAAATAAGAATCTAGGATTATTTTTGTTATCTTCAATTAAGGTAGAGAGATAGGCTGATCTAGCAGCACTAAGAGATTCCCTATAGTTCAGGAGGCTCTCCTTCCATGCTGTTTGAAATACTACCAATTTGGTTTGACGCCATTTATGTTCTAATTGTCGAGTGATCTGTTTTAAGGTACGTGTGTGATCATTATACCAGGGTGCTAGCTTTTTCCTCTCTAATTATTTTTCTTTTAAGTGGAGCTACCTTATCTAACGTGTAGCGGAACATTGACTCTAAGCATTCAGTCGCCTGATCAAGTTCTATGGGATCAGACGGTGATCGAATCATAGTTAATATCTCTGGGAGGTTACTGATAAAACTCTGTGCAGTAGCTGACGTGAATGTACGTTTGACACGGTAACGTGGCAAGGTGCATATATTATGATCAATGTGCAATTTACATGAGATGAGATAACGATCTGAGATAGCTTCAGACTGGGGAAATGTGACTATATTTTCTATATTTATATTATGTTAGTATAATGTCGAGTGTGACCACCTTTATGAGTGGGTCCTATTACATTCTGATTGACCCCTACTGAATCTAAAATAGACACAACCGCTGTTCTCAGAGGATCTTCCGGGTTATCAAAATGAATATTAAAGTCACAGACAATTAATGCCTTATCTAGAGAAACAACCAGGTTCGAGATAAAAACTGCGAATTCACCAAGAAATTCCGAGTATGGCCCTGGGGGTCTGTAAATAATAATAGACTTGATAGACTTATTTTTAGTGGTTACATATGTTATACTAGTATGATGAACTTCAAAGGAGTTGAACTTATGGCTAGGTTTTTGTGTGACGCCTAGATTTTCATAATAAATGAGTGCAACACCTCCTCCTCTGCCAGTTAGACGGGGCGGATGTACATAACTATAACCAGAAGGACTGGCTTCATTTAATGCTATGTACTCGTTTGTTTTAATCCATGTTTCTGTTAAACACATTATATTAAACTCCTGATCGGTAATGGTTTCTTTAACAGTAAGTGCTTTAGATGTAAGAGATCTAATATTTAACAGTCTGAGCTTCAGATCAAAGGTGCTGGCTGTGCGTTCAGTATGGTCTAATTTTATATTAATTAGGTTACTCAAACAAATTTCTACATATTTGTTCAGCTCAGGGAACAGACACAGTCTCTATAGGATAAACTACAGATGTCGTATTGTTATTTAAGTCATTCGAACATTGACTATCATAGCCGTTATTGTTATTTGAATTTGTACTTATGAGTCATATGGTGTGTAGTGTCTTGGAGATGTTGTCTGAGAGTTGATCCACTCCGATTCTGCTGGGGTGCAGGCCATCAGCGCGGAACAATCTAGAACGCTCCCAGAAAAGATTCCAGTTATTTATAAAGAGCACTTTCTGTTCATTACACCATGTAATTAACCATTTGTTTAAAGTGAAAAGTCTACTGAACCTTTCAAGTCCACGTCTGTATGTGGGGAGAGGTCCAGAAATGATGATCTTCATCGTGGGCGATGTGTTGCGTACCATCTCGATCAGGCTGCCAAAGTCCCTCTTCAGGATTTCTGTCTGCAGTACCCTGATGTTGTTCACCCCCGCGTGCAGCATGACAGCTCCGGTGTTCTTGGCATCCTTCAGGATCACAGGTACCTGCGCAGCAACATCAAGAACACGAGCACCAGAAAAACAGTGGGTGTGAACCTTACTTTAGTGATGGGAACGTTCCGAACAATGGAGTCTCCGATGATCATGGCGTTGGGTTTGGGTTTGGGTGAGATCTCGGGGTTCCTGGTGGAGATCTCGAAGACTGGGGGCAGCAGAGGGGGAGAGGTCCTCGCCTGGCATCTGGCCCGCGCCTTCCGCTGCTGGTGCACCCAAGGTCCATTGTGTGTCAGCGCCGGAGTGAAGGAGACCTGGGCTGGTTGCGTCCTGGGTGCATGGCCCCTGTGCAGAGAAATGCATGGAGTAGAGGTGGTGGGAGTGATTGTATCATGTGGCAAACTTACCGTACTTTTGTGAGCGTCAACACGAGACGTCTCTAGCATTCGAACGAGTCCTCACCTGCACTCAAAGATAAAGAAACAACCGACATGTTGTCGGCTTTAAACAGCAGTGTTCGAGTGAGAATGTAAATAAGACTAGCTACAACAAATGGAAATGATAGCGCAAAATTATTAATAAAAAAAATAAAGGAAACAGTACAATTTAAATGCCGACACAAGCAACAAGCAACAAACTCCCAGCAAATGATTCAAAAACAGGAACTCACTCACTTGCTGTAATCGTTTTTCAGTAGCACTGGTATTAGGTAAGAGTCTCTTACAAAACTTCTTAAACTTGCAGAGAAAACAACAGACTTCTGTGTTATGTAATTGTATTGATGTATACTCACAATTCATAGCCTCCACCTCCTCTGTCAATGGTTGTGAGCAATTCCTTGCTCTGCTGGTAGCTGTATTGAAAACATTTGTAGAAAATGGAAATTTGAAGCTGTCAGCTGAACGGAAATGAACATTTGTAGTGAAAAAGTATATAAGTATTGTTTTGTTTGTAATAATGATCAATAATTTGGGTTCAGAAGACTTTTATTTGTTGACTGGAGACGTGGATTATTTTGATGCATTTTGGACCATCAAAAAACTGGACTACATTCACTTGCATTTTTTAAAGGGGGATGACTGGAATGAAATCTTAAATTAAACCTAAAAATCTTAAATTCTGTTCTGATGAAGAAAGAAACTCATATACAATGCCTATAGAAATCATCATACCCCTTTGAAATAGTCATTTTGTCTTACAGCCTGAAATCAAAACCCATTAAAAATATTTTTTTGTTCCAGCTTTATTTACACGTTCTGCTTTACAACATTCAAGTAACGTAAAAAGGCAACAGTTCGGAAACATAAAAAAAAAAGAAAACTAGAATAACAGAGTTGGAAAAGTGACAAATCCCATGATTTAATACTTCGTAGAGCCACCTTTTGCTTTAATTACAGCCATCAGTCTGTTTGGATATGTCTCTATTAGCTTTGCGCACCTAGAGTGGGGAATATTTGCCCATTCTTCCTTGCAGAATTGTTCGAGTTCAGTCACATTTCATGGTGAGCTGTGATTGATTGCTGTCTTCAAGTCCCTCCACAGATTTTCAGTTGGATTTAGGTAAGGGCTTTGACTTGCCAACTCAAGGACCTTCCTATCCTTAAGCCGCTGTGTAGTTTTTTTGGCGGTGTGTTTAGGGTCGTTGTCGTGCTGGAAGATGAGCCACCTGCCCCTCTTCAGCTGTCTAGCAGAGGGCCGCAGGTTTTCCTCAAGAATTTGGGTGTACTTGGCAGCATCCATTTTCCCTTCAATCCTGACCAATTGCCTAGTCCCTACTGAAGAGAAACACCCCCACAACATAATGTTGCCACCACCATGCTTCACAATAGGTAGTACAACCTTTTGCCACATGGCATTAGAATCTTCCAAGTGGTTTTTTGCAAAGCTTTTTCAGAAGAGGCTTCTTTCTTGCCACCCTGCCATACAGGCCAGCTTTGTCTAAAGCTTGTGAGATTGTTGTCACATGCGCAGACCAACCAATCTCAGCCATAAGGACTTGTAAGTCCTTCAAAGTTGCCATTGGCCTCTTGGTAGTTTCCTTGATCAATATCGTCCTCACTCGGTTATCCAGTTTGGAGGGACGGCATGATCTAAGCAAGGTCTTGGTGGTGCCATACATTTTTCATTTCTTAATAATGCTCTGAACGGTACTCAGAGGGATAGTTAAAGCCTTTGAAATCTTTTTGTATCCTTCTCCTGACTTGTGCCTTTCCACAAATTTGTTCCAGAGCCCTTTTGAAAGCACCTTTCCAACCATGTTGTATTCTTTACATTGCCATGCACTACTAGTAATGGAATCATTATGGAATAGCCGGTTTTCTTATGAAGTAATCAAAACCACTGCAACTGATGTCAGGTGGGGGGCAATTAGCCTGAAACATCACATACTCATTACTCTCATAAGTCATGATGTTTTTCACAGAAATCACTTTTCCATGAAGAGCAATGCAATCATCTTTGCTCGATATTTGGAGCATGACACCATCAACCGTAAGCTGTCTAAACTGATGTACTGCTTCTGTCAGTGTTTGAGGTAGAGGTCCATTTTTATGAGGGCACATCAGTGATATTTCTTCAGTGGAATAACAAATCCTTTCCTCATCTTCTGACAACCTGCAGATTATCTGTAGAGGTTTACTTGCCATTCTCTTAATCTCCCCAAGAAAGTTTTCATAGGGGAAGCCAGATATGCTGTCCAAAGCAACATGCATTTTTACATCTCCAGCAAGATGTACCAAGCCATGAATGTTGCATACCACCTGCTCATTGCCGTACAAACAGTGATAATGCTCAACAAATGAAACAAAAAAGGAGTGAATGAATACAATAACATATGAAGGCCCAGTATGTACAAGCCTACAGAGTTGGTTGTAAATGATTTATGTGGTCATTCATTGCAGATATAACTGAAAGATGCAGCTACCATCCTGTACCTTAATGACATCACAAAGATCACCACATCTCTGATTTGTCCAAACTGAATCGTCATACCCAGCATGTCTATAAGTATGTGAAGACTTTATCTGTTGAGGACAGCAAAAACATTGGGCAAAATTTGTTGTTATTTGTTGTACTACTTCTTTTGTGTCTTATTCTAGATAACCCAGCAAGTCCTCTGCTATCTAAAGATACAGATGCAGTGACTGCCATATAATGAAAAAAAATCAAACTTTAATCTGTCTTTAATCGGTTTGTTGTAGTGGGAAATTTCACACTGTATTCAAATCGGCACTGTATTTATTTTAATTGTCATTTTACATTAAATATTATTTCAATTTTCTTATGGTAGATTTAACCTCAGAGAATTCTGTTTTGCTCAGACCATGACTTTTGCATATGATGAAATCAACAGAAGCAACAGCTTGCTCCCAAATATCTCATTTACTTACAGGATTTATGACAATTGCATCTCAAGTTTTTCATCTACAAAGGCAGCCATAGCTTTGATGAATGGTCAGGACATAACAGTAGAACATGTACGCTCTGGACAAGCAGTCATACAAGCCATGATAGAGGAGTCTCCTCCTACTATAGCACTCACAAAAATTACTGGACCTTTTAAAATGCCAGGGGTAAGGATCATTGATTTTAATAAATGTTTAATAATCACATATTTAATACAAAACAAACTTTAAATATGCACAGATCAGCCATATCATTAAAACCATGTGCCTAATATTGTGTAGGCCCCCCTCGTGCCACCAAAACAGCTCCAAGGCACCAAGATATTAGCAGCACATTCTTTTAGTCCTGTAAGTTGTGAGTTGGGTCCTCCATGGATCAAAATTGTTTGTCCAGCACATCCCACAGATGCTCGATCGGATTGAGATCTGGGAAATTTGGAGGCCACAAGGAATACATGAGGTCATTTTCGTTATTTACAGAGTGTGTACAGACAGTCACTATATATCAATTTACAGTATATTTACTTATTAATTTTAAAGTCTTTTTAGCCTCAACAGCTAAGAGAAGCTCAATTTTACTTCAAGACCAAATTCAAACAAGGAGTTAAAGGAATACGATTGCCACCTCATGACTCCAGGGTTCTGGTTTGAATCATGTGCTTGGGTTGCTGTATGAGCCAAGTTTTCCATGTTCTCTCAGTGTACGCATGGGGTTTCCTCTGGGTTCAGTTGTTTCCATCTACTGTCCAAAAAGGCAGGTTTTCCCTTCCATGATGAACACGGCATGCAGAGGAGCCCAGCGCACATAACAGCCCTCAGCTCTTCGGCATCCTCTTCCGCATTTCGTACAGTACTGTGCAAAACTTTTAGGCACATGAAAAGAAATGCTGTAGAGAAAAGATGTCTTCAAAATAATTAAATTAAACGTTCCTACATTTTTAAAAAATACCATAAAGAGGAGTAAACAGTAGTAAATGAAACAAAGTCAATATTTGGTGTGACAAAAAATAAAAATAAAAATAAAAATAGTAGTCTCTGGTACTGTTTGTGCAGTTTTATAAAGAAATTAGCTGGTAAGTTTTATTGGGCATCTTGCAGAACCAGCCACAGTTCTTCTGGAGACTTTGACTTTCGCATTTGCTTCTTATTTTTGTGGCAAAACCCAGCAGCCTTCATTATGTTTTTGTCTGAAAAGTGGTCTCTTACCCATCTTTAATATGCTGCTTTCTTTAATGACATACAAACATTTTTCTGTAACATTTAATTTTGTGCTCGAAAACTAACATTTGGGAATCTAAAATGTTTTTATGTATAAGTCATAAAATAAAAAAAATCTATAGCAAAGTTTGTACTAAAAAAAAATAAATAAATAGGGTGCCTAAAACTTTTGTAGGAGGAGGTGCGACCAATGATTGTCAACCCGCCCAGGATGAAGTTACTTCAACCACCACAAGAAGCCGATGGGGTTTGACTTACTGAAGCCTCAGTGAGTGGTGGTTAACCCGGCCGTTCCCCCAGGCCTAATCAGCCGGGGGGACGTAATAGGCGATTACGAAAGCAGACAATCAAAAACATAAGTCTCAGTCGTCTTGTGTACAATGGCTTAAAACTTCAAAAAATGGATCCATGATGGGGTCTGGACAAACCGGTAACCGAATCCAGGCTCCTGATCAGCCGTCGGAAGAACAACACAAACACCAAAGTCAAATCCATGCCTTAACAGTTTCCACATACAATGTACGAACACTTTTCCAGGCTGGCAAATGGGACCAACTGATAGCTGGTCTCACAAAACAACCACAGTTGACTCAAGTGATTGGCATCCAAGAACACCGATGGATCACAGACAACCCCATTGACCAGACATGGACTGACCAGAAAAGTCATCTGTTCATGTATGCCTCTGCATCGAAGAAGAGAACTGGGGGTGTTGGCCTCCTGATGAATAAGACAATCGCACAATCCCTCCGTGACGTGGAGAAGGTATCTGAATGGATACTCATGGCCCACTTTGAAGGCAATCCAGCTACCTCCATTGTTGTATCATATGCCCCAACAAATGTGTCGGAGGCCACAGAAAAAGAAGCATTTTATGGTGATTTGAAGCAATGCTTATCCACTCTACCAACACATACAATGGCAATAGTGCTTAGCGATTTTAATGCCAGAGTGGGCAGAGATTCTCAAAGCAAACTCACAGGTCATAGGGCCACATCTCTTTCACACTGAAACAAATGACAACGGAGTGCACCTACTGGACCTTTGCCACCAAGCAAAAATGCGCATTGTTCAATCCAGGTTTCCTCACCATCCAGGACATTTGTATACATAGACACACGCAAACCTGTCCACTCAGGCTCAGCTTGATCACATTCTAATCAATGGCAAATGGGTTCACTCAGTCTCAAACTGTAGAGCCTATAACACCCTGGAGATTGACTCTGACCACTGCATCCTCAGCGCTAAGATTAACATCCATTTCAGAGTCTCCAAAGGAAATTCCTTCAATCCTACAATTGGAATCTCCTAAACAGTGATGAAGCTGTCCAACAACAATTTTGCCTAGTGGTCTCCAACCGCTACTCCATCCTTTCAACCGAAGAAGACACTGACGTGCAACAAAAGTATGATACCCTCCAGATCATTTTCAACGGCAGAAGCCGTTGTTGGTAAAAAACCTAAGAGACAGAAATCCCATTTTACAACCAGCCAAAAAACACTGAACCTGGAGAAACAGTGGAACAGGGCTAAAATGAAGTGGCATCAGTCAAAGAAACCTGAACACAGTGATAGATGGCGCCACTTGGCTCATCTTGTCTGCTCCTCCTATGAATCTGACGAATTAGCTTATTTTGAAGACAAGCTTAAAGACCTAGAGGAGGCAGACCGTGTCCATGCAGTAAGGAAAATCTGGCAGATTATCAATGAGATTGGAGGAAAAAGTAAGACCAACTCTGCAAACAGAGTCAAGGCTCAGGATGGGTCACGTATCCAGTTTCAGGAACAACTCCTAGCAGAATGGGGAGCATACTTCAACCAGCTTCTAAATGCAAGCGAAGTAACAAACCAAGACATGTTGACATACCACCTGCAGAAGAAGATCTTGATATTATCACAGACCACTTCTCCCTTGATGAACTCAAACAAGTGGCCAGCCAACTTAACAGCAACAAGTCACCTGGGAGTGACAGTGCCATCACTGCTGAAGGGCTAAAGCACTGCGGTGATGTTGCCTACTGTAAACTGCTTGACATCTGCAACAGTGTATATGTTAGTGGTGTCCCACCCTCACAATGGACTAGTAACCTCATCATTCCACTTGCTAAGAAGGGTGACCCATGCCAGATGACCAACTATAGAGGCATCATGCTGATGTCCTCCGGCGCCAAACTCTATAACCATATGATCTTAAACCGAATACGTGACAAAGTCAATGCTGTGCTGAGAAACAATCAAGCTGGTTTCAGGAAGAACAGAAGTAGTGTAGAGCAAGTCCACATTACAGGTGCATCTCAATAAATTAGAATGTCGTGGAAAAGTTCATATATTTCAGTAATTCAACTCAAATTGTGAAACTCGTGTATTAAATAAATTCAGTGCACACAGACTGAAGTAGTTTAAGTCTTTGGTTCTTTTAATTGTGATGATTTTGGCTCACATTTAACAAAAAAAGTATCAATTCACTATCTCAACAAATTAGAATATGGTGACATGCCAATCAGCTAATCAACTCAAAACACCTGCAAAGGTTTCCTGAGCCTTCAAAATTGTCTCTCAGTTTGGTTCACTAGGTAAGCCACAAACATTCATTGCCAAAGAAGCTGGCTGTTCACAGAGTGCTGTATCCAAGCATGTTAACAGAAAGTTGAGTGGAAGGAAAAACTGTGGAAGAAAAATATGCACAACCAACCGAGAGAACCGCAGCCTTATGAGGATTGTCAAGGCAAAATTGATTCAAGAATTTGAGTGAACTTCACAAGGAATGGACTGAGGCTGGGGTCAAGGCATCAAGAGCCACCACACACAGACGTGTCAAGGAATTTGGCTACAGTTGTCGTATTCCTCTTGTTAAGCTACTCCTGAACCACAGACAACATCAGAGGCATCTTACCTGGGCTAAGGAGAAGAAGAACTGGACTGTTGCCCAGTGGTCCAAAGTCCTCTTTTCAGATGAGAGCAAGTTTTGTATTTCATTTGGAAACCAAGGTCCTATAGTCTGGAGGAAGGGTGGAGAAGCTCATAGCCCAAGTTGCTTGAAGTCCAGTGTTAAGTTTCCACAGTCTGTGATGATTTGGGGTGCAATGTCATCTGCTGGTGTTGGTCCATTGTGTTTTTTGAAAACCAAAGTCACTGCACCCGTTTACCAAGAAATTTTGGAGCACTTCATGCTTCCTTCTGCTGACCAGCTTTTTGAAGATGCTGATTTCATTTTCCAGCAGGATTTGGCACCTGCCCACACTACCAAAAGCACCAAAAGTTGGTTAAATGACCATGGTGTTGGTGTGCTTGACTAGCCAGCAAACTCACCAGACCTGAACCCCATAGAGAATCTATGGGGTATTGTCAAGAGGAAAATGAGAAACAAGAGACCAAAAAATGCAGATGAGCTGAAGGCCACTGTCAAAGAAACCTGGGCTTCCATCCCACCTCAGCAGTGCCACAAACTGATCACCGCCATGCCGAATTGAGGCAGTAATTAAAGCAAAAGGAGCCCCTACCAAGTATTGAATACATGTACAGTAAATGAACATACTTTCCAGAAGGCCAACAATTCACTAAAAATGTTTTTTTTATTGGTCTTATGAAGTATTCTAATTTGTTGAGATAGTGAATTGGTGGGTTTTTGTTAAATGTGAGCCAAAATCATCACAATTATAAGAACCAAAGACTTAAACTACTTCAGTATGTGTGCATTGAATTTATTTAATACATGAGTTTCACAATTTGAGTTGAATTACTGAAATAAATGAACTTTTCCACGACATTCTAATTTATTGAACTGCACCTGTATTAGGAGACTCCTAGAAGGGGCTAGTCATAACAAACTCCCAATCGTGGCCACCTTTGTTGATTACTCCAAAGCATTCGACTGGCAATGTACTAGCCCCCTTTCTGTTTATTGTCATCATTGACTGGATTATGTGTCACTCCTCAGTCGACAGCGATGGTTTTACTACCAAGCCAAGACAGTCATGCAGACAACCAGCCACTAAATAAGCCGACACGGAATTTGCAGATGACATCTGCCTACTGGCTGACTCTATACAGGGGCCCAGTGCCAAATCACAAACCTCAGCCATATCTGTGGGACTGAAAATAAGTTTGGTCTCAGGTAAGAAACCCAGAAGGACAGAGGTTGGTAGACTTTGCTAAAAGTATGGAGATGGCTGTGGTGAACACGTACTTTCAGAAGAGGCAGGAACACAGGGTGACATATAAGAGTGATGGCAGGAGCACACAGGTGGACTATATCTTATGTAGACACTGTAATCTGATAGAGATTAGTGATTGCAAAGTAGTGGTAGGAGAGAGTGTAGCTAGACAACATAGGATGGTGGTGTATAAGATGACTCTGGTGGTGAGGAAGATGAAGAGAGCAAAGGCAGAGCAGAAGACAAAGTGGTGGAAGTTGGAAAAGGAAGAGCGCTGTGTGGTTTTCAGGGAGGAGTTGAGACAGGCTTTAGGTGGTCAGGAGGTGCTTCCAGATGACTGGACTACTACAACCAAAGTGATCATGGAGACAGGTAGGAAGGTGCTAGGTGTGTCAGCTGGAAGGAGACTTGGTGGTGGAATGAGGAAGTTCAGGAGAGTATCTAGAGGAAGAGGTTAGCTAGGAAGAAGTGGGACAGTGAGAGGACAGAGGAAAGTAGACAGGAATATAGGGAGATGCAGCGTGAGGTTAAGATAAAGGTGGCAAAGGCCAAACAGAAAGCTTATGAGGACATGTATGCAAGGTTAGATAGTAAGGAAGGTGAGAGAGATTTGTATCGGTTGGCGAGGCAGAGGGATAGAGATGGTAAGGATGTGCAGCAGGTTAGAGTGATTAAAGATAGAGAAGGAAATGTGTTGACAGGTGACAGGAGGGTGAGGGAAAGATGGAAGGAGTACTTTGAGGAACTGATGAATGAGGAAAATGATATAGAGAGAAGAGTAGTAGAGGCAAATATTGTTGAGCAGGAAGTAGAAAGGATCAGCAAGGGTGAAGTTAGGAGAGCTTTGAAGAGGATGAAGAGAGGAAAGGCAGTTGGTCCTGATGACATACCAGTGGAGGTATGGAAGTGTCTAGGAGAGATGGCAGTACAGTTTTTAACTAGATTGTTCAACGAGGCCTTAGAGAGTGAGAGCATGCCTGAGGAATGGAGGAGAAGTGTTTTGGTGCCGATTTTTAAGAACAAGGGAGATGTGCAGAGTTGTGGAAACTACAGAGGTATTAAGCTGATGAGCCATACAATGAAGTTGTAGGAAAGAGTAGTGGAAGCAAGGCTAAGGGGAGAAGTGAGCATTTGTGAGAAGCAGTATGGTTTCATGCTAAGAAAGTGCACTACAGATGCAATATTTGCTTTGAGAATGTTGATGGAGAAGTCAAGAGAGGGTCAGAAAGAGCTGCATTGTGTCTTTGTAGATTTAGAGAAAGCGTATGACAGGGTGCCAAGAGAGGAGCTGTGGTATTGTATGAGGAGGTCTGGAGTGGCAGAGAAGTATGTTAGAGTGGTGCAGGATATGTATGAGAGCAGTAGGACAGTGGTAAGGAGTGCGGTAGGTGTGACAGAGGAGTTCACGGTGAGGGTGGGACTGCATCAAGGATCGGCTCTGAGCCCCTTCTTGTTTGCGGTGGTGATGGACAGGCTGACAGATGAGGTCAGACAGGAATCTCCATGGACTATGATGTTTGTGGATGACATTGTGATCTGTAGTGAGAGCAGGGAGCAGGTGGAGGAAACTCTAGAGAGGTGGAAGTTTGCTCTGCAGAGAAGAGTTATGAAGGTTAGTTACAGCAAGACAGAATACATGTGTGTGAATGAGAGGGATCCAAGTGGAACAGTGAGGTTACAGGGAGAAGAGATAAAGAAGGTGCAGGATTTTAAGTACTTAGGGTCAACAGTCCAGAGCAATGGGGAGTGTGGAAAAGAGGTGAAGAAGCGTGTGCAGGCAGGTTGGAATGGGTTGAGAAAAGTGTCAGGTCTGTTGTGTGATAAAAGAGTACCAGCAAGAATGAAAGGAAAGGTGTACAGGACAGTAGTGAGACCAGTGATGTTGTATGGTTTGGAGACAGTTGCACTGAGGAAATGACAAGAGGAAGAGTTAGAGGTAGCAGAGCTAAAGATGTTGAGGTTCTCTTTGGGAGTGACGAGGATGGATAGGATCAGGAATGAATACATCAGGGGGACAGCACATGTGAGATGTTTGGAGACAAAGTTAGAGAGGCCAGGTTGAGATGGTTTGGACATGTTCAGAGGAGGGAGAGTGAATATATCGGTAAAAGGATGCTGAGGTTAGAGCTGCCAGGCAGGAGGCTGAGAAGAAGACCAAAGAGAAGGTTTATGGATGTAGTGTAACAAATACAAAAGGGCATTACTAGCATTATTCTTTTCCACCAGAATAATGAAATGGATCAACTTTAAACATGAAACGAAACAGAATCGCACGCTTGGATTCAACGCACCTTTTTAAAGGAGACGAGTTTTAAAGCATTTCCGCATTATCTACCAGAATGTGTAGTAACTCGGATGAATCTGCAACGTTTAAAAATATTCTCCACCAGTTACAATTCATGTAACAAATAAAAAAAAAAATGTTTAACATGTTTAAATGTATTCTCCAATTTATGTAAGGAATTAGCTCGAATATCTATATATCTAATCAACGCGTGTTGTGACCAGTTATAAATATACATCAGCCATGAAAGGAAATTCATGTAGGTGCACATATACATATAGATAATTAACTACAATGGATTATAATTAATTATGACTATGTATGTGGCCTAGATCAGCTTTATGAACTCTAAAGAGTGAGTTTATCCTTCTAGCCAGGAAGAATTAACCCACAAAGTTTGTTATTAAAGATTAGAGCGGGTAACCGAGATCTCATGCAGCGTTTAATTCATTCATCACGTGACCAAAAACAGAGAAAATCAAGCGTGGGATAATAGATTTTAATATCTATATGTGACTATTGATACACACGACTAACTCTAAGCAAAACATACATATATACACATCTATATACAGGGAGAGAAAAGGGATAGAGAGAAAGTAATGAAAGAAAGGGGAGCAAACAAAAACACAACTAATTAGCCTTTTTCAGAACCAGCACATACTTAATTCTCCTGTAACACAGGGGTCCAATCTTAAACGCAGATATAGATCATTAACTACACTTGCATAGCCTCAAGGTTGAGAGTTTGCGCGAGATCGTGTAGAGTTCGCTGGTTTGTTGTTGTTTGAAAAGGCGTGAGCCCGGAGGTAGTTGCATCTTGTGTCTGGAGAGAGAGAGAGATCCTGGCTTCCTCTTCCCGGGGCACGTGGCCCCGGGGGAGAGAAACCGGAAGAAGTGAAGTTGAGAAGTGAAGTCCAACTCTGAAGTCTGACTCTCAAATCTGACTGAAGTGAGCGTGGTGTTGTTTTAAAAACAACACCAACGCACATGCCTCTTTGAGCAATGGGCCAATCAGGAAGTTGGGTTTGCATGTCCGGATGACTCTCTTTGTCTGGTCTCGGACCCTAATTTAAATGTCGAGGGAGGAGCCGGTCTGTACCGTGTTATAAATGAAATTAAAGGAAAAACATGAAATGATGTCTCCCATTGCAATGTGATATGCATAATCAATCCGGGTATCTCGAGACGATTAACTACATACCAAATTCGATGGATTTGTAAAGAATATTACAAATAAAACCTGGTTACAGACATTTAAAATGATATGCTAGATTAAAACTATTTAAAGTCATTAAGGTTAGTTAAACACACAACACACACACTACATCACACTATTTAGACATCGAATAATTACATATAATTACACGTTACATTGAAGAGAAAGAGATTTCTCCATTGTGTGTGTAAGGTAAGCTTGTGTGTGTGTGTGTGTGTGTGTGTGTGTGTGTGCGCGTGCGTGTGTGCGCGTGTGTGTGTGTACGCATGTGTGTGTGTGTGCGTGTGCGCGTGTGTATGTCCAGAAGAGGGGGCTGGTGTTCTTCTAATGACCCACAGGTCATTGGTCATCTCAGGGTGACCTTAGGGAGGACGTTTTCTCCTCTGGCCTGCTGATTCTGAGGCTAAATCTATATGATCGTAAACCGAGATTAGATTAGAGATTTACAGGCCCTTGGTCGGAGTTTTGGTGGATCCCTGCTGACGAACTAATCATGAAGTTTCCCAGACGTTCAGTCATCAAAGGTTTCTTTTATTGCAGGGGTAAGTCCTGTGTGGGTCCCAGAGAGACTTTTTGCATTCCAAAGGGCATCTGGCCGCAGGAGGCCTCTCGGGGTTATTCTAGGTCGCCTGAGTGGTGAAACTTTCTGTTTCGTTTGGGTTAATTTAGAAAATCAGTTTGGGCATAGTCATACGCTACAGTAGTGAAGGAGGACATGAAGGTAGTCGGTCTGAGAGAAGAGGATGCAGGGGATAGGTCTAGATGGAGGCAGATGATTCACTGTGGTGAACTCCTGAAGGGAACAGCCAAAAGGAAAATAAGAAGTGCGACTGAAAATAAGTACCAAGAAGACAGAATTTATCACTCACAACATCAGCAAGGGTACAGCCCAAATCAAAGTCAACAATACCAACATTAAGAAGGTGAACGACTTCAAATACCTTGGATCATACATCTCCACCTCCGAGCAGGACTTCAAAGTAAGGAAGGCTAAAGCATGGAGTGTTTTCTGGACACTTGAAAAGTTGTGGAAGTCGAAGACTCCATCATCTATAAAGATCAAACTCTTCAAAGCCTCAGTCCTGAGCATGTTCTTGTACGGTAGTGAATCACGGGTTCTTACGGAGGCTCTCTTCGAAAAGGCAGACACATTCGCAACATCATGCTACCGTATCATGCTGGGGTACAAACAAGAAGATCATATATCCAATGATACGTTATACTCCCAGGTCGGTCAACAACCATTAAGGTTCACCATTCAAGAACATCAGTTCAAATTCATTGGCCACTGTCTACGTTGACGAGCCAGTTCGGCAGTACGCCTTATACTCTCCATCACATGGTAAAACATCCAGAGGGATTCATACCCATCTTTACCACCAATACATTGGAACCCTCATAAACAAGGACACACCACCATCCATATCGGAGTTGGAGGGTGCTGCACAGGACCGAGAAAACTGGAAGATGATGTCTTCCGTCTGTAGGAACCTGCACCTGGACCTTCAGCCAAACAGATGACAGTACTGTATGTTTACATTGTCATGTTTGTTTACATTGCCACATGTGTTTTTGCTTGGATTCATGTCTTGTCTCCACCCTTGTAGTCAATGGTTGTTTCCCGCACATGTCCTTATAGCTCACATCTGTTTTCAGTTTAACCTTTGATTAGATGGTATATTTAAACCCTTGTGTGTCTTTGTCCAAGGCAAAGTATTGTTCAGTGTTTTTGATTTACTGTCTTTTTTGACCTTGTTCTGTATCCTAGTTTGCTTGTTTTGGAGTATCCTTGCTATAGCTGTTCACAGATCACCTGAGATTTGCCTGTTTGCTCCTTATGAGTTTTGATTCATATTTTGGATTTGTCTCCTTGCCTCTCAATAAACACACTTTTACTACACTTGCATCCATCTCCACTCTACTTATGTGAAGGAAGACTTCGGCCCACCATGGATGCAGCAGGAAAGTGAGAGGGGCATCAAGACAGGATTACCATGCCAGAGCTTGACTCGATCTATGTTTCTCAATGGACTTTCATATATCCCCCGGAACCCTTTTATGACTTTGCAATCTACCCAGAATGCTACCTGCTGCAGGACCAGTTATATTTTGAGAGCCTGGTGGACCCCATGCCCGATGAGAAGCAGTGGCTAAGGTTCTTGTTGTCCCGGCTCACTGGTTGAGCTTCTGGTCACCATGGGAACCAGAAAAGGCTGACAGGGTGGCATCCTCAGTCTTGATCATGCTAGAGGCCGATGGCAAAGCCTCCCAAGACCTGCTCGCTCAGCCACATGTTCCAGATTTTGAAGTTTGAAGGTTGGTGAGTCTCTACAAAAAGGTACATTTTACCACCAAAGAAAGACATCAGGTTTGGTTTGATGCCACTTTTGCAAAGTATAATGTGGTGAACAGGCAATGTGGGTTCAATGGAGAAGTGCTGTTTAAACACCTTGTCCAGAATGCTGAAAATATATATTTGGGCTGGAGAGAAAAGTGAGGTACATAAAATGTTACATACAATGATTATTATTTTTTTTTTTATATTAAATCAAGCCCTTTATTTTTTTTCAAATATTTTTTCAGATTCAAACAACTGTGAGCAGTGTCCAGGAGAATATTGGTCTAATACTAAGAGGGATGTGTGTTAAAGATCAGAGTTTCTTTCATTTACAGACGTTATGGGAATAGTACTGGTAATTTTTTCTTTGTTTGAAGCTACGTTAAATGTGTTCATAGCTATTTTATTTCTAATAGAAAGGACATTCCCATTATTAAGACCACCAACCAGACTAAGCTGAGGTTCCTCCTGCTGTACTCCCTGACTCCATGTTTCCTCTGTTCACTTACTTTCCACAAAACATTTGTGATCATCTTCGTCCTCTGTATCTCCTGTGTACTGTGGAAAACAGTTTTTGTGCTAATGGCCTTCAGGGCTATACTTCCAGGCAGTAATGTCATGGAATGGTGAAGCCCTCATCGTGTGAAGACCGAGCTCATGTAAAGACCTGCAAGTCTATCTGTGTGAGTCCACCGAGCAAGGAACAAGAGACCAATTCAATTTGCTAAGTAGCACCTTCTTCCTCTCTCTACCCCTTTTCTCCCACTCTTTATCTGTTAACATGCTAACGTGTCATCAGTTCATCCCTGTTTTTTTTTTTTTTTTTTTTTTAGCATAGGCACGGGCCACAGTGCACTCAGAGTATGCAATTTAGACAACCTACAATCTATGCAGGCAGCCTCAGCAGACTCCTCCTCATTCTTGATAGGGCTATGGAACTGCCAATCAGCATTCAACACTCCAACCTCAGTGTGCTGGCTCTGACTGAGATCTAACCCCAATTTTTATTTCTACCACACAGATTTGCTTCTCTCCAGAACATGGAAATTTACATCTTTCTCTCTCTCTCACTTGCTACAACAATTCCTTTGAATTTCATGGTGTTACTTTTACTAACCCTGTCATCATCCTCTAGTTCAACTGGGCAAGAATGAAGCAGCTCCCCATCCCAGCAAAGCCGGCAAACAGCTTGACCTCATCCTCACATGCAACTGCACCATATTATTACTCCACTCCACACCTCTGACCATTTCTTTAGCCAGTTTTCTATTTCTCTCTCCTCACCCCCTCACTGCCTGCACCTTTAATCTCCTTTTGTCACAATCCTTGCTCCCTTTCCCCCCTACACTTTTTCCTCCATTGTCACAACCTCGCTTCTCTCTTATAGCCACCTCTCCTCACTGGACTTAAACACTGCAACAGACATTATATGCTACACTCTAACATTTTTTTTTGAAAGCATCTGCCCCCAAACCTCTAGGCCACATTGTAA
This sequence comes from Cranoglanis bouderius, assembly GCA_023630585.1. Taxonomy (NCBI): domain Eukaryota; kingdom Metazoa; phylum Chordata; class Actinopteri; order Siluriformes; family Cranoglanididae; genus Cranoglanis; species Cranoglanis bouderius. Next base: position 4,420,563 of record CM042557.1, on the reverse strand, counting down.
ATCACCCCCTAACCCTTGGCTCTTGGAAGTTCTTTGTAATGACCAAATCAAGCTCAGGGCACCAGAAAGGAAATGGCATAAATCAAACAATCCGATTGACCTAACCAATTACCACACTCTTCTCTTTTTCCCCACAGTATCTCTAGCGCTAAAGCTGCATACTACCAGAAGAAGATTGGAAGCTCCACAAACACCCATGTTCTTTGCAACCTTTTCATTGCTTCTCTGTCCCCGTCCTCCCTCTTCCCCTCTTTGACTGCAGATGACTTTGCCACTTTCATTTTACATTTTACATTCAGGTTACATCAATCGGGAACCAATTCTCCACCCCAGGCACTCATAGACAGGCTCATCCTACATGTAACTCAACTCTCCTCATTCTTCCCTCTCTCAGAGATTAATGTCTCCAAGCTTCCCCTTTCTATCCATCCTACAACCTGTCCTGTATATAGACCCTATGTACGTAGCTTCTTCAGGCCGTCTCTACCACACTAATACCTGCACTCACATACATCATTTTGCAGCCCTCTCCACTGGCACCTTCCCTACCTCATTTAAGCAGGCCCGGTTTACCCTGTTGTTTAAAACAAACAAACAAACAAACAAACACTTAACCTTGTTGCTGTTTTTCCGTCTTTTTGCCGTCTTTCCTGTGTACTCTCACTTTCTCTCTTCTTAGGAATTGTAAACAGGAGAGTCAATATTTTTAAAACCTAACAGATTGAGTCTCATGGATTCTAATATCACTGCTATACTGATGACACTTAGCTCTATTTCTCCTTCCAGTCTGAAGATCCATCAATCTCAGCACACAACTCTCCCTGCCTGTCTGATATCTTGGACTGGATAATGGAACACCACCTTAAGATTCAGAATGCAGCAGCCTTGTTTTTAATCAGCCAAAAAGGACCCACATCACACCCCTCTTTGTCTCCCTCCACTGGCTTACTGTAGCTGCCCAAATTCAAGGCCTTGATGCTCATGTACAAGACCTTGTCTGGAATACCACCCCCCTACCTCAACACGCTCCTTGAGGTTTATGTTCCCTACCACAACCTGCAATCAGTTAACAACTGACTCCTGGTTGTGCCTACTCAGTGAGGCATGAGGTACCTTTCCAGAACCTTGAAACTGACTGTTCCTCAGTGGTGGAATGAGCTTCCAACCTCAATTTGGACAGCAGACTCCATCACTATCTTCAAAAAATGGCTAAAGACCCACCTCTTCCGTGAACACTTAACTAGTAAGTAAGTAAGTAAGTAAATTTTATTTATATAGCACATTTAAACACAGCAAAGCTGACCAAAGTGCTGAACAGAGTCGAGAAAATATAATTAAAATCAGAATAAACAACATAGAAGACAGACAAAAAACTAACTACTAAAATTAAATTAAAATGCCAGGGAGAAATGATACGTTTTCAGCCTCTTCTTAAAAATGATAGTAGAAGGTGCAAGGCAGATAGCTAATGGCAACTGATTCCATAAGCGAGGGGCAGCAACTGAAAAAGCTCTATTACCCTTGGTTTTTAAACGAGATCGAGGGACATACAAGAGATACCTATCAGAAGATCTTAAGGATCTGCTGGATGAATGTGGAATAAGAAGATCTTTAAGATAAGAGGGAGCTTGATTGTTAAGAGCTTTAAAAACAAACAACAGAATTTTAAACTGGATCCTTAAATGGACTGGGAGCCAATGGAGTGCTGATAAAATTGGGGTGACATGGTCAAATTTCTTTGCGCTGGTCAACATCCTTGCAGCTGCATTTTGAACCATCTGGAGGCGAGCAAGAGATGACTGAGGAAAACACAAGTACAATGAGTTACAATAATCTAAACGCGATGTGATAAAAGCATGACTAACCTTCTCCAAATCTTGAAAACTCAAAAATGTTTTAAGTTTAGAAATAATCCGTAATTGATAAAAACTATTCTTAACAACCGAATTTATTTGCTTGGTTAAGCATAATTCTGAGTCCAGGAAGATGCCAATATTCCTTACCTGGGAAGAAATTGAGGGGAAATGATTGGAATTGCCCACTTTCAACGGTATGTACAACTGGGTATCATCAGTGTATAAATGAAACGAGACATTGTGCCCTCTAATAATATTCCCCAGCGGATGCATATATAAATTAAAGAGGAGCTGGCCCAAAATGGAGCCCTGAGGTACACCAGAAATAATAGGAGCTGAAGAAGAGGAAAACTTGCTCAATGATACGGAAAAGGACCTGTCTCTAAGATATGAACTAAACCACTGTAAAGCGGTACCCTTGATACCAATCAAATGTTCTAAACACCAAAGAAGTACATCATGATCTACAGTATCAAAGGCGGCTGTAAGATCTAGTAACATCAAAACAGCATCTTTACCAGCATCAACTGCAAGTAATTTATCATTAGACACTTTTAACAAAGCAGACTCTGTGCTATGATAAGCAGTGAAACCAGATTGAAAAGGTTCCAGTAACTTAGCTGAATTTAAGAACAAGATCAATTGTGACTGCACAACTCTCTCTAACCGCTTTGACAAGAATGATAACTTAGAGACAGGTCGATAATTATTAAAACAATCATCATCCAAACCCTGTTTCTTTAACAAAGGTATAACAACAGCATGCTTAAAACAATTCGGGACTACCCCAACTTTCGGAGAAAGTTGCTTTAATAATCTCTGAGGGAACAACATCAAGTGAGGTGGAAGTTATTTTCATCTGGTTAACCAAATCACACAGATCCTTTAAAGAAACATGTTGTAAACAATAAAAGGAAACCGGGGCAACTCGGGTTAATTATTGAATTAATCCTGATAAATAAAATCTTAGGTCTTTGATAATGAGTAGTGATTAAGTCAAAAAAATACCTTGATCTAGCTAATTTAGCAGCATTCTGAAACTTAAACAGACCGTCTTTAAAATCTCAGAGGACACAGTTAAACAATCATGCTTCCATCTCCGCTCCGCTTTACAACAGGCCTGTCTGAGAGAATGGGTATTATTGACCAACCAGTAATAGGATTTTCGCTTTGGTTGCCTCAACTTGAAAGGTGCAATAGAATCTAAAATATTAGAGCAAAATGTATAAAATGGTAATGATAAAAAGGTAATCAATTCATCAGGCCCAGAGGAAGATTCTGCAGCATTTAAGATAGATGTTTCAACAGCATTAACTAGATAGCTTTCACTAAACTGAGTGGCAGTGAGTGAATTTAAAAAAAACGGGAGTAATAGCCTATAGGCGTAGTCAAGACGACATTAAAAACAATGGGCTTGTGATCAGAGAAAGATGCATTTTCAATATTAACATCATCAGTACGGGTTCCGTATGACAATATAAGGTCAAGAGTGTGATCAAGGACATGTGTTGCTTGATTTATATGTTGAATAAGACCAAAGGAACCCAAAACATTACAAAATTCAGTAACCAGGGGTCGACCAGAGCAGCATACACGTACATTAAAGTCACCCAAAATTAACATACGATCATGCAGTGGAAGGATAGAAGGTAAAAATCCACAAAAATCGCTTATAAAAGCACTGTCCGGGTTAGGTGGCCTATAGAACAAAGCACAGAAGAGCGCGGAAGAGGTAAACTCTAACGCAACACACTGTACCTCAAACGAAGAGTAAATCCCAACAGAAACTGTCTGTACGTTAAATGACTGTTTAAAAACCATAGCAACCCCACTGCCCTTACCAGCAGACCTTGGGGTACTAATAAAGCAATAGTTCAGCGGACAGAGTTCCTCGAAGACTATTGACTCACTAGCACTGACCCAAGTCTCCGTCAGAAATAAAATATTCAAGTCACGTCTGGTAGAAAAGTCATTTAAAGTAAAAGTTTTGATGCACACGGGTTGGTTGAACGAGGATTGAGAACGAGAATATAGAACAGAACAAACTCCTAGGTGAGTTCCCATACAACTTTTGATGTTGAACAAAGCTTGACGATCGTAGGTCAACACTGAGTCTACACGATACCAGAGCGCCACCATACAGAGTAAAAACAGCACCGATGTCAGATGAGCAGGTACAACAGGTACAACAAACTGTAAAAGACAAGAGAGACGGCATGCCGACAGGTACACTGGCACCATCTTGAAAACTAACCCCTAACTTTTCCCAACTCAAAAAAAAAAAAATCTACACTTACAACTGATCTTACACCTCTACACTATGCACTCAATTAAAAAATATATATACTAGATGATGGATGGTTAATGCTCTACTTATAAAATGCATAAGCTATGGTTTCCATCAGATCAGCAGAGGGCACTGAAGACTATCTGTTGAGACCAAAAGCTCATGCACCATCGAAAATATCTCTCACACAATACAAAAAAGGTTTACATAATAGGCTTATTTGGAAATATCCATGAGCACCATACAAGCATATAATACATTATAGTTCAATATTTAATTTACTATACATTTAATTTTGAAAACTTTTTTGCACTGTTCAGTGTGTAGAATTAGAAAGAATCAAGGGCAGCAGAAGTTGTGATGTAGGTGAGGAGGCAGTGCAGATGGGAACATGCAAGAGGAACCGGTGGGGGTGGGTGGTTGTCTAGAGACTTAAAGGGTGACATGTTAGAACTTGAGCAAGCTGACAAAACAGACTCGTGAGAAAGTACTCACCTGGAAAGCAATGTGATTGGTGGCTTTGCAAACACTAACTACAAATAACAACCATATTAATTAAAACCCAGCTGGCATCAACATAATATAATTTCGTAAATGCCTGCAGGAACATTGCTCTGAACAACAAAAACACAGCATCAGCAGTGTATGATGCAATGCACAATTAAATCAGAAGTAAACAATATATTGTTTATTTTATTTATAGTTATCACAAATATAATTTAACATTTTAACCATACTAACGGGCTTGAATGATGATATGTTGAGACATGTTCTATAATCAGAGTCAAATTTGCTTTTACATAATAACTAACAAATCACTGTTGCTATCAGTTACTATGAGATGTCATATTAGTTTTATCAAATGATAAATATGAGTCTAATATACAATGGATATAAAAAGTCTACCCATCCCTGTTAAAATGGCAGGTTATTGTGAAGTAAACGATTCTATGATAAGATTCATGTCAGATCTTTTCTTACCTTTGATGTGCAATTGCAAATTATACAAATAAGCAAAAAAACAATCAGAAACTTTTATAGGGGAAAAAAAAAAAAAAACCTTCCAATAACCTAGTTGCACGAGTGTGCACACTCCTAAACTAATACTTTGTTAAAGCACCTTTTGATTTTATTACACCACTCAGTCTTTTTGGGTAAGAGTCCATCAGCTTGGCACATCTTGACTTGGCAATATTTTCCATACTCTTTCTTGCAAAAACTCCCTGGTAATTTTTTTTAAATCTTGTCTTGTTGCAAATTCTGGAGAGTCCTGGAGATGTCCTGTTCTTGGTAATGTTACTGTGTGCTCCATTTTCTCCACTTGTTGATGGCCTTTATGGTGTTCATTGAAACATATAATGTTTTGCTCAACAGTCCTGGGTCTTATTTGTTTTATTTTTCGTTTAATGATGTGACAAATGTTTTCAAATGGTGAAAGGTCTGGACTGTAGGCAGGCCAGTTCAGCACCCGGACCCCTCTACTATGAAGCCATGCTGTTGTAATAGATGCAGTATGTGGTTTAGCATTAGCTTGCTGAAATACAAAAGGCCTTCCCTCAAAAAGACATCGTCTGGATGTAAACATATGTTGCTCTAAAACCTGTATATACCTTTCAGCATTGATAGTGCCTTTCCAGATGTGCAAGCTGCCCATTCCATAGGCAGTAATGCACCCCATACCATCATGCAGGCTTTTGAACTGAGCGCCGATAACAGGCCGGATGGTCCCTCTCCTCTCCCTTCTCCTCTAGAGAAGATGGCAGCGTTTCTGGATCATGTTCACGTATGCCTTCTTCTTTGCATGATAGAGCTTTAACCTGCATTTGTGGATGGCATGGCAAACTGTGATCACAGACAATGAGTTCTGGAGGTGTTTCTGAGCCCATGCAGTGATTTCCATTAAAGAATCATGCCTGTTTTTAATGCAGTGCTGCCTGAGAGCCCGAAGATCATGAGTCCCTTGTGCACAGAGATTTCTCCAGATTCTCTGAGTCTTTTGATGAAATTATGTACTGTAGATGATTGATATTCAAAGTCTTCGCAATTTTACGTTGAGGAACATTATTCTGAAATTGTTCCACAATTTGTATATGCAGTTTTTCGTAGATTGGTGAACCTTTGCCCATCTTTATTTCTAAGAGACTCTGCCTCTCTAAGATACTCTTTTATACCCAATCATGTTACTGACCTGTTGCCAATTAACTTAATTAGTGTGGCTGTGGTTATATAGACTGGCCACAGTCTTTTTGATTGTCAGTGCCTCATGCCTTCCACAGTATGTAGGTCCATACTGCCACTACAAAGAGGAGAATGGCAACAATAATCAGCACCAAAAAAAAGCCAAAGATGAGAGCAAAGCAAATACCTTCGCTGTTAAAAACAGCAGTGGATCATGAAGAGCTGGCAGCCATAAACAAAGTGCAAAGTAACCAGGAGCTGCTCTCAAGTCATACTTGGTCAGTATGGATAGGGTTTTGAGGATGACTGCCAACAAAACTCCGCTGCTCAGGATTCAGCCTGTGAGAGACTCCACCAGTCACCAGCACCACTCAAGTTCAGCTTACAAATTAACAAAGCAAAACATTAAAATCACATAAAAAATGAAAACCAAAAGCGCACACCACAGATGTAAAGCGAATATACTATTGCACACAGTAATCTTTCCACTGGAAACAGACGACATATACACACATGTTTGTCCTGCTGTCCTTGTGAGGAACATCCACTGATTTAAAAAAATAATAATAATAATGCAGCTAATAATGCTATGCCTACACCTAAAGCTAACCCTAAGCTTAAATTTGAAATGCAATTTTCCCCATGGGTCAAGCCAAATAATGCAAATGCCTACAATAGGGTTTGTAAATAATTTGAGTCTTAATAGTTTAGAATTAAACCAGATAGATGCAGTTACTATGTTGTCCCTTAATGACATCAGAAAGCTCATCACCTCTCTGATTTATCCAGGCTGAATGATTATACTCAGAACACACAGAACATGTCTATAAATATATGAAGACTATATCTGTTATGGACTGATCTAGCAATAGCATTATATAGATTTTGTGATGTTATTCTATATACTACTCCTTTCTCTTAGGATGGCAAAGGGAGAAAGTTGCCATATCCTGGAAAACCCAGCATATCCTCTGCTGTCTAAAGATGGAGATGTGATAATTGGAGCTGTCTTTTCAATACATAGTGGTACACAGATGCAGTCACTGCAATATAATGAAAAACCTCAACCGTTAATCTGCATTAGGTTTGTTGTAGTGGGCAGTTTCACATTTGTATTATATTTATATAATATTGTTATATAATGTTATATAATATAATATAATATAATATAATATATTTATTAGATTTTTTTTTCTTTGGAAAACCATACTGTATTTTTGAATTGAATTTCCATTACTTTTGACTTTATATATTAAATATGTTATTTGTATTTTCTTATGTTTTTATGTATATTTGTAGATTTAACCTCAGAGAATTTCGCTTTGCTCAGACCATGATTTTTGTAATTGAAGAAATCAACAGAAGCAACCACTTGCTCCCAAATATTTCAGTTGGTTACAGGATTTATGACAACTGTGGCTCAAGATTGTTATCTATGAAGGCAGCCATGGCTTTGATGAATGGTCAGGACATAACAGCAGATGACGCCTGCTCGGGACAAACAGTAGTACAGGCCATCTTAGGGGAATCAGAGTCTTCTCCTACTATAGTACTCACAAAAACTACAGGGCCTTTTCGAATCCCAGTGGTAAGAATAAATTATTCTAATACTTATTTAATAACAATTGATTTTTAACAAATTATTATAGTATAAAAGTGTAGAACTTGTGTGTAATCAGATGGGCATGTTTACACTAAATTTGTTTTTGAGCAATTTATGTAATTCCGACTATAAGCTTTTTAACATGGGTATACTTCTGGATTTCTAGTGTAAATAATACATAAACATTGTTTTCACAGATAATTTTACTTTTTAGGTAATTTTACTTTTGTGTTTTTCATTTTTTTCCCCCAAGCTAGTTACTGTTGCTATTTTATCTCTTAAAATCTCTCTGTAATTTCCTCTTGTTAAAAAGCAAATAAACATGCAAAAACATTGTCTTCCTCTACTCATGTGAATGCCTGAGCAACAGAAAAGAGTACCCCTCTTTCTTCAGGACCATAGCGAGTGACTACTACCAGAGTAGAGCACTGGCATATTTGGTCAAGCACTTTGGCTGGTCTTGGGTGGGATCTGTGAACAGTGATAATGATTATGGCAACAATGGAATGGCCATTTTTCTGAATGCAGCCAAAGAGGAAGGAATATGTGTTGAGTACTCCGAGAAGTTTGACCGTTCAGATCCTGAGAAAATCATGAAAGTGGCTGATATTATTAAGAAAGGCACAGCCAAAGTAATTATCATATTTCTTGCCCACATTGATATGAATATTTTAATAGACCATCTTATTTTAAAGAATGTCACTGGTTACCAGATGATTGGTGTGGAAGGATGGATTACTGCTGTCAATCTAGTAACACCAGCAAGTTACAACATATTGGTTGGATCCATTGGATTGGATGTGGGAAAATTGAACATTGGTGGTTTTGCTGAGTATGTTATAGAAGAGTTTTGGCAAACAGAGTTCCCTTGCTCGCATACAGAGGAAAACATTTCTCAAACTGAAAAAAACTGCAGGAAATATGAAGACATGATTCCATTTAAAAACTACAATGAAGATATATCAGAATTGAGATATGCAAATAACATCTATAACGCAGTTTATGCTGTGGCACATTCTCTACACAGCCTGTTGATATGCACAAGTCTGAGTTGTGAGAAAGACAAAACAGTACAATCATGGCAGGTAACCCAAAGAAGAGAAGCAAAGCAGGCTATGTTCATGACTGATTTTGTCATGAAATTAATACTTGTTTTCTTTTCTGTTTGAAGGTCGGTGAGTCATTAAAAAAGGTCAATTTTACCACCAGAGTAGGAGAACAGGTTTGGTTTGACAGCACTGGGGCAACGGCTGCAAAATACGATGTCGTGAACTGGCAACGAGGGCTCAATGGGGAAGTGCAGTTCAAGGCAGTGGGCTATTACGATGCCTCTCTGCCAACTGGACAACAATTTGTCCTAAATAGTGAAGATATAGTTTGGGCTGGAGAGATAAGAGAGGTACAAACAATTCTATGTTTATATTAACAATCATATTACAAAGGAAGAAATAAATATGATATGTGCATGCCACTAATATATATGAGAAATTTTACTCTATATTGCTTCAGTGTATAAAAATCCAAAGCTGAAATGCTGATTATGGCATAAAATGATTATGGCTCAAGAGCTTCACAGAACTGTCAGACAGAAACTAAGAATTCCAAAGTTCTAAAAGATAGTCTAAATTAAAATAGATTGGTAAAAAGTGGATATATTTATTACAACTGTGCCTCAAAAAATTATAGTTTATGAATTTTGTGTAGCAAGTCCTGATTGTAGATATATTGTTCATATTAGAAGCCAAGATCTGTGTGCAGTGAGAGCTGTCCTCCAGGCACCAGAAAAGCTGTGCAGAAAGGAAGGCCTGTTTGCTGCTATGACTGTATACCATGTGCAGAGGGAGAGATCAGTAACCAGACAGGTAATTTCAGCCTTACCAAATTTCAAAGACAAATTGTTAATTGTACATTTTGTATCATCCTCCTATTATTTAGGATACAGTTCCTGAACAATGGACTTAATAAATAAAGGCATAAGACAATGTTACTTTTCCTTCCTAAAAATAATAACCATGATTACTTTGCAGATTCAGATAACTGTGAGCAGTGTCCAGGAGAATATTGGTCTAACGCTGAAAGAGATAAATGTGTGTTAAAAGTCATAGAGTTTCTTTCATATACAGAGGTTATGGGAATAGTACTGATGCTATTTTCTTTGTTTGGAGCAGCGATAACTGTGTTAGTAGCTATTTTATTTCTAATAAAAAAAGACACTCCTATTGTTAAGGCCAACAACTCCGAGCTGAGCTTCCTACTGCTCTTCTCTCTGACTCTCTGTTTCCTCTGTTCACTTACATTCATCGGAAGGCCCTCTGAGTGGTCCTGTATGTTGCGCCACACAGCATTTGGGATCACATTTGTTCTCTGTATCTCATGTGTTCTGGGGAAAACAGTAGTTGTGCTAATGGCCTTCAGGGCTACACTTCCAGGCAGTAATGTCATGAAATGGTTTGGGCCTCCACAGCAGAGACTCAGTGTACTTGCCTTCACTCTCATACAGGTCCTTATTTGTGTGCTTTGGTTAACAGTTTCTCCTCCTTTCCCCTACAAAAACATGAACTACTACAAGGAAAAGATCATATTAGAATGTAACTTGGGCTCACCTATAGGTTTCTGGGCTGTGCTTGGTTATATAGGATTTCTTGCATTCTTGTGCTTTGTTTTGGCTTTTCTAGCTAGAAAGCTGCCAGATAATTTTAATGAAGCTAAATTCATCACATTCAGCATACTCATATTCTGTGCTGTGTGGATCACCTTTATTCCAGCTTATGTCAGCTCTCCTGGAAAATTTACTGTAGCTGTAGAGATATTTGCAATTTTGGCCTCCAGTTTTGCTCTACTATTCTGTATATTTACACCTAAATGTTATATTATTTTATTTAAACCTGAACTCAATACAAAGAAACATATGATGGGGAAAATGGTATCTAAATGACAAATAAAAATATTCAAATCTGCAACAGTAGTCATTTGAGTGGACTAAATGTTGAAATTGGTCATTTGAGTGGAATGAATGGATTATGTGACAATTAAAAATAAATAAAAATCTCTCACTCACTTTCAGTAACCACTTGATCCTAGCCAGGTTCACTGTGGATCCTGGAAACATGGAGTGAGGTGGGAATATACCATGGATGGGACACCAGTCCAGCACATTGTACCAGGAACACATACATTCACACAATCATTTAAACCTAGAAAAAATTATCTTAGCCAATCCAGCTTGATCCATTGTATCCTACATGGATGACAGTAACAGCTTTACTTGACAATGGGGCCCAAGTGACCATTATTGGACAGAGATGGAAAGACAGAGACTTACAGTGACTCTCTCATTCAACAGTTCATGGATCCTATCTTGTCTATCAGTGTCCCATTTCAAGTGAGTCATATGCCAATTAAAAGAACATCACTCATTATACTAGCTGAACTCATTCAAGGACAGACAGAGGATTTGATACCTACCCTTGTCAACTTATTCTTTTAGGCTGTATTAATCACATGCACCAAAGTGAGAGCACTTTTGCACCTTCTACAGACTAGAAAGCCTTCCTTGCAATGAGTTGACTGACTTGGCCAAAATGAATCAGTTGTCCCTGCCAGTCAGATAGCCTGGGTTAAATACAGAGTCCAATTTAGCATAAACCCGTCTGACTCCCTAGTATTGTTTGAGCCTGATGAGAGTAATGTACAACTGGAGTTATTGGATGTGGGAGGGCTTGTTAGAAATTTAGAACAAAAATGTTGCCGTACCTGTGGGGATCCACACAAAGCTGATATAAAATCACGTCAGCCATTGGTAGCATTCTGCTAATTGACAACATCATCCAGACTGACACCTGAACAAAAGTCTAGGGTGGAGATTCAGAGCTCTGGAGGTACTTCACATAATAACCAACTTCACATAATAGAGACTGGAGGGGATGCCGAGACCCAGCTTTATCTTGCTCAGTCTTGATAGGATTGACCATCTGCGTGTTGGGGATAGATACACCCTCATCATAGTGGAATCCCATATAACCCCTAGAAAAGTTGTCCTCTGCACTTGAGAAAGCATGCTTGGTGTTCAACCTGAGCCCCAAGCTCCTCAACATCTCGATGTTGAAATCGCCAACTCCCTGGATCATTAACCAGTCATCCAGGTAGTTTAGTACACAGATGCCCTGCAGTCACAAGGGAGCCAGAGCAGCATCCATGTACTTCGTGAAGGTGCAAGGGGATAAAGCTAGACCGAAGGGAAGAACCCGATATTGGTACGTGTTGCCTCCAACGCAAACCTCAGAAATTTCCCATGACTGGGCAATATTTCTATGTGGAAATATGTATCTTTTAGAGCTATCGTCACAAACCAGTCCTTGAATGAATCTGTGGAACGATACCTTTGAGCATCTACATCTTGAACCTGTACATCCAAAGTGTATGGTACAGATGATACAGATCTAAAATTGGCTGCATGCTCCCATCTTTTTAGTGGACCAGGAAATAATGGCTGTAAAAACCTCCCTCCCTCAAGAGGACTCTTACTTCCTGCGTTAACGCCGGGCTCTGCTCTGTGCTGACTACTGTGGTGAGCACACATCTGAACCGGGGGGATCGAGCTCTGAACTGGACCTGGTAACCCTTTTCTATGGTGGACAGAAGCAATGAAGACACATTTGGCAGTTGTTTCTATGCTGCCAGATGATCTTTTACTGACTTTAACTTTTCCACATTCTGTCGGAGGGAAAGCATCAGATTTCTGTTGCCCTGTTACAGCTCGCTGACTACAGGGGACTGAAAACTTGGGACGATATTGGTTGGGGGGGGGATCTACAGTAATACTAGGGGCTAACTGCCCCACAACCTCACGTCCCCTGATACTGCCCTCCGCAGCCAATTAGGATCACTCCTTCTTTGCCTGCTTGGCATTAATGATCATACTTAGATTGAGCCTACTAGCAGGCTGCGACTGTGGCTGCCTGGTCTCCCTGGCTTTCCGTGGGGGGAGGTGAGCCACCACACTCTCCTTCTGTGCCTCCCTTGCACTAGTGCTGGCAAACTCGACCCAATGAGGAGGAACTGGCTAAATGACGACGTTTGCTGTTTTGCCTTTCGAAACCTGTCAGCGATGGCATTAACCGCGCCGCCAAACAGACCAGAATGTTGAGCTCATTCAGCAGGTCTGCTTGGTAGGCCTGCAACACTGCCACTGTATGCAGTGACCCATAAGTGAGACCCACTGCCGCATAGGCTTTGCCAACCAACACCAAGGTGGCCTTACACGGCTTGGATGGTAAAGCTGGCCCCCCTAAATTCACTGCTGACGATGGTGAGAGGCAGCTCGCAAGCTCCTCCTCCACCTTTGGAGGCCAAATACCTGTATTGTTCATTCCCCATGATGGCCGAATAATTGGACATTGCGGGGTTATAAATATGGCTGGTCTATGGGTTTTCCCAGAAGCGCAATATTTCATAATGCACTTCTGGAAAAAAGGGGAGTTCCTGCGATGTGAGGGAGTTTTAATTTCACTGGGAAGAAAATCCAGCTCGTCCAGCCTGTTACGAGACACTTCCTATTCCCCGGGTCAGTCTAAATTCAACTTTTCTATAGCCCTAGTGATCTCTTCAAGAAGCTCTTTATATGATTGAGAGCTGCTATCTGTTTTTGGTGCACTGGTGCCCCCCTTTTGGCTCCTCAGAGTCAGAGAGGGTGGGTTGACTCTCCATACCAGAAGGAGGAGACACAACACGAGCTCCAAAACCCGGAAGCGGCGAGTCAGATCCAGAGGACAGAGCAAGAGATAGAGCAGTGCTTGTCTCTGGTTTCTCCTCCAGATCGATATGGGATCCCCAGGACCTGAGCTGGCTGGCTGCCTCGGCAGTGGCCGGCCCAGAGCCGCGAGACTCTGAAACCCAACTCTCTTCGGCTGAGAAGAGAGCGAGCTGTGAAGCGTTCACAATGTGCGCAGTCAGCCGCCTCAAGGGCCCAAACACTTCACACAGAAAGTGTGTCCATCTGTCCCCGAAATAAAAGGGGAGCAAGGAGTAACACACTTCCTGAATTCTCTCTGACTCATACTCACAAAGAGGTGAGGGACAGAAAATAGATATATATATATATAAAATGTTCTTTAGAAATTAGAGAGGAATAGAAGAGTTTTTAGGAGTGTTCATACAGACAACCAACATGCAGTCTTTCGCTGAAGATAATAAGGCTGACGGCGTGGTTCACAAGTGCTTTTATATCACATGACGTGCTTAATTGCCACGTCACCTCACCACAGCAGGCCTATAAAGGTGTGATTTTACACAGACTTCATATACCGGTCGTGTGCGAAGGTGGTCCCACAGCATGAAGCTCACGCAGTGTTGAGTTGCAAGGCTACAGGGGTGGATAAGATTTGACCAGAGATGTTGAAGGCACTAGAAAAGTTAGGGTTGTGTGGTTAACATTCTTCTTCAGTGTCTCTTGGAAATCTGGGGCAAAGCCTCTGAACTGGCAAATTGGGATGATGGTCCACATTTTTAAAGAAGCAGAAGCATGCTTAATGGAAAAAATGTCCAAAATGTATTTTCTATATTTCTATATTTCAATTTCCGCAAAAATTAAAACAGAATGATGCACTTAAAAAAATTTAATATATGAATCACAAATGGCATGTTTCAGGCAGCATATATATAAATGGTGAGTACTATGGTGGACCCCTCCATAGCATATTAGACCTTGGACCACCTCACCAATGTGTACATTCTGTAAAAAAAAAAAAAAAAAAAAAAAAAATCTAGAGACTGCAGTGCCTGAACATCTCAGGAGATCATATTTCCCTCCTTCTGATGTTTGATGTAAACATTAACTTTAACTCTGGACCTGTATCTGCATGATTTTATCAAAGCAAAACCCCCATATCACACTAAGGAATTGTAGGAAAGTTTAGCTGACACAGGAGTGGTGGTGCACCATTTTACTGTGTGGTGTTAATTGCACAAAAGGTGATGTGTGCAAACAATATCTTGATAAGCCAAATGCCTTTTGGAAACAAGTGCTGTGGACTGATGAAGAAAAAATGGAACTCTTTGGCCATAATCAAAGAAGAACCTTGAAAACTATTAACCATGGGCATGGATTTATTATGCTTTGTGGTTGTCTTACAGTCAGTGGCTCAGGCATGGTTGCACAGGTAGATGGAATAATGGCAGTAAATATCAGTAAATAGTAAATAATCAGTCAAGAAACATGAAAATGGAAATGACTGAAAGCCCAAGAATATCTCAGAACTATAATGAGATATAGAAGCATTCTGCAATGATGAATAGTTCTGAGATCATTAAGCAATAATATATTATAATGGACTAGTAATACTTGAAGAATTTTTTTTTTTTTTTAATAATTATATATAATTATAATGTGTGTGTGTGTGTGTGTGTGTGTGTGTGTGTGTGTGTGTGTGTGTGTGTGTGTGTGTGTGTTTGGGGTTGTGGGTGTGTGTGGTGAAGGACAAAAATTGGGTTTTCCTCTTGGCAATGTGTTAGGCATGGAATAGCAGTTGTGGTATAGTGTGGCCGACTATAATAAAGCTAATGCCTATTACTTCGGAAACAAAATCACAATTAACACAATTAACTAAAGACAGATGGTGGAGCTAGGAATTAAGCCACATTAAAAGAATCAACTAACCAACTTATATACCTACTGTATATCTTTGATGGAATGTTACATAAGTCAGAAACAGCTCAACTCCAGTGAATGAAAATGTGTGCATATGTGGCCAAATACAATTATAATTATACATATTCACACTAATATAAATGTATTTACTCTAGCATAAAATGGGACAGACAACTAAATCATAAAGCATGCATTCAAACCTCAAACAAGTGGTAGCATCTACTGGCTATGAATCATTTCATTTTTCATGTTTAATATTAAGCATTCTGAATATAATTCACCATCCCAAATTTTCTGGTAGGGCATTGTATGATTATCATTATTTTTAAATCATTGTTGAATAGGTTAATTGATTAATGATGTTGTAATCACTTTAATCATACTCAGGATGACGTGGTGAGTTACATATGATCACATGATTACAAATTGATTGCACCCAGAAGGATCCATCGATCCCTATATAACTTGCTCTTCCATTTGTAACAGGGAAATGCACTAGTGCCCCAGAGCCTCTGTGATGTTTCTATATGCATTATTGCTCCTTTGTGTCGTCAAAGTAAAGGGAGAAAAGGCTAATTGTCAAATGATTGGGAACCCAGAGTACCCCCAGCTCTCCAAGGATGGTGATGTCATTATTGGGGGAGCTTTTTCAGTTCACAGCAAAATTACATTACAGAAACTGTCATTTACTGAGAAGCCACAACATCTAATCTGTACAAGGTTTGTTTAATTTTTTAATCTTTGTACTTCTATTGTAATTCAAAGTTAATATTTTACTTGCCAGTAACTGTGGAAGTATACAATCAAACTGTATAAACTAACATTCTTGTAATAAATGTGGGTGAATTATATGAAATTATGCTATTGTGAAACAATGTTGACAAGATGTTATTTTTCTTTATTTATTTAGTCTGAACTTCAGAGAATTTCGGTTTGTTCAGACCATGATCTTTGCTATTGATGAAATAAACAAGAGTGGCCTGCTTCCTAATATTTCTATTGGATATAAGATATTTGATAGCTGTGGCTCAACGTTAGCCTCAATGAGATCGGCAGTGGGTTTAATAAATGGTCAGGAGCTTACAGCTCAAGAAACATGCTTTGGGCATTCAGCAGTGCAGGCCATCATTGGGGAATCAGAGTCTTCCTCAACCATAGTGATGTCAAGAGCAACAGGGCCATTCAAGATTCCAGTGGTAAAATACATGGATGTAAATCTGCTTTTGTTAATTCATTTAAATGTGTGACATGAATAATAGTGTCTTGGTATGTCTCTTACTTTCAACAGATCAGTCATTTTGCTACCTGTGCTTGCCTGAGCAACAGAAAAGAATACCCCTCCTTCTTCAGAACAATTCCCAGTGATTACTACCAGAGCAGAGCTCTGGCTCAGCTAGTGAAGTATTTTGGATGGACCTGGGTAGGAGCAGTAAGAAGTGACAATGACTATGGCAACAATGGCATGGCCACATTTGTGGAGGCAGCTGGAAAATTAGGAGTATGCATTGAGTATAATGAAGCAATTCTAAGGACAAATTCAAAGGAGAGCATTGCTAAAGTTGTAGAAATAATTAAAAAAGGCACATCTAAGGTCTTGGTAGCATTTCTGGCTCAAAATGAAATGGACGTTTTGTTAGAGGAGGCCTTTGTTCAAAACGTGACAGGGCTTCAATGGGTAGGCAGTGAGTCCTGGATAACTGCCAGATACTTAGCAACTGAAAGGACATCAAAAGTTATCAGTGGTGCATTAGGATTTACCATTAATAAATCTAAAATTACAGGGCTAAAGGACTTCCTTCTAAAGGTCCACCCATCCCAGATTCCCTCAAATTCCCTTTTGATAGAATTCTGGGAAATGACATTTGGATGTCAGTTTTCACCAGAAACAGAGGACGTAAAACTTTGCACTGGATTTGAAGATCTCAAAGAAATAAATAATACATTCACTGATGCTTCAGAGCTAAGGATTTCCAACAATGTGTATAAGGCAGTTTATGCAATAGCTCATGCCCTACATAACACTTTGGCTTGCAATGCAGATGGTTCCTTTGAAAATTTAAACTGCACCAAAAAGGATATGTTCCTACCGGGTCAGGTAAAAAAAAAAAAAAAAAAAATAGATAAGTAAAATTACAACAGTACTGAAAGAATTACAAGCAAATACACATGCATGTAAAAATAGCACATGATTTCCCCTTGCAGGTACTAGAATCCTTACAGAGTGTGAACTTTACGATGCCATCAGGTGAACGTGTTTATTTCAATGCTAATGGAGACCCTACTGCAAAATATGAGCTGGTGAACTGGCAGAAAAATTCAGCTGGAGACATAACCTTTGTTGCAGTGGGTTACTACGATGCCTCTCTCCCAACTGACAAGCAGTTTGTCATGAATCCTGTTAATATAGCTTGGGCTGGAAATAGTAGTATGGTAGGTATGGAGTACAGATGAGAAAAACTTACTGTGAAGTTATAATAAATGTGTTTAACTGAGTCGGAATGTGTATTAGAGACCTAGATCTGTGTGCAGTGAGAGCTGTCAGCCAGGATTCAGACAGGCACAAATCAAAGGGAGACCACCATGCTGCTTTGCCTGTATACAATGCCCTGTGGGTGAAATCAGCAATGAGACTGGTATGTGTCCAAGTGTTACTTTATGGTTGAAATATAAAAGAGCCAGACACATACAAAACAAAAATGTAATCTATGTACTTGACATAAATTTAAAGGTAAAAACGTAAGCAACTTTCTCTGATTTTAGACTCTGTTGAATGCATCAGATGCCCTCTGGAATACTGGTCAAATGAAAATCATAGTCTGTGTGTTCCAAAGAAAGTGGAATTCCTTTCATTTGATGAAAACATGGGGATTCTCCTGACAGCTGCTTCATTAACAGGAGTTTCTATTACTATAGCTGTCGGATTGGTATTTTTCTATTTTAGAGACACACCACTTGTAAAGGCAAGCAACATTGAGCTGAGCCTCCTGCTGATCTTCTCTCTGGCTCTGTGTTTTCTTTGTTCACTTACTTTCATTGGACAACCTTCTGAGTGGTCCTGTATGCTGCGCCACACAACATTCGGCATTACTTTTGCACTTTGTATGTCCTGTGTTTTAGCAAGAACAATAGCAGTAGTGATGGCATTTAAAGCCACAGTGCCAGGTAGCAGTTTCCCCCAGTGTTCAGTGCCTGTGCAGCGAATGAGTGTTTTCTGCTGCACCCTTTTTCAAGTCATTATATGTGCTCTGTGGTTAACACTTGCACCCCCAGTGCCTCAAAAAAACATGGCTCATTCCATAGATAAAATAATACTAGAATGTAATTTGGGCTCAAACATAGGTTTTTGGGCTGTGCTGGTATATATAGGACTTTTGGCTCTTTTATGTTTTATTTTAGCCTTTCTAGCTCGTAAACTGCCTGATAATTTTAATGAAGCTAAATTTATCACATTCAGCATGCTCATATTCTGTGCCGTTTGGATCACTTTTATTCCAGCATATGTCAGTTCTCCTGGAAAATTTACTGTAGCTGTGGAGATATTTGCAATACTAGCATCAAGTTTTGGTTTACTATTCTGTATATTTACTCCAAAATGTTATATCATCATACTTAAGCCAGAAAAGAATACAAGAAAACATCTAATGGGCAAAGCAAATACAAACTCTCAGTGATGTTCTTCACATATTAAACACAATGTACTGACAGAAAAAAAAACATCATAAAACATATCGTTGTTTAGTGTTAAGTTTATTAATGAGTTTAACACATAAATGCAATAAAGACAAATATTTTTAATCAAAATACTATTGAACATTTGTTTGAGGTATTTTTTTCTCCTAATCATAATTTCACAAAATATATTAATAAACATTTATTTGAGCATTACCTCTGGAATCATGATTGATCATTTTGATTAAATGTGTCCTAATTGATCGTTGATATGTAAGAGACCTACAAGCTGCATTCTTTTATTTTAAAAAGTACACAACCATTTAATAATAATAATAATAATAATAATAATAATAATAATAATAATAATAATAATGTGTTAAAAAGCATAAACATACAATAAGGTTGATCTTTTACAGCCTGATTGGGCCAAAAGTAATCCACACATCACTGCTTGTTTTTTTCTTTCCTTTCTATTAATCACCACACTTGTTTTCATCATGGTGAACATGCAAATGAGGTCCCATGTTCCTCAGTTATTAGAAGTACATAAAGACAGGGTGAGTTAGGCATAGTTCAAGGATGAGAGACATGTGCTTCCTATATAGCGTCATGCATTTACTAGCAGCTATACTAATGATTATATTCTTTACTGCTAATGCTGAAGATCAGCAATGCATAGCATATGGAACAGATGAACTCCTTCATTTTTCTAAAGAGGGTGATATAGCTATAGGAGGCATTTTTTCATTCCATCAATATCCTGTTGGTATAAATCCAACACTACTGGTCAACCCAGGAAATATGAGATGTTATGGGTAAGTCGGTAGTTAGGTAATTGGTGGAATATTACAGACCTGAAATTAAATCCTAAATGGTAAGACAACACTAAAAGAAATACTTGCAAGCAACAACAAGAATAAGTACTGCATAAATGCACACACATACACACACACAAAATACCTACATCTCTTTTTAGGATTGATCCAGGGGAATTGCAATATGCCATGACAATGATATTTGCTATTGAGGAGATCAACAATAGCACAGATATCCTTCGTGACCTTACACTGGGCTACAGAATATATGGTTCCTGTCCCAGCATTCCTCTCTCAGTAAAGGCATCTCTGCTTCTCATGAACAGGCCAGGAATGGAGAGAGAAAATTGCATAAAATCTTCCACTGTGCATGCTGTCATTGGGGAAACTACTTCCACAGCAACTATAGGTATTGCAAAGACCATGGGTCCATTTCATATACCAGTGGTGAGTAAATGGGTATTCTGAGATTACCTGTGTACTGTTTATTCTGAAAAACAATACAAACCATGTAACAAAAATATCTGTATATAAAGATAATTGAAAAGTTCTATTATGTTTATAGATGTTGGATATAATATCCGTCTAGAGATTTAAACATTTATGTTGAGTAATGTTGAGTAATTAGCAACAAGAACAATACGCAGTGGAGGTTTTGATATTTACTGTATGTTGGCATATTTGATTAAATGAAAAATAGATATGATTATCAATGCCATACAAAATTATTAGATGGCACTTTTCTTTTGCAGATTAGCCACTCCGCTACCTGTGCATGTCTTAGCAACAGAAAAGAGTATCCCTCTTTCTTCCGGACAATTCCCAATGATTATTACCAGAGCAGAGCACTGGCAAAGCTGGTCAAGTATTTTGGTTGGACTTGGGTAGGAGCTGTTAGAAGTAGGAGTGACTATGGAAATAATGGAATGGCCAGTTTTCTAGAATTTGCTGAAAAAGAGGGAGTATGTATTGAGTACTCTGTCGCTATTTACAGGACTGATTCCAGACAAAAGTTTCTAAATGTGGTGGACATTATCAAAACATCCACATCCAAAGTCATTGTAGCTTTTGCAGATGGGAATGACCTGGACATCCTCATAAAAGAGCTTTACTATCAGAATGTGACTGGATTTCAGTGGGTTGGAAGTGAAGGATGGATCACTTACAGCTACCTATCCAGTACCATGAATTATGCGGTGGTTGGTGGTGCAGTAGGTCTTGCTGTGCCAAATGCCAACATTCCTGGCTTGAAAGAGTTTATTGCAAGCAGGCAACCCTCTTTAAAACCAGGTAATACAGGCCTGGTTGAATTGTGGGAGAGTGTGTTTGACTGTACTCTAAGATATCAGTCACAGAAGGCTGAAAAATCCTGCACCGGTGATGAGTCTCTTGAGAATACAGAAACACGCTTCACAGATGTGTCAGATGCTAGCTTACTGAACAACATTTATAAAGCAGTATATGCTGTGGCTTATGCTGTGGATAGGCTTTTAGGCTGTCATGACCGGAAGGGGCCATTTACCAATGGTACATGTGCAGATGTAGGAAACATAGAGCCATGGCAGGTGATGTAACAATAATGTAATTCCACTACATAAATATATCCACTTTTGACATTTATTTTGGTCAGTACAAAAGATAATAAATAAATAAATAAATAAATAAATAAATAAATAAATAAATAAATAAATATTTATCTATTTATTTATTTATTTATTTATTTCAGTGTATACTGAACCCTGAAATAAACGAATTAATGTAAATGTTAATATACCTTTCAGGTGCTCCATTACTTGGCTCAGGTGAACTTTACTACGAAGAATGGAGAAATTGTACGGTTTGACAATCTGGGTGACCCAGTTGCACGCTATGCCATTGTTAATTGGCAGAGGAACGGTGAAGGAACAATAATATTTGAGTCCATTGGCATGTATGATGCATCTTTGCAAGATGGCCAGGAGTTTGTAATTAATACCAACAGTGCAGTCTGGGCAGGAGATCAGCATACAGTAAGCAAAGCAGGGAAAATGATGATTTTCTTATGACCTCTCAACATATTTTATTACTGTATCTATTGTTTAACAAACTTTAAATGGGACTACCTGTATACGCCAGGTTCCTTGGTCTGTATGTAGTGAAAACTGTCTCCCAGGGACCAGCAGGGCTTTCATAAAAGGAAAGCCAATTTGCTGCTTTGACTGCATCCCCTGTGCAGATGGGCAGTTTAGCAACACCACAAGTGAGAAGACCAGGCTCCTTTCATTTACATTACTGCTGTTTGTGTTTTTAAAAAGTCCACTAAATGCTCACATGATTTCACACCATCATGAAATGTCCTCATTTTGCCTTTCTAATATATCTATGGTTTCAGATGCAGTGACATGTCTTCCTTGCCCTCTTGAATACAAGTCAAATGGAAACAAGACTCAGTGTGAGCTGAAAAACCTTGAATTCCTGAACTTTAATGAACTTATGGGTATTCTGCTGATGGCATTCTCTTTGTTTGGTGGATGTCTCACAATCACAGTTGGGTTAATTTTCTTTTACTACAGACAGACCCCCATTGTCAGGGCCAACAACTCTGAGCTGAGCTTCCTGCTGCTTTTCTCTTTGAGTCTGTGTTTCCTCTGTTCACTTACCTTCATTGGTAGGCCAACTGAATGGTCTTGTATGCTGCGCCACACAGCGTTTGGGATCACATTTGTTCTCTGCATCTCCTGTGTTCTGGGGAAAACAGTAGTTGTGTTAATGGCCTTCAGGGCTACACTTCCAGGTAATAATATCATGAAGTGGTTTGGACATGCACAGCAGAGACTCAGTGTAATTTCCTTCACTTTCATTCAGGTTTTCATTTGTAGTCTTTGGTTGACAATTTCTCCCCCCTTTCCTTATAAAAATATGTACCACTACAAAGATAAAATCATTTTAGAATGTCACGTGGGATCAGTTTTAGGTTTCTGGTCTGTGCTAGGATATATAGGTATTCTTGCTTTCTTATGTTTTATTTTGGCTTTTCTAGCAAGGAAGCTGCCTGATAACTTTAATGAAGCCAAATACATTACATTCAGCATGCTCATATTCTGTGTAGTCTGGATTACATTTATTCCAGCTTATGTCAGCTCTCCTGGAAAGTTTATTGTAGCTGTGGAAATATTTGCCATTTTAACCTCAAGTTCTGGATTACTTTTTTGTATATTTATTCCAAAGTGCTACATAATTTTACTTAAGCCTGACAAAAACACCAAAAAACAAATGATGAGTAAAGCACCCTCCAAACCACTCTGAACAGGCTCACACACATATGGTTGTAAGTAAGGAAACAGACAAACAAATTAATAAGCACATGTTCATTCATAGATGCTTGCTACTTTTGATATAAAATGGTATGTGTAAGCCTTTAACTGGCTATGATATAAATGTATGTCATTCATTAAATAAAATGATGAATTTGACATTAAAAGTTAAATCTAAGAAACAGAAAAAAGCCTCAGTTTGTACTAAACAATAAAGCAACAGGAGACATACAGTAGTTTGATCATTAATCCTTTTGAATATGGAAATCACAAAGAAGTTTACATTCAGCTCTGTGTGTGTTTGGGCATATTATTAAAAGATCAATGCCCACAACATTGAAGCTATAGTAGCAAAATACCCTCAAGCCCTTAAACTCCCCTTTGTTTTCTATCAGTTAGCATTGAGGTAGCAATGTAATTACTACCACCATACACAAAGTACAGTATGCAAAGCTTATAGTACTGTGACTGGCCCCTACTACCCCTCCAGATCAGGCTGCTCAGCACCTTGTTGCTTCCAAACATCCACCTGAACTGAATGTTGTGTTTGTGTGCACGCATGTCAAGACCTTCAACAAAGTCGTATAGTGAAATTATGTCATGTTATTTCATATAAATGCCATTGTTATATGGCCACAATTCCCTGAAATCTCACAAAATACTCATCTAGTCTGCTCTGATTCTAAATGACAATAATAAAACTCTGGGCAGAAACTCAAGGTTCAATCACTAGACTAATCTAGAGTCATCAGACCACCAATACATGCAAGGGAAGCTTATTGATAAAGCACATAGTTCTTCCATTCTTTCATTGAACTGATCTCTAGCAAAGTCTGTAGGAGGAGTCTGTAGTGACTATTTCTCTCCAATGGGGCACTGAGTCCAGGGATCAGGCCCCTCTTGATGAGATGAGAATGCATCTGTGTCTGTGATATTTGGTGTCGCAGGCTGATAAACCACTTCTGAAATTTCCCTAATTCCAACAGTCACAAAGGAGCAACAACCCCAATTCCAAAAAAGTTGGGACACTGTAAAATGTAAATAGAAACAGAATGAAATGATTTGCAAGTCTCATAAATCCATATGCTATTCACAAAAGAAAATAGAAAACACATCAAATGTTTAAACTGAGGAAATCTACCATTTTAAGGAAAAAATAAGGTAATTTTGAATTTGATTTGAATTCTGAAATTGTTCCACGAATTGTAGACACAGTTTTTCGCAGACTGGTGACCCTCTGCCCAGCTTTACTTCTGAAGAACTGTCTCTCTAAGATACTCCTTTTATACCCTATCATATTACTGACCTGTTGCCAATTAACCTCCAGCTGTTTCTTTTTAGTAACGCTTACTTTTCCAGCCTTTTGTTACGCTGTCCCAACTTTTGTGAGACATGTTGCTGCCATCAAATTCAAAATTACCTTTTTTTTTCTTAAAATGGTACATTTCCTTAGTTTGTTTCTATGTATTGTGAATAACATATGGGTTTATGAGATTTGTAAATCATTGCATTCTGTTTTTATTCACATTTTACACAGTGTATCAACTTTTTTTGGAATTGCGGTTGTATTCGACTTCAGATCAGGATCTAAACTGTAGATTTTCTCTAGTAAATGCCAATGCCATTGCATGCATTCCAGCTCAGACAACAGACATCCATACCAGAGAAAGATTTTAAAAGTTTGGGATATTTTTTTTAAAACCAAACTCTGATTTTGTCCTGGCTTGTTTTGATAGCTCCTTGGTCATCATGATACTGTTTATTTATATTATATTATATTATATTATATTATATTATATTATATTATAGTATATTATATTTCAATCATGTGCCACTCTAATTGCACACAGGTGGACTCCATTCTGAAGGCATCTGGTTGCACCAGAATAAATTTAGGGGTCTCACAGCAACATGGCTTAAATACATATGCAATCACAGCTTTTATCTTCTTTATTTGGAAATAATTGTGCAAACAGTATTGATCCCCTCTGCTCCTTACAGGCTATGTTGTGTTGATTCATGTAAAAAAATTCTATTCAGTCTATTTCAGTTTCAGATTACAATAATACTACAAAATATGGAACATTTCAAGGGAGTGAATTCAAGCCACTGTATATCTGAGGCAAACAGAGGGGAAAATAAATAAAAGTGACTAAGAATATGATGATAAAATATGAAGTTAAAATATCCATGGTTACTGATCTGTACAAGGGGTAGTTATTTCAGAAAGGTCAAATGTGCTCTATACAGAGCATTATAATTCAAAAGGTTCAAAATATCACTGTGAGAAGAAATGGATGAATGAATGAATGAATGAATGAATGAATGAATGAATGCACATATACACATACACATAATAACAAAGACAAAATAAACTGATGCAGTGACAAAAGTAACTACCAGCCCTGATAGCCCAGAGGTAAAAAAAAAAAAGAAAAAAAAAGGCTAAACAACACATCAAAACCTACTCATTTCTGAGCATAATTATGTCACACCTCCTTTGATTGCAGCTCACAAGCGTAACCTTTCCATAGAAGATTTGCATTTCCATGTGAATAAATACCACAGATACTCCCTGTTCAAGTAGCTGACATATCAGGCTATGCATACATGCTCAGACTTACTATTACTACATTAGAACTGTATAGATAGATGGAATCATTGTTTACTCTCTTGCATGTGTTAATGGCCATCATTAATTTTTCCAGAGCTAATAAGACTACTTGTAGCCTGTATGGAGAACCTGCATACCCACATCTGTTGAAAGATGGTGACATCATAGTTGGAGCTATTTTTCCCTTTTATAGTAACTGGGCGATCACTGACTTGTCCTATTCAGTCATGCCACCTCCAGTGAAGTGCACAAGGTAAGTAGCTTACAAAATGAGCATTTAAAATATAATTAATATATCATATAATAATTATTAGAACAATTATATAGCAGTTTGTTTTATATTTCAGTCATTTTATATTAAAGTATTTGTCTCTGTCTGACTTTTTTTAACCAGCATGGAATTCAAAGGATTCCATTATTCACAGACCTTAATATTTGCAATAGAGGAGATCAACAATAGTTCTTCATTACTGCCTGGAGTCTTGTTGGGCTACAAGATCTATGACACCTGTGGCTCCACATCTTTGGGTGTTAAAGCAGCAATGACACTTGTGAATGGAAATGAGAACTCAATCTCAAATGTGATCTGCACAAAGCCAGCTCAGGTGCAGGCAATAATAGGAGAGACGTATTCATCAGTGTCCATGGCTATAGCAAAGAGTATTGGACCTTTCCACATGCCATTAGTAAGAATTTTTAATTCATTTTAATTATTTTATCAAGATTAGTACTATTGCAACACCATTTCAAAGGTTAGAAGAAATCTACAGCTGAAAGGTCATTTTATATTTCTATTGATGTGTTGCGACTATCTAAGCATAATGTCTGATATAGTAATGTTTCTAACTGCAGATCAGTTACTACTCCACTTGTGAATGCCTCAGTGACAAAAGAAAATATCCCTCATTTCTGCGCACTATGCCCAGTGATTACCACCAGAGCAGAGCACTTGCAGAAATGGTCAAGTACTTTGGTTGGACATGGGTGGGAGCAATAAGAAGAGAAGATGATTATGGCAATAATGGGATGGCAACTTTCTCTAATGTGGCAGAACAGCTGGGGGTCTGCTTAGAATATTCCCTTCCATTTTTTCCAACTTACTCACAAGAAAAAGTACTGAGAATCATCGAGCAAATTAAAATGTCCACTTCTCGTGTGATAGTTGCATTCTTCACTCAATGGGACTTCGATGTTTTGCTGCCAGTGCTTTCTGAACACAATATCACTGGATATCAGTGGGTGGGAACTGAGGGCTGGATCTCTGATCTCCAGTAGTGGCCAAATTAGACAAGCACAACATACTACAAGGGGCTATAGGGCTAGCTATTCCCAAAACAAAAGTCACAGGTCTGAAGGATTTTATTCTTGATATAAAACCACTGAAATCAGTAGGCAGAGCCATTTTTACTGAATTCTGGAAGGCTTTGTTTAAGTGCAAATTTACAGTGCAGA
Source organism: Cranoglanis bouderius (assembly GCA_023630585.1). NCBI lineage: Eukaryota > Metazoa > Chordata > Actinopteri > Siluriformes > Cranoglanididae > Cranoglanis > Cranoglanis bouderius. Next base: position 4,393,148 of record CM042557.1, on the reverse strand, counting down.
ATGACTCAAAGGACTCAATGATGTGTACAGGTGAAGAGAAACTCTCTGAGACAGAAAACACATTCACTGATATGTCTTTTATGCCAATTTTCAATAATATCTATAAAGCAGTCTATGCCATAGCCTATACTCTACACAGTCTTCTTGGCTGCCAAGACACATGTCTTACAAAGAAGCAGCCAGATCTGTTCACAGTAAGTTCCGCTCAAAAATTTGACACAAACACATACATAAATTCATGTGTAGCTTAAAAAATACCACTTTGCTATATTCCATCAGTTTCTAGAACACCTCAGAAAAGTGCATTTCAAGACAAAAGAAGATGAAGAAGTTTATTTTGATGGAAATGGTGATCCTCCAGCAAAATATGAAATAATTAACCGGCAAACAAATAAAGATCATCAGTATGAATTTGTCACTGTTGGACTTTATGACTCATCTTTTCCTATTATTGATCGATTAGCAGTAAACATGGCCTCCATTGTGTGGGCAAAAAATATGAATCAGGTGAGTATAAGGAAAATATCCATAGACTCAATATAATGAAATATCATAAAAAGACTTTATAATGTATATCATATAAAGTAACCACATTTTCTATTTAAAAAAGGTACCAAAATCTGTATGTACTGAGAGTTGCCCCCCTGGTACAAGGAAGGCTGTGCAGAAAGGAAAGCCTATCTGCTGTTTTGACTGCATACCATGTGCTGCTGGAAAGATAAGTAATATGACAGGTAGAGAAGAAAAATAATAAATAACAAAAACAACTACTATCACTACTACTTTAACACATCGCTGCTGTCATTAATATTTACAAAAAACATCCTGACAGGCTTACCTGGGTTAAAGCACAGAAATTTTAGAAATTAGCAATCATAGGTGATCCTGTGAAAAATAGGAAAATACATTAATGAATCTATCACATATGTTTTGTGTATTATTTCTTCCAAATATCTAACATTTCTTGTTTTGTAATTTTTATCCCTCCCACTCTGTGACAGATTCCATTGAATGTGAACGATGCCAGCAAGATTACTGGTCAAATGCAGACAAGAATAAATGTGTAAAGAAGGAAATTGAATATTTGTCCTATGAGGAAACTATGGGAATTTTGCTAACAGTTGTTTCTATTGTTGGTGCATTTATGACAATAGTAATAGCAATCATATTTTTAAAATATAAAAACACACCAATAGTCAAAGCCAACAACTCTGAGCTAAGCTTTCTGCTGCTCTTCTCTCTGACTCTATGTTTCCTCTGTTCACTAACGTTCATTGGCCAGCCCTCTGAGTGGTCATGTATGCTGCGCCACACAGCATTTGGGATCACTTTCGTCCTTTGCATTTCCTGTGTACTGGGGAAAACCATAGTGGTGTTAATGGCCTTCAGAGCTACACTTCCAGGCAGTAATGTCATGAAATGGTTTGGGCCTTCCCAGCAAAGACTCAGTGTTCTTGCCTTCACTCTCATACAGGTTCTTATTTGTGTGCTTTGGTTTACAATATCCCCTCCATTCCCCTTCAAAAATCTAATGCACTATAAGGAAAAGATCATTCTTGAATGCAATTTGGGCTCAACCATAGGTTTCTGGGCTGTGCTGGGTTACATAGGACTTTTAGCACTTTTGTATTTCATTTTAGCTTTTCTGGCTAGGAAGCTTCCAGATAAGCTAAATTCATCACATTTAGCATGCTAATGTTCTGTGCAGTTTGGATTGCTTTTATTCCAGTTTATGTCAGCTCTCCTGGAAAATTCACTGTAGCTGTGGAGATATTTGCTATTTTAGCATCAAGCTTTGGTTTACTATTCTGTATCTTTCTTCCAAAGTGTTACATAATCATCATGAAGCCAAAGAAAAATACGAAAAAGCAAATTATGGGAAAAGTGCCAGTTCACTGAGTTAATAACATAAATATGCGCGATTAATATTAACAAATATAAAGCATATTGTCCACTGAACCTGAAGCCTGATTGTCAGAACAATTATTTATTCATATTTTATTTTATTAAATAAAAAATAACTGTATAATATAAAAATTATATAAATTACTATAGTCAAAACAGAAATATTAGAAACTGTCAGTTTTAACTGGTCTATTAATGTTGTGCCCCTATTGCATGTTATTAAACATTTCATTGGGAATGAAAATTAAGATTGTATGTACATAGGTAATAAACAAAGCAGGAATTGCAATAAAACCACCTACAATGATACAAAAGGAGGTGGACATGATGATTTATTTAAGTGTTTGCATAAATACAAGTGCAGAGGTTAACTCTCTGACCGCTCCCTCGTTCAGCAGCTGACAGTTTCATATTGGGAAAAATTACTTAATACTGAATCATTGACAAGCAAATTTTATTGAATTGAATTGAATTGAATTGAATTGAATTGAATGTCTTTATTGTCATTGTAATGTCTGAACATATCAAACTGATTTCTGAATCAGCCTGGATCTAGCAAAGAAGTTTCTCTGTGTCTTTGAGCCATGAATCCTTATCTAACCTCTTCACCAGATGCCATCGGAATGCGACACGACCCCCCCTCTTCAGACACACACACACACACACACACACACAAAGCACACACCCGTGCACACACACAATGTAAGAATCTCTTTTGAATGTAACATGTAATTATATGTAATTATTCGATGTCCAAATAGTGTGATATTTTCTTGTTTGCATATATTGTGTGTTTATGTAACATAACTATAACGATTTTAGATAGCTTAACTTAGGATATGATTTTAAATGTTTTACTTGTAATATTCCATCGAATTTGGTATGTGGTTAATCGTCTCGAGATACCCTGATTGATTATGCCACGTGCCCCGGGAAGAGGAAGCCAGGATCTCTCACTCCCAGACAAAAGATGCAACCGCCTCATGGCCCACACCTTTTCAAATGGCATGATGAACCAGCGAACTCTACACGACCTCGCGCGAACTTTCAAACCGAAGCCATACAAGTATAGTTAATGGATCTATATCTGCATTAAGATTGTTCCCCTGTTTACAGGAGATTTAAGTTCGTTGCTGGTTTTGAAAAAGGCTAATTAGTTATGTTTTTGTTAATGGACACAGACTTTAATGGACATGTTGGTGAAGGGAATAGTGGGGATGAGGAACTGATGGGCAGGTTTGGTCTTCAGGTAAGGAACCCAGAAGGGCAGAGGTTGGTAGACTTTGCTAAAAGTATGGAGATGGCTGTGGTGAACACGTACTTTCAGAACACAGGGTGACATACAATAGTGGTGGCAGGAGCACACAGGTGGACTATATCTTATGTAGACACTGTAATCTGATGTAGATTACCGATTGCAAAGTAGTGGTAGGAGAGAGTGTAGCTAGACAGCATAGGATGGTGGTGTGTAAGATGACTCTGGTGGTGAGGAAGATGAAGAGACAAAGGCAGAGCAGAAGACAAAGTGGTGGAAGTTGGAAAAGGAAGAGTGCTGTGCGGTTTTCAGGGAAGGGTTGAGACAGGCTTTAGGTGGTCAGGAGGTGCTTCCACATGACTGGACTACTACAGCCAAAGTGATCAGGGAGACAGGTAGGAAGGTGATAGGTGTGTCATCTGGAAGGAGGAAAGAAGACAAGGAGACTTGGTGGTGGAATGAGGAAGTTCAGGAGAGTATCCAGAAGAAGAGGTTAGCTAGGAAGAAGTGGGACAGTGAGAGGACAGAGGAAAGTAGACAGGAATATTGGGAGATGCAGCGTGAGGTTAAGATAGAGGCGGCAAAGGCCAAACAGAAATCTTATGAGGACATGTATGCAAGGTTAGATAGTAAGGAAGGTGAGAGGGATTTGTATCGGTTGGTGAGGCAGAGGGATATATATGGTAAGGATGTGCAGCAGGTTAGAGTGATTAAAGATAGAGATGGAAATGTGTTGACAGGTGACAGGAGGGTGAGGGAAAGATCGAAGGAGTACTTTGAGGAACTGATGAATGGGGAAAATGACAGAGAGAGAAGAGTAGTAGAGGCAAATATTGTTGAGCAGGAAGTAGAAAGGATTAGCAAGGGTGTAGTTAGGAGAGTTTTGAAGAGGATGAAGAGAGGAAAGGTGGTTGGTCCTGATGACATACCAGTGGAGGTATGGAAGTGTCTAGGAGAGATGGCAGTAGAGTTTTTAACTAGGTTGTTCAACGAGGTCTTAGAGAGTGAGAGGATGCCTGAGGAATGGAGGAGAAGTGTTTTGGTGCCGATTTTTAAGAACAAGGGAGATGTGCAGAGTTGTGGAAACTACAGAGGTATTAAGCTGATGAGCCATACAATGAAATTGTGGGAAAGAGTAGTGGAAGCAAGGCTAAGGGGAGAAGTGAGCATTTGTGAGCAGCATGGTTTCATGCCAAGAAAGAGCACTACAGATGCAATATTTGCTTTGAGAATGTTGATGGAGAAGTACAGAGAGGGTCAGAAAGAGCTGCATTGTGTCTTTGTAGATTTAGAGAAAGCGTATGACAGGGTGCCAAGAGAGGAGCTGTGGTATTGTATGAGGAGGTCTGGAGTGGCAGAGAAGTATGTTAGAGTGGTGCAGGATATGTATGAGAGCAGTAGAACAATGGTAAGGTGTGCGGTAGGTGTGACAGAGGAGTTCACGGTGAAGGTGGGACTGCATCAAGGATCAGCTCTGAGCCCCTTCTTGTTTGCGGTGGAGATGGACAGGCTGACAGATGAGGTCAGACAGGAATCTCCGTGGACTATGATATTTGAGGATGACATTTTGATCTGTAGTGAGAGCAGGTATAAGGTGGAGGAAACTCTAGAGAGGTGGAGGTTTTCTCTGGAGAGAAGAGGAATGAAGGTTAGTCGCAGCAAGATAGAATACATGTGTGTGAATGAGAGGGATCCAAGTGGAACAGTGAGGTTACAGGGAGAAGAGATAAATAAGGTGCAGGATTTTAGGTACTTAGGGTCAACAGTCCAGAGCAACAGGGAGTGTGGAAAAGAAGTGAAGAAGTGTGTGCAGGCAGGTTGGAATGGGTGGAGAAAAGTGTCAGGTCTGTTGTGTGATAAAAGAGTACCAGCAAGAATGACAGGAAAGGTGTACAGGACAGTAGTGAGACCAGCGATGTTGTATTTTTTGGAGACAGTTGCACTGAGGAAAAGACAGGAGGAAGAGTTAGAGGTAGCAGAGCTAAAGATGTTGAGGTTCTCTTTGGGAGTGATGAGGATGGATAGGATCAGGAATGAGTACATCAGGGGGACAGCACATGTGAGATGTTTTGGAGACAAAGTTAGAGAGGCCAGGTTGAGATGGTTTGGACATGTTCAGAGGAGGGAGAGTGAATATATCGGTAAAAGGATGCTGAGGTTAGAGCTGCCAGGCAGGAGGCCGAGAGGAAGACCAAAGAGGAGGTTTATGGAGCTAGTGAAGGAGGACATGAAGGTAGTCGGTCTGAGAGAAGAGGATGCAGGGGATAGGGCTAGATGGAGGCAGATGATTCACTGTGGCGACCCCTGAAGGGAACAGCCGAAAGGAAAAGAAGAAAGAAGAAGTTGGGTTTTTGTCTGCCATTCCCTTTTATTTCATTACTTTCTCTCTATACATTTTCTTTCCTTGTATATAGATGTACATATGTATGTTTTGCTTAGAGTTAGTTGTGTGTATCCATAGTTACATCTAGTTATGAAAATCTATTATCCCACGCTTGATTTGTCTCTGTTTTGGTCACGTGATAGAGTCAATTCTACGCTGCATAAGATCTCGATTACCCACTCTAATTTTAATAACAAAATTCTTTGGTTACCCGCTCTGGAAACAGAGATTTCCTTCCTGGCCAGAAGGATAAACTCCCTCTTTAGAGTTCATAATTCTAAACTAGACTACAGCTAATTCTAAAAGCTGATCTAGACCACATACATAGTCATAATTAATTATAATCCGTTGTAGTTAATTATCTATATGTATATGTGCACATTCATGAATTCCCTTTCATGGCTGATGTATATTTATAACTGGTCACAACACACGTTGATTAGATATATAGATATATTTCACGCCATTCGAGCTGATTCCTTATATAAATTGGAGAATACATTTAAACGCGTTAAACATGTTTTAATTCGTTACACGAATTGTAACTGGTGGAGAATATTTTTAAACGTTGCAGATTCATCCGATTTACTACATATTCTGGTAGATAATGTGGGCGCGCTTTAAAACTCATCTCCTTTAAAAGGGTGCTTTGAATCCAAGCTTGCGATTCTGTTTCATTTTTCATGTTTAAAGTTGATCCATTACATTATTCTGGTGGAAAGGAATAATGCTAGTAATGATTGATTCGTTACATCATTGTACAAGAACAACGGAATTGAAATGCAATCCTTTTTGGTGCATAATCTAACAATAATAAATCAATAAATCTAATAAATAGTAAACAGATTACTGAATCAAAAACACACCATTACACACAGAGAAGTCTCATGTTCAACAGTCAGTTACACGACTCATATTCAACATGTAACGAATCAAAGGCATTACTAGCATTATTCTTTTCCACCAGAATAACGGGTAACGAGATCTTATGCAGCGTTTAATTGATTCATCCGTGAACAAAACAGAGAAAATCAAGCGTGGGATAATAGATTTTAATAACTAGATGTGACTATGGATACACACGACTAACTCTAAGCAAAACATACATACATCTATATACAGGGAGAGAAAAGGATAGAGAGAAAGTAATGAAAGAAAGGAAAGCAGACAAAAACACAACTAATTAGCCTTTTTCAAAAACCAGCACGAACTTAATTCTCCTGTAACACAGGGGTCCAATCTTAAACGCAGATATAGGTCATTAACTATACTTGCATAGCCTCAAGGTTGAGAGTTTGCGCGAGGTCGTGTAGAGTTCTCTGGTTCGTTGCGCCGTTTGAAAAGGCGTGAAGAGGTTGCATCCTTTGTCCGGGAGAGAGATCCTGGTTTCCTCCAACCGGAAGGAGTGTAGAAGTGAAGTTAAGGAGTGAGAAGTGAACTCTAACTGGAGTTGAAGTGTGTGGTGTTGTTTTAAAGACAACACCAATGCACATGCCTCTTTGGGCTATGGGCCAATCAGGAAGTTGGGTTTGCATGTCCGGATGAACTCTCTTTGTCTGGTCTCGGACCCTAATTTAAATGTCCAGGGAGGAGCTGGCTTATACCATTATAAATGAAATTAAGAGAAAACATGAAATGATGTATCCCATTGCAATATGATGTGCATAATCAATCCGGGTATCTCGAGACGATTAACTACATACCAAATTCGATGGATTTGTAAAGAATATTACGAATAAAACCTGGTTACAGACATTTAAAATGATATGCTAGATTAGAACTATCTAAAGTCATTAAGGTTAGTTAAACACACAATATATGTAAACAAAATAACATCACACTATTTAGACATGGAATAATTACATATAATTACACGTTACATTGAAGAGAGAGAGATTTCTCCATTGTGTGTAAGGTAAGCGTGTGTGTGTGTGTGTGTGTGTGTGTGTGTGTGTGTGTGTGTGTGTGTGCACAGTCTTGGTGTCTGTGCACCAGTTGTTGTTTACATAAATGCATAACCCCCCTCCTCTGCTCTTACCGGAGTCCCTGGTGCTGTCATAGCGATACACTGTGTGGCCTCCTAACTCAAAAGCTGTGTCTAGTATAGATGGATGAAGCCAGGTCTCTGTGAAGAGCAGAATACAACTGTCCTTTACAGCATTGTTCAATGCAGCCTGTAGTTTCTGTTTTTGTTCTTCTTAGCAGAGGTTTTCACATCACCACTCTTCCATGGATGCCATTTTTGCCCAATGTCTTTCTGATAGTGGAGTCATGAACAGTGACCTTTATTGATGCAAGAGAGGCCTGTAGGTCCTTTGATGTTGTCCTTGGCTCTTTTGTGACTTCCTGGATGAGTAGTCGCTGGCCACTTCTGGGAAGGTTCAGTACTGTGTAGAGTTTTTCTATTTGAAGATAATGGCTCTCACTGTGGTTCTTTGGAGTCCCAGAGCCTTTGACATACCTTTTACCCTGGGTTTTCGCTAGTCCAGCGAAACCCCTTTATGAATGCAGTTTCATAGATTTGGGGAATTAGTAACTACGGGGGCAGATACATTTTCACACAGGCCCAGTTGTCATTGGATAACTTTTTTGCTTCAATAAATAACATCATTTAAAAACTGCATTTTGTGTTTACTCAGGTTGCCTTTGTTTTGTTTTAATTTCTGAAACAAGTATGAGATATACACAAAAGCAGAAGAAATCAGGATGTGGGCAAATATGGCACTGTAGGTATTTGTCACTCAGTTACAAATGGTCCAGAATGCTGCAGCAAGACTGTTGCTGGGTATACAATAGCGTGAACATATTATCCCGATTTTAATTTCTCTTCACTGGCTTCCAAGCTGTTATAAAATTGATTTTGAAATACTTCAATTTGTTAAATCTCTAAATGGATTGGCATGAGGCTATTTATCAAGACTTTTTTTTTATCTATGCACAATACATCAAGGTCCCAGAGATCTTCAGAACAGAGGTTGTTGACTGTTCCTAGGGCAAGAATAAAATCAAGAGGCGATAGTGCCTTTTTAGTAGTTGCCCAGAAATTGTAGAACGGCCTTCGTATTCACATCAGCAACTGATCCTGGACTTCCTGACTGGGAGACCTCAGTCAGTCTGGATCGAGAACAGCATCTCCAACACCACCACACTGAGCACTGGGGCCCCCCAGGACTGTGTGCTCAGTCCACTGCTGTTCACTCTGCTGACTCACAAGTGAGGTGGTTTCATCAGCAAGAACAATGAGTTAGCATACAGAGAGGAGGTGTAGTGGCTAACAGGCTGGTGCAGAATCAACAACCTCTCTTTGAAAGTGGAAAAAACAAAAGAGATGGTTGTTGACTTCAGTAGAGCACGGAGTGACCACTCTCCACTGAACATCGAAGGCTCCTCCGTGGAGATCATCAAGAGCACCAAATTCCTTGTGTTCACCTGATGGAGAACCTCACCTGGTCCCTCAACACCAGCTCCATAACCGAGAAAGTACAGCAGCATCTCTACTTTCTGTGAGGGCTGAAAAAGCCCATCTCCCACCCCTCATCCTCACCACGTTCTACAGAGGAACCACTGAGAGCATCCTGAGTAGCTGCATCACTGCCTGGTTCAGAAATTGCACTGTATCGGATCGCAAGACCCTGCAGAGGATAGTGATGACAGCTGAGAAGATCATCAGGGTCTCTCTTCCCTCCATCATAGACATTTATACCACACGCTGCATTCGCAAAGCCACCAGCATTGTGGATGACCCCACTCACCCCTCACACAAACTCTTCACCCTCCTGCCTGGAAAAAGGCACTGAAGCATTCGGGCCCTCACGGCCAGACTGTGTAACAACTTTTTCCCCCTAAGCCATCAGACTCCTCAATACTCAGGGACTGAACTGACACACACACACACACACACACACACACACACACACACACACACACGGATACACGCACTCTGAACTGAACACCATCCCATTTATGCAATATTTGCACATTTTTGTATTGACTGTATTAATTTTTTGGCTGCTACTGTATTTATAAAAATATTTAATTTCTTGTGACTATTATACACTTTACCTTGCTGCTACAGCAATAACTGCTATGTCCATATTTGGTATAAGCTAGTCTGCTGAATACTAAGCCATAGTATGTTATGTTTACATTCACAGCATTTTAACTATATTGTTACTCTTTTGCACCTATCTTTTGCGTTACTGTTATATCGGACACTTCCACACTAGATCTGTGTACTGGTCGTCTCTACACTGTTGCTTACTGTGCCTATTATCCTGTTTTAGTAGTTACTTTACTGTCTTGTGTTGTTAGCACATGTTTGCACATGCACTTTATGTAAAAATGTGTAGGTCTTATATAGGCCATGTCATCTCATAGGCCATGTCATCTATGCCATCTCATGTGGTTAGTCTATTGTTTTATGTAGTATGTGTTTTTATAATTTTAAATCTTGGTTAAAAACATATCTGTTCTCTTGGGGTTTTAATGCACCATAGAGAGTATTTTGATCTTAGGTTATCTTAGTTTTTGTGTTTGTTTTGTGTGCCCTGTTTTTCAGTGATCTATGTACAGCACTTTGGTCAACTCAACATTGTTTTAAATTGTGCTATATAAATAAATTGACATTGACATTACTATAAATAATTGTCATCTAAGTACATAGCAGCATATGCATTGTGCAGGCAGAGGATTCTGTCAGTAAGTCATTGAAATGTCACTGAAAACTGAAAGGTAGGCAAATAAATGGAATGTCTGTAAATGGCTGAGTCAGTCACCTGACCTCAACCCAACTGAGCATGCTTTTCAATTATTGAAAACAAAACTGACGGCAGAAAGACCCACAAACAAGCAGCAACTGAAAGCAGCTTCAGTAAAGGCCTGGCAAAACATCTCAAGGGAGAAAACCCAGCATTTGATGGTCAGTGGGTTTCAGACTTCAGGTAGTTATTGACTGCAAAGGATTTGCATCCAAGTATTAACAATAATCCAATAATAATAATAATAATAATAATAATAATAATAATTCCACCAGATGAGTGGAAAAAAAAACTTTTATTGATCAAATTGATCAAAAACACCACTGCGGTATTGTCCATCCTTATCAGAATGAGAGTCCCTGCCTGAAATGTCTCAGGGTGAAAAGTACTGCCCACAACTCCAGAAAGTTGATGTGAGATAATAAAAGTCAGCTTGCAATGAACCTGGAACCTTGCCAAGGTTCTCCGCACGGCCTGCCTCCTGCCATCTGTGAGAGTAGCCCTCATTGACATGGAAGCACATTGCATTCATGCATACCCAGGAAGCACATTGACTGGCGTGGAGTGGGTCACCCAAGGCAGTGACATGGCGTAACATGCGTGTGAATGGTAGGACTCGGAACTGATATGTCTTGTCCTGAAATGTGAACTGAAGGAACTTCTGTGGCGCAGGGCAATGGGAATATGGAAATATGCATCCTTCAGGTCCACTGAGGTGAATCACGTTCCAGGTTTGATAGCACGTCAGACATATGCCACCCATAACATGCAGAAAGGAAGATGCTTGAGGCTCTTGTTCAAGCATCTGAGGTCCAGGATGGGCCTGAAGCTCCCATCCTTCTTCCAAACAAGGAAATATTTTGAGTGGACTTCCCCAGAATGGGTCCAGGGGTCCAGGGGTCTACTGGCTCTATTGCACCATTCTCCATCTCCAATGATACAGCATGGGCCTGACGAGGGTCCTGGCCAACCGTGGGGCGAGCTTGGATACTCACTGGGGGTCTGTGATGGAACTAAAGACAATAGCCCCTCTCGAGTGTGTCGAGAAGACACTTGTGGCACCTGTGAACCATGCCATAAGCCTCTATTATCTGAAGCGAAGACGCAATTCACAGGCATGACCCAGTATGACAAAGCTATGCAATGTCTCATTCCCTTCACAGGAAACAGGGTTACACGCATAACCCAGATGTTCCCTTTCTAAGGGAACTCATCATTGCATGAGCTTTACGCTGTGAGTACGAGTATACCCACTCCATCACACTGAGGGTATGGCCTGTCACAGAGGCTCCATCAGTAGGGATGTGGCTGGCTGAAATGGTGGCCATGTAGACCCTAATTGTAGAAGGAGCCAACCTTGCTGAGAAACGTTCCTGTAAGAACTCCAGAACTGTAGCCATTGCGCAGTTCACTGGGTCACAGTGATGTTCCAAACATTTAACATGGTCTCTACAACCTCGGTTGAGAAACCGGAACCTATGAGCTGGTGCCCCTCAGGAGCCAGATCACAGCTTCCATAGTTCTGGCCGAGGATGATAAATCAACCCTTTGGCTTGAGACAATAGATCCTTGCGAACAGGTGAACCGGAATCTCCCAGGGAGTGCTGTCCAGCAGAGTTATTATCTCCAAGAACCATATACGATCTGGCCAATAAGGCCAAACTGTAATACCGAATGAATGTGTGCAACGTAGACCACCCCACCACAGCACACACATCCTGTAAGGGTACCCCTTAGACAAAGTCAAGGCAGGAAGGGGCAACAGAGAGAGCTTGTAGATCTCCTACTCACTTGAGAGATGTCAGGGCCAGCAGAAGAGTTACCTTTAGAATCAGAAGCTTCTATGAGGCTGACACTAAGGGCTCAAATGGGGCACCTGACAGACCTTCCAGGATCACAGAAAGGTCCCAGGAAGGTATGCGTGGTCTGCAGATGGGCCTCAGGTGCCTGATGCCACATATAAACCTCGAAGTTAGAGGATGTTGCCCCACAGAGGCTCCATCAAAAGGGGCATGACTGGCCAAAATGACGGCCACGTAGACCCTAATTGTAGAAGGAGCCAATACTGCAGAGAAACATTCCTGTAAGAACTTCAGGACTGTAGGTATTGCACAGTTTACTGGGACTAACTGGTGTTCCTCACACCATGATAAAAAGTTGCCACTTGAATTCATACAATTTTCTTGTAGATGGTGCTCTAGCATTTAACATGGTCTCTACAACCTTGGTTTAGAGACCGGAATCTATGAGCTGGTGCCCCTCAGTGGCCAGACCACAGTTTCCATAATTCAGGCTGAGGGTGACAAATCAACTCTCTGACTTGAGACAATAGATCCCTGCAAACGGGAATCTCCAGAGAGTGCCATCCAGCAGAGATATTATGCTGTTTAAGACCCCAGCCCGTGAGGGAGGCCCCAGCCCATGAGGGACGCGTCTGTCATACCGTCTTGCAATAAGGAGAGGCCCCTAGAGTGTGACTCGTTGCTAGAAACCGGGGACACCTCCAAATTCTCAGAGCACGTAGGCATCACCGTGTGACACTGATTATTCTTAGGGGTTTCGTCCCCAGATGAAACCCCCGACTATTCAGCCACCACTGAAACGGTCTCATGTGTAATAGGCCCAATGGTATGACGTTGGCTGCTGCTGCCATAAGCCCCAACAGCCTCTCAAAGGGACCGGAGTGGATATCTTGCTCAATGTTGATAGGATTGACCCTACGTGTGTTGGGGATAGATACGCCCTCATTGTAGTGGAATCCCATATAACCCCTAGAAAAGTCATACTCTGCACTGGAAAAAGCATGCTTTTCTTGTGGTTCAACCTGAGCCCCAAGCTCCTCATGTGGGCGAGAACAACATCTCCATGTTGGAATTGCGTACTCCCTGGATCACGCTAGAATTAACCAGTTGTCCAGGTAGTTTAGTACATGGATGCCCTGGAGTGGCAAGGGAGCCAGAGTAGAGTGAATGTGCAACGGGATAAAGCTAGACCGAAGGGAAGAACCTGATATTGGTATGCGTTGCCTCCAAACGCGATCCTCAGGAGCTCCTGTGACTGGGCAATATTTCTATGTGGAAATATGCATCTTTTAGATTTACCTTCACAAACCAGTCCTTGAACTGAATCTGTGGAAAGATGAGTTTCAGCATCAACATATCGAACCTGTATGCCCGAAGAATATGGTTCAGATGACGCAGATCTAAAATTGGCCACATACTCTGATCTTCTTTGCAGACCAGGAAATAATGGCTGTAAAAACCTCCCTCCCTCATAGGAAGTGGTACTTCTAGGAACATGGAAGTGGATGGACGCCACTGTTTGCTGTTTCGCCTTTCGAAACCTGTGATGGTGTTAAACGCACTGCCGAACAGGCCGGAATGTTGAGCTCATTCAGCAGGTCTGCTTGGTAGGCCTGCAACACTGCCATTGTATGCAGTGGCCCACAAGTGAGACCCGCCGCTGCATAGGTTTTGCCAACCAACGCCAAGGTGGCCTTACATGGCTTGGATGGCAAAGCCAACCCCCCTAAATTCCCTGCTGTTGATGGAGAGAGGTAGCTTGCAAGCGCCTCCCGTACTGTTCATTCCCCATGATGGCCGTATAATCGGTTGTTGCGGGGTTATAAATAGGGCTGGTGTATGGTTTTTCTCCAGAAGCGCGATATTTCATAATGCACTTCTGGGAAAAAAGGGGGAGTTTTCTGCTGTGTGAGGGAGTTTTAATTTCACTGGGGAGAAAGCACTCATTCAGCCTGCTACGAGCCGCTCGGTCAGTCTAAATTCAACTTTTCTACAGTCCTAGTGATCACTTCAAGCAGCTCTTTATATGATTGAGAGCTGCTCTCCATTTTTGGTGTACTGGCACCCTTCTCTGGCTCTTCGAAGTCAGAGGGTGGGTTGAATGGGTGGGTCGGCCGGCCCAGTGCTGCGAGGCTCCAAAACGCAACTCACTTTGGCTGAGAAGAGAGCATGCCAAGAGAGGAGCTGCCTATGCACAGCCTGCCCCCTTTTTTCCCCATTTTTTTCCTTTTTTTCTCAAGGGCCGCTGCAGCATGCTCCACCCCCAAACACTTCACATAGAAAGTGTGTCCGTACCCAAAATAAAACCGGGCACAGGGTAACACTTCCTGAATTCTCTCTGACTCATACAAACAGTTGAGGGACAGAGGGACAACGTTGCTCATGCAAAGTTGAGTTCCCTTATAAAGGGAACACTACTGAAGACCCAGCACCTTGCAGGCAATGAGAGTGTTGAGACTGAGAATGTGATGATGTCTCCTCCAAGCAGGTATAATGGTCCTGCCCCTCAGTAATCAATGAATCTGAGGCTGCTGGAGGTGTCCAGTTCCTCCCTGGAAAAAAGCTGCTGGTTCGCATCTAGGCAATGAAGAGGCAGATATGGATGCCCTCATTCCTTCATTCACATTCTGACTGGCAGGAAACGACATTGTCAGTAAAGTCTTTGGAGGCCCTTCAGTCTTGCTAGCCGAACACTTACCAGTCCAAACCTTGGTGTTGGCTGGTGCAGAAGAATTCTGAAATTCAGGGTAAAATTTTGCCACCCTTTGTTGCCTATCCTCCAGAGGCATCAAACTACACTCCGGGCAAGGATCTAGGGCATAGGACCTGAACATATGGAGCATGAGGCAGCCATAACGACCTACGCCAATAGAAGGATAACCGTGGCCAACCAATGGGTAAATGCAAGAGGAAAAAACCTGAATATGGTACTGCGATGAATAGGCACGTAGTGGTTGTTACGGTAACCACACGTATATGAATGCTACCCTGGTTCACCAGTGAGTGCAACTACGGCACAATGAAAGTTGGAGGCAACAGGTGTACACACTGTCTAATTAGAGCTCTGGCTAACCACTGAGTTATAATATAGACACGCACCTCAATACCACTGACAGGAAAACTTTGGATAACCAACGGGTCCGATGAGTAATCCGTAGCAATTCCACCCAATATGCGTTTTGTTTTCTTGAGACACAGCTATAGCTGGGAACAAATGCCAACCCAAAAACTGTGCATGCTCGAGTGAGATCTCTCTGCGAAAATGACAAAGAGACAAAATTTGACGTAGGCGGAAACTGAAATAGCTTCCGACACGCCATCAGTCAGGGTCACGTGTGACTGAATAATACAAGATTCTCGATGTGATGCACGAGACGCGACTCCTTCCACCATGTACTGACTGTCTCTGGCGGTCTGGAACAGTGAAATAGAACTACTGTTCTGTTCCGTGTATTTATTTCCCTGCACTCATCTCACACTGTTGTGTATTGCACTTGTGTAGTCTTGTGTACTGTTCTGTGTTGCACCATGGTCCTGAAGAAATGACATTTCATTCCGGTGTATACAAGCTACATAGAGGAATGACAATAAAAACCCAATTGACTTGACTTGATTTGACTTGACTTAACTTTACTTGAAGCACTCTGAAGCAGGTCTTGTTTGTGTTTCTGGCAATGGAAAAATGCCTGTTGTCTTAATATTAATTAATTTGCATCATGTAGAATCATGTACATGTATTTCTATCTGTTTTTAACAGTCTGGAATTCAGATCCTTCCAGTATTCACAGACTTTGATATATGCAGTAGAGGAGATCAACAACAGTTCATCTTTACTGCCTGGAGTCTCCCTGGGCTACAAGATATTTGATACCTGTGGTTCCACAACACAGGGGGTGAAAGTAGCAATGACGCTTGTGAATGGAAATGAGAACTCAATCTCAGAACAGATCTGTACAAAGCCATCCCAGGTGCAAACCATAATAGGAGAAACATATTCATCAGTGTCCATGGCTATATCAAAGAGTATTGGACCTTTCAGCATGCCCTTAGTAAGAATTTACATTATTTATGTTTACATTATTCTAAAGGTGAGATGATAGAAAGGCATTGTATAGCTAATTTACAACTCATTATGTTATGTGACAGTATGAAAAATACTGGCTGACTGTCATGCTTGATATAACTATGTGAATCTAATTTTAGATCAGTTACTTTGCTACCTGTGAATGTCTGAGTGATAAAAGGAAATATCCCTCATTTCTGCGCACTATTCCCAGTGATTATTACCAGACCTTAGCACTCGCAGAGATGCTCAAGCACTTTGGATGGACTTGGGTGGGAGCAATAAGAAGAGATGATGACTATGGTAACAGTGGGATGGCTGCATTTACTAAAATTGCAGAACAACTGGACATATGTTTAGAATATTCCCTTCCATTTTTTAGAACCTACTCACAAGAAAGAACGCTGAGGATCATTGAGCAAATCAAAAGCTCCACATCTCGAGTGATAGTGGGATTTGTCACTCAGTGGGATTTTGAAATTTTGCTGCCCATACTTTCTGAACACAACATCACCGGATATCAATGGGTGGGAACTGAGGGCTGGATCTCTGATCCAGTAGTTGCCAAACTAGATGAGCACAACATACTGCAAGGAGCAATAGGGCTAGCCATTCCCAAAACAAAGGTGACAGGTCTGGAGGACTTCATTCTAAATATAAAACCACTGAAATCAGTAGGCAGTGCAATTTTTAATAAATTCTGGGAAGCTTTGTTTAATTGCAAATTTACAGCACAGAATGATTCAGATGACTCAGCTGTATGTACAGGTGAAGAGAAACTCTCTGAGATAGAAAACACCTTTACTGATATGTCTTTTATGCCAATTTTCAATAATATCTATAAAGCAGTATATGCCATAGCCTATACTCTACACAGTCTTCTTGGCTGCCAACACACATGTCTTACAAAGAAGCAGCCAGATCTCTTCACAGTAAGTTAATATTGATTATGAAACTGTTTTACCACTCAAGCATTTGGTACAAACACCTACACCTTTAATTAACCAGGAGAAAAAAGACTTTGTATTTTAAAAAAAAAAAACAAACAAACAAAAAAACCAACACAATTTGCTCTATTCCATCAGTTTCTAGAACACCTTAAAAAGGTACATTTCAAGACCAAAGAAGGTGAAGAAGTTTATTTTGATGAAAATGGTGATCCTCCAGCAAAATATGAAATAATAAACAGGCAAGCGAGTAAAGATCAGTACAAATTTGTCACTGTTGGACTTTATGACTCCTCTCTTCCTATTCATGATCGATTAGCAGTAAACATGGCCTCCATTGTGTGGGCAAACAATACAAATCAGGTCAGTATAAGGAAAAAATGTCTAAATTTAATCATACAAATATGAATTATTTCATATTATCATTCAAATAACTACATTTTCTATTTTAATAAGCTGCCCAAATCTGTATGCAGTGAGAGTTGCCCCCCTGGTACAAGGAAAGCTGTACAGAAAGGAAAGCCTATCTGCTGTTTTGACTGCATACCGTGTGCTTCTGGAGAGATCAGTAATATGACAGGTATAGAATAAACAGATAACAATTACTACTATTACTACTACTACTACTACTACTACTAATAATAATAATAATAATAATAATAATAATAATAATAATAGATACATTTATCTAGAAATTAACTAGACATAGGTGATCTACTCAAAACAAACAAAAAAAATACTTTTATTAATCTGACATGTTTAGCTGATTATTTCTTTTATATATATAATTTTTTTGTTGTTCTGTATTTTGTATCTCTCTCACTCTATGACAGATTCCATTAAATGTGAACAATGCCAGCAAGACTACTGGTCAAATCCAGACAAGAATAAATGTGTAAAGAAGGAAATTGAATATCTGACCTATCAGGAAACAATGGGAATTTTGCTAACAGTGGTTTCTATTGTTGGTTCTTTTATGACAACAGTAATAGCAGTCATATTCTTTAAATATAAAAACACACCAATAGTGAAAGCCAACAACTCTGAACTGAGCTTCTTGTTGCTCTTTTCTCTGACTCTGTGTTTCCTCTGTTCACTTACTTTCATTGGTCGGCCCTCAGAGTGGTCATGTATGCTGCGCCACACAGTATTTGGGATCACCTTTGTCCTCTGCATCTCTTGTGTACTGGGGAAAACAATAGTTGTGTTAATGGCCTTCAGGGCTACACTTCCAGGCAGTAATGTCATAAAATGGTTTGGGCCTCTACAGCAAAGACTCAGTGCACTTGCTTTCACTCTCATACAGGTTCTTATTTGTGTGTTTTGGTTGACAATACCCCCCCCTTTCCCCTTCAAAAATCTCATGCACTATAAGGAAAAGATAATTCTTGAATGCAGTTTGGGCTCAACCATAGGTTTCTGGGCTGTGCTGGGTTACATAGGACTTTTAGCACTTTTATGTTTCATTTTAGCTTTTCTGGCTAGGAAGCTTCCAGATAATTTTAATGAAGCTAAATTCATCACCTTTAGCATGGTAATGTTCTGTGCAGTTTGGATTGCTTTTATTCCAGCTTATGTCAGCTCTCCTGGAAAATTCACTGTAGCTGTAGAGATATTTGCTATTTTAGCATCAAGCTTTGGTTTACTATTCTGTATCTTTCTTCCAAAGTGTTACATAATCATCCTGAAGCCAGAGAAAAACACTAAAAAGCAGATTATGGGAAAAGTGGCAGTTCAGTAAGTTAATAATATAAATGTGCATGGTTTATATGGACCCATTTAATGTTTCCTGAATATCAAACCTTGTTACAGCATTAAATAATTTATTCATAGTTTATAATTTCTTTAAATTAAAAAATGGGGTGATTTGAAAATTATATAAATTAGATAATATAGCAATGTTAGAAATTGCTGAGTTTACCTGTGATATTATTCATGTTCTGTCCATACCATGTGCTCTTAAACATTTCATTCACAGGTGATGAAAACTGTGATGGTGTGTACATAGTAGATAAACAAAGAAAATTTAATAAAACAATGGTGTAATGATACAATAGGAGTGACAATTTTTGTCTTGTAATTTTTTGTATTTGTATTAATACACTTGCATGAGCCACATATTAGTTGCATTCAGTTGTAACGTCTGACGCTATCCAAACTGATTTCTGAATTAACCGGGACTTAACACAAAAAGTTTCACCACTCAGGTGGCCGAGAGTAACCCAGAGAGGCCTTCTGCTACCAGATGCCCTCGGAATGCAAAAGGGGGGGGACCTTTTGCATGACCCCCCCCTTTTCAGACACACACACACACACAAAGAACTTACACCTACAATAGAGAAACCTTTCATGAACCTAACGGGTGTGAACGTCTGGAAAACTTCACGATTAGGTTCATCAGCAGGGGTCAACTAAAACTCCGACCGAGGGCCTGTAAATCTCTGATCTAATCTCTGTTTACGACCACATGGATTAGCATTGGAGCCGAAAAGGCTGGAAGGAAAACGTCATCCCTAAAGGTCACCCTGAGGTGACCAAAGACCGGTGGGACATTAGAAGAACACCAGCCCCCTCTTCTGGACATACACACACTCACGCACACACAGTGAAAATGTCTCTTGAATGTAACATGTAATCATATGTCTAGGATAGTTATAATGTATTCATATATGCATGTGTTATGTGTTTAGATAACCTAACTATAGTGATTTTAGATAGTTTGAGCGAGAATCTAATTTTAATTTGTCTGTAACCATGTCTAATGATCCTTCACTGTCCAAGGTATCATAATATCCTTGAGTTTAATATCAAATTCATTGTTTCGTAATATGCCATTTAATGATGCATACTATAGGACGATGGGATGTATCATTCTATACTTTTCCACATTTCATTCTAATCCAAACTTAATACAAACCCTGCCTTGACATGCGAACCCGCTCTGGAACAGACAAAGAAAGTTCTCCCCCAGAACTTTCTTCTCTCTCTGGATTCGCCAGGAGGCTCAGAGAGGCATGTATTTTGGCACTATCCATAAAAGACAGCGACACGCGTCCCTCTTCACTCTCTTCTTTTTTTCTCTTTATCTTTTGACTTCATCTTTAACTTCACCTTTTGGCTTCACTTTCCTCCCTCTCTCTTGCGGACTTGCTCTCTCTTCCGCCCTCTTTTTCCGGAACTCCTCTGGATTCTCCTTTGCCTCGGTTAACCAAGTGGCAATTACCACTTTCTTTCTTCATTCTACTTTGGCGAGACCCAACTCCGTTTACCCCGACTCTTCCGACGCGGAAGATTCAGCAAACTCCTCGCTAAATCTACGAACCAAGGACCCTCATGAACGGCATAAAACTAATGCAAGTATAAATTCTAATTGATCTATAGAGGTGTCCTTTTAAGCCAGTGCCCCTGTTGAAGGTGAATTCAATTCATTGCTGATTCTCAAGGTTAAACTGTTGTGTGTTCTGCCATTCGGTTATTTTCATCATTTTTCCTTTTGTTTTTTTTTTCACTTTCCCTGTATATATGTATTATTTGTTTATACCTAGTTGTGTATATCAGTAGTTTTTACGTAGTTATTCAAATCCATGGTTATCACACTGGATCGTCTCTGTTTTTACTCATGGCAAGGTTCACTTTTAATATTGCTCTTCACTACGCGCTGTATTTCTTTTAACTTAGAATAAACTATACTTCATGGCCAGAAGAACAATTTATTCTTTTAGAGTAATACGAAGATTGCCCTGGTAAGTTTGGTGGAGAAACAAATCAAGCTGCTTCGCATTTAATTCTAAAGTTAGACTACAGTAAGTCAGTAATTAATATAACATTCCCTATCATGGTCGATTTATATCCATAACTAATCAGAACACGCTTTGATTAGAGATATAGATATATTTCACCCATTTGAGCTAGATTCGCTACACAGTGGTAGCATAGATTATTTTCTAAATATTTTGTGCTCTCTAACTACCATCTGTATTCCTCTATTACATACACCATACCATGTTTTTCACAGTAGAAAACAATATGACACACCTACATACATCTGCTGTGTAGCTGCTACCACTTATACATATAATTAGTCATTTTTTGTAAGTTTTCCTTGTTAGGTTTGACTGAGTGCCACATACACACAGAAACAACAGCCTCATCAGTGGGCTGCAGTACAGTGCTCCTCATGAAATGCATATAAATCTGCTACTTAGAACAATTGGGCATGGGTGCCAAAATGACCCATGTAAAAAAAATAATAAAAATTTGGACCCAGGTGCCAAAAAGTTCTACACCACTTTATGGAATGCAGGGTTGGCAAGTGTAAACCATGTCTTAGTAGTCCATTCAATTGACAGAGCACTCTTTGCAAATAGCACTCAAAGTGGCCAATTCTTACTAGGATACGAAGAACAATCAAGAGACCACAAATGGACATACTTATTAAGTTTTGTGACGATAGCTCAATGCAAGTTGTGTGAAATGCCTGCTGAAATCTGAATGAGTGAAGCTCTGCTTAGGAGTGCTTGGTGTATGGCAGCCATATTGTTTATAAATCTCAACATGTTTTTGATAATTACCAAGTATCACTTGCCCCTGAGTAGTTTGAAATCAGCTTTGTCAAGACTGGCTAGAAATCTTAGAACTATTTCACAAAAATGTTTATGTAGAGTGTGAAGAAGCAAATTAACTTAAAAAATAATTTTCACTGTAAACCTTATTCTCTGAGAGATATGATTGCTTTTGTGTGCACAAACATGAATAATACCCCACAGTGGCCAATTTCAGTGACAATGGGTGCATACCTCAACCTACCATTCAAGTTTTGTGACAATAGTTCAGTGGGTAACCCTATCAAATATCTGACAAAATCTGATTGGCTGATGGTGGCCATGTTTATTTTTTATGTAAATAGAGCATCAAAAATCCACTTACAGATTAGCACCTTGATGCACCATACCAATTTTCAGCTTGATTGGAAATACGGTTCCTGAGAAACATAACCTTAGCTCAGTCCCTTTGAATGACCATGCTCCAAACTATGCTATTGACCTCAGAATGTTGTTCTGTACAAGGCTTTCAAGTGTCATGCAAATCCACACAACCAGTCATAAATTACAGCTGTTTGAGTAAATTAGCACCATGACATGCCTGCTAAATTCAGGTCTCCATGTTTTTGAATATTATGCAAATTAGCTAGCAGAGCTAAACGGTTCTTGAGGCTTTTTCTGTTTGGGAGAACCCAAGGTATCAGTGGAAAAAATAATTGTTTGTTTGATTTATGTTCATGAGATATGGACCAAAGCATAAAACCCTGTGCTCTGGCACCACCATTAGGCCAATCTGGCCCATCTTAATTAACAATCTGGCCCATATTAATTAATCTGGCCCATCTTAATTAATTTACAAAAGTATTAAGAAAAGATATTCTGGTTTTCCCTGACCAAATTAATTGTATTTTGTAAATATAAACAAATTTAGAATTTCATGCCTTCAACACACTAAAAAAAAAGTTGGGACAGAGGCATGTTTACCACTGTGATACATCACCCTTCCTTTTACTTACACTTTTTAATCATTTGGGAACTGAGGATACTAATTGTTGCAGTTTTGCAAGTGGAATTTTTGCCTATTATTGCTTGATACAAGACAGCTGATCACAGTCCTTGGTCACCATTATCTGATTCTCCTCTTCATGATGCGCCACAGGAGACAGATCTGGACTGCTGGCAGGCCAGTCAAGCACACGCACTCTGTGTCTACGAAGCCACGCTGTTGTAGCATGCTTTCCGAAGTACTCCCGAGCCCATGTGATTATATTTATCACAGTAGCATGGTGATTTCTCAGGCATTGTCACCTGAGGGCTCAAAGGTTATGCACATTCAACAGTGGATTCTGGCCTTGCCCATTATGCAATGAGATTTCTCTGGATCCCCTTAATCTTTTCACGATGATATGCACTGAAGATGGTGAAAGACCTAAATTCTTTGCAATCTTGCGTTGAGCAATGTTCTTTTTGAACTGACAACTGAACTGACAATTCTTTCACGAAGTTTGGCACAAAGTGGTGAGCCATGACCCATCCTTGCTTGCAAAGACTGAGCTTTTGGTGGATGCTCCTTTCATGCTTAATCCTGATACCGTCCCCTGTTACCAAATAACCTGATCCTCCGAAATGGTGTTGCTTGAATATTCTATAAACTTTTCAGTCTTATTTTGCCTCTGTCCCAACATTTTTTTTTAGTGAAGGCATCAAATTTGTTTATATTTACAAAATACAATTAAGTTGGTCAGTAAAAACATTGAATATCTTTTCTTTGTACTTTTGTCAGTTAATTTAATTTAAGTATCAAGAGATTTGACAAATCACAGATTTTTGTTTTTATTGCATTTTAGAAAAAATCCCAACTTTTATGGAATTGGGGTTAGTGCATGATTCTCTCGGGTTACTTGACTGTAACCCTGTTCCCTGAAAAAGCAGGAATGAGATGCTGCGCATCAAACGCTAATGAGAACATTCTTTGTTCGACCGATTGCGAACTATGTGTGTCAAACACGCCAAGAATTTGGCCTAAATAACCTTGGTGAGTTACGTCATTGATAATGTGCACCTGTAGGTTATAAATAGACGTGAAACAGGCATACCTTCAGGTTACACTTTGTCTGAGAAACGCCAGACATGGCTGCAGTGCAGCATTGAGGCATAGCATCTCGTTCCCGCTTTTTCAGGGAACAGGGTTACAGTCAAGTAACCCGAGAAGTTCCCTATCAAAAGCTACTCTCGATGCTGCGCATCAAATGCTAATGGGAACGAGAATACCAACGCCACCGCACTGGAAGTGTCTGAGCCCCCAAGGTTGTGTAGTGTGTGCGCACAAACATTGAAGAAGGTCTCAGACATGCCTAAGGGATGTTGAATCAAGGACATGTGAGCCTGGAGTTGCATGGATATCCAAGCTATAGAATCTGACAAATGTGTGCGTAGAGGACCAACCTGCTGCATCACACACTTGCTGGAGGGGGACACCTTTTGCCAAAGCCATAGAAGATGCAACCCCCCTGGTTGAATGAGCCGTAACTCCTAGCGGCGAAGCTTGACCATGCGCCTCGTAGGCTAGGGCAATGGGATCCCTCACGCAATGAGACACCGTTTGTTTAGTGGCAGCCGCCCTCCGATTGTGGCCTCCATAGCATATGAAGAGCTGCTACGACTTACGCCACTGGCTGGTGCAGTGGACCTAAATCTGAAGAGCACGTACTGGACACAGTAAGTGAAGTCTTTCCTGCTCCATCGTCGTGAAAGGCGGAGGACAGAAGGCTTCAAGAATGACTGGATGCATGGCAAAGAATGGAACTTTCGGGAGGTAATTACGGTGAGGATGCAAGATAGCTTTGGCCAGCCCAGGGGCAAAGTCTAGGCAGGACCGTGCGACTGACAGAGCCTGCAAATCCCCAATTCTCTTCAGAGAAGTAATAGCCATTAGAAAAACCATCTTTAGGGTCAGAAACCTGACAGGTGCTGACTCTAGTGGTTCAAAAGGGGTGCCGACCAGACCCTCGAGCACTATAGCAAAATCCCACAATGGGACTGTAGCTCTCATGGACGGTCTCAACCGCTTGGCTCCACGAATGAAGCGAGCGACTAGAGGGTGCTTTCCCACAGAAACCCCATCAATCGGAGCATGGCAAGCCGAAATGGCGGCCACATAGACTCTGAGTGTACCAGGACATGTGCCTGAGAATAAGTTCCCTTGCAGGAACTCCAGCACTGAAACCACTTGGCAGTGAACTGTGTCTACGTGGTGCGCCATACACCAATTTTCAAAAATGTGCCATTTGAAGGCATAACTTCTTCTAGTGGGGGGGGGTTCTGGCACTTAGAATGGTCTCTACTACATCATCAGGGATCCTTAGCTGGTCCCCCTCAGGGGCCAGATGTGAAGGTTCCAGAGCTCGGGCCGGGGATGAAATATTGTCCCCTGTGCCTGAGATAGAAGATCTCTCCTGACTGGAATCGCCCACGGCGAGCCGTCGAGGAGAGATATTAGATCCGAGAACCATACTCTGGTCGGCCAATGAGGTGCTATCAGTAAGAGGCAAAACCCCTGTTGATGGACCTTGGCCAGGACTCCTGGGAGCAGAGCAATCAGGGGAAATGCGTAAAGACTCCGTCTGGGCCATGTATGAGCCATGGTGTCCAGACCCAGGGGAGCTGGAGGAGTCAGAGAGAAGAAGAGGGGACATTGTGCCGTCTCTTGTGAAGCAAAGAGGTCCACCTCTGCTTTGTAAAATCTTCCCCAGATTTGATTGACCACTTTGGGGTGGAGTTTCCATTCCCGAGTGTCACAGCCTGTCTGGACAGCAAGTCTGCTCCCACATTCATATACCCGGGCATGTAAATCACCCTGAGGGACAGGAACTTGTCCTGTGCCCACAGCAGGACCTGCTACGCTATCCTGTTCAGGCGGCGCGAACGTCCACCCGTGTCCACCTGCACAAGGACATGGTAGCCTTTTAACTGCTGGAGGAAGTATTTCAGGGACCAAAATTGAGCCATCATTTCGAGGCAATTGATGTGCCAGTCGAGAATATGACCTCTCCAGATCCCTTGGGCTGGACGGCCATCCAAGGCTGCACCCCAACCCGTGAGGGAAGCGTCTGTCGTTAGCATCTTGTGACGACAACACGGACCTAGAGTCGGACGCAAAGTCAATAACCGGGGTCTGAACCACAACTGAAATGATCTCCTGTGCAGGAGGCCCAAGGGTATCACCGTGGATGCAGGTGCCATAAGACGTAAAAGCTTCTGAAAGAAGTAAACAGTAATTCTCTGGCCTAGCTTGATATTCTTTAGGGCATTTACAATGGATTCGATGCGCGCAGGAGAGAGCTGTGCCTGCATCATGATCGAATCCCATACAACCCCCAAATACGTTGTCCTCTGAGCAGGAGAGGGAACGCTTTTCTTGGCGTTGAGTCTCAACCCCAGAGATTCGAGATGAGCTAGGACGACATCCTGATGTCGAAGCGCCAGCTCTTGAGACTGAGCCAGAATCAGCCAGTTGTCTATGTAATTTAATATGCGGATGCCCTGGAGTCTCAGAGGAGCCAGTGCTGCATCCATGCATTGTGTATGTGCAAGGTGACAGAGCTAGGCCTAATGGAAGAACCCGATACTGGTAAGCTTCGCCCCCGAAAGCGAACCTCAGGAACTTCCTGTGTTGTGGCAAGATTTCTATATGAAAATATGTGTCCTTGAGATTGATTGTGATGAACCAGTCCCCTGGCTGGATCTGAGACACAATCATCTTGATCGTCAACATCTTGAACTTGTATGTTCTGAGGTAGCGGTTCAACCCGCGAAGATCTAAAATTGGACGCAACCCCCCATCTTTCTTGGGAACTAAAAAATACCGGCTGTAACATCCTGACTCTCTGTCTGGTAGGGGAACATGTTCTTTGGCCCCTTTGTCCAGCAGAGCTTGCAATTCCTTTGTCAAAAAATGGGCTCGTTCCGGTTTCACGGAAGTGGAGACCACGCCGTTGAAACACGGAGGCCGATATGCAAACTGAATACTGTAGCCTTTCTCTACAGTCCTTTCTACCCATGGAGAGATACTTGGCAGTAGCTTCCATGCTGCCAGTTTCTCTGAGAGGGGCACTAGTTTTGTTCCTTCACTTAGATGGGGAGGTGTTAGGTGTCTGGTGTCCTGAAGCATGGCAGGAGGCAACCGAACACCTAACGTTTGGCTGAAGATGCCAACATCCTCCTGAGGGTGCCAGGAAGGAGTGTCTACTTCCCATTGGAACTTCTTGCACTCCTCCCTGGAGGGGCACACCACCACGGTCCTGAGGACTTGATCCTCAGGACTTCTTCCGGGACGAAATGATCGTCCTCAGGTCCGGCCTCTTACTGGGCTGCTGAGATCTGCAAGCCACTCCCCAGTCCCTATGAGGGGGCAAACGGTTCACCACACTCTGCTTCTGCAACTCTCACCACAGAGAGACCGGATTGGGTCGGGGCTGGGTGGCCGACAGCCCAGGCGTCTGTGCACAGTGGGGAAGAAACTTATCAAAAGCCTCTGTGTGTCTCTTGGCCTCCCTGAAGCTAGTGACAACAGTGTTCAAGGCCTCGCCAAAAAGGCCAGAAGGCGATATGGGGGCGTCAAGGAGGAAATCTTTGTCCCTATCCGTGATGCCCATGAGGTTGAGCCACAGGTGTCTGTCCGTGGCAGCTAAAGCAGCCATAGAACGGCCCATGGCACGGGCCGTCTGCTTGGTTGCACGAAGAGACAGATCCTTGGCTCCGCGCAACTCTAAAAACAGAGTTGTTAAAAAACAGAGACGATGTTACTCTGCAAGGCTTGGTGGGGAGGGTTGGCTTCTTAAGCGATGACAAGCTCCCAGGGGAGAGATAGCCTGCGAGCGTCTCTTCGACCTGAGGCATCGTCACATATCCATGCGCCTTAGGTACAAAGATACGTGAGGAGTAAGGCCTACTCCACGAATGAGATAACTCCTCATGGAGATCTTGGAAAAAGGGGAGAGATCGATGTTGGAATCTCTCCCCTTGGCCACCCGACAGAAATATGTCATCCAGTTTGGAGTGCCTGGGGTTCTCTTGCTCCTGTGGCCAGTCTAACTTAAGCCTGGCCACTGCATTAGTCACTACCTCGAGTAGCTCCACAAACGCCTTATCATCTGATAAATGCCTTATCAGAGGCAGTGCTCTTGGTCTCCATATCGCCGGAGGCAAGAGAAGCCGCGCCCTCGTCTCACTCTGAAGAAACACCGGCACGCGCTTCAGCAGCGGAGGTGGGGGCTTCGCGATCTGGGAAAAGCACGAGAGAGAGGGGAAGCTCTCTCTCAGCCAGCTCGACACGTGAGCCCCATGATCTTAATGAAGACACCAGGCTTCGGAAGAAAGCGAGCCTCGAGCGAAGCACTCGGAGCGGAAATAGCTCGCAGTGCATGCACTCAGCATCCTCAAGAGCAGCAATTACATGCTCTTCCTCAAGGCACTCCAAACAGAAATCGTGCGGATCATCATCCG
Source organism: Cranoglanis bouderius (assembly GCA_023630585.1). Lineage (NCBI taxonomy): Eukaryota > Metazoa > Chordata > Actinopteri > Siluriformes > Cranoglanididae > Cranoglanis > Cranoglanis bouderius. The sequence continues at coordinate 4,364,991 of CM042557.1, read as the reverse complement.
GAATAACTCTGCACACGGCGGGATGCATTGCCTGACCGAGGCACAAGCCATAATATAATTTAGCACTTACCAACAACTTACCAAGACAACACACACACACAAAGCGGTCTCGAAGACAAAGAAACCTGAAAGTATGCCTGTTTCACGTCTATTTATAACCTGCAGGCGCACGTTGTCAATGACGTAACTCACTGAGGTTATTTAGGCCAAATTCTTGGCGTGTTTGACACACATACTTCGCAACTGGTCAAACAAAGAATGTTGTCATTAGCAGTTGATGCGCAGCATCGAGAGTAGCTTTTGATAGGGAACTACAGGTGTCTTATTACTTGCATATTCATACTGTATGTCTGGTGGTTATTGTGTGATATTGACCACTACAGGTAAAATGCATGACATTTTACAAACAAGGATGTGCTTCCACATATTTTTTTAGCTTCAGAATTGTTTTGATAGCTTCAGTTCTGGAAAGCATATACAAAATAATAATATCAATAATATAAATAACAGGGAGTTAACCAGTTCATATGAACATTTAACAATTAGAATTGTTTTTTCTTTAAACTTGTGTAGTGTTTCTGTATAATAGTTATGTTCATGTAAGCCCTACAGTATTAACATCCAGTCTCACAGAAGAAAAAAAGTTCACATTTACCTTGTATTAACTTCTATATGGCGAATGTGAAAATTTCATTCTTTGGCTAATCAATCTGCACCCCTGCTCAATTTTTGGTGCGCAGGTGCAGTGCAAACTGGGCAAGGGACTCATCTCAAAACACACAGTGCATTGCAGCTTTCTGTGTATGGGGCTGCATAGCCGCAGACCAGTCAGCGTTCCCAGGCTGACCCCTGTCCACCGCCAAAAGTGCCTACAATGGACACATGAGCATAAGAACTGGACCATGGAGCGATGGAAGAAGGTGGCCTGGTCTGATGAATCATGTTTTCTTTTACATCATGTGGAAGGGTGGGTGCATGCGCATCACTTTTCTGGGGCAGAGATGGTACTAGGATGCACTATGGGAAGAAAGAAAGCCAGGAAAGGTAGCGTGATGCTATGGGAAATGTTCTGCTGGGAAACCTTGGGTCCTGGCATTAATGCAGATGTTACTTTGACACCTACCTAAATATTGTTGTAGACCACGTACACCCATTCATGGCAATGGTATTCCCTAATGGAAGTGGCCTCTTTCAGCAGGATAATGCACCGTGCCACACTGCAAACATTTTTCAGGAATGGTTTGAAGAACATGACAAAGAGTTCAAGGTGTTGACTTGGCTGCCAGATTTCAATCCAATTGAACATCTGTGGGATCTGCTGGACAAACAAGTCCAATCCATGGAGGCCCCACCTCACAACTTATAGCATTTAAAGGATTTGTTGCTAACATCAGATTGGTGCCAGATACCACAGAACACCTTCAAAGGTCTTATGGAGTCCATGCCTTGATGGATCAGAGCTGTTATGCCAGCTCAAGGGGGACCTACAAAATATTAGGCAGGTGGTTTTAATGTTATGGCTGAGCACTTTATTAGGAACACTATACTAATACTGGGTAGGGCCTCCCTTTGCTCTCAAAACATACTCAATTCTT